>JACDQD010000002.1:72584-672584 GCA_019843655.1 Lethocerus indicus | reverse complement strand
ACAGGAATTTTATGACTTTACTACGGCACGTTGGGGTCGCGGTACATTTACAGTCAACAGGGATGAAATTTACATGACGATTTTAGACGTTTTAAAATGAATTTTTCATACTTTTAAACCTGTCAGTGATCGGTAACTTTGTTGTGTCTTCATTATTCGCTCGAGTCTTACAATAGTATAGGGTGTGTGCGAAATTAACGCAAAATTTGAATTTGACAAAATTCTTGCAGTAAATGGGGCGTTGGACGATAGAACAACGTGTTTTTAACGGTTGAAAAATTTCGAAAAATAATGAAAGTTTGCCAGCCACAGTTCTCGATTACCGGTGTTCGATAACGCGACACGAAAACACACAGTTCTTTCTGCCTAAATTCAATAAGAAACATAACATAAAATAATAATAATAATTAAAATCTTGCGTCAATTTTGGTACACCCCCATATAGACAATTGTAGATGAAGTGACAAAATAAATTCGGCCGGTATCAAAAAGGTTGTTGGCGGAATGACCGGGGGCAATTTAGAAAATAGGGTACCCCTTAGAGGGGTGGCTGGTAACAGTGGCCAGGTGGACACGTGTCCTGGGGGTCTTAGGGCCGGCGTGGAAAGTCTCATTTTCATTTAGCAACAAAGCAACTGGGACAAATCGGCGAAAACTGCGGGGGGGCCTCGGGGGCGCATTATACGCGTCTTCAATCTCTTTCAGGAGGGCCCCCACCACATAAGACAAGACAATCCAGTTGCGGACACACTCGAGAACTAATAACGCGATAAGAGTTGGCGAGTTTATTATTTATATGAAGAGAATTTCGAATGAAATTTAATCTGTCCAATGAAACTCCTCTCTTGGGGTGGTACCGACAATTTGCAGTAGGACGAGAGGAAGTCGATGGGAAGGTTCAACAATGCCCTAACGAAACGGACAATACGGTAGGTGTTTTTGGCGTTTCTGTCTCTGGTTTGGTTCTTTTGCTAGACCGGTTTGTCGGCCGCTCGCCACCTTCAGTAGTCTGTCTTGTTATCCTGTTGTCTGGTTCGGTAGTGGTGACTTGTTCGGTCCTAGATTTGACTAGGTCAGTTTCTTTCAGAGAGTCCATCAAGGCCCCAACGGCCTTGAGTCTTCTGCTTCGGGCCAAAAGGTCCCATTTTTCGGTTCCTAAGTTGGAATTGATGGCTTAATTTATTGCCTCTCGCCATTTGCTCAATTCATGTGTATCTAGAATCCGTACTATTTCGTCTGATGAGCAATCCAAACATGAATTGAAATCGACCCATTGTTTTGTTGGCGGGCGTCGATGGAAGGTCAAGGGACAAGGGCCTCGTAATCGGCCCTAATTGCCCGGTTTAATTTCACCCGCCCCCCTCCGCATACTTTCTCTTTATTTTCATTGGCCCAACTTTCTCTTTCCCCCATCCCCAAGGGTCGGGACAACTTTCCATTTCCGCTGGACAGACTTCGTCCCCTCAAATCTCCATAATCCGTAATCGGCCTTCGGCCCAAGGATGTCTCTGAACACAATGATTAGCCCTTCTAATTTTATCACGAAATTATCAATTTCGAAGTATTTGACCGACCGATACAGCCCCAGTCGAATGAACAGCGTGTTGGCGAAAGTTAGACCAGTTTCACACAATAAGAAATGTTCAATTGACCGGAGGAAAGGAAGCCATTGATCAATCATCAATCGGTTTCTTCATCAATATTCCGATTAGAACAGTTAGATTAGAATTAGTCACATATCCTATCGGTTCAAAAGGACGAAATAAATACATTTCTGGTGCTGACGATTTAGCCCGGGAAGCGAAAAGATCTATCGCGTTTAAGGGAAATCACTTCGTTTCTGTTTTCAACCCTGTTTCATTTTGAATCCATCCCCAAAAACGCACCTACAAATTAATGGACGATGGACGCTTTTCGAAGAATTCTCCTTTTAACCCCCCCCCACCCAATGCATTTCATCGTTCCGAAATTTTAAATCTAGGTCATACTAGATTATTAAATTGTACAAATGAATATTTTTCCCATAAAACAATAAGCATTATATACCCTAGAGGTCCCCGCAGAATGAAGGGGCAAAAAACCTTCCAGTGGAGTTCGCTGGACGAGAGTTTCCAGACGCAGGAAATTCACCTGGATAGGGGTGGATCGACTCCTGTTGAGCACTACTAAGGGCGATTCTACCTTAGTCAGCGGTAGAATAATCACTATTGTCAAATTGAATAGTCACAATCGAGTGTCTCTCTCTCTATCCTCTAATCGTTCCAACGAATCCGAACCGGCAGTTAAGTTGCGATTAAGCCGGGGGCGCTTTGGAAATTCGTGCTGTATAAATTATCCCCAAGGTATGTAGACTTTTGACAGCCGGTCGGCGTAGTATATTGTATATAACGCGATAAGGGGGGGGGAGGAGGAGGGGGGGTGGAGGGGGGGAGTGTTATTAGGGGCGGTAAATTTATTGCGGCCCGCAATATTTTAGTCGTTGGTAAAAAGGGCGGAAACGACAGACGGAGGAAACGAGCGAACGAAGCGGGAGGAGGAGGAGGAGGAGGAGGAGGAGGAGGTGGAGGAGGACATGTCCGCGTGTTGTAATATTTACTTAAAATCGAATTCTTTACAACAGTTTCGTGCAAACGGCCCGACACACGAACGGCCAAATGAACGAATAAGTTGCCCCCCCCCAATAAAATGAAATCCGATCCGCGTTGTAACAGAGCGGTCAGCGCGCACACAGCCACGTGAAAGTCACGATTAACAGAAATAAATTGAGCGTTACAACAAGGCCGCTATTATACTTCGGTTATAATATGTACCGGCTTTTAGAACTAAATCACTTTTCAGATCTTCCGCCACCGTCAACCTGAATTTGCTTTTCGTGGCGCGTTGAAGAGTTCCAATCAAGAACTTTAGTATGAACCAAGTTGATTAGAAATTTAATATACCTGTTTTGCGGTCTGCGAGGGGTTGGAATACTGTCGTGGTTCTGTCTCCTCTCGCCGGTTCGGTCTTTCGCTAGACCGGTTTCGGCCGCTCGCCACCTTCAGTAGCGCTGTGTTAGTCACTGTCAGCACTTTGGATGTTTTTTGGGCATCCTCACTGCACTGTCACTGTGTCACTTGTACTGTCTTTTGGTTTTGTACCGACTTATACGGTCTTTTGCTGTTCTTTTGTGTCGCAGCCCCCGTCACACTCACAGACAAACAACATCCCCCCAAAAACACAATAACAAGACACGTATATATACAGAAGACAAACAGACAAACACTACAGTACATGTGAAAGTGACACTGCAGTGAGGATGCCCAAAAACATCCAAAGTGCTGACAGTGACAGTAACACAGCGCTACTGAAGATGGCGACCGGCCGACAAACCGGTCTAGCAAAAGACCAAACCGGCGAGAGGAGAGGCAGAAACATCACGAAACTACGGTAAGTGGAAATATTATTCCCGACCGAGAGACGAGGAAACAGGTCTAGAATGTGTTCTGGGACTGAGTATATTCTCGCGATCAATTTATCGAAATATAATTTTCAGAAAAGCCTACACCTTTTCAACGCTTACCGCCCTTAAGTGGGTACCGACGCGAGCGGGAGGGAAAAGCGTGCGGGTGGTTTCCGCCCGAACAGCAGCAACAAACGAAACCGGTATCCCATTATTTAGGAACAATTCTTTTTGGGGGGGGGGCGCCGCGCCGAAAGAAGGGCGCCCCCTTCCCCCCCGCCCCCCTCAAAGCCCCGACGGGTGAAAACAAAGCGCAAATAAACAATTTGTGAAAGGGAAAAGGAAATTCTCGGGGCGCCTTCACGGTTCAGCTCAATGGCTCCTCTATATATATATATATATATATATATATATATATATATATATATATATATATACACATCCAGAAAGCCCTGGGAACAACAATAAGCGCCCGGAAACAGCGTTTTATAGTTTTGGGCGAGACAAACCGGGAACCAATTATCTCAGGATAGTATATTGATATTTCTGGTATTTAGCGCGAGAAATGTAATTTCTAAGCCTATCCGTATATTATTTGGAGGAATCCAATTACAGGGACATATCTTAACTGGAAGCGAAATGTAACAGGAGCTGTGGACAAAACCGTAACATTGAATCATAAAATGAATATAATTTTTTAACCGTAATCACTGCCGTAGGTTTGAGGTATTTCTGTCTCCTCTCGCCGGTTTGGTTTTTTGCTAGACCGGTTGTCGGCCGCTCGCCATCTTCAGTAGCGCTGTGTTACTGTCACTGTCGGCACTTTGGATGTTTTTCAGGGGGGCATCCTCACTGCACTGTCACTGTCACTTGTAATGTGGTGGTTGTCTGTATATACGTGTCTTGTTATTGTGTTTTTGGGGGATGTTGTTTGTCCGTGAGTGTGGGTGGGGTGGGGTGGGACACAAAAGCACAGCAAAAGACCGAACAAGTCGGTACCAAACCGAAAGACAGTACACAGTGACACAGTGCAGTGTCCAAAGTGCCTACGCGGTGACTAAAACAGCGCTACTGAAGATGGCGAGCGGCCGAAACCGGTCTAGAAAAAGACCGAACCGGCGAGAGGAGACAGAAACACCACAAAACGTAGGTATTCCAAAACCCCTCGCAGGCCAAAAAACAGGTATTTTAAACTAGTAATTATTACCGTTTTCACCTGTGCCGGGCTGTTTCCAACCCTTATGGCCGGAAAACAGAATTTAAACGAGACGAGGTTCTGAACAATAACCTGGGGGAAATGTCATATGTCGGTGTTCTGTACACCCCCTGTACGGAGGGGGGAGGGGAGGTAGGGGTGTGACCGCGAAGAGGCAATAAGGGATGTAAATCGCCACTAATATCGCGAGGGTGGTGAGGATTGTTGGTGGGGATGGGGGTTGTGACGCAGCGATCGGTAGTGCGAGGGCCCCCCCTCCCAATAATTATCGCCACTAAATAACGGAATGAACGCGGGACGTGCGGGTGTTGAGCGGGGGGTGGGGGGTGGTTATATGGAGCACCAGTAGCGTATTGTCCGCGCAATTAGTGCTACAACCCCATCCTCCCCGCCAACCAACCAACCCCCACACCAGCCGCCAGCCACCACCCCACAAAGCTCTCATTGTAACCAATGCGGTAACGAACCAGTGGAAGCCAACTGTTTAAACTACCCTCCGGCCCCACCCCCAAACCCACCCCGTACGGCCAAAGTTTACATTTCACTTACCCCCGGATAGCGTCGGCGGGAGGGGGTGGTGGCACCGCCGAAAGGACAACACGGGGAATATCCCCTACACCATACTCAATCCCCCCGTTCGCTCTGTTTACGTCTCGGCCATTAGTTCCAGGAATACTTTAGTTGTCTGTGTGCGTGTGCACGTTTAGTCGATTGGGGTGAGGGTATTTCGGGGGGGGGGGGGTGGTTGGGGGAAGCATAGGGGGTAGTCCAATTCTACGTTTGCCAAACACTCGAATATCACTAAACCGGGGAAATTGGTCGGGGGCGCGTATTCCTGGCATAACAATCTTTCATCTCCTTCCGAGTAGGTTAATCACTGGCCACTGGAGGAGGCCACTGGAGAAGGCCACTGGAGGAGGCCACTGGAGGATGCCACTGGAGGAGAATTGATCTCGTTCCCTCCACTCCTATCTATATCATGTATACCACCGCGGGGGGTGGTGGGGGGGGGGGGGCGAAATATCTTTCGATTCAAGTTGGCTCCAGTCCATAGAGAGATCTAAATTTGAACGGACCTCGTGTCTGGAGCGGGCGTGAAAATACGTAAAATCAAATAAAACTATTGGACTTAATGGAAATGACAGATTTCGCCCGGTGTTTGACTAGGATATCCTCGCAGATCATCGCATTATTAGTCAATAGAAAGTACTGGAATACAGAGGGACTCCAAAAAATATGTATCCACCGTTTAAAAGTCCATAACTTGCAAACTAATTGACGGAGTTGTCTCATTTTTGGTACTGTTATAGTTTGTAGTTCGGGACAAACGTTGTATTGCGTTGTTCTGTTTTACTGATAGTCAGTGTTCTGTTGTGTCAGTTGTACCTTTTGTCACTCGAATAAACGCTTGGCTGGCGCAAGGCTTAGAATTGGATGAAAGGAAGAGTCAGTTTCAAGTGGAATTTCAAGTACGAAAACATTAATGAGGTTCAAAGGCAATGTCGCAGTCGAGACAAATTTGAAGCCAAAGTCTGTGTTAAAGATGTACACAAACAACGATCGTTTCTGTGCGGATGTTAATACGGTGACAATTTCGAACACCCATCTTTTTAAGTTGGACTTTAAGCTACACTTTCACCAAAAATGAGACACAACTCAGTCATTTAGTTCGCAAGTTATGGACTGTTAAAGGGTGGATACATTTTTTTGGACCACTCCGTATATTCCACAGCCTACGTATACTTTTTAGACGGAAGTTGACATACTGAATTAAACAGAATTCAACGCATTCATATTCGAAGGGGTTGGTCATATCCGTTTCGTTCTCTATATCGAAAATCCCGCCGATATGCTGAATAAAACGCGAATAAATATTCCAACAGGTACCGGCCTTCATCAAACAACAGTTCGAACTGACTAAGAACGGTAATTAGTCCCATTCAAGGCTCAATATTGCAAAGTGGTTTCTACGAAATTAAACGATTTATAGGCGTGTTGAAGGGACAAACATCAATGCCTTAATTCAGTGCAATATTACGCTGGCCGAGTTGGAACGTATTGACGCAAAAAATATTGCCAATTATCATTTCCTATCGGACGTTATAGGGCGCGGAATTTCATTTTATTTACGGGTTTTTTTTCGATTACGTAGCCTATCCCAAAAGAATCGACTTGAACAGAAAATTTGGACACTTAAGCCCATTACTGAAACGGACATCGAAATTGATCTCAAGTAACAAACTGACTGAATATACAAAGCGATATTCAAACCGACACGGACATACGGTATTGAGCTATGGGGTTCCAACCAAGATATCCAACATCCCCCGGTATGTTTCTAATCCATAACGACCTCTCAACATACCCCGACAGTCGACGAAGTCACAAAATCCCGGTTGCCGAAGTTCCACTCATCCCAATCCACTCCTGTTCAGTCCCCTTTCCACCCTCACCCTTCAAACTATCCCCCCCACCAGGACGGCTTAAACGCCCCACCGGCCCAGAGAGAGATCACCTACTGGGGCAGTAGTTAAATCGTGTCAAAAGCGCCGTCATCGGGGGTGGTTTTTTTGTCGAGACGAATACGCGAAAAATATACATGTTGCACCTATAACTGTAAAGGTTGAATGTGCGCAATAAAAAGTGTAAAAAAAAAAAACAACAAAAATTCGTCCCAATAAACACACTGCTGGGAGGAAATCCAAACTGACTGTTTGGAAATCGAAAGTAAAAATTATTTCGAATATATATATTCAGTACAGAATGGATAGGTGCATATACGGGCGTAATATATGCAAATGGGCAGCGGCCGCTAACAACTGTTACAACGGGAATAGTCTAAGGCCCATTCTCGGCTAACAATGGGAAGACTTAAGTGTACTTAATTTTTTTTTTTATTTTTCTTTTTCTCCGCAGACCAGAAACCCCAACCTATTTGGGGAAAGTTACGAGCCGTCAGGAACTGTGGGAAGGTATTCAAATTCCATAACCCCCCAAAGGACTCCTTTCTATTCATCCCCCCCACCCCACCCCCGGGAGAAACTGCAGTAATTTAAAGAGGAAAAATAACGTTTGAGTATTTTTTTTTTTTAACTTATTGGAATACCCGGTATATTGTAACGAGACTGAATAAAATCGAACCTAATTAGGGGGCTCAACAAGAAAATCGGGCCTAAAGAGGTGGCTGGACAGAAAGTACAGGCTGAAATAAGTTTCATAATCGTATAATAAAGCCGTGTCTAATCCGAAAATCAGACCTTTCGGTCATATAAAGCCAAAAATCACTATCCTACCCTAATTTAACACCGAAAACCGACATTTTCAGCCCCAATTTCATCCGGCGCCAAGTTCTGCTTGAACGCAGTTTACAATTACTTACGCTTTCTAAACTCGAAAGGGACTTTACCAACGACTTAGCATTCCCGTAAATATAATTGCCGGACACTGAATTTCACGATTGAATTCGATATTTCGTGATGTTCAACGATTGATGTATAAATATTTATGATGAGAGTCGGTCGGTGAATGCAGAAGGAGACGGCGCAACGCCGGTTTCGGTTTCAACGACCGGCTTACCGGGAACGGTTGGAGTTGTGTCGCGATTAATCCGGGCCTGTCGCCAAGGCCACTCTTCCAGCTCGAAGGCCGACTGGAGAAAGCGACAATTCCGGGCCCGTATTACACAAAAAAAATGATAAATTTTACCCTAATATATTCCGTTTTCCTTATCGTTTTTTTTTCTGTAAACCCGAATTGTCGAAGGGGGACATTTAAAAATGAAAATTAACCGACAAATTGAATCGAACCACGAAACGTCAGAACGAGAATATTCGGCCCGACATTTGCGCTCGGTAATTAGGTCGGAATTTACAATACGACGTGAATAAATCGAGGCGAAAGTGCAATATGAATTTCCAGCGGGCCAAATAGACTGGTTTCTCGGTTTCGACATCATCAGGGTACTGTAAAAAACAAACCTCAAAAAATCGTACAAACTGAACAGAACAGAAAGCTCGAAAACGGCGGGTGTAATTTGTAATTGAGCCGTTTTCAATATATTTATTGGAGAATTGGTTGAAGAAGGGGGTTGAACTCCCCGTCGTCCCGGGATATTTCCTGCGTATACTGCGCTTCAGACGACGGCTTACCGGTGGCTGTAAGTTCTGATCGGGCAAAAACTAAAGTTCCTATATAAAAGTTTCAGTCACATACGCACTCGACCCTAAAGTGTGGCGAGGGCTGGAAGGGGGGGGGGAGGATTCCATTGAATTAATCAAGTGGTAAGTATCGAAGCGGTAATACAGAGAGTGCAGGTCGCATTGTGGTCCCCGAAGGGATTTAATAAACCTGCGGTCGGGGGTTGAGGGAGGAGGCTCCGGGCAAAAGGGGCGCGGGAGGGAGGCAATAAGATAGTGAAGGGGTTGAATTAGAAGCGGGGGGGGGGCCGCGCGACTGCTTGTAGGGCTAAATTTATGCAAACGAACCCGTGGGCCACCAGGTGGAGCACCAGAAAGGTAATCCTTGTGGCGGGGGCGGAAGAGGGGGGCCGGGGTTTTGTCCACCTTTGCGCTGATTCCAATTTGAATTTGCCCGCAATAACTCCGGATATTTATGGCCTTTGGGTGAGTGGTTGGTAGCGGGGGGGGGGGCCGCCCGGAGAGCAGGCGAAGACCCTGCTGGAATATTCCGGCCGTGTTCCGGACAGATTGTTTGAATTATTGGCGCCCTCCCCCTCGCCCCACAACCCCCTTACCAGCAAGGTCCGACGTTATTCTAAGATTACAGTATTGGGGCCGGCAAAGTTACTGGGAGGAATATTATTCTGTGTCCGGAGGCGGAATATGCCGTCCCAACTATGCCCGATGGGATACGGCGGTTAATGGGCGCGGACTTCAAAATTTTAAGGCTTTATTCGAGATATATATACATATATAGTCGTCGTGTAAATAGGCCAGAAACTAGCTCCAGTATGGGGTGGATTCGAACCCCGGTCAATTCCCACTAATGCAGTGCGTCGAGCCTCTGAATTGTGCAATTCTTTCCGATTGTGCGCCCAGAAAACTATATATTTGGATTAAATACTGTATTTTGCGCTTAAAGACCGCATTTTAGAGAAGAATTATCGCTTGAAAACACACTTTTTGGGCCAAAAAACAGCATTCATTAGGTGATTTTACTCATAAAAACAACAATTTCTGGCCGATTTTGTACCGAAAAGCCTCGCTCTTCGGCTGAAAACCGCATTTTAGTCCCGATTTCGCTTCTGCGGACCACATTTTTGGGCTGATTTTGGGCTGCCTAGAAACCGCAATATTGCGCCGAATCGTCACCTGAAAACCCAACTTTTGGGCCTAAAAACCGCGGCGTTCCACATATTTTTAAGAATAACGGCCTTTATTCGGTCATCGTCGACGTCCACCGGACGTCCGGAGGAGTACAACGCCACTTGTTGGCGAAATCCGCAATTACTTAGTTGCCAAACCGATATATCGTAGGAATTTTTACTGGAAAATGTGCCGCCGGCCCCGGCGGGTTACTCGCGTGGTTCGGGGTGGCTTTTTTTCTGTTACCCCATAATATCGCGGCAATTATACGGGGACTCTGGGCGTGTATCGCCGACGCGTCCAATCTGAACCGGTGGCCTTTGTACCTCCAGGTTCTCTGACACGGTGGCCGCACTTTAATTCAACGGGTGGCGGGGGGATGTAAATTTTGTATCGTGTTATAAGAAGGTTGAGGGAGGGAGGGGGTTGGAATCGAGATAATAAAGTTGTGTTGAGGGGCGCGAGAAACTCCCCGAATCGGAGTTTTGTTAAGTTGGATCGTGTAGCGAGCGGCGTAGCACCTGCTCCTGGAGCGGACGTTGAACTCTAACTGTACATCGGTACCCGGGACCGGCCGACCAATCGGAAAACGGCTTTCAAGCATCTCCGTCTCTCCCTAACTCACTCTCTCTCTCTCTCTCTCTCTCGCTGGAGCCGCTCCAGCTCTCTGGACCACGGTCTCGGGAAGGAATTTCTTTTTAACGACCCCCCACCCCCTCTCCCACCCCTTCCAGAACGTAGGGACATTTAGCTGCGCCGTTTAGAGTGTGTGTGTGTGTGTGTGGGACAACTCTTTGCCTCTCAGCTACTTATTATCGTCGACGCTCGAAAAGGTACACGGGGGGGGTAAGTCCGTTAAAAGTATCGGAAGAAAGGTCGTAGAAGGAAATATCTCCTGGGGCCAATTAGGTCCGCCAAGAATTGGGGTGGCGGGGGCTGGGGCCTACTACGAATCGGGTCAGAGCACTGAATAAAATCGATTCGGGGCGTCGAACGCTATAAAAACTGAGGCTTCAGTTTAACGTGAAAAAATTTTTGTTTGTACGTAACCGACATTGGCGTCCGCAAGAAAATAAATACGGGTACAACCCCACCCCGGTTGGTCGGTTTTGCGGGTTTTATATAATGAAACTTCAGTAATCCCCCGACCTTTGAATTCTATTAAATCGATTCATCTACAGATAACTCCGCCCCGGTACATAATTTTCACGAATATAATCTAAAAAATTACTGATTTGTCGCGCTTGTACGATGCGTCCAGAATATCCGTAAAAATCGGTCTCTTCCCGAATTTGTCGCCCGTCGATCCCGATACCGCTTCCTTCAGGATCGTAAGTTGTATTGTCCCTCGACAAGCGATATTACGCCGAGAAATTATGCTTCGATG
Source organism: Lethocerus indicus (assembly GCA_019843655.1). Lineage (NCBI taxonomy): Eukaryota > Metazoa > Arthropoda > Insecta > Hemiptera > Belostomatidae > Lethocerus > Lethocerus indicus. Next base: position 661,218 of record JACDQD010000002.1, on the reverse strand, counting down.
ACGCGATATCCAGTCCGTAAATGCCGTCTGGAACGTTTTTCCTAGTGCCGTGCACTCGGCTACGACGACGATGCGTGACATAAAATTAACGCTGCGTACATTTTCGCCGTTATTTTGAAAATAACGATGGACTGAACGGGATAAACGAATACGAAATGGAGGAAATTCCTTTCCTACGATCGTTTCGTAGAATAGACCGGTCTTTTCCCTCCGAATCTCGGGGTAATTTCACTGCTTCCCCCTTTCAACAAGTGCCTAAATTTCCCCCGGCCGTTTTTCCGGACTAAGTGGAAAACCTCCAACAGGGACTCTAATCATTAATAAGGGTGCAATTCGCGACTTTCTCTTTCGATTGGGGCCGGATTCCTTAAGTCCGAGTCGATCTCGTCCTAGACCGGTGATTAGTGAGACGTTTCGATTACAAGTATTGGAGAATCCAATCCGTATTTCTCCACACGCAGTTTGTATTTTATCCAAAGTACTTGACTATAGAAGCGTCACCACGACGTGACTATCGTTTTGGCAAATGAATAATTGCGGATTCTTCTTCTCATCTTCGGGGTGTGTGCACCCTTATCGTGCATTTTTTGGTACGCATAGTTGGGGGGCACGTAATAGACATTTCAGAATTGAAGAATGTGCGTAAAGATACAAATAACGGGAAATTTCCGTCCAGCGACGAAAAACGGCAACGACTTAGTTGCCGGCCCCAATATATAATGTTTATGTATAATTTCAGAACTCGTTTTACCTCGATAAATGTGGTTTCGTCCTGGTTTCGAGCACGACCGAATTCTAGACATCTTCCGGACGTCAATTCCGGTTTTCATTCGTAAAATAGCAGTGTAGAAAAACAATTTGTCCTGAGATAAATATGCCGGGCATATTAAATTAATTCCAATTTCAATATATTCGTTAGATTTCGGATATAAACTGTCGTCCCATTTTATCTCACTGAAATTCGCAAATTATTCGTAGCTAAACAGCGGTATATTCATTATTTTATCACCGGTCCCTTTCAACCGGGCCAAAGGACAAATACGCGTAACGATGACGGAAATTATAATATTTACCGGTGTATTAAAACTTCCCCCATTTAACGGCGGAGAAGTAAAGCCCTTTAATGTTGCAGGGCCACTTTGCAGTACCGAGGGAATAGAGGGGCTAATTATCAAGTTTCTTCTTATTCAGACCGAACCGCTTCGCCTAGACTTGTTGGACACGGCTTAAACTATATATTTTCATAGAACAGGGGTTGCTCCTACTCGTCATTTTGATCGGAAATAACGTTATTAATTACGTTAACAATATAATTTTGTGTTCGACCTCGTCTGTTCTATCTATATTCACTTCTGGTGACGTCAAATCCAAGAATAGTATCGGTTTTTTAATGGAGTTAAATTTCAACCGTTACGTAAGTGACCGATTCTACTGACATGTAGAGAAGCCGAAACCCGTCGTAAAATACGTAGAAATGTGTTTTTTTTTTTTTCCAATTTCCAAGAAACGCTCGTTACGTAAATTACTAATTGACATAGGAAAATTTATACTGTTACTCGTTATTGCGCTGTACGAATTCAACAGGGTGAATTTTAAGGGGTAAATCAATTTTTTTGACGATATCACCGTCGGGCCACTATTACATACATCCCTTTTGTGTGCCTTTTTGCGCTAAACAAAGGTGGCGGGAGAATACCTTGGCTTTTCCAGTGGAAAAGTGCTCTTAAGCCGATTTCCACCCCCCCAGCTAATTAAGGTCCACGGGAGTAGAGTTTTTACTTGGCGCCGACTTTTTACCGGTTTCCTTCAGAAGTTAAAAATATTTTCGTGTTTAAAATTCCTAATATATAAAATTAGGAGTAAATCATATTTTTTTTTTAAAAAAAGGTCCCTTTGTCGTTTAATGAGCTTGGTGAAATTGTTTTGCGAGACGAAATTTGGGTGAAGTTGCCCCCCCGAAGGCGCGTACAATTTTAAATAGTATCTTCGGGATTCGAGTTTGTCGTTGTCCCAAAGGGAATTTCGGACAGAAAACGGGGCCCCTGATAAGGGTTGCAATTTGTAGACGCCGAGAACGAAAATGTGGCGGGGGTGGCGGGGTTGAAAGAAGACGACAATTCGGCGGCAGATGCGTATCCGAGTGTACAAATCCGGTAAATATCCGGGATAGTGAGTAGTACTGGGGACGGCGGCGGCGTTATTGGCGCACAACCGACCAGCGCCGATCGGAATCCGGATCGGGATGAGGAGAAGGAGGAGGAGGAGGAGGAGGAGGACCGGTTTCTGTATTCTTCTCTTTTTTTTCTCCATCTCTCTCTCTCTCTCTCTCTTCTCTCTGTTTTATTTAAGTGGAGCGAAAAATAGACGAAAGCGAGAGCCGGGATAAAATTCGAATCATTGTAGGGGAGACGGCATAGGGGAGGAGGGAACGGCTGCCCATAAATTTGGTTGCCAATAACGGCACTGAGATGGAGAGAGAGAGAGAGAGAGAGATAGCTACAGGTTGTGAGGGCGAGAACTGCCTTCTGAGGGGGGGGCGTGAAGGGGGAAAGATACTTAAAATAAAATTGGAGCCAGCGGATAATGGCCGAATCGACGGTGGTGATAAATGGGGCGCGTATACACGGGGCGCAAGAAGCAATGAAGTTGAATGAAGTCGGCCGGATGATGAGTCCGTATAAAGTCCCAGTCCAGTGTTGTTGTCCGAAAACGTAGATGGCAAAATCGTGCTCCAACAAGTTGAAAATTAACCGTAATCAAGTGTCAATTATATTAGCGAAATAATTGATTGAAGTACCGTAGGCACAAAATGGGGATAAGTTAATTTTTTAATTTTTTCCGATATGACATATGTGTTTACAGGAATATTACGGGATGCATCATATATTAAGCCGTGATTAGGCCGACCTTAGAACAGGGTGAAAACTGGGGTTATTTTGTGGGAGGGTGGTGGGGGTGAAGTCACAGTGGCGTTTGAGAACAGAATAAACTAGAAGGCTATTGAGTGGCTAATGGGAATGTGCGGGTGTTGGGGGCGGTTGAGGGGTTGAGGAAGCCCCCCCCTTAAAATTAGCGACCGCTAAAGTTGTACCGACCCCCCTCCCAACTACCCCCCGCCGGTCTAAGCCCGCAGGGTAGTTACAAACACTTGGCCTATCGACCACCATATTGGTAGACTTTACTCCCCGCCCAAGTTATACAATGACCCCGAGCATTATTTACATTAGTAATTCAAGTCGCCTACTAAGAGAGAGAGAGAGAGAGAGAGACCCCCAACCCCTTCATACCCGCCGCCGCCCCCGCCGCTTCAATAAACAATCCCACCGGTCTCTATCGACTTACGAAACTGGGCCCCCCCCCCCACTCGAAATTCCGCTCGCAATACGTCCCAGGGCGTATCATTAAACGTCCGAATTATGTCGACCGCCGAAATGAAACATAAATGGGGGAGGATTGAAGTAGAGACGTGGTTCCTGCGAAGAAATCGATATTGGTACTCACACAATCAACTTCACCGTTATAAGTACAATTGATATCTATAATGGATGGGTAGGAGAGAGGAATGGGACTCTGAACAGGAGTGGATTGGGATGAGGAGAAATGCGGGAGTGGATTTTCGGGAACCGGGATTTTGTGGGGGACTTTTCATAGAAATCTCTGGATGGGAGCGATGTCGTATATCTCGCTTTGTATATTCAGTCAGTTTGTTACTTAACGTCAATTTCGATGTCCGTTTCAGTAACGCCCTGAAGAGTACGTGAAATTTTCTGTTCAAGTCGAGAATTGGTGCCGACGATGTGGAGGAAAAAAATCGATTCCGATTTCGGCAATCTCGGATGAAAAACTTTCAAAATTTCGACCGAAATAAAACTAAATTTTCGCCAGACAGGAAAACGTTTTCGTCTCTCGAATATATTCGTTCAAATGGGTCTCGGTGTAGAATACATTATTCCGAACAATCTATCAGAAATCGGACAAAAAAGATTTGTGTTTTAATCGCCGGTGTTCGAGTGATATTAAATCAACGGATGATAATATTATATCATTAATTTAACGCACGATTAACTATACGAAATGGGCGTTACGGTCGAGTTGTGTAGAATAATTACCTGGAATTCTGTTTAAGGGCCCCGGCGGCTTCTTAATTTGGTCCCATCTCGTAAAAAGGGTTCCGTTTTCAGGACGGCATCATAATTTCAATCTCCCACCGCCGGCAGTAGTAACATGTCGTATCTGTCCTAACGAGGACGAATTGGGGGAGGGGGCGGCCCAAAATTTAATTGGGCCCCTAATGACGGTGGAACGATTTGTTATATTGTTTGGTACGGTTAATTTTTGAACGGCGGATATTTTTTTTTTATTTTTTTTTATTTTTTTGAGACTTACGCCGCTGTCGGCCCACGCTTCCGCGCCCCCCCAACCCCCAAATCTGGAGGCCCGTCTTTCAAAATTCGGCCAATTATAAATCGGTCACGATTTGAAATGGGCTCGATCGCGGGACTAAATTAGAGGAGCCGAGCGTGGCGGAGAGACCTAAATTAATCTTCGGCCGCAAACGATTCATTAGTCGATTGAACTACTGTTCGCAGCCAGAAACGAAATACTAAATAATTCCCCCCTTACTTCATTCAATCGACATTTTGACTTTGGAATTCATTTTATTTTGCCAATAAATAAACTATAATTATTAAACTAATATACATTCCCCGGCCCTCTTGAGGAACTACTGAAGACCGAGAGAAACTGTAAATTGAGATATAGACTCTCCAAACGCATTTTATACAATTTACAATAGTTATATCGGAGTATCGTAATAAAAACCTTCGTTTATTTTATCTGGGGCGATAAAACCGGTTTCGCCAGTAGGCGATGCAAAGATTTTATCAATAGCGATAATGAAATTTAACTTAATTATTAAATTGAGACGGTCGTGCTCTCCTCGTTGGATTCTGGAAATAAGAAATTCTTGAAAATAAGTACAAAAAATTTCGTTATTTTATACTGACCGTCCGGTTCCAATGGTCATTATACGACTGGGCGGTAATTAATGGTTGACCCCAATCTTTAATTACCGTCCCAGAGTTTTATGAATGTTATTTCAATTTTTCAAATACAAAACCGAGAAAATTTCTACTGTGCCATCGTCCGCCGGTAGATTCTCGTTATGGGGCTTAAAATCAAACTTTAATTGGAACATTTATAAAAATCAAGGTAATTATCGCTCGAACGGAATATTTGACTAATTTAATATACCTGTTTTGTGGTCTGCGAGGGGTTTGGAATATACTCTAGGTTCGTGATGTTTCCGTCTCCTCTCTCGCCGCTGTTCGCGGTCTTTCGCTAGACCGGTTTGTCGGCCGCTCGCCGTCTTCAGTAGCGCTGTGTTACTGTCACTGTTAGCACGTTTTTTGGGCATCCTCACTGCACTCACATCAGTAACGTCCAAAGTGCTGACAGTGACAGTGACACAGCGCTACTGAAGACGGCGAGCGGCCGACAAACCGGTCTAGCGAAAGACCGCGAACAGCGGCGAGAGAGGAGACAGAAACACGTCACGAAACTGCAGGAATATTCGACGTTGGAAATATCGTTCGAAACTCGGAAAATTGAATACGCCAATTGACAATATTGTGGAAGGAAATGGCGGCCATATTTGAACCACTCTAATCATTTTCTTATCAGTTTCGTCACAGGGGAAGAATTTCTACATAATTTTTAGGCGTTTGTCGTTTTCATAATTGACCAGTTAGACTCATAGTTTTCGCGCCATCGCCAGTAAAATATTTTCCGAATCTTCATCAGAACGTGCCAGATAAAAAACCTCCAGAAAGATTAAAATTAATGGTTTTCAATCTCATTTTTGCGCGAGTCGCCTTTCGCTCGGCCGAAGGTCGTGCGGATTCCACAGTGAGTTGCCCCCCATCGTTTCTATCCACTTTATTAGCCCGAAAATTCCCCGAATCAATTTCATGGGGGTCGAATTAGAGTTTCCGAGGGAACTTGGGGGCACAGTAGAGAGAGAGAGATAGAGGAATACCGGACGCGAAGAATGATTTACTGGGCCCCCCCCAGACATAGACTCGCTCTTTTATCGCGCTCAAAAGGGCGCCTGTAAAGTCCGTTCTCAGCTAACTTCTCGTGACAGCCCAACAATAATTTAATACAGCGGTAAAGTTTTAATTGGATCGACGGCAAAACGTTTTTTTTCGATTCGCTCAAAATTTCAAACCGGCCTATCAGCGGCGATAAGATCTGAAAAACCGGTCTATTAGTAGTATGAAATTTCATGGAAAATCGGGCATGCTTTCGCCCCCAATTTCCCGGTAGATACAACAGCATATCTTATGTCCAGTTCATTTTATTCGATTCACTTTTGAGAAATTTCGTCTTTTCGAACGGCTTCGTCCGGTTCGATTGACGGTACACGGCATTCGACACTTTCAAGTTGTACAAAGCACACTCGTAATGGACAAACTTATTGACCCCGAGGACGGAAATAATGTTTGGGGGCGTGACGGCTCGCAATAACATTTTATTAGTGTTCCGGTGCCGAGTTCCGGCCGGATATAAATTTGACTGAGGGGCATAAACCGATTTGGACTCGCGTTTCAGACGACCATAAACGAAAGTCGAAACGTCGCGAGAAAAATTCAGCAGCCGGAAAAATTACGGATGAGGCGAAAACCGCCGCATCGGGACGCCAAAGCGCTGGGGGGCGGAAAGAATCTTAGAAATATTAAGTCCTTCTAACGGCTTAACAGAGGAAAGCATGAAGTTAACCAAACTATACAATCGGAGATTTGAATTTGCCACAATTCTTGCAATAAAATTTGGAAACTTTGTTGAACATTGTCGAACAATATTTAAAAAATAATGAAAGTTCGGCAGCCACAAAGGGTCGTCATTCCATACCTAACCCTATCCTGTGTACTTTACGAATACTGATCGAAAATAATAAAAACAACAATTAGCCGATAATATTTAACCTGAAGTTGTCCTCTGCAATTCTTTTATTAGGGCAATAAAACAGGGGGAAATTTATACCCGGCGCTAATATCTTTTAATGGGCCGCTCTTAACAGCATATTCTTTTGGCGGGGGGGGGGTGGAGGAGGTACAAAATTCCTTTGTTCCTAGTATTTCCCATTCTTCTTAAATATTATATCTCGAGGAGGAGGCAAGAGATAATGGGTAATGGGTTGTTGTGGCGGTCCCATTATGCGCCGAACTGTATGTGCAACACTCGGCCAAAGCCAGCATAAAATAGCCCTTCCCTTCTTCTTCTTCTTCTTCTTCTCCTCCTCCTCCTCCTCCTCTTCTTCCCTTTCTGCTTTCCCTTCGCAACCTTCCTACCAACCTACACAGCTTCCACTTACTTTTCCAATTTACGTGAAATGAATTTTATATTATGTTCCGAGGGAGGAGGCATATAATATTCCATAACCGGGCCCCGGGTCCCCCCGGCCCAGGGTCAACTGGAACGAAAGTCTCTCTCTCTCTCTCTCTCTCTCTCTCTCTCTCTCTCTCTCTCTCTCTCTCTCTCTCTCTCTCTCCCTCCAGTAAGAGGATTGCTGCCCTTTCCCGAATAACTGTAGTAATTCTAGCCGACCCGATAAATATGACTTTATAAGGGATACGGTTCCGACCCACCCCCGTCAACGTACCGGAGCATTTAAATAAATATAATGTACCCTTTAAATAAAGACTATTTTGCCACACCCCTCCCCCTAAGAAATATCGTTACAGCGCATTTTATCGCTCATAGGGCCAAAAAATATGTACTAACGGCATATATACTCATAAATATATCGGGTTGGCAACTAAGTAATTGCGGAATTCACCGACGAGTGGCGTCGTACATATTTTTTTTGGCCCTACGAGCGATAAAATGGGCGGTAATTTGCGGAGAAGCCGAAAATGTATCCTTATACTTGCATTCAAAACCATCTACGGCTTATCCGTACTTAAAAATATGTACGACGCCACTTGTCGTTGAAATCCGCAATTACTTAGTTGCCAAACCGATATATAAGTCCGTCAACGTGATTACAAAGCCAACAACTAACTCAGTAACATTCTTTAGCCTGTATATATATTTTTTAAATTTTTCTACTGCCCTTGATATGTATCTTGGATCAAAAAAATTTTTTTGACATTTTTTGAATCATAGTTTTTAAATTGTTTTTAATGATTTCTATCAACTAAAGTATATACAAGAGCAGTAATCTCTCGGCTTGAGGATGATAATAAATAGAGGAAGGACTGAAAGAAAAACCAATATCGGTTACAGTAACTAGTTACGTGTTCTCAGAGGGAAGAATCGTAGAGAGTTATCGAACCAATATCGTAGGTTTAATTTCTTTCTTTTAAGAAACTAAACTCAATAGTTGATTATGTGACATTCAAAAATAGTTACAGAAAGAAACAATACCCGGTTCATTTAGGGGCGCTATTGTCCGCCGAAGACAGAAAAACGCCAGGAAAACAGCCATTGTATGCTAATTTTTTCCCAATTGGAATTACGTAACAAACAGACAGAACATAGCTTCGCCTCGATTTCCATAACACTGTATTGAAAATGTCCCAATATCCGTTGACACTTCCGTGACAATAGACGCGCTGTACCAAAGTATTTAGATTTTAATCTATTAAACTAGCTCGTCATGGCCATTTTTTTTCTGTTTTTTTGAAAGATTACAATAAGGCGAAAGAAGAAGAAAAATTCCTCGACAACTGGTACCCATTCAACAATGCTATCGGGCCAACAAAGCCGTAAGGGCGGGGGGGGCGTACAACAATGTTCCGTTCGACAGTGAAAGATTGAGGACATTTTTTTTTTTGCAATATTTGTCCGCGAAAAAATCAACCCCTCCCCCCGTATTGCATTTTCTCAACGCGTTCGCGAGATATCGAAAAACGATTTGCCTATTCCCTGGACCGGGAGCAATTCTTTCCCAACATGTCGTAAACATGTCGAGGTCCTTCTTTGTTGAATGGTTTCGGGAACCAGACTAGAATTTGTACATACCGAGAGCTTTAATTTTATTAGTTTAAAATAACCTGTTTTGTGGCGAGCGAGGGGTTGGAATACAGTAGATTTCGCGTTATTTCCGTCTCATCTCGCCGGTCTGGTCTTTTGCCAGAGACCGGTTTCGGCCGCTCGCCATCTTCAGTAGCGCTGTGTGTTAGTCACTGTGTCGGGGGCACTTTGGCCGTTCGGGGCATTCTCACTGCCCGCTGTCACACTGTACCACTTGTACTGTACAAACGAACTGTACCGGTGTACATGAAAACCGGTCTAGAAAAGACGAAACCGGCGTGAGGAGACGGAAACATCTAACATCTATTCCAACCCCCTTCGTAGACCAAAAAACAGGTATTTTACAGTACAAGTGACAGTGACAGTGCAGTGAGCCGAAAAAACGTCCAAAAAGTGACACCGCTACTGAAGATGGCGAGCGGCCGAAACCGGTCTCCAGCAAAAGACCAGACCGGCGAGAGGAGACGGAAACATCTAAGATATTTCATTTTAAAAACTATATTCGTGTATATTATTGATACCTTATTATACAATCATTCATATTTGTGTATAGGATCTGCTGTATGCATTAAATAGATATCGGATCGGCAACTAAGTAATTGCGGAATTCACCGACAAGTGGCGTTGTACATATTTTTAAGTACGTCAACATCTTTGTGCTCGAATTGTGCTCTGGACGTCCGGTGGATGACCGAATAAAGGCCATTATTTCAACGAGGGACATTGCAGTGAAGCCGAATGCATCTTATACACGTGCATTCGAAACCGTCTACGGCTTATCATCTATACTTAAAAATATGTACAAACGCCACTTTGTTGGCGAAATCCGCAATTACTTAGTCGCCAACACGATACTATCGTTGGGGTGAAAGTAAAGAGTATTTGTCAGGTTCTCAAGTGTTATTCTATAGTTTAAACTCTGAGTTGGTCTGGTTCTCAGGGCCGGAGTTGGGATACGGCATTTCCGAACGGTTATTAAACGGGAGCCATTACGGTATACGCTCCCAACTATTTATTAGCGATAGCGGCCGTCGGGATGTGGATAAGGGCGGGTGGGGGAGCGGGGGGGGTAATAAAAAAAAATTGGAAACGCCGAGATAAAAGCGCGGATTAAAGCGCTCTCCACAAGAGATCTAATGGACGGTGAAACAAGTCACGAGTCGGGGAGGAGGCGGTCGCGCGCCTCGTCCCGAAGGAGGGAGAGACCAAGGTCAGGCCCAGGGAGCCGGCCGGGAGGAGGAAAAAGGAGGGCCCCCTCCATCCCCCCACCAACTGGAACGAAATAATCCGATCGGGTAGTATTATGAAATGTGCGGTTTTCCGACCTTTAAGAGCCTGCCGAAGAGAGGGAGCAAACAGGTTTGTGCCACGCGAACCCGACCCCTGGGGGGGGGGGGGGGGCCCTGTCGGACGAGAGGGAGCGATGAGGAGGGAGGAAGAGAGGGAGAGGCCACGCGAACGGGCCACGCTCCTCTACCCCCACTACGTGGTCCAGGCGCGCTCCCATCTCACTTAGCCACAATCCCGATCTAAATAATCTCTCAACTTCAACTTCTATACTCAACTTAATACATCCTTTGGCTTTCACTAACCCCCCCGTCATCCCCAATCAAATCCCGAACAGTCGGTGCCACCACTTGGCGACAGTTGAAAAAACGAGAAAAGCTCAAGGGGTGGGGGGCTGTGGGGTTGACACTTTTTTGACTCCAGGTAGGCTTTAAAGCGCAGGAACTGATGCATAAAAACAGCTCAACGTATAACCCGACTAAAACCTTATTCAATCTGCTGGAGAACTCCGGGGATTTTTTCACCGAGGGCGCTTGAAGTCAAGGCTTTAAAGCAGCGCCTTAGCGCGTTGTTAGGGTCTTACTTTATTTATTTGTAAAATCAACTTGATTGATTGGTTTCACTCGATAAGTACGCCGTCCAGTGACGGTACCCGTATCCGGCCTACAGAAAGTCCTTGGGCCGGTGGCGTTTAAGATAATGGATGGAGGCAGAAGAGGAAAGGGACTGAACACGAGTGGATTTGTTTGTGGTTGAGGTCGTTACGGATTGTTCGGTTAGAAACATAACCGGAGGGAGAGCATTAAGGACTCTGAAGGACTTTTGACTGGAGCCATGTCGGATTTCTTGGCGGAACCCAGCATAGTCCTATTCCGTAAGTCCGTGTCGGTCTTAGTATAGCTTTATATATTGTCAGTCTGTCGACTGTTGTCAGTTTCGATGCCCTTTTCAAAAGGGGTCTCAACAACGGTCCACGTGAGGGTCTTACATAAAGAATTTCACACGGATCGATTAATGAACGTGGCGGACACGTCGCTGCCGGTTTTTGCAAAACGAAACCATCTCGACGTGCGCGTTACGTCTTTAAGTGAGCGAGCGGTTAACGTCATCTCGGTCCGACCGAAGTGTACAGATAAATCCTGGAGTCCTGTACAGACCCGGAAACGTCGTGAACACCCGAGACGTTTTTCCACGGGAATATTCTTCATTCTCGGCTGGGTTAATCGTAAATAGCGGTCCTAAGAGAGATCGGTCAGCGCGTGTTCACGTTAGGGTCATGTGTCCGACGCCGGCAGCTTAATATCAACATGCCGACAGAACCAGTTTTCTAGGACGAGTTTCCCCCACCCTCACCCCCCCACAAGGCTCCAGGACAACACAACACGGGACAAGGCCCGGATCCTGCACCACCGACGATAACCACTACTGTAACCGGCCTCTTGCCATTCAACCTGCCGAGAAATATATATATATATATATCTGCCTGCTGCGGGATTCCAATTTTTAAACGGTGCCGACAAGAAGGGAGGCTGGCGTCCTGTCAGCGGACCGATAAATATTTCTCCCTTTGTTTACCCTTCACCCGCGTTTCCGTCGGTCCGTATTCAAATTCAATCCCTTCGTGCCGTCGGACATTTCTATCGCGGCACTTCATTTTCTGCCCCCATATTTTTTTTTTTTTTTTCCGGTTTTCGGTCCGCCGTCGTCGGCTTCTCGCCACGGCCGTTCGGGTGAAACGGTGGCGGGACACGTTCTTAGCCAACAGGAAAGACTCTTCGTCCCGTCGGCGTTACCCTATGTGTCCGCGTTGAAATGTCACGAGAGTTGACACTGAACAACCTGACTATATTAAGGGTAGGAGAAACCGGTCTAGAATTCAACAACCGTTCGCACTCCGATGTCATTTCAGGGCAACTTTTTGAGATCTGCGTCTTTACACGATGTTCTCTCTTGAAATGGCGCGAGGCATCGACACAAAATATAGTGAAATTACTAAGATATATAAAAGAAATGTCGGCGGTGTGTAATTCAGTAAACGGCGAAAGGCTGAGAGAATAATTGAAGACAAAAGCGATGGAGGGAGGGAGGGAGGGTAGGTATTGTCGTGCGATAACAGGAGGATCGCAGTAAAACCGGGACACAGTCAATATCAGCCCCGGAGGCCGGAATTTAATATCCACCCTCGAAAAGTAATAAAGCAACATGTACAAGGGGAGGGGCTCGAGTTAACCCCGTTGTACCCCCACCCCGGCCGTGTCCATAACGGGAATCGTCCCTTCCCCGCCCCCCAACCCCGTTTAATCGGGATCTGAGACTGTAAGGACAGGAGAAAATTACTGCTACCCCCCCCGAGGAATAACAGCTCAGTCAGCAGGGGTGGGCTACGGATTACGCCGAAGACGAGGCCGATGATCCGTTCTCATTTGCAAGGCTTTGGGGCGAATTTCACCGGCAGAGCGTAACGCTACCCCTTCAGACGGCACATTTAAATTATTTATTATTCGTATAATTTCTAGGAATTTCACTGCGGCAAAACAGTAAATCGGAAATGGCCGTTTCAATAACTATCGTTCTGAAGAAAATCGTGTTCAGTTTTTCGCCACATACAAAATTGAACATCGGCTCACAGAAACGTCCTGAATTATTCCTGAAAACCTGAAAATGTTACTAGTAATGGAGCCCCCCCCCCATCTGGGGTTAATGCAGTGGCTCTCCATCACGCCGAGGAGCCCCTACCAACCCCCAATTAAATTAGAGCCCCACGCCGGCAATACAGAAGTTCTGAGGGTAAAACCTTGTTTCGCATTATCACGTGAGTTGTGAGCCTGCCCAGAGTCATGTGTCCAGAACACTGTTCACTTGAGTAATAGATCGGTTTTGGGCCGGCTATCACTGGGCGACAGACGTCGTTACCGAATTAAAAAACTGAAACTGATCAAACAACTGTACCCTATAACTGGCGTATAGTTGATTGTACAATAAATAGAGGTCAAAGAATAAAAAAAAAACTGGCGTATAGTTGATTTTACAATAAATCAAAGGTTGAGTCGGAATATCAATTTATTTCGGGCGAATCTGAATACGGGTAAAAATAACACCGGTTGGAATTCAGGGCGCGATTTCGTTAGAAAGGTATTTGGGGTAGGATCTGCGGATTTCGCCCTTATTTTATTATTATATATATATATTTTTGCGAAATCGGTCGAGAGATTTAGTGGAATCGTGTCGAGGGTGCTAATCGAGGTCACGCCTGAATAGGGGAGGTTCGAGATAAGTCCGCGGCAAATTTGAACAACGCCAATTATTCTACTGTAACACTATTATTCCGGGCGAACCAACTAGTTGTTAATTATTGGGGGGTTGACAACTGATTAATTGAAAATTTCATTGACAAGTGGCGCGTCGTACATATTTTTATATACGTCAACATATTTGGGCACAGATAAGCCGTGGACGGTTTCGAATAGCGCGTACTCTCCAACCGCGACAATTCGTCTACTGAAATTTTTCGACGACTCCTGGGGGATGAAATCTAATTGAACCGTCGCTTAAGGACCTGGAGGACCAAACTGTGGCCAGCTCTTTCGTTCCTTCCTCTTAGGGTGTTGTCCGCCTACGAAATTCCTGGACTCCTGGATTCCTGGAATGAACTGTGACGTCGTTGGGGGTTCGACGGCGATTCACGTGACCGGAACTTCACAACTTTTTTTTGTAATTCCAGTTCTGGAATGCCGGAAGTATTGTGTCTCGGCGGGTAAAATTTCAAATCGATTACGCGGCGGGAGATAGTCATTACGGATTGGGATTCGTAAAGTGGAAAGTGTACGCACGTTTCTAGATTCCTGGCCCCCCCGATAGCTGAACTGCAATCTAATATCGGACTTTGGAGGCCGGGGGCCCCCGAAATGAAATTGACACCTCACGAGCGGGTCGGTCGAGGGGCTTCGGCATTTTACGCTTAGCTGGCGAAACGGAAAAGGGGGAAAACGGGTGCACGGGATGTAGCGCCCTTCATAGCCACTTACGTCCTCAGTATCATCAATATTGGCGGAGTTACGAAGACGCGACCGATGACAGTACTTTCATCGCGGGCCAAAGTTCGAACTCACGACGAATGGACGCCAGAATTTGATTTATTTTTCTCGAAGAGCCGCGGTTTCGCGACCGTTTTATTGAGACCGGTTTAGGCCGTCTCCAGTAGTGTTATTGTGGGGCACAGAACAGGTATTCCAGACACCGTCTCGACTTTGACTCGAAAATTTTAATAATACGGGGGCCGCGTTCCGAAACCGAAAGTATGATAATTATAAGTCAAACGGGCGTTGATTACGGCCGATTGTATCGGCCAATAATGAGAGCCTACGGATATTGATAAGTCCAAAAATGTGTTTTTCAACAATCAATAAACGCTTAGAGAACCGGATGAATTACTAATTTCAATAGTACGACCTGACCTTATTCACAATTGCTGACTTAAATCAAGTTTAATTATTTTTTTTTTTTTTAAATTCATTCTCCCTTCCGACGGCATCAGTGAAAGTTTTGCCCTAGAGAAGGTCCCCTTCAAACTTCAATTCTGAGCCCGTTTAAACGGATTTTTCTCGAATTTTTTTTTTTTTTTTCATACATGCCTCACGTCCGCCAATTATATTTCGGTGAAATTAATTAACGCCAACCCCCTGCAGTAGATGCGCCCGCCGTCCTCCCTACCGCCCCCTCTGCGGACTGATTGATGAAGGTCGGTTGTGGAGGACGATTGAGGGGTCGGGGGCGGGAAGGGGATGAGGTGACCCGGACCAAACCGACTAACCGAATTAGGACGCTACCGGAATAATTAACGGCAGTTTACAGGATTTAATTCAAACTGCAATTAACTCAATGTATTACTTGCGGCAAAGGGGCGTGCACGGGCGGGGGTGGTGGTGGAGGTTTAAGGGGTTTCGCAGGGGATGTTTCAAATGTCAATAGCGCGTTCGAAACGCTGCGACGGTTTGCTCGGCGATTTATGCACCGGACTTCGTCAATTGCATTTCGCTTATTTCTGAACTCACTCAGCGGACCACTTATCAAATCGTCGTTAAATCCGGACTTTAATCAATTAAAAAAAATTTTCCTCGCTTACTGTACCTCGTTCGCTGTCAGATTGAACGGTTATTGTACGGGCAATTAATTATTCAGCGACTACTGAAGACGGTGAGCGGGCCCCGACCGAACCGACAGAATTACCCGAACGAGCAATTAAAACTTTACTGTTCATCCCCCCCCAATTGTTGTGTTACGCATTAATCAATAAAAAACATAGTTGGGCGGCTAGAAATTACGCCCGACGTAATAACAGGCTTCGCTTTATACAAATGGAATAATAGAAGATATTCATTATATCGGAACGAACAGATTAGTCGGGGGCGGGGGGGGGGTGGGGGGGCGTGATTAAACGCCTGTTGTAATTATTATACAGGAATTGAAATATGTAAACGATTTTTTCCCCTCAACTAGGGGGCGTAAAACACCAATTTATAATTGAGCTTAGGGCGATTAAAAAGGGCAATTATATTTAAATTTCTTTCCCTTTTCTCCGGATAACAGAATCCCCGGATTATTTGTACACTTCAACTTGATAAGAAAACGGTGTAGCATCGTGGAATTTTATTGTAAAATTTCAGCATTTTAACGCGTTCGGTCTAAATAGAATTTAAAAATGGAGACACACGAACGGAACAGAAAGGACTTTATTATTGAAAATTGTGTAATACACTTACAGGAGTATTTCGATCGCGAAACTGTTCCCGATTCTGCGTTATACCACTGCTTAACAATGTTCTGCAGGACTTACAATGTTCTGTAAGTCCGGGATGTAAGTCCCGCCGCCGGGATTCGAACCCGTGTTGACTCGTTTAGACGCAGTCCAGAATAGCTACAATCGGAAACAAAGCTACCGTGAATTATAAAATAATTTGTAGCAGATCCTATATATTTATTACGTCCTGATAACAATCCAGTGATGATAAGAAGTGCCCGGTTTCTCAGGGCCACCCAAAAGGCCAATACGATATTTCCTCTCCTTCTGACTTCGATAGCATCGGACTGACGGCCCTCGGGGCGGGAAGGGCGAGGCTTAAAAATCCATGGAGTAATTACGAGAGGGGAGCGAACGCGAATGAGAAGAGAATGAAGAGAGAGAGAGAGAGAGAGAGAGAGAGAGAGAGAGAGATCATGGCAACATAATTGAGGCCTCCGACATGACCGCGGGCCGACCGTTCCACTTTTAAAAAGCGGGGCCCGAATTAAAGAATAAGAGGAATAATAACTGGGCAGAGGAGAAGTGAGGACGGACGGATAATGACGGGGGTTGTGGGGTGGGGGGCGGCAAAGAGGAGACCGGAGGTCGATCGGAGATTGATAGTTTATTGCCCGGCCTAATATACACATAACTAGGAGCCAGCAATAGGAAATTAATGTCCGTAGTAGGTGGGGGGTCATAAAAGAGTGGAAATAAAAGTAGAGCCCATTACAGTCATTAATCTATATTATAATTATGATATTTCGGTACTACAGGAGAACGGGAGAAAGTATTGCTCCGAATACCGTCCGCGTACCGGTTTATAAAAATGAACGGAATGAGCGGTTTCGGGTTTTTCAAACTAGACCTATCTTGAAAATGTACGGAATAACCCCCAGTACCGTCGTGTCATTTTCGTACGCTATAACGTTAAATGAGCGTTAAAAGAGGAAAATTTCATTATACTAATTGTTCGGCAATTGGTAGGAAATTAATTTTCCATCGGCATTGAAAAAAAAAAAGGAGGGGGCCGGGAGATTCCGGGCATTTCCTTCCAAGAATCAGAAATATAAACTCCCTCCACTGGGAGTTAAGGGGTTGATCATCTGTCGATAAACGTTTTTTTATTACCGGCTTTAATTGAAATTCACCCTCCACCCCCCCCGCCACCTCCCTCACCGATTTTATCGAACGGCGGCGTAATAATAATTCCAGGTTTCCATTAAACCGACTTCGGCTGATTGGGCCGGGGCGGGAATCGGACCAGGGCCCCGGAGTACCGTCCCTAACAATGTGTACATTTTATGAAAAATTATAAGAAACAATCGAATTGACGTTGAATCCCACTTGAGTGGTTGTCTGGGGGGGGAGGGGGGGTGTTTATAATCCGTTATGACAATCCTTTTCCTTTCTAGGTATACCCTTAAGTTAAGGTAGGGGTTGAAATCAGTAGCCACTGTTTGTATTCAACGCCGCGGAACCGGGTTCGGACGGTTTGAGAGAGAGAGAGAAGAAATGCGGCTTTATTAAACCTTTCCCTTTCCGTCCTGGCGGGCGTCCGGGGGTCGAAAATAAACCGTGGGCCGTTCGACAGTGTCCACGGGAGACGGAGGGAGGGAGGGAGGGAGGGAGGGAGGGAGGGAAAAAGAGTATGAGAACGGGATGTGTTGGAGAAGATACGTTAGGTGAGAGTGGTGGTGGAATGGGAGCGTGAGAATTGTAGACTGCTGGTGGGTTGAGGGAGCGTGAGATGGGTAGAGAGGGAGAGAGGGAGGGAGGGAGGGAGAGTGATAGAGCGAGGGGGCAGCTTTGGAAGAGCAAGCAGCGGGGAAAAAAACCGGGTCTTTGGACCGGCCGAGATCAATTTTCCCCCTCCTCGTCATCATCACTCTCCTCTTCCTCCTCCTCCTCCTTCTTCCTCTTCTTCTTCTTCTTCTTCCGCTTCTCCTTCGCCGGCCGGCGGGACATTTTAATAACCGAGAATCAAGACTAATTCGGAGCCGTACACGATGCCGGCACCGAGATAGGAGGCGATGTTGACGGGAAGGTCGGAATTGGGCTGTACTGAAGAAGGGCTTTAAAGGTCCCCCGGGAAGCTTCTTCAGCGGCCGAACACGCCACTATTCTCCCACAGAACAGTAGCCGGGGCCGCTTTACATATTTTACATATTTTAAAGGCTTACCACTATATCACTGACTTCAGGTAGGATCGCGTAATGTCCGGGGGTTCAGACCCCCACCCGCCACCCTCTGTTCCGGGATTTTTCCCGTATTTCCCGAAACTACCCCACTTCGGAACTACCGAGTCGGGCATCATGGCTTAACGGATTACCGGGAACCAACCTCTGCTGATGCACCTCTACACCCCGGTGCATCTTCTGTCTATAATCTGCATTAGAGCGATTGAACGTATAAAAGGGTGTCAATTTATCTTAGATGAAAGCGGAAAAAGTGAATTTTTGTCAATTAAACGGCAATTTCAATAATTTTTGTCCGCAGAAAGTTCGACCGAAAAGGCCGACAGACAAGGTGATACAGTTCCGGGAATTAAATTGCCAAATTACCGCATTCGAGCAAATTACGACTGTAAAATAGTTTTATTGATGTAAAGCTTAGGGCTCACCGCGTCGCTGGAATTCTTGGCCAAAATGAAAAATCGTCTTCCCACCTGAAACGGAATAAAGAGAGGAATTAATTTACATTTTAATTTTACAACCGGCCTAAGGCTTTTATATAAATGCCCGAGTGGGGGATAATTTATCCAGCGGCCCTCATCCAATAACAATCAGTATGCATCGCGCCCACTAATGGAATTAATAAGTTCGCCCCGAATCAAATCTCGTTTATACACGTTAATTCGGTCGCACAGCCGGTATTTTACCTATTATCCATGGCTTAATCTTAATTGCTTACTATTTATATTACCGTCATTAAATCGAACCTTATACTGACGAATCTGATGGTCCTGGATACGTAACGGCGCACCGAAAGATCATTACATAAATATATATAAAGTGGTATTTTATAATTTCACCGATAATTTCCATAAATATATTGCGACCTTGAAGACACCTTGAATCTCAGGGTCAACGCTTAGAAAATCGACCCGTATCAGGTTTTTTTTTTGAATCGGGTAAAAGACGGTTGTTTAGGGGTTGAATTAGCCCTTACGCTTGGTATAGCGTGACGCTCATCAATGAAATCTTCGGTTACGACCCCCTCGTCGTAAATCGGGGTAGTTGCACAGTTTACCGTCAAAATTTATCCCCTTCGTCCCTCCGTCTCCGGCCCATTCGCAAGACAGCCACCCTTTCAACCCTCTTTAACGTCCTCGGTTTTTATACATTAATATTAAATTAGCTTCCTATTAGGTAGTCCGAGGCGGGGTGGCCCCCTTTGCCCTGTGGGGGGGGGGTTGTCTGACGGCCGGTCCTCCCTTATTAACCGCCAGGTAGGAGAAAAAGGGGGGGAAAAAAACGAAGAAAAGAGGACAGTCACGGCTGTTTAACCCCGGGACGGGGTAATTTGTGCTCCGGTACCCGGGGGTTTAATTCCGAGCCTAATGGTGCCAATAAGGCGGCGACAGACTACCTACACCATTCGACGCCCTACGTCCACGAAAACCCGACATATTTTCCTTTTTTTCTTAATGCTCACGCGCCTCAAAAACAGCCCCATTCAGCCGACCGAAGCCTCCCTCTGGACGGGCTTTCTACCGCCGCCAGTAGACAACGCCGCTTTTCCGCCGCGTTTGAGATAATGGACGGGTAGCGATGAAACATAGCCGGGGAGCGATGTCGGATTTCTTGGCGCAACCCCATGAGTCCCCATAAGTCCGTGTCGGTTTTAGTACACCTTAATATATATTGTCAGTTTTCGTGCCCTTTTCAAAAGAGGTCTCGACAGTCCAAATTGACGATTTAGATCTGTTTTTAGGTCTGTCACCCTCAATCGTTTGTACCAGCAGAATTACCCTCTTGGGAAAACTAGGGTGCTTTCCTAGTCGTATGAAAATTCGGTCAAATATCTTTTAATTAAACGTAATTTTTTTTTTTTTTGGGGGGTTGAAAGGTGGCACGTAGCTGTGACAGGGCGTAGGTTTAGGTATATCGGCGGTCCGTGATCGGTACCTAACCCGGTTATCTGGCGGCAATAAAAAAAATCCATCCTTCTGGGCCCTCCAGTGAATGGACATAATGACGAATAATTGGACGCGGGGTGGGGGCAATTTGCTACTTGTGTCCCGGGCGTTATTGTGCCCCCAGGACTATAGATATCATCTCCCCGAGGACGTATCCGTGTTCGGCCACAACGGTGTCAATTGTCCGGCCGGCCACTCGCCAATACCGATTTGATATTATCGGCGCCCCCTACCCCCCCCCCGCCGCCGCCAATCGTCGAAATACACCCAGTACGAGAGGATAATGGGGCCGCAATCTCGGTCTCAATATTATTCGCCAATTTTCGCGCCCCCCACCACCCCCGGCCCCGCTGCTACTAATATATTGATATTCTATACATAGGCCGCCCGAATACAGCCCCGGTACAGTGTCAGGGTTCGCTAAGCTCCGAGACGCAATTAGAAATACTTCAAAGTTCGGCAAGTTCAGGGGCGCTTTCACTCACGGAATAAACGGGCAAACTTCCAGCCATCCCGACGGTTAGGGGCTGAATTCTCCCGGCGCCGGTAAAAATTTCACCTGGAACACGAAACTCTTAACGGTCGAGCGGCCGTTTCAGTTTTACCTCGAGTCCGGTAGTACAAGTGTCTCTAGGCTTGGGGAGAAGAGCCCTCGAAAGGGCTCTGCAAGAAAGGGCCGGTAGCTGTAGTCTTCATCTACTGTAGTTTAACCAGTGTGTTCTGGAGAAAATATCCACCGTAGCCCAAAATTTTTATCCCGATTATATGTAATCAATTGGAATAGATTTTACGTGTACGTGTATTGAGAACAGTCTAAAAAAGTAAAATAAGTATTGCTTTTAAACTGACACAAATATGTGACGCCGGCCTAGAGATAAAAACTGAACGCTGTAGCCCACGTGTCACATATATGTGTCGCGTTAAATTAGAAGAAATTTATTATAAGCCAAAAGAAATATAAATACAATTTATCGATACGAAATTCATTTTATTTCGTACGAAAATTCGTCATTTTGTCGAGTGCTATGTTTCCGTTAAAAAATATTAAATGTAATAATAATTTTTATAGCATCTTTCCTTTTTAAATTTAACTTATTGCCAGTTAATTTCACTGATCCCGCTGAAACGACCCCTATTCAAACTGTTAATAAAGACTCTAAATAATCTAACGCGACCGAGTACGGACTTCGTACAATTTACACTTTTACAATTTGACAATTTCGTTCAATACTCGACATGTTCAAACGTGCTGAAACGGAAATCTACTGAAGACGGTGAGCGGTCGGAACAAAACGTACAACGTAGAACCGACCGGATAGTCATAGCTATTTTGACATAAATTAAGTTTTACAGTTCCAGAAGTTGAATCAACCAGTATATATATATATATATATATATATATATATATATATATATATATATATATATATATATATATTCTGCTTGTTTACGCCCCCACGTTCCGTTGAAGCTGTCAGAGAATTCGGTACGCCACCGGAGCTCAGATTATTCAGTCCAAATAATCTGCGAAATAATCTCAGAAAATAATTCATTTTCCTCCCCCCCCCCCACCCCGCTCAGAATATAGTGAGTCCGTTTTTTTTTTTTTTATTATTCAGCCGATTTGAGATATGGTCGCGAACACGATCCGGGGAAATTATCCAGGCCGTCTGGTCTTTGTCCATGCACCCTCTTCCAGGCTTCTTCACGTACCCCACTTGACGGCGACGGCCGTAATTCTCGAGGTCGAGTACCGAATCGGCCGGCTGAAATTTCACGATAAAATCTGAAACCGCCGGCTCTAAATCAAGATGAAAATTAAACGCGCTACGCCGTAATTTCGATTGCCTCGCGTTCGGGGTGTTTTACACGAAAAAATTTTCGTTTTTACGTCCGCCCCTTGTGGAAGGGAACGAGATAAAAACGTGTTTATGCCGACACGCGTATAAGGGTAAGAGGCCAGATTTTTTTTTAATATTTACCGAAATTATCTTGAAAAAAATGTTTAACAATTTTTTTTTTATATACCTGTTTTGTGCTCGGCGAGGGGTTGGTTCGCGGTGTTTCCCCTCTCGCCGTTTCGGTCTTTTGCTGGAGACCGGTTTCGGCCGTTCGCCATCCTCAGTAGCGCTGTGTCAGTCGCTGTCGGCCACTGTCGCCGTGTCGCCTGTTACAGTACGAGTGACTGAACACCGCCACTGAAGATGGCGAACGGCCGAAACCGGTCTCCAGCAAAAGACCGAACCGGCGAGAGTGTACAGAAACACCCTCTATCCTACGGTAATAAACGTTTTATTACAACAAATATTGTCAGTTTAGTGGTAAACAATAGGTTGTTGTACAAGTTTGGGTAATATTCACCGAACGTAGCGGATTAATTTCATTCGTCAATAATTTATTCAAGTATTTAATTAACGCTATCCACTTTGAAGATTCTTAAAGTTAACCCATATATTTCTTTTTATTTTCCCTCGGGACATTATCGCATTCTTATATTATACACTACAGGGAGGGAAAATGATCTTATAAGCAACACGGCATTGCCCTGTTATTCACTTCTTCTTGTTTCGCCATTTCTAAAACTTAATTACTCCACGATATATTTGCATAGGGTAAAGTCCGTTTATTCAGTTCGAAAAGGTTGGCGTACCTCTACTAATAATAACAGTAATAGAAGGGTTGATATTCGATATTTTTGTAGTCGGTTTAAAGTCAACAGCGGCCGGTAAGGGCTCAAGACCGGTAAAACGATTACTATCTCGGGGTGGCCCTACGGCAGGTAAAGGGAAAAAAATAGGTGGAGCGGCAATAAAATAAGTAAAGGAGTAATAATTTATAAATGATAACAACAATCAACCACCTGAGGCAAGTTAAATATTAGACCGATTAATGCATATTCAATGAGCCCGGTTCGAAACGCGGCGCTTCAGCCGAGACCACGAATTTTTAAGACGTTGATGAATTTCATCCAGGAGAAAATTCATCCCGTTTCGAACAATACTGAATTTCGGTGAGGGAAAAATTCGGTTACTCTAGTCGCGCTTTAAACAAGGGAAAAAACGGTCATACCGCGCATCAGACAACAACGCCAGGGCTGAACTTTATTTAACTCTCGCTTAATTTAATCCGATTAATTTAAGCCCGAAAGGACCTGCAGGACAATATGAACTTCGTCCGAGAGGGTGCCCCCCCCTGGAGGGACGACAAACCCCGTAGGAAGACGGAAGGCGAAATTAGATATTCATTGGAATTCCGGGCGCGCAGTCCCGACCAACCTTTACCCCCGCCCCCGCCCTTGTTTTATTACCTGCTGCTATTATTACGCGTGTTTCAAGCGGGACTTAACGGGGTGGGGGTGGTCGTAAACGCCCCAAATACCCCCTGTACAGACCCGCAACATTCGTTCGGAGAGTTTCCAACTGAGACCGGGGCGTAGTATAAGAAAGCCAGTCCCGAGGGAACAGAAACCCTGAAACCGGCGGCCCGGCCCCCCCCACATCCCTCGGGCCGGCCCGTAATAGAAATTTTTTTTTTGGGGTTCCGCGCGTTCCACGCCACTTCCACCGCGTTTCTGTGCTTAGGCCCCGAGTTTTATTGCCCTGTCGGGGTAATAGAACTCCACGTCTAATTCTCTTTCCGACTATACCACTCTCTCTCTCTCTCTCTCTCTCTCTATCCCACGGAAATCTTAGTTAACCGAATTGAGTTTTTTCTTTAAATTTTACGGCGTTTTAAACCGGGTAGAATCGCGTAATGTCGCGGGCCCGAAACCCGTTTTCGGTAGGGGATGTGTCGGGAATTTGTCTCGATCATCGTGTCGTCGATCCGCTTCAGATTAAGAACTGTCCGTTCCCGTATCCGGAAAGGGATACCTCCCTCAATGGGCGTCCCGAGGAGGTCAAAGGGACTTGGAACGAGTGGATTTGGACGCGGATTGTACGTTGAGGTCATTAGGAGGATTGTTCGGTCAGAAACATACTGGTGGGCTAGTCCGTATGCCCACATTTCCACCCCCACCCCTTCCCAACTCTGTCTTCTTGTTGGCACCCTCTCTAACAACGGTGGAGGAATTCACCCCAGTATATCCAATTGCTACAAAGCGCTAATATGTCTTTTCGCCATTTATAACGACTTCAGGAACTCTGTGGAGTATTCGGATGTCGTTGAAAAATAAATAATTTTGTGAATATATATTTGACATTTTAAGAGGAAATGGACTGGACGAGTGAATTTGGACGCGGAGAGAGGCGGAGAATGGAATTTAAGGAAGCGTGATTTTTTTTGGTACGTTCAGGTCATTATGGATTGTTCGGTTAGAAACATGGCGTTAAGGATGGAATATTTGGATGTTAGCGATGTCGGATTTCTCGGCGGAACCCAGCATAATTCTATTCCGTGTCGGTTTCAGTACAGCTTTATATATTGTCAGTCTGTCGGCTATTGTAAGTTTCGAAGTCCTCTTCAAATTAAGTCTCAACAGTCCAAATTTACGATTTAGATCCGTTCTATAGGATTGGACCTAGGACGGTGTCCCCAATATACTCGGGGCGTAACAATATTCGCGCTTAACTAAGCCTAATTTCGCTATTCAGTCACTGGAAGGGAATATAAATTATCGAGAGAAAAATGTACAATATAGAATCGATGGAGGTACCCGAGGGATTCTTTGTACGTTCGCCCTGCGGACAGTAAGAATAAAGAGTTTTTCCTTTTTCTTTCTACCGTTTTTCTGTTTTTTTTTTTTTCAATACAGAATTCCGAAAACGGATTGTCCCAGGAAATATAACACAATGGATAGGAGACCATCCCTTTCTGCGGCAGATTCTCCCTTTCACTGAGGGGTTGGGGGGGGGGTGCTTGGGGGGTGGTCGGTTTCAAAACCAGTGGAGCGGTTCAGTTTTAATGTTGATCAAATACGAAAAAACTCCTCCCGCTACTCCTCCACCTCCCAAAGGAGGATATCCCCCTTTGTTAGCATCGTATTAGGGGAGAGGAGATCCTTCCCCCCCCGGGGGAGGGGGGGGCGGAAGGAAAAAAAAACCTGGAACAACTTCTTATTTGTATAAATTAATGATAGAAGGAAAATTAAGCGTGGTGGGGGTGGAGGGGGAGGACGTCAAACTTATTCTTCAATTAGGGTTTAAAACCTCGGGCGAGCCCTTAGGTCAAGGGAATTTTCGCCTAGGACATTTGTACAATAGTTTCAGTGCAATGATTCGGTTGTGTATGAGTGATAATATCTTGAAAATGCTTCTGTACCTGTACAATATTGAATTTATTGGGTCGGCAATTAAGCCGAATATTATTATAAAAAAAGACCATAATAGATACCGATCTCGATAGTACGACACGATACGGCGGAGAGCTATTTATAACGCATTGAAAACCGCAATTATTATCTATTTGCCCGGATATGATTAGCGAGAAAACATATCCGTTAAACTACCCCCCTGGAGAATGGGGTAAATTCTGCCGTATAACAACGATTTTATGAATGGTTCGTCTGACGTCAAATTTCTTCCGCAATATTGTAATTCTCGAAAAATCCCTTACCACCCCCCCCACCCCCGAACCGCCCAAGGTTGAGCGGTCCGGTGGACACAGAAATTATTATGGTCGGATAATCCCGGGCTTGTGTGTGTTGTATGTGCGTACAGAGGAGAAATGAAAGGTACAGGGCCGGGCCCCCGCCCCCGCCCCCCACCGTGTCCAACAACAACCACGTACCCAAATTCAATATGTGGACCAGCGGCTAGGCGACCTCCCTTACCACTAAACCACCCTCCGCCGCCTCCTCCCTGCTCCTCGTTTCTTTCCTTTCCGGTATTTCCGAGCGGAACGGTATAAAAGGTCCCGTAGGGCCTTAACCCCCACCCCCACCATCCCATCACCCCACCATCCCCGACTCAACCCTCTTCTACACTTTCAAACCGGGTATAAATATGTTTTGGAGCCC
Source organism: Lethocerus indicus (assembly GCA_019843655.1). Lineage (NCBI taxonomy): Eukaryota > Metazoa > Arthropoda > Insecta > Hemiptera > Belostomatidae > Lethocerus > Lethocerus indicus. The sequence goes on along the minus strand of JACDQD010000002.1, from coordinate 635,016 downwards.
CCCCCCCAACCACCCTCAAGACGGCCCCGACATACCCCCCCTCCGGGCATTCGATAATGTATCCCGTCCGCCGATGTGCAGGTCGGGGAAGGGCCGATATTTCATGGAAATTCTTCTTTTTTTTTTTTTGCAAAGAGTCGCGGGCCAAGGGGTGGTTTCGCCTTTTATGTTGATGTAGGCGGGCAATTTCGTGAGGCCGGCTCAACCCCAATATCCCTCCCTCACGCTCCCTCTCTCTCTCCTCAATAACCCACCCTCGAAACAAACTGTTCGGGTAATTATCAATTTTCATCGAACGAAACTCACTCAACGCCCGGTTTAAGAAACTGAAAATAAGACCCCCTACCCGTTTTACCCACCTAACTAAAATAAGTCAATGTTGCTATATTTCGTTCAATATCACTATTGAGCAGTTAAAATGGAGGATAATTCGAATCTGGCATTTTAATTGGAATTAATAATGAACGCCCAACTCGTTTAAGTCGGTTGAAATTTGAGATTCGAGGAAAATTCGTTCAGCCGGAGAAAATCGAAATCCAGCGCCACTCCAACCGCCGAGGGCTTACCAATTTCCCTTCTACTGTATAAGGGGTATGCCCGTAGCCAATTCCGTTTATATGCGGGCGTCAGGCCACTTGAATTAATCGCGGCTCGAATTTCAATTCTCCGCCACTTAATTCGGAACATTCAAGTTCATCATATACATCGAGGTATAGAAAACTTACAAAAGGCAAGTTGGGACCGTCAAATTAATCCGAATTTATCAATACCAACATTTTTCATCTGTCCAATAGTTGAACGTTTACTCGACAAACTGGTATCAAAAGCGGAACAGATATTTGTCTACGGATTTAACCGATAAAGGGATTTTTTATTTGTTCGAAAAAAAAAAGGGTAATTTCCTAATGGCTGTGTAAAAGAGACTCCCCAGTTCCCCACCTCCCACCTTACTCTTTTTTTTATAAATTTTAATTTTATAAATGTACCGGAAAGCGAAGCATTATGTAATATCTCCGCTGCCCCAAGTTCAAATAAATGCCCCGACCGTGCTCTAATTAACGGGCCGATGTTTGGAGAGCCGGCTCAACGGTCCGAAAAGTAAAGAAAAAAAAAAAACTCCTCGCGAATGGAGTCGGCAAATTCATCAAACGGATGTACATTTTTCCCCGATCCGATTCGGCTAATTAAATTATTATTAGCCACCCCCCGGGCGCCGGTTAACCGGTGATAGATAAAGGTTTAGCCGGCTCGGTCGGCGCCTTAAAATACGGCCGATACCGGGCCCGCAGAGCGCCGGCGTACGGCAGGCGCCAGTCAGTATCTAACGCCTTCCTACCACTGAAACTAACAAATAATTTTTAATATTAAATTAATTAGGATACTGAGCCGTTATTAACGCTCGGCGAAATAATAACAGCGGCGAACAATTCCAGCAAACGGAGTTAAACTCGTTGCACCGGTATTCGTGTATAATGGCCTGGCAACTAAGTTATTGCGGATTGCACCGATAATCGAAAGGCCATAATCGAAAGCGGTTGAGATAACAATCAATTATTTAATTCATATCTATATATATATATATATCGGTCTACCGGTTGAGAAATTGTTGAAATGCTCGGGTTCATTGAATGAAACATGGGTTTCATTGAGCGTTGAGGGCGATTTCACGTATGGAGCCCCCGTTCACGGACCATTGAGGCCGTATATATTGAGGTTGTAGGGGGGGTTGGTTGAATAGGTGCGGACAGGTTATTCATAGGGAGCCAGAGTCCCTACGCCCGGCCGTCGTAGTCAACTAACACTATTATAGTGGCCGCCCCCTCCCAACGATCCGATCGGACGAAATACTCGTGTATAATTTAATTCTGTACACCGAATTAAACCGGTTAGTCAGTTTCCGTCGTGTTCGTTGTTAATATTCGGCGTGTTAAATACTCAGGCAATAACGACCCCCTTCGGTTAAACTGATTACCCCATGGAGAATCTGTTATGGACGACCGAGTTCTACAAGTACTTCAACTTCACTTCCACAAGGAATATTCCTATAGAATAGATCTAAATTGTAGATTTGGACTGTTGAGACCTCTTTTGAAAAGGACATCGAAACTGACAATAGTCAACAGACTGACAATATATAAAGCTGTACTGAAACAGACACTGACATACGGAAAGGAGTGGGGGGGTTCAGCCAAGAAATCCGACATCGCTAGCATCCAAACATTCCATCCTCAATGCTCCCCCCCTCCCCCGGGTATGTTTCAAACCGAACAATCCATAGTGACCTCAACATACCCCTAATTATTCACAAAATAATTTATTTTTCAACCAAATCCGAATACTCCACAGAGTTCCTGAAGTCTTTATAAAGGGCGAAAAGACATATTAGCGCTTTGTTACCAATTGGAAATTAGGGATGAATTCCTCCAACCTTGTTAGAAAGGGTGCAACAAGAAGAGGACAGAGTTTAGGGGTTGGGGGTGGGGGTTGGAATGTGGACCGCTGAAGAAGGGGGGTTGTCCGGGCGTTCCACATCATTAAAGGCCCATTCATAATTCGGGGTCCGGTAACCCGATTATTTGGCGACGTTCAACGCGGCGAATAATGGGGTGACCCGCCCCCCCATCCCCCGCCCCCACCAACATAGTGCCGCCCCCGGCCCTGAAAGCGCCCTAATTTGATTGGACCAACTACACAAGCCGCAACTAATCCACAGCCGCACCCCCGTCACAACCCCTAGAGTGGGCCGAATTTTCAGTGACCCCCCACGCACCCCCAATATACTAATAATCATCTGCCGAACTTACGCCGGACGAACTTTTGTCGCCAGGGGCCAAATTCGCCCGTTCACATGGGCTTTCCCGTGGGCACGAACCCCTTATGGGGGAGGGGGGGGAGGCAAAGAAAACATACTGTCCACCCTATCGATTTTTCCCTACTTTTTTGTACATTTTATTCCACTTTATTACGTGCAGCAGTTAATTAAAGAACAACGGGGCTTTCCACCAGTTTCGTCTACTAATTTATTGGGTCGGCAACTAAGCAATTGCGGATTTGACCAACAAGTGGCGTTGTACGTATTTTTAAGCACGTCAACATCTTTGCGCAGATAAGATTCTTCGATAAGTTGATTATTTGGTCCTTTCCGTGAAACAGGCCCTTTTTTTTTTGGTCCTTTTTCGTTAAAGGACGATGATGACCGAATAAAGTCCGTTATCGATTCGGTCGAATATATTATCTTATTATAACAAAACCATCTACTGTTGACGCACTTAAACAATGTGTACAACGCCACTTGTTGTTGGTGAAATCTCAGTAAATTACTCAGTTGTCGAACCAATAAATAGAGGCAGAAAATAATTATTTTAATTATAATAATAAAATCTTTCGGCGAAACAGTGAAATCGCTGTATTAATTTTATAGGGAGGGGGGGAGGGAGGAAATTTTCCAATAAAACCAGACCGACGGCTAATTTCAATTTTCCGGCATTATCGCTATACCCATCAAAAATGCATAGCGCCATTAGTCGTCCCAGAACGTGCTCCGTTGGGCTGGTGTACTTTTGAATAACAAAATGTTAAATTATGTTTAGGCTTAGCCGTCGGTCGGACAGGGTGGAAAACGCCCGCCGGTTCTAACCGCACCCTACTCGTTTTTAGACAAAAGTTGAGTTTATTTTAGAAATTGGCCTGCATTATTCATCAGTTTTGGTGAATTTACTCCAGGCGTGTTTGGGGGTTGGGCTCGGATTGGGGTAGTTTTGAGGCCGCCTACAATATAAAAGTTGTAATCGCCGGTTGTCAAAAAGTTGGTTTATTCCGGCTTCGCTTAGATAGTGGGTGAAAATAAATATTTATTAAAGAACTTTTCGTCGCAGACCGGACCGCCGACAACTATCGTCAGAAAGCCCTAACAAAGGGCAATTTTATAACCGGTAAATTGGTGACAATTACCGGATTGATTATAATAACGCGAACTAAACGCCGGTTCGTATTTATCCCGAGTTGCGAATTTCAACGGATCAACCGAGAAGAGCCCATAAACTCCTGTACAATCCTTGGAATTCGCAACGGTAGTTTGTTACCGAACAAACCGGTTACCGGGGCCGAAGTTCCGCTGCCGGTTTCATATCTAATAACGAGCAGTTGTGGGTTTCCTCGAAAAGGCGTAATTGGAGACGGAATTATATCCCCCCGGTTACTGCTTAAACTGTATCGCTCTCTCCCCCGTGACACTTAATGTAAGTCACGTTTCCCGATTTTACCCCTACGCTGATATTAAAAATTGATGGTGTTTACATTGAATCGCTTGAAAATCAACAAGCCGATATTAACCCCCTCCCTCCCCGGGGGAAACTGTTCAATGCGGTATAAGGCAGGAAAACATGCCCTTCTTAGGTATATACTGCGTAAAAATATCCTAATCCCTTCAGAAGATGCCGGCGAGCCGAATCTTGTATGTGCAAACACACACGGCCGGGGGAAAGGGTCGATAATTCATTTTTTGGGGGGGGGCGTCGGAAAAAGTTTAAAGAGCCGGAGAAAATTCAAACTAAATACAATTATAGCCGAAGATTGGAGGGGCGGGCGGGTCGACCTGCCAAAATTGAAAACAAATTTCGAAAACGTAGTAGGACATAATAATTGGATTTCGGGGACTTCGAGACAGTCGAGGGAGAACGGTGAAAGCAACACGACTTTTTTTTCGTTAAGGCAATTCGTATTTCTGGCGGGCTGAAATTCGCTACTTGCGAAATTTATCGGAGTTGACGACCGGATGGGCGGAAAAGTGGAACGGCCAATAAATTATAAACGAGAGAAAAGTGTCCGAATTTCGAAACGCCGACACTCTAAAATCGGCGCTGAAAATCTAGGTCGAACAACAGTCACAAGTCGATTGAAGAATAAAAAAAAAGGAAAAGGGTAAAAGGGAAAAAGTGCCGGAGGAGGAGGAGGAGGAGGAGGAGAAAAAAAAAGTAAAACTAGAACACGCACGTTCATTGAGCGTCGGTCGGCCGCCAACACATAATTGCACTTCTTACGAAATGCAGGTGTTGAGCGTCCAAGTTAACCGCCCCGTATATATATATATAGTTTTCTCCACCCCACCACCACCCCCGGCGGGGGCTACAGGAAATTATGCAATTTTCAACCCTCGAATGTTAATTTAATAGGGGAGGTTTCTACACACCCCGACTGTGTGATACACGTGCTCGTTTCGTGAGCACCGACAGTTGACCCGATGGGGGTTGTTTTTTTTTTTTTTGACCTCTGCTTATCAATTTCAAGTCGGATTAGTAGTCTGTCAAGTGGACATTTCTTTCTTTTTCTTTTTTTTTTATCTCGAAGGACACAATATGCGCATTCGACAGCATCAGACGCGTCTAGGAATATCTTCAGGACGTGGACGGATAAAGAAAAGACCTTCGACCTGGAAAAACGACTCACGTGGAATCCCCCCCCCCAACACCCGACTCAAAGAATCGACTTAAACAGAAAATTTGGACTCTTAAGGCCGTTACTAAAACGGACATCGAAATTGACCTCAAGTAACAAACTGACAATGCGATACTCAAAATGACAAGGACATACCAGAGATTTCCTTAATACTCCCCGGTATGTTTCTAACCGAAACAATCCATAACGGCCTCAACATACCGACAGTCGACCAAGTCACAAAATCCCGGTTCCCCAAGTTCCACTCCCCTGCCCCTTTCTCCTCATCCCAATCCACTCCTGTTCAATCACTTTCCCCTTCAACCCATCCACTGTCCCCACCGCTTAGTCCAGTAATTGGACTTCGTATTCGCATACTTAGGCCAAGTCCGCAAGCGGCAATGTTTCTCCGTTCTCCCTTTCGGCCCTAATCCTCGTTACAGTCGACAGGTCGGACCTTTGCAGAAGATTCAAGAAGAATACGACGCGATAAATACAGTGAAACAACAACGTGTAAACGGTAATCGGGACGAAAGTCCCGGGCGGATAACTTGTTTGGCAAAGTACAAAGTTCCCAGGTCAATTTGCAAGTGTCTGTTTGAATTCACTGCGTTCAACAGTGTGCTCAGCACCAGCTCCGGCCGAGCACTTAATTCGGAGGAAAAACGTTTCATCGATCGCCCATTCGGTCTTAATCTAGACGCGGGTAGTTAAGGCCTCTCGCCACTGTCAGTAAATAAATACAGTACACTCCTGTAGGACATTGAAACCGACGCTTTTCAATGCTTTCTCCACTAGGGAAACACATCATCGTGTCTGCACAGTGATATATACGGCTAATAAGCCCGGCGTCCTTTACCGGACTCGAATTTCCCCCCCCCCTCGGAAAAACTCCTTTTTCCTAATATAACTGTCAAATCCCCGAGCAAAAAACTCCCGGCCGGGAATAAGCCTCGCGAATTTCCCCTCCTCCCCCACAGCGGCGTTGTCCTCCCTCTTTCCTTCGGGAACGAAGGATTTAACGAAAACTGGGCCCTCCCCTTAATTTAGACTGTTATCGCCTAAATTGACCTGTCAATAAATCGATAGAAATGTTATAGCGGCCCGGGGTGATCTCTCTGTCCCTCTCCCCCACCCCCACCCCCCTCCCCTCTCTCTAGCTAATAATGTAAAAACTTTGGTACAACATTACGCCATTGACGCGCATGTGTAATGCGTAAGTATAGGAGAATGGGAAATCAATTGTCCTACTGTTATAATGTATATTTATACCGCTAATTAATTTCTATAAAAACACATATATCGATATAAGTTGAGAGAGAGAGAGAGAGAGAGAGGGAGAGAGGTAGACGTAAGCAATTAGCGAACTTTTTGAATTCCCCGCTAAGTAGATCGGAAACGGTTACCGATTTAATTTATATTCCGGTGGGGGCGAACAAAACTCCGAAGTGAAAGAGGTGAGGGGGGCTCAAAAAAATCTGTTCTCAACAGATCTCTCACGGCTGTTTAATTAGGAACAATTTCAACGGGAAGAGGATCAAAGTCAAGTGGCGGTTAAAAACCGGCAGCGGCTTCAACGCGGGAAGCGAAAAAGCGGGGGGTGGGGGGGAGGATAAACAAAAAAAAAATTGGGATGGGGCCGGGGGTCGGAAGAAAGGGAGAAAGGAAGATAGAAAGACGAGAAAAAAAAATAATAGTAGGAGGAGTTTCAACTAATTAAAAGTCAGAAGGAAGAAGCTCGACAATGGGCGGCGTAGCCTCCACTCATTCACTGCCTCCCGGTCCACCCCAACCCCCCCCCGCCCCACCCCCGCCGCACTTTCGCCAGGAATTAAAGTGTCGCCAGGAAATGAGATAACGGGGCTAAACGGAAAGACGAAAGTTTGTTAAATTGTCGAGAAAAGGGCCGCAGCTTCCGGCCGGTCACAGAAGGGAGGTGGGGGCGGATCACCGACCGATGTCGTGTGTCCACCCCCTGGCGGTTTAGGCCGATTAATCCTGATATATATATGTATATTGGGTTGGCAACTAAATAATTGCGGATTCTTCTCATCTTCGGGTGTGTGTGTGTGTGTGCACCCTTATGTCGTCCATTTGACTATTTGGCGTGCAATAAACATTGCTGAATACTCCTACAGGTTTTGAAGGTGTAAATACGCCTCAAAATACAGATAACGCCCCGTCTACGTCCGGCGACGAAACCCGCAACGGTCGGCTTAGTTGCCGATCCAATACTTCGGATAATTCATATTTACGACTATGAATATACGTCTACCGGACACGTGGTAAAACTTAATCCTCTGTCCGGATCGCCGGGAAAACCCACCCCCTCCACCCTTCGGCCCGAGGACCGGAAAAGCGGTACGGGCGTTCCAGGCTTGAGTTCTGGGTGAACCAAAGGGTTGTACGTCCGCGTCTCATCAAGGTACCGACGTAAACTGTTCTTTGTCCCTTGAACTGATACAGATTATGCGATCGTACAGCGCTTTAACGCCGAGTATCCGAGTTTTATAACCGGCGGGTGAATGCAGTCAGATCACGAATAGATCACGATGAAATTATTTAAAAAAGAATGGAATTTAAAGCGTTAATTTGTGACTTTCGGTCGACTGTCGGGGTATGTTGAGGTCGTTATGGATTGTTCGGTTGGAAACATACTCCCGAGGGAGCATTAAGGACTTTTGACTGGAATCTCTGGATGGGGCCGATGTCGGATTTCTTGGCGGAACCCAGCATAGTTCTATTCCGTAGGGTCCGTGTCGGTTTTATATATTGTCAGTCTGTTGACTATTGTCAGTTTTCATGTCCTTTTCAAAAGAGGTTTCAACAGTCCAAATTTACGATTTAGATCTCTTCTTTTCAGCCGGGTATGGGGATTGAACTATAGAATAGGATAAATTGAGCTGGCAATTTGGAAATTTTAATTTCGAAACCGAATCGAAATTTTTTTTTTTATCGCAAATTGCAGATTGTTTAATCGACTCGAGATCACTAAGGACTCGGATACTCTTCGGCGGCCGTTACACGGGAACAATAAATAAATCCCGATATCGGACATTTTGCTAAACCGAACCCGGTCTTTGTTCTGTCTTCGGCCTGTAAATTGTACCGGATGTCGGCCGCAACCGGAAAAGCCAATTACGGGGTTTGGGGCGAGTGATTGGGCGGGGGTTGGGGGGGGCTGAAATCACGTGACACCAAGACAGAAGGGCGAGAGGAAGGGCACAAAGCCCGATTGTTTTATCGAGCATGGCAACCTTTAGCAGCGCCATCGCCGCCTCCGCCGCCCGCCGCCCCGCCACACCGAACAACACACCGGTCTGTACAGTCAATTTCACAAGTTTTTCGGTCCATTTGTTCGTGCGCCGAACATTAGCGGGGCCAGGGCCGAACTCGACCTATTAACTTTGGAACGGAAATCGTTTCCCGACACGGAGAAAGATTTATTTCTCCCGCGGGTCGGCCGTGGGAAATCCTGGACACCGAGGAAACTCTCTATCCCTATCCCTCCCCCTTAGTGTTAAGGGGGGGATGGGGGCGGTGACGTCTTACAGAGGTTTCCGAAAGCCCCGGCGTCTGGGAATCAATTCAACTTTGCAAATAAGCTCGAATTACCCGTTAAATTCGCCGTGAAATAAGAAGAGGAATAAAACCTTAAATCAAACTCGCCCCTAGAATCGACGTCATAACCGAGCTCTCCCTCCAACTACGAATAATTTAACGCAGTGAAACCAAGACAATTTTTTTTTCTTTTTAAACGAAGACCCAAACGACAATGAAACCCTTAATTAGGGCCCCCTCCACGGCAGGAAATTAAGGGTAGTGCGAAGGCGGACCAAAGGAAAGAAGACCCGCGGAGACCGGAACATGAGGGACCCGCATATAATACGATATCAAAAAATGGGTGGAGGGGGGGGGTTTCAGTTTCAGAAACGGAAAAAAACTGGGCCCCCCCCCCCCCGCCCCTCGTCTGAGCGTGAATCGAAGGGCGAAGGGCCGAACCCCCGGCTTTCTTCCCGACCGGAGACCGGTCCCGCGAAAAGGTTTCAGCCGTCGGCAAGAGCCCTACCAGAAACCGTAGGATGTCGACATGTAAGGTGGAAAAAATACACAAAATTGTCATATAATATATATTCATTTGGACCAATACTGAAAACATGGACCCGGAAATATTCTGTTTTACTGGGATATACAGAAAAAAAAATAAAAAATAAACGGTCCGCTGTTTTCTCTGAGCCTTTAATTGCCTTTTGATGATTCAACTGCCAACGCCAGATGCCGACGATACATTCGCTGTATGTGACAGTTTGACCGCGGCCCACTGAAATTTTTCAACACTCTATATCTGGTGGTATACATTAAATTTGCATTAAACCTTTCCCCATTTCGTATTTCGTACAATTGATGGGGAAAAAAAACAAACAATTCGCTTATTATAACAGAGCGCGAACTGTCTGGAGACAACACATTTCTGGCCATCCATGAAATATACGCATATATTTCTATTATGCGACCGACCGACTAAAAGCATGATCCGGTTTCATGAAAAGTATTAAAGTTTTATTTCGGCAAACAGGACTTGACAGATTGACGGATGGACGCGGCTTCGACGTCCATATAATTTTTTTTATTATATTCGGACGGAAGACGGAAGACCGAAAGTTGTTGGACGTTTGAAAACGACGTGAAAGTCGTTTATAGAGAGAAAAAAATAATAAACGGGGGGAATAACTTTCCCCCTCCCGCGGGAATAACAACGGGGGTCGGAACATTATCACTTACGGTGAAGAACTTCGGGGTACTTACGGGGCAGTATATTGGGCTGGCAACTGGGTAATTGCGGATTTCACCGACAAGTGGAACGCTGTACATATTTTTAAGTACTTGACAACACGGATAAGATAAAAATGTTGACGTACTTAAACAATCTGTACAACGCCACTTGTTGTCCCCAATCCGCAATTACTTAGTTGCCAACCCAATATATATATAGCCGGAAGACCCATTTATACAGGCGAATAATATTTCTTCATAATGAAGACAACCGTTCTTTATTCGACTACAAATACAGAAATTTTATGAATTTTTCATAAAATAAATCTCCCCGAATTAATACATTCGGGGATGTTGACCGTACTGGAGTTTTTTTTCGAGCCCCAGAGTTGGGTAATCTATGAGCGTGTGCGCTTGATAAAGCCCAGAAAGGTGTTTCTGGGGGTTGGTTGGGGTTGGGGTTGGGGGTTGGATCTATTCACCTCGTGGGGGCCCTACCTCTTCTCGGTTTAACAAAGATAAGCCATCTCTCCTATCTCTTTTCCCAACGTCTCTTCTCTACCCTCTCTTTCGCTGTACGGAATAAAATACCCCGACAAGAAACCGATAGGGATACTACCCCATCCCACACCACCCCCCGCGCCCCAAACCGCCGCCACCACCATCATCATCATCAGCATTTCTCTCCGCTAGCCCTGTTTACACAATAAAGGGGAACTGTTTGTTCAAATAAAGCCCTTTTTCAAACGGGGATGTTGCCGCCTTCCTCCGGCATTATACTATACGGGGGTGAGATTGGGGCCCATTACGCTAGAGATAGACACAGAAAAAGATCCCCTATTAGTGATAATTAATGGGGGATGTGGCGCTTCCGTGGGCGGATGCGTATAATGAGATTTGGCCTCCCAAGACGGTTTTAATTTTTTATTTTCCTCCATCCCCACAACCGACTGAAATGAACAGACTTAAATCGTAAATTTGGACTGCTGAGACCTCAAAGGACATCAAAACTGACAATATATAAAGTTATAGTAAAACCGACAAGGACTATACCGAATAGAACTATGCTGGGTTCCGCCAAGAAATACAACATCGCCCCCATCCAGAGATTCCAGTCAAAAGTCCTTAATGCTCCCCCCCGGGGTATGTTTCTAACCGAACAATCCATAATGACCTCAACATACCCCGACAGTCGAAGAAGTCGCAAAATCACGCTTCCTCAAATTAAATTTCCGCCTCTCTCCACATCCAAATCCTTCCAAAACTTTCTGTAGATTAATCGAAGATTAATGCAGACATTCTGTGATTAATCAAACCTCAATGATTGATGGGGATGCGAAAAATCGAGGAGGATTAATTTTTCGAATCTTGATTATTACTTACGCACTAACGGATTGACCCCCCGACCCCCAACAATAATAATAATTCAACGATATTAATATTAGTTATATTGTTTTTCTTTCTATCGTTTAACGAGGGAAATATTAGGTGTATCCAAGAGTAATGAAACATTTTTTGCTAAAAAATAAACTTCAATTACTGTAGGGTTCGCGATGTTTCTGTCTCCTCTCGCTGGTCCGGTCTTTCGCCAGACCGGTTTCGGCCGCTCGCCCCGTCTTCAGTAGCGCTGTGTTAGTCACTTTGGATGTTTTTCTGGGCATCCTCGCTCACCCACTGTCACTTTCACACGTGCTTCCAAAAGTGCCGACACTGGACTAACAACACAGCGCTACTGAAGACGGCGAGCGGCCGAAACCGGTCTGGCGAAACGATGAAGACGCGAACCTACAGTATATTCCAACCCCTCGCAGACCACAAAACGGGTATATTAAAGTGAACTTTAATTATTAATCCGCTATATATTCACCGATATACCGATATTCTTCAAGACCGAAATACATCTTATCGAATTGTCGATTACCTTTTGGGTACACCTAATATATTTTTTCAAATGTTTTCTGGTTTTTCCAAAATTGTCTATATCAAATTGAGACGTTAGAAACGTCCTAAATCTAAAGTGTTGTATTCCGTTATAGCCAGATTCACCTGCGCTGTAACACTTGGCACGTCTATAGACGCGCTCCAATTGTCCACGTGTCCGCCCACCGTACAATCGATAACGGGCCACCTCTTGTTATCCAAATAGCGTCCAAATTGGCCTTTCAGGAGGCGCGAAGCACGGGAATCGGAACGGCCCGCGTCGGCCCCCGCCCTCCCCGCCCTAAAGTAACGGTTTCCGTCGTGTAAAGGGCGTCGGTGTAAACTGGATAAAAGGGAGTGGGAGGCCCGACGGGAGGTAGCCGATATAATTAACTGTTGCCGGCGGCCCTGCCACGGCCCAATTACTCATCCCGTCAATCCCAATCGGAGGTAAGAGTATTCCGCCCACAGGTGTAAAACCCCCGCCAACCCCCCGCAGCTACAGAAAATCCTAGTAATAGTTCCAGTCCGGGAATTACTGGGACGCCCTATCGGCCAACCGGTTAATTTATAGTCGGGCACTGTGTAATTTGAAACAGAGTTTTAAGCTATTTTTGTTTTGAAGAACAAGGTGCTGGAATTGAAAGCTGCAATATAAATTATTGTCTAGGAAAAAAGTGATTGGAAAGCTTTGTTCTCCAGACTGTATTCGGCGGCCTGAAATGTCTTCAGATATCCCGGATATAAAATACAAAAGAAAGGTTGTCGAACGAGTCAAAACAATGGGACCTTTTATTACGGTTTATTACGATATCAAATGATTTGGGGTTAATTAAATTACAGAAACACTTCGGCGGGTACAAATTAAATTAGCTCAATTATTAGCCCTTTCTATCGAGCCTTTTGGACGGTTATGAACCGTCTACCCGGCGAGAGAGGGAGGGTAGATTTCCTTATTAAAATATAAATTAATTAATCGAAATATCGGTTAATTAAATTGGGGAATATGAGAAATACTGAATTTAGACCGTTCAGGTTGGGGGCCCCCCCCCACCCTTTTTCCCCTTTTTGTTCGTCTCCATCAAATTCTAAGCCGAACTCTTTATTGACTCTGGAAATTGGTTCCGTTCCGGTCTTAACGTTGATAAATGAAAGAATTATGCCGGACCAATTAAATACGGGACCTTTCTTCCCTTCTTTCCCCGCTCACAATTCGGCTTAAAAGCTCTTTCCTTTCCAATCGGACTAATAACGGTATGAAATGGGAAGAGTTTGTATGTACAGGGAATCGAACCTACAACTGTAATTTTTTTTTTTTTTTTTTGGAAAGCCCTGAAAGTCAGGGACGACCGGTCCACGGATTTATGGCGACCATTAAATTAATAGAACTAATTTTTGGGGGATCGCGACCTCGAAGACCCTAATATAATCTACTTGGGACGCCGTTAAGCATTTCAGATCTTTTAATGGGACAGTCCCAGTTTATATTATCGTAGATTCAGAACAGCAATTTATTGTGATTTTATGCCGGGGCCTAATTATGACTCGATGCCGGCCAATGTCCCCTCCCCCCCCCATCCCTGGACGCGGGATGCTAATGAGGAACGGGTTATAATAAATTATGATTTCGGTAACAACATTTACGGTTACGTGTACAACTGAGTCCTGGGGGGTGGACTAGGGACAGGGCAGATGGGTAATGGAATAAAATTTCATCTATCCTGAGGTACGCTGAGGTTGCGAAGGATGGAAAATTAAGGATTGTTCCAGGAACTCTAGATCCTCACAGGCTCAAGGCGTCAAATCCGGGCTAGCCGTTTCATATTTGTCTCCAGGACTAAAGCGGAGTATAATCGACTGTCTGGAGGGTGGAAAGGGCACGTGGATAAAGGGGTGGGTGGGGGGGGGGTTGAAATTCCCCTGAGGATAAGATTATCCCGGGGGTTCGTCGATGCTTAAGACGTCGCGCGTCACTTAGCGCCGGGAAAAGGCGGCGGAGCTTCGCCGGGACCGAACCGGGGGCTTAATTGAAGTTAACCCTATTCCAGTTTTAAGCCTCCCGGCCCCGGCCGTGTGCTTCCTCTCGACGGCATTAATCGTTTTACCGTCGCGCACCGAGTGACGATATTAACTCAACAATGAAAGTTAACGCGAGGCCGGCCCCCCCCCCCCCACCACCACTCGATGGATGCGCCCTTTAATCGAGTTTGGGCCACCAGTCAGGGCCAATATTGGCCCTGGAGGGCCACTAATTGTGAAGACGACCCCCAACCACCGCACTCCAGTCCGACAACCGAGAAACAGAAAATTTACTATTATTATAATAATTTAAAATAAAATTGGCGAGACTATCTTGATCGACTATTATTTTTGCCGTAAACCATAAATTCGACCACGAATTCCAGTTTTCTTCTTTAAATATATATACATACAATCATATACACGGATATTAGGACTAAATATATTTGTGCACAACGTTGTTAAGGGCAAAGTTACGGTAGTAGAAAAAAGTCGAAAACTTCAATTAAGCTCACTTCTATCTCTCGCGTAGAAGATACAAACAAGTTTTATTTCTTTAAATACAAATGATGCATCGATAAAACGACCTACAAATCGTGATTCCTACACGCATTCCGGCCTATTGATCATATATACTTAAATTTTATAGTGATCGTGATTTTAACAATATTTGTTGTGATAATCGGAAAAAAATACAATAAAACCTGATAACTTAAGCTGACGCCACTTGGTTCACTGCACTTGAACGGTTAATGTCCAACAACAGGATTAATAAAATAAATGACTGAACGAAGCGGAATAATAATGGAATTAATTATACGAATTAATTATATACGTTGACTATAGACAGACAGTGCCAAGAGTGACTAAAACCGCTATTGAAGACGACTGAAAATTGATTTTACGCCTACAACTGTAACTAAGCCGTTGGATATGTAAATTTTTAGAATTGTCGACTGTTGGCCGATTATTACATTTAATATTTTTCAACGGAAACGTATCTCTCGACGAAATGACGAATTTTTAGTAAAATAAAATTAATTTCGTATCGATAAATTTGTACCTATATTTCTTTTGGCCTATAATCAATTTCTTCTAATTTAACGCGACACATATATGTGACACGTGGGCTACAGCGTTCAGTTTTTATCACATATTTGTGTCAGTTTAAAAGAATACTTATTTTACTTTTTTAGACTGTTCTAAATACACACAGACACACGTAAAATCTATTGCAATTGATTTCGTATAATCGCGAAAAAAACTCTTGGGCTACGCTGGATGTTTTCTCCAGAAGACCCCCGGGATACGCGAATTGAAAAAACTTCTGAGAATCATTTAAAAGAATCTAATTTCAATTTAGTTTCAATATAGGAAATGCCCAGATTTCCACCCTTATTATTTTCACGGGCATTCAATTAGAAATTCCATCGGTGTAAAATATCGGGCAGAATATTTTCCTCTAATATAGTTGACCGTCGTATCGGTCCCCGTTGGGCGATGAAAGGGGCTGGCCGCGTAAACACTGTAAACACGTAGCGCGTGTAAACACATCTGGACCGATGAAATGCCAACAATTACGGACACTCCGGTTTTGGGACAGGTGGCGGTCGTCCATTTGCATATCTCGGGTAAATTCGTAACACGCGGCTACGATTTCGCGCAATATATTAACGTCGTATGTGTATATATATATATACAATACGACGGTTGAGTTATGTATCTTGGTGCGGGGCGAAGTAGTGTAAGTAAAAATTCCCTCCACCGTCCCAAACCCCCCCCCTTACTGTAGGACTACCGGGGGGAATTTAATAAAACTTCACTTCTGTTATTATTAATCTCGGTGTTCAACTTTATTCAGTCTGAAGGATATGAATAGCCCGGGGGATGGTTGAGAGAGGGAGGGAGGGAGGGGGGGGGGTGGGCGGTAGCGAAAATTCAAGAATAAATCCTCCCATTTTGAAATATTAAATAGTCCCACCCCCCGCCTCCTCCTCCTCCTCCTCGCCAACCCCCTACACCTTACCTTACCCTTTCGGTTAATGGTAACTGATTCCTCGAGAAGTGTACAAGACGCCCCACCCCCACCCCCCAAGGAGGAGGGGGTTGAGGCTGACTTTATTTATTGTACAACTATACGCCAGTTGTAGGTACAATTGCTGTTTTTTCGATGAGTTTCGCTCGATAAAGACGACGTCCAGCGACGGTACTTTTGACCTGTATCCGGCCTACAGAAAGTCCCTAGGCCAGTGGCGTTTAAGGGATAATGGATGGGTAGAAGAGGAAAGGGACTGAACACGAGTGGATTTGGATGTGGAGAGAGGCGGGAATGGAATTTTGAGGAAGCGTGATTTCGGGATATGTCGAGAGGTCATTACGGATTGTTCGGTTAGAAACATACTTTGAGGGGCATTAAGGGACTTTTGACCGGAATGTTTGGATGCGAGCGATGTCGGATTTCCGTGTCAGTTTCAATATAGCTGTCTATCGTCAGTTTCGATGTACTTTTCAAAACGTGTCCGATCCGATAGACGGATCGGTCAATTATTCGGTGAAAGTTTTCGGCCAATTCCGTAAATCCAACTTAACCGTCCGATTATGTTAAAGCCGGAAGTGCGGACGTGGAGGTTAATCTACAAGTTTAAACGGACGACATCAAAGATGTAGGAGTTGGTGGCTCCGCGGCCAATTTCCGGCCCTGTCGACGAAGACGGGTGTGTCGGGGGCCGGGGGGGCCCGTTGGGGGGTTTCATCGATCGAAACTGTTCCCCCTTATCAAACGCGGACCGGTTAGGCGTCATAACCGACCTTAGGCCAACTCGATAAAGGTTAACTTTCGCGCCGGGCCAAGGCCTTGAGAGAAATTGGGAGAAAATTTATAAAATCTTACGTTCGAAATTGCTGCCCGAAGGGAAATCCTAGCGATTGGTCATCCTCAGTCACACGAAGATGGATATTTCCATTTTTTTTTTTAAATTTATTTGTATAGTCACAACTACAATTTTTTTTAGATTGTATCTAGTGACAGTGTTCTAAACTTTACACTCACTCAGTGAACTCTTGAAGGAGAAGCCGCTCAATGATGGTACTCCCGCTCCTGCCCTTAGTCAGGTCGTAGGGAAGGCCTATCTCCGCTTTAGGCTTTAGGATTTTCGGGAAGGTGAAGAGCGAGGAAAGGGATAATTTGGACAGGTAGGATTTATACCGGGAAGCCGCTGATTCACGAACGAACGGGACTTTTAGGAGGTCGGTAGGCGGTTGTGAATCAATAATTTGTTTGATAGTGATAGTTTTGAACTGTAGTCGAGGAGTCTTAGTAGTGATTTGTTCCGTTTCAGTCTTGTACGTGTCAATCTTCTGTCCAAGACTAGTCCCAGGTACGGCATAGGAAGTTGGGACCGGTTCAGGGAAAACGGGAGGACGAGTCGCCCTTCCCCAAAAAAAAGTAACAGGAAAACTTCCCCTATTTTTTAGGGAGAAAAACTCGTCGGTCGCAGATTCATTTTTCGATAAATCGGGTCGGCAAAACCTATAGAGAGTATTCTGAAATGTGCCAACCAAAAAATGCACTATACAAGTTAAGGGGTTGAAAGCACCCGAAGATGAGAAGAATCCGCAATTATTTAGTTGCCAACCCGGGCTAGGGCAAACCCTTATCCTCAACGACGGTGGTGAAACCGTGTTCCTTCCTGTTTGGTCGTCATGGCGGTCCGGGACAATATCCGATTTTTATCCGGGAACGACGGGCCCACAGCCTGTTCCTTCATCCCGCCGTCCGGGACACGACCGATAAGATCCCCGTCACAAGTTAAATTGCCCCTTATCTCGGCGCGACGGTATCGAAAGGGCCGCCGGCTGGAACGACGAACGGTTTCAGTAAATTCGGGATCCAACTTTACGGTCGTAAAGTCACGCTGATTGAGATATTATGCTCTGGGGATTTGATGAAATTCGCGTACCCAGTTATATCTGGAATTGTCGCTTATTTACCCACTTCGACTCCCCACCCCACCCCCATCAACTCACTTTGTCCAATTTTCATTTAATGACTTCATATAATGGTATATTACAATTCTATAGATCCGAATTTACGCAAAAATACTAATAAAAAAATATAGTACATAGTTTTATGAGCTCATTGTTATCTGAGCTTTCGATGAATTGTTTTCAGACAAATAGAATCTAGCTGCTGGAATAATTATTTCCAATACTGTAGGTTCGTGATGTTTCTGTCTACTCTCGCTGCCGGTTTGGTCTTTTGCTAGACCGGTTTGTCGGCCGCTCGCCGTCTTCAGTAGCGCTGCGTTACTGTCACTGTCACTGTCAGCACTTTGGACGTTTTTTGGGGCGTCCTCACTGCCCACTGTCACTGTGTCACATGTACTGTAGTGTTTGTCAGTAACATCCAAAGTGCCAACAGTGACAGTAACACAGCGCTACTGAAGACGGCGAGCGGCCGACAAACCGGTCTAGCAAAAGACCCCAAACCGGCAGCGAGAGGAGACAGAAACATCACGAACCATTACAGTATTCCAACCCCTCGCAGACCACAAAACAGGTATATCAAATTAATTATTTCCAATATTCGATATCAATCCGTCCTGTAAAACTATCAACCTTCATTATAAAATCCTCAAATTAGGTTTTTATTAATCAGCCTTTTCTATTCTGTAATATAAAAGATAGTTAAGTATAATACTGATTCGGTTGTAGGCGTACAGTTCGAGTATTAGATTAGATCTAAGATTCGCCGAGTTAACTGCGCCGTAAAAATACTTGATGGGAATCTGGGAAAATTTTTTTTTTCGAAGTTACGACTCGAAAATTTCGGAAAAACTCTGAAATCCGCCTCGAAAGATTGCAGGAAGCGGAGAAAAAAATATTTCGAGAATCCGCAAATGAAATTCTTTACCCGATCGAAAACCGGTTTCTTCCCCCCCCAAAAGGCGGGCGTTTTACTGCCGTTTCTCGAAACGACATGAAAATCCGATGTTTCCTTTACTGTCCAATTATTATTATTTAAACGACTATACTGAAATTCACAATTTAAAATGATATTTGTAGACCTACAAACTTCAAAATGTTTATATTGTAGGATGCTTTACTGTCAAAGTTAGGACGAAATTCGTGAAAAAAATCCCCGATCTTTCGCCGGGATTCCAAACTCAGTCCAAATTTTCCAGTGCTGAAGGAAAGCTACTTAAGAAAATGGGTAAATAAACGAATTCGTTCATGGAAAGACAAACTTTATGTGGCCAATCTTCGATTTTTCTAGACCTAATTCTTTGGACATTTTTTTTTTCGGAAAATGGCTCGGATCTAGGGGACCTTTATACCGACCGAGTATTAACAATATCTCGGGGCGTATATGAAATATGAGGGGTGGGAAAAAGTTTAAAACGGACGGTCTGTTGTACCAGAAAAAAAAATTTTTTCATCAAGTCCGCCTGTCTATTTTGCGGCCGGAGAAATTGCTTCCGTTCAAGATCATCGCGACAACAATCCGTTATCAGGATTCATCACTCGTTATAGACAGGGCTGGGGCGGTGTTTTTATTGCCGTATTTCATGCTCGGACGCTATAACTTGACCACGACATTAATATATGCCAATAGTAATCATAATCATCGTTAGGTGTCGGCTCCGAAATGAGATCCATTATGTCTAGGGCTAAAGGGGCCGGTTGTTTTCCTCCCATTCTAATGCAGAGAATTGTTTCATTCTTCTTTTATAACAAAAAGCTCCAGTTATTGTCGTTTTCCGTTCAGGACGGAAAATTGTTCAGTTCGAAAATTTCGAAAAAAACTGATTGCAAAAGGGTTTGCTGCTACGCCATTGAAACCCGATACAAATATCGAGAGTTAAATGAACGCTTATCGTCCGTTCATTTCACAATATTCATGAACATTAGCTGACCCGAATTGCCGGAAGATAAATGGCGAGACGAGATACATTTCGGGATTGACGCGCCCATTAAGCCCCCCGGTAAGTACTCACTCATTCCGAAGTGCACTGAACTTAACAAATCTGTTCTTCTGAGAGTTCTCTTAGAAATAGTACAGGGGTTTATTTCCCCTTTCTTTAGAAGCATTACTGCGTTTGGCAACTAAATAATTGCGGATTTTTTCCCACACCCCCCGCCCCCCCGTAATGAGAGGCACCGATATTTTCCAGTACATGTAAGGGTTGCATTCAGATTTTCTGCTAACTCTTCTGCTGTATCAAATACGTTCGAGGCTACAGACAATGTTGAACGGGTCGGGCCGAAGTTCGCTACTGGATGTTACTGCCTGCAGTAACGGGTAATCACGAGTTCCTGTATCCGGGGGGGGGAAAGCGGGAAATTTCATTTTAAACTCGCCAAATTTTATTAGGGCCAGACCGCGCACGTTGTTGGGCACGCGAGGGCGAACTCGCAGAGTTAATTACACGTGTAGAGAGAGAGAGGCCTACATTAAGGATCAATTTGGCAAAGTCCCAGTCTCGGGTTACCCGAGTCATTACTGGGGCCGCTATTGCACTTTAAGATAACCCAGTGACGGTTTCAGCGTGGATGATATTTTATTTGGCATCCTAATATTAAAAAAATATAATGCGCTTTTTATGCCCGCGTTACGATTTAAATGAAGGGTAATATGTACCGACATTTAATGATTACACCCCGATTCGATCGAACTTCGAGCGTCTAAAAATTTTAATTTATAGTACGAATTCTAGATTTTTCAGTTTTTATGCTCCCTCATATAATAAATAGGTACCAAATACAGAGAATTATTTATTGTTGGCGTTAATAATTCTCACAAAAATTAAATCATTTCTGTAAGGAAAAGGAGGAAAATCATTTTAAAATCGAGGCGCAAAAAGTAAAGAAAAAGTTTCGATTGGGATAAATAACTATATAAATTTCAACTGAAACTAATTTAAGGATGCGAGTAAATCAGAATGAGGGCCAAATTAGTGTCCGTTTGGGCCCTCGCCGGGCCACTAACAAATTCCATTACGGTTTTGTTTTTAATCCATCGCTTTCCCTATCGATTTCCTCGGGGCCACAAAGAGGGTCTCGCCCCCTGTAAACTGGTTGAGAACAGAATAATTTACCCCCCCGGCCTCCCAACCCCCCCCCCATCCCCCCAACCGGGGGGCGGCATCCCTTTCGCGCTGTCTGCCAGTTTCCACAACCCTCTCTCTCCGCCATCCCCAAACGCACTAGTCGTCCTCTCATTAATTTGTAACGCTGTTTAAACCCGCAGTTAATTGTATCTTGTTGCTTTTACAAACCAATTTCGCATTCTCGGTTTTCCTCGCGGATAGCTGCTCGGAGCTGGTCCCAGTCGCTATTAGCGGAGCGCCGTTTTAAAGGGTGGTCGGGGTGGAAATAGCCCCCTGCCCAGCAACCACCACCAACCCACCCCCCTCACCCCAACACCCAGACGTTATGATGAGTTTATTGTGTAACTTTGATTTACATTCAAGTTCCTTTTGAGGCTGAAGTTGGGGAATTGGAAGAGCGAAAGGGGGGGTAGTTGGCCCGGGAGTCGCCTCCCTCCAGTAGACCGGTGCCTAATTTAAAGCTGTTTGTATAAAGTTCAACGCCGGGTTTCTAGCCCACCTCCCCACAACCGAAACCCACACGATAGACATAGTTGAAAACGGCTAATTGCCGGAACAATGCTTCAAAATGCGGTGGCCTTTCACCGCCCCCCGGGAGGGGAGGGGGGGGGTGGTTTATAGGGTTTATTTGCGCCGGCGTATTCCACTCCCAGTCCATTTCGAACAGGACTACCTTTCGAAACGACACTGTAATAGTGGCAAATTGACGCCACTGGGGTTGTATAGCGACAACGCTCCTCTCGAAGGGTGAAACTATAAAGAGACGGACTGTAAAAAGGCGGAGAATATTCGAATTTCCCCTTTGCACTATAACATTTCCGTGTTTTGCCACTTTGTCAAACCGAAAAAATAGGAAAAACTGAGGCCGTCCGCTCATTCTACAATATTATACTTGTAACGATTAGGGCAGAACCGCCCTGCGCGGGGTGTACGGAATTTCTCGAATTTGGACCGACACCCTGCCCGAGGGTTGTCCCAGCGTCGTCCCGGACGAAGCGTCGCGCCGACCGTATTTATTAGCGGTATATTACGACCGGAAATGTCGGGGCGGATCAAATATCCGCGCGTCGGTAAATCTATCCGGGTATTTTTTTTGTTCCCACCCGACGCTGGACATCCAGAGAGAGGGCGGGAGGGAGAGAAAGAGGGATAGAGGGGAATTTCAGAGGTGATTGGTAGTCGCGGGAGCGTTTCCAATCAATCAGTGCCCGGGATCTCTCTCTCTCCCCCCACAACAGCCCTCTCTATGAAGCCAAAAATATGAAGTTTTTTTCGCCGCCCCCTCTCTTTTTTTGGCTTCGGTTTCGGCGTACATCAATCGTTTAAAAATCGTTTATTGGCGTCCGACCGCCGGCACCGACCATTCTTTTCCGATGTTTCAGAAAAATACGGTGTGTACTGCGGCGGCCGGGAGGGGTGGGGTGGGACCAGAGGGGAAAAAAGAAACTCTGTGTGGGGTGGGGGGATAGCGCGGCCTCAACCCCTCAAACCCCCGGCCACCGTTGCATAATTCACTTTGGCGACGACCGAAACCGATTAGTTTGATTTACGCAGCACCCCGGCCAAATTCCGACCGACTGTGTGTGTCGCCCCCCGCCACCGTCGCGTTATTTAACCATCGGCATTATACAGTTAAACGATTGACAAATCAATTCCCTCGGTGGGCTCAGAATAGTTAATTTAAATTTGTCCGGCTGCGGGGGAGAAGCCGACAGTGGCCACGTGAGGAAGTTCACCCCAGTTGGGGATCGGTTAATTTTTTTTAATTTTTTCTGCAGGAAGTTTTTTTTCCTTTATCTACCCCGCATTAGATAATGAGATATTGAGAGGCGTGAGTTTCAAAAAGTCTCATAAAGGGCAGTTAGAAATTCGCCTCCATTTTCAGTCCTGCGTATACCTTCACAGTGGATGTTTTTTTTTTTTTGGGGTGAACCATTTTTTGTTTCAACTCTGCAGTGCCCTAATTAATCCCCCCAACAAATGGGATTTGATAATAACGCATCGTAATAAGTGAATTTTACGCAAAATTTTCAGAGAAAAAAATTCGGTACTTAATGGGTTCATGGGGGGGTCAAAATCGCACGAAGCTTCCGACTGATTTTCAAATATTACTAAATTTATCACACGACAAACAACGCTAGAGTTTTAATAAATTTATTATTAACGTAATAATTTTGTTAAAAATCCACCAATATAAAAACTTAAGAAGTGGCGCTTTCATGCTCATTTTTATATTTTTGTCAAACCCAATTTTGCGGCTTGACGTTCGGGCAATGTTATATTTTGCTCTCAATACCGACTAAATTTACACCTTTCCGTCGATAAAATGTCCAACCTAAAGGTTAAGACTTACTAATTGGCAATCCCCCTACTTGTCCCGTATACGGCCGGACTGCGACTCACCTGTAACAATAATAAAAAAAAAGGGAATAAGGTCTGTAAACGGGAGCATGTTGTACACGTCTGTCTCTGTAGTGTCGCCCTACGTAGGGCCCAACTGTAATTCAATTACAGTGAGTCCCTACTCAGGGCGCATATCCAACGCAGATTAAAACCCTCCCCCCCCCTTCAAGGGTTCCTAAATCTCAACTAAAACATTACCCGCGTCCCTTACCTATGTTTGTCGACTAATTAATAAGTAAATAGGGGCGAGGGACCGACGCGATTATAGGGAAAGCCCGAGATACAATTCGGCCCTCTCACCGAATTTCCTTCCAATTGTTTCCAATTTCCCGGTGCGGTTTTCCTCAACCCACCCCTTCAGACATCAGATATTCCGGGACAGTAGGCCTCCCGGCCGCCAGCCGTAGTGGAAGTCAAACAGCGGCGGTCAGACGTGAACGAATTTCGCTATTCGGCCTAGTAACGGCGGTTTCGAAACCAACCCCCAACCCCCACCCCCAAACTAGAACCACAAACCGCCGTTATAAGAGTTACACTGTTGTGTGGACGCTTTTATTGGAACCCCCACCATTACATCCCTTATCTAATCTCTGGACACGGAGGGCAGCATTCCACCGGCCGTGGAACAGAAAGGGAAATCGGAAAGGAAGGACGACCGGAATTTAAAAAAAAAGGGCCTAAGCGGGCCCCCGCACAACCCCATCATTACGGAGAAATATCCGAAGGATCTACTTAGCTTAGTTGGTCCTGACATCCTTTCAATTTCAAATATCAAACGATCCCTCCTCCGGTTTTTATCCTCTACAGCGGGGGGGGGCAACCCCCCTTTTGCAACTTTTTACCCGCCAAAGCGCCAATATAATTTTAGGAGAAATCGACAAAATGTGGCCGGTGACAAAAATGGGAAATTTGGGGGGGGAGGGGGGGGAAACCTATTTTACTGCGCAAGTTTTATTTCTCGACTCCAAATGACTAATTATTGTCATTTTCCTACTTTGCAATCGTTTTTAAACGAAAACCTTGTGGACACTGGACGAAAATTGTCGGTAATCGGTTTCAAGATTTTTATGCAAAAGAAACGGACGTATCAATATTTGAAAATCCTTTAAAATTAGATATTGTAAAAGCGCCGGAAAATTTACAACTTGGGTTAAATGATTTGCAATCTAACGATGTGTATAAAAATAATTTCGACGAAAATAATTTTTTAATTTGGCAAGAAATTTGGCAAAATCGACGATTTGTATTTTTTCAAGCGACATTTTCGAGAATGAATTTCATAAAATCAAAATATAAATTTACAAAACGTGTCAACGATCTCAGTATCCCGAACACGACCGGACTTAATTTTAATGAATGAATAAAATGAAAGTAAAACTATTTTCTTTAATATTTCCTTAAATTTTTGTTCTCCGACATTATTGTTATCATGGGGTGTCGATAAAAAAATAAATTTTTCTATATTTATTTTCAATAATATTTATACTCGTAGAAGCGCTATTTGAGTTACATTTGAATGTGCGGCCCCGCGTAAAAAATTTTATTTTGAAAAAGGTACAGGCCGACCCCTCGGTCTAGAATAATTTTTACTGTCCGCCGTTTATTTCGGCAACAATTGGCTGCCTACAATTTCAACGCCGTGACAGTGAATTGGCAGTGAATTATTCGAGAATTTTTCCGCTATTGTGTCCGGAAAAAATACGCCTTCGACATTGCCAAAGTCTCGGGGGGAAGGAGTCAATTTTCAAATTTTTGGGGAGCCGAAATCGCTTACGAATTTCAACCCAAATTTATGGACAATCGATCGAAAAATCAGGACGGGAGAAGGGGCGTACAAAAAAAAAATAAATAAATAATACTGTCGATCGAAAAAGAAATTTGCTAAACGCAAATTCACGGCGCTTACAGCGGACAATGCTCCGTTGTATTGTAATATACAAAACGGCTCGTAATAGTCTGGAAACATTTTTCCTGGCCCCACCCCACCCCCCCCCCCGGGGTTGAATAACGGCCATTGAAAAGGTTCAAGCAGCTATTACTCCGGCTTGACAAAGATCTTCTCCTACAATGATAATGTATAATGCTCGAGTGGAAAAGGGAGAAGGAAATCTTGCACATCCGATTCTGCTTTTATTCCACGGCTCTCTCTCTCTCCCTCCGGTATATATATATATATATATATATCTTACCGGCGGTATAAATAATAATAAGACATTGTACGCAGAATTTACGAGACCGTTCAGACACAATCGGGGTGTTCGGTAGGATTAAAATCCTCTAATTTGTGCACAAAGCACAATTTGTGCTGCGTCACAATTTAATTCTTCCCCTCTTTGTTCATCGGCGTTTTTTTTTTCTTTTCCAAAATTCCAATCGCCTTTTTGGATCGGGGAAAAAGAAATCGGGGATTTTTCAATCAATCGGACGTACTTGAGCGATGTCAACAGTGTTGTTGTAGTAACGCAATTTTAAATCACCCCTGTATTATTTATTCCACAAGTTCAATAGGATAAGAGTTATTCTCGAATAATTCTACTACGGCGGGTGAATTTTTCAACCCCCTACAAGTCTTCTGTTTACGTTTTCCTTTGAGCCCCGGCTCTACTCGGAGAGCATTAGGGGCGGTTTGTCGTCGGAACAACGACGACACCTTTTGATTAATATGAAAGGCGGGCGGGCGGGGCGGGGGGGTGTGCGCCCCTTTCCCGAGGGGTCAGCCAGAAATAATTTCCACCTGTAGACTTGGAAAATTCACTGTTTGATAAAAGCGACGCCGACGCTTGTCGGTTATTGTAACAATAGAAGCGCCTGAGTTATAACCGTACAATCGCGACGTCAAACGCGGGCGTTAAATTGCATCACTGATTACGGAAAGAATCACGGCTGAGTTTGTCCAAAATTAGCCGGTTAAGAGGAAATAATACAGCGAGGCAATTCACTGGAACCGAATCCGTTCCAGCGTCCAGCACGAAATCAGCGACTGGAAGTTCCGACCAGTGAATGGCCTGGAACAAGTTATTCGTGAATGAATTTTTTGGCCAAAGTTAAATGAGAAGACTACTCGAAATTTGTCGATCGTGATAGTTCAATTTTCATTTAAATCTTAGCCCACCCATTATAATTCCAGGCCTTTCACCGATTCTCCGCCGGGGAAACAATAAACGAAGAAAATACCGAGTGAGTAACCGAGAAAGGGCCTAAGTAACAGGAGCTAAGTCAAGTGGTATCGAAATAACAGTCATTGTCGTCACAAGGCCTCGATATAATTAAAGGGGAAACGGGGCCTACCGCCCCCTCAAAACCACCAAACCACCCCCGACACAACATCAAAACATTTCCTGAAAGAGATAAGCGGCGGACTCAACCCGAAAGGCCGTTATTGGGGGGTAAAGTAAGCGGGCGTTAATTTGTTAAAAGATTTTCAGAAAGTTTTATTGAGCTTACGTGACGCAGGAACGCCCCTCCGGAGCAATGAAAATTCTCCGACTGGGTTGGGGTGCGTTTAGTGAAGCGGTTTTTTTTTTCCCCCGACCTTTTAAATAAACGCCGGGCAATACTCAATCCTAATTCCCTTACACTTCGTAAACTTTCGGCCCCAAGTTTCGGCCAAAACGGCGGAATCAGAAGTTTAATATGGCGAAAAGAATTAGTCTTCAGTCTGAATGGCGAATTGGGAAATCGGCCCAGACGCAAGACGGAGACTAGAGAAAATATTAGGGCCGATATCGTCCTTCCTAAGTCCTATATCAAAATAGTTACACTACGAAAAAACATCTCTAAAGGGTGGTTAATCACTTATATAAAATGCTCGCACTAGTTGGACTTTTCAAATTTTCAATTGGATCCAAGAACTTTACTTGTTCAGTTTAACTTCGGAACTGAGCCCTTTCCTGTTGGATTTTCAAATTTGCAACTTTGTGTACGTCCTCCTTTTCGTGGCCGCCCTTAAGGCGTGCTTTTATTTAAAGAATAAAATTATTTTTCCCGCTTTCCCCATCCCCCCCGAGCATTACCTCCTTGAAACAAGTCGGCCCTCATGGTCGGAGGGTTTTAAAACGGGGAGGAAGTACGACCCCCGGGAGACAATAAAAGGGGATGGGATACGGCCAATACCGGCCTCCCCTCTAATATAAATTTACGACGGTACACGATATTGAAAGGAAGGGATGAATGTGACGCACTCCAGGGCGACACGACCGTAGAGGGTGAGAGGGAGAGAGACTCCGGGACTGGATACGACCCAAATATCGACTGGTCTTCTCGGCCCTTCGACGGGGCGGTTTGCATTACTACAACTGGCGGAGGCCGCCGCTCCACCCTCCACGGCGCCGCTACAGTTTTACGATTGCCGAGAGAGGAGCAACCCTCGACGGTAACGGGCGTTTTGGGGCGAAGGAATTTTGCAGAATCAAGGGTTACCCTCCAGTCGTAACGCGCCGCCAGCCCCGACATAAGTTCCAGACCCTCCCTTTTACCACTTACAGAGAAATAGGCAGCTATTTTCAATGGAGTCTCGAGGTATCCCTGTAAGACTCACGTGGAATCGCACCCTCCCCCATACACGACTGAAAAGAATTGACTTAAACAGAAAATTCGGACTCTCAAGGCCGTTACTTCGCACCATCACTTAATGCTCCCCCCCCCCCGGGGTATGTTTCTAGCCGTACAATCCATAATGACCTCAACATACCCCCGACAGTCGACGAAGTCGCAAAATCACGCTCCCTTAAATTCCATTCCCGCCTCTCTCCACATCCAAATCCACTCGTTTTCAGTCCCTTTCCTCTTCTACCCATCAATTATCCCCTTAAACGCCACCGGCCTAGGGACTTTCTGTAGGACGGATACGGGTCAAAAGTAGCGTCACTGGATTGCGTCTTTATCGAGCGAAACAAGCCGACGAAGTCGCGAAGTCCCGGTTCCTCATCCCAATCCCAGTTTCCTCTCTTAGACCTCCATTATCCTCCCAGCAGGACGGCTTAAACGCCACCGGCCCAGAGAGAGATCACCTCCTCGGACGTTAGTTGAATCGTGTCAAAAAGCGCCATCATCGGGGGGGGTGGTTTCTTTATCGAGGCAAAGACGTGAAAAATTGAACTTATAATTGTAAAATTGAAAAACAAAGATCGTACGAAAGTTAAGCCGGGTAGGTGGGGGAGCGGGACTTTATTTCCGCTTTGAAACCCCGTTAAGCACGCCGGTCGTCACTCCGTTTTTGTACACGCGAATATCACTAGTAAATACACTTGTTAAGCGCGCTATGTGTTTGCGGTAATCGGGAAAGTTTGGGGGGAAAGTTAGATTAGAATCGCACCCGCACTGCAACTTCGGTGCAGTGTCCTATTCGCGATATTACCGGTTACAGCTGGTTACAACACTGTAACACTGTCGATACGTTCAGTTTCAAACGCTGGGCTGCGTAAATTACACAACTTTTATCTTGAAAAACGCGCGAAATTTTCTTTTAACTTTTCCTTTTCCCGGAAAACCTGTTGTCTCTACAGTCGGGCGTCTCGCCAGTTTTATTTGGGGCTCATAACTGCAATTTAAAAGTTGTCCCGGAACAAACTACCGAACCGATTTTCTAATGAATGGTTGTTTGGTTGAGCTAATTAGCTCGTCTCGAGAAAAGTGTAATTGAAAAAGGAATTACGAAATTACCAGCTTCCATCCTATGTTTCCGACCTTCTATTTACTTCCACTAGATATATAAATAATTCAAATCATTAATCTACCCGATAACAATAATAAATTGATACCGTAGGCTAGACCGGTTTCGGCCGCTCGCCATCTTCAGTAGCGCTGTGTGGTGGTCACCGTTAGCACTTTCGGAAGTGCACGTGAAAGTGAGGACGCCCAGAAAAACATCCAAAGTGCTAACAGTGACTACTGACACAGCGCTACTGAAGATGGCGAGCGGCCGAAACCGGTCTGGCAGAAGACCGGACCGGCGGTATCCGTTCCGACTTTTCACCTTTTCAGTGACTCCGCTGTCGTTTTACAGAAAATTCTCCGGCCGGATGTTTGTTCAGATGTTCGGGGGCGCGATCTAATTTAAACACAAAAACAAGGGTGGAACTTGGTTCCCACCCCTGCAGTTTCCTTACGGCCACTCGATACTACGCTTCTACGAGTTCTACTATCGTTTCTAGAACGTACTGAAAATATTTACTGCAGTTTTCAATACACCGTAGCTTCAATTCGGATACGCGCCCTTGAGGCCTGTGCAATTTTTATTCCCGCCCCCTTTGAATTATTCCCAAATATCGAGCAATCGACAGCAAGTCGGGCAGAAATGAAACTGAACTTTCTTCCAGTTTCAGAATTCACGACTATCACGGGGGTGGGGGGGGGTGAGAGGAATAGAACTGGTTGGGCCAAATCACTGCACGCTACTGCTGAAATATTATTTTTTTCAGCCCTAAAAATACGTTCTAAATTGTATAGAATAATCCCCGAATAATCCGAACACGAAAACTTTCAGTGTTCGAGGCCAACAAGCTCGTCCATATCCCGGATTCGGGAACACTAAAACAATATTGTTGTTGTATGGTAATTGTCAACGTGTATTTCAACAGGCTACGCCCGTCTACTTAATGTTCAACCCTTATCGCGATGACTACTTACCGCGGGAAATTGGGCGAATGCGTAATTTCTGAGTGGCGAATTAAATTTTCCCGCCCCTTACGTCTCCCACCACCCCACCGCCCCCCCCCGGAGCTCGTAAATTGACGTAAAAACATGCTCGGGGGTTGCCCAGATAACACATCGTGGGACAAAATTCTACTTCTAATGGGGTGGGGGGACAATATAAACTGTATTTTGAGCGGAATTAAAATTTATTCGAGCAAATTATAACCGGCGCTCACTGCAACTTAAATATCTAAAGTTGAACCGCATACAAAGTATACACTATTTTTGCTGTAAATTGCCAAATTGTGAAAAGTATACGCCAACTACGTTAGCGTCCGCGGCCATGCGACTGCTCGAATAATATACTGAATGCTACTGATGACGCGCAGTTTAAAGTATGATACAGTATTTTTGGCCGTGAGTTAAGATAGGGACTAGTGTTGGGGCGAGAAATTCGGGTTTTTCTTTGGTACTCTTTGGTTTTCCCTCTTCAGAGTTCAATCACCGCCCGGATAGGGGGAGGGGTAAAAACTCTCCCCTAGGCCGCACAGGCAATCGTGGAATTCTTGGGATGTCGTCCCGGAAGGAAACTCGGATGGAATGACATGACTCATGGCCACGGGGGAGGCTTGGGTGGTTGGGGGGGGATGGGTAGGGGTTCGCACCCCTCGCGTAAACATCCCCTATCCCCGAGACAGATGTTATAACACAACATTCTACAGTAGGGAGGAGGAGCATTGTCGTTCCTAGAGAAAAGTTTAAAACGTGGGGGACGTAAATACAGATATTTGCCTCTTTCACCCCCGGATTTTCATTTTTCTCCGCAATAATGGAGAGATAACGCAGAGATAACGGACGGGTGAAAGAGGAAAGGGACCGAACGAGTGGATTGGGATGAGGGGGAAGGCGGGAGTGGAAATTCGGGAACCGGGATTTTGCGACTTCGTCGACTGTAGGGGTATGTTGAGGTGGATTGTCCGGTCAGAAACATACCCGGGGAGAATTAGGGATGGTACGAAGGACTTGGTGGAACCCCACAGCTCTATACCGTATGTCCGTGTCGGTTTAAGTATAGCTTTGTAAATTGTCATTTTGTTACTTAAGGTCAATTTCGATGTCCGTTTTAGTAACGGCCTTAAGAGTACAAAATTTTCTGTTTAAGTCGATTCTTTTGAATCGGGTGTGGGATCGAAATTATAACAGACCGAGTAAGTGAGAATTCAAATTCGGATTAAAATTGAACCGAGAATTTCGGGAAAACAGATAATTCGTTTTGTTGGCGGAAGATGAAAGTCCCGCGGGAGCGCCGGGACTCCCGGGAGTGTGTCGAGACAAATGAGTGTGCCGAAAACTGAACTCCATTAAAAAGTTGGCCTTTCCTGCCGACCCTATTTAAATAAACACGAAATAACCGACCGCTCCGTCCAAGAGTCTGTTTTATCTCGAAATTATTATTATTATTATTAACTTTACAGGAGAGCACCGAACAAACTTACTTAGCGCGGCCCCAACTCACTTATCTATGGGGGCGACTCTATTAAGTCGTTAAGTTTGGCTTAATTTATTTCCCCTCCCACCCCCCCACCATCCCCGTTAAAAACATTTTTCATTACGACCGCCGATAAATCGCCGGGGTCGCAATTATAAATTGTGTCCGCCGTGAAATTACTGCTTTTATCTAAACTGAAATGACAATACACACCAATTAAATTCCTGTAACGGAATGCAGGTGAACGGGGAAACTTTGTCGCGGTAAAAGCCGCTCATTTGTGCGACATTAATCTTTACTTCCGAACTAATTTATTCATGAATTGTAACCAACCAAGTTGGGGGGGTGGTATCGAGTAACACTGTTGGAAGTACCTCCCCCGTACTATTAAGGGATTTTTACAGTTACACCGAAAGAGGTTTTTGTACAATTTATTTTTTGTTCAATAACACATTACCCTCAATTAAACGCACCGAAATAACGATCTAACGATAATTTGTCTTTGTCGTTTCTGCTAAATTTTCCCGTAATTGAAAATTTCGATCGGTCCATTTACCCTTTGGCATCTTTCCCAATAAAAAAAAAAAAAAAAAATTCCCTTGTTATCGAGATAGGGGTGTTTGCGGCTCGACCCCGATAAGCAATAAAAATACTTGGTTGGATAGAGGTAAAGTGGCGGGGTTGTAAAAGGCGGGTAAATTTTTCCCCAATCTCTTAGGGTTGGGCTTGAAAAATTTTCTTTTCCACTCATCAAATCGCGCGAAAACCCCGGCGTTTTGTCGATGCCCGATTTGCTTCCCCTAGAAATTAGCCGGCTCCCTTTCTCGGCCCCGGAGAGATTCCTCCCCGACGATTCAACAAGTTGGACGCGGGGTTGTGGACTGGGGTGGGGGGGGGAAATGGCGAGACGTGGAAATTGAGGAATTACAAAGCGTCGTCGACTGGTGACAAGAGGCGCCGCGGCGCTTCCTCTACCTCCTCCTCCTCCTCCTCCTCCTGTTTCTCATCCTTCTCCCATTCCTTATTCTCCTACTGCTTGAACGGAAGTCATCAATCTCTAAAAAGGGACTGGGAAGGGTTCGGAACAGGCACCGCTTTCAACCCCCCGGCCCACCCTCCACGGGGCTTGCTACTCTCATTCTTGTCAGACGCGAAACCCACCTGCTTTCAAACCTGGACCGAGTTTTGTAGGCCGATTGAAAATTCGGTTTCCGACTCTATTAGCTATTGAAAATTATGATAGCTGTAAACATTTTAAATGTCGCATTTTTTGCATCAGAATTTTTCACCGAGAAGATTTGGTACCACGATTTCCAATGCAGACAATGTGCACGCTGTTTGAATTTTTCATAGGCCCCAATTTCATGAAGTACACTGAGTAAGTTAGTCAGTCTTGCTATCGGACGCGATTTCAGTGTTTTTCAATTTTCCAAAATCAGTTTGATCAATGCGATAAAACGCGACGAAAAGCGGGGAAAAAAAGAATTGTCGATTCGGAAATACTTTCGTATCTAATATTACAATAATAAAGAGGGTAAATATCGGACTGAGCTAACTGGTGAGACCGACGATAAGATTGTGAAATGACAATAGTGATAGCGGGAATGGAATGCACGCAATTTATTCGTCGCGTGGAACTATGTCTGAGAGGGGGAGGGGGGTTGCGCCCACTTCAATTGAAACCGGTAACATTTGCTTTACGAGGACGTAAATCGCACGAGAATTTTGTGTGTGGATTTTGGGGGAGGGGGGTTGGATAGTTGCAATCGAAAAATGCCGGATTTCGGCCGCCACCCCGACGGTGACGGGAGAATATCTCCTGTCAATATTCGTGATATTGGAGCGAGGTTTCGTAATGTCTTTTTTACTTTCATCAAACTGGGACCGAAAAAAATTATTTACTAACGAGACGGGCTGGTAAATTAGAATTTGGCAGGGGGGTAAATTCGGTTGTACCCCGATCTCGGGGTAGCTTGATCTCGACGAAGAAATTGGCAAACTACGACCGTAGTCATATCGAAAACCGTGCGGCATGCGGCATAATATAACGGGGCTTTGATATCGGCCTAATACAGAGAGAGAGAGAGAGAGAACTTAGCCGAAGAGCAAATGGGAGTTTATTGGAAGTTGCGGCTGGTTGCATCCACGAAATATACATACATACATACATAGACTGGGCGCGTGTTGGCGGCCAAATATTACTGAACAACTATTCGCCCTCTATTGCGCCCTGCCAATATAAATTCATTCCGTTGTCATGGGTGCCGGTGGGCGTTCGGTTAATTCGCCCGCGATTTCTATCGTCACGCAGTTTATACCCGCGTAAAGGGTGTGCAAATACAGTGTATAGTTGGGGCCGAAATTGGCGTAAAAACAAGGGCGACAGACAACAATCTCCTGCTACGGGTTGTCCCAACAATATTGAGTTTTATTAATAATAATAAAAAAAAGGGGTCGGCGACCTTTTTTCAAATTTTCAAACCTAATTTTCAAATGCAACTTAAATAGAATAAATAAAAATTTATTTTTGATCGACACGCCATAATAACAATAGTGTCGGAGAACAAAAAAATTTTACAATTCTCCAAAAGGGGGAAAAAAAAGAAAATACAATACCAATTACATACGTTTTCGAATATTTTTTGATAATTCATCCAAGTGTTTGTAAACTCGACAAGTTTTGTAAATTTTCATCCGTCGACCCCGTTCTATATTTTGATTTTATGAAAATGTTTGTTCGCGTAAATTGAAAAATTTAATTGAAGGCGATTGAAAAAATACGAATCGTCGATTTTGCAAAATCTCTCTAAATTGGGAAATGGTTTTCGGGAAATTTTCATCGTAATTATTTTTATATACACTGTCAGATTGTTAGACCCCCTGATATAACAATATTCGGGTGATAATTGCATTGAAAATTTTTCGTATTTTCTTATATATTTACTACGCGTTTAAAATAGATTTTTACGCTCAAATAAGATTAACGAAGTCCGACAAGTGGCCGGCACCGTCAATAATTTGGAGAACCAGATTTCAAAATTGGTTTTAATGGGAAACAATTTAACTCTTATTACATCGAATCCGTAGAGAGATCGAATTTCGTTCGATCGGATCGGAAAACGGGTTTCGAGACAACATTGATTCGTCGAAATGATAACATCGATTTAACGGGGGTGGGGGTGGGGGGGGCGAAAGTTTTAATCGAGCGATTTAATAGAAGAAAATCGGTGGGAATTGTTTGAAAAAAATTCCCCTTCGGCTTAATAAAATTCTGGCGCCGTTCGGCGAAAACTTTCAGATCATCTTCAGAGCGTTTTATCGGTTTTTCGAGTATTAAAAAATTCGAAGCGGATAGTTTCACAAAGGGGTTGGTTCTTGTCTATTAAAACTGGAATGAAATCGAGATGGAAATCGTTCGACTGAAACGTGCCCAGAACAAGATCTGGAATTATGGAATTACAGCGTTTTTCTCGCATCCTCGAAGTCCTGGGCAAGTAGCAATATATTAATTGTTTAAAGAATAAAAAAAATACAGGTACGCAATGACCAATTAGAGGGTGTATTTCAAGCCGCGACAACGGCGGAAATTCGCCCGGAAAAAAACAATTTTTTCCCGGTTAATTATGCCCAAGGTACAGAACTTATTTCCACTTCTCTTCTTCTTCTTCTTCTTCTTTATTTATTTTTGTTTTCCGGCGCCCTCTAATACAAAATAAAAAAATACGGAGAAGTCGAAAAGGGAATCCGCAGTGCAGAAAAGTATAAAACGGGGTTTCGAATTTACGACACTTCTCGCGGTCGGTTTCGTGACGCGCCCATTACTCGAATTTGACGTTTTAAATTTCCCAATTTAAACGTCAACAATTAAAAGGAACAATGAGAAGAAAGTCACTGCTGACGTACCGTTCACGGCGTGGCGCCTTAATATATATATAAAAAAGATCGTTAGCGCCGATAGGTACTGAAATTACCTGTTTCAAACGGTCAATGAAAATATGCAATACTATTTCGTGGCGGAAAACTGGGTCGACAGTGATAGATAATCGATAGTCTCTCCACTCTATACCTAAAACAGTATTGTACATAATGGGAATAGAACTATGGGGTTGGACCAAGAAATCCAACATCGCCCCCATCCAGAGATTCCGGTCAAAAGTCCTTCTTACCATCCTTAATGCTCCCCCTAGGGGTATGTTGTCTAACCGAACAATCCATAATGACCTCAACATACCCCCTATAAGCTTCCTTAAATTCCATTCCCGCCTCTCTCCACATCCAAATCCACTCGTGTCCAGTCCCTTTCCCTACTAATTGAACAGACCGCAATTACCTACCTATAACTGGCGTATAGTTGATTGTACAATAAATAAAGTTAAAAAATATATATATATATACACGTGAAGTATCTTAATTTTGTAAGTATTTAGACTAAGTAGGTGAACACCTTTTCACAATAAAATATAATATTGGGTTGGCAACTGAATAATTGCGGATTCTTCTCGTCTCCGGGCGTTTGCTCGCACCCTTACCTTATGTCGTGCATTTTTCGGTACGCGCATAGTTGGGGTGCATTTCAGAATACTCCCTATAGGTTTCGGAGATGTAAACGTGCGAAAACCGCAATTACTTAGTTGCCGAACCGATATTTAGGTCGCCAGTCAAAAAACATTATGACACGTTCAAGTACGTGCAGAAATTCGCCGATAATATATACCGGTGGTGGTGGGGGTTGTGAAGCTCCGACCGGGGATTTTCCTCACGCAGCGGGCTTGTGGGTGGGGGTGGGGTGGTGGGTAAATAAAAAATAAAAAGAGAAAAGCGGCGTGGTAGTGGGGCGGTGTCGGGGATGAGCGGGATGAGTGTTGAGGGGTCGGGGTCGGGGGTTGGTTGGCAGGGGTACGAGCTGAGCCTGCAAAATGTCCGCCCAATAGAATATATCCCACTTAGGCAAAGCTTCGTGAGGGCCGCGGGTGGGTTGGGGTGGTGGTTGGAGGGAGGGGGGTATGTAAAAGAAGGGATGAGAGGGTGAAGGGGTGGCCGTCGATGGCAGCCTATCGTCGGACATTTCGCGTGACGGCCTCCAAACCACCCTCCCCAACCACCTCCGACCGCCCTTCCAACCCCTTCAACCCCTCTGAATACTACACACCGGGGTGGGGCGTCGGCATCGGCTACACGGCCGATAAAAAAAAAGTCTGACCACTCCTCGCCGACACTGCTCCACGCCGAAGAGAAAAAGTACTATTGAAAAAATAAAAGGGAAAAGAGAAGCCCCCCCCCCCCCATGAGGTAATCCGTCCTGGCGCGATTTTTTTTCGTATTTATTCCATCCCGCACGCCCCCTGGACCTTCGCTTATGGCCGATCATCAATCCCGATTTCGTAGAACACACTAAAGGAAGATAGATTCGCCCTAGGGGTGAGAGAGGAGGGTAACGCAGGGGTGCGTACTATCAACGCCTGAATAGTCGGTTTTTTTTTTTTTTTAATAATATTATAAGTCCGTCTACAATTGTTCTATATTAAAGTCAATCAAATACGAGAATCTTGTTAAACGCACTTCCACCGGCACGAAACTAAAAAAAATGCGCTTTACGTACGACGAAACCCCTTATTGAAAAAAATAAAAAGGCTGCCACCCCTCCCCCCCGCTCTGATTTACAGGTTGGTTGGGATGGGGCGGAAAAAAACTTTTTCCGCGGAAAGACCTTTATCCCGGCGACGGAGGAGGAGGCGGAGGAGGAGGAGGAGGAGGAGGAGGAGGAGGATCTCATTCTCCGGGCGAAAAACTAAAGAGGAGCGAAAAGTAAAAAGGAGGGTGGGGAAAGGGAAGGAGCCCATGGAAATGGGATTGGGCCGTAAGCCTCACCCTAGATTACATCCACCAGGAGGCGGCGACCTCTCAACGGCAACAGGAGCTAGCGGGGGGGGAGGGGATTTACAGACGGGTCGGCCCGCTGTAAATTCGATACAGGCGGTCGTACGATAAGAAAATAAATTATAAGAGCCGCCCCTCGTCGGTGTGGGAGGGGATGAAACTATTATATTGGGGCTCTGTAGGCAGAACAGAACGCGATAATGGGAACAGCGAGAAAGCAAACGGCAACTTGCGCCCGTCTGTAACATCCGGCAGCCAAAACCGGTCTACAGTGAGAAACCGTTAGGGACCCTCGAAAGTATACATGATAATTTTATGCACGGTTTTCGCACTATATTGCATTGTATGTAAGGGCACTGTCCCTTCCTACTACTTAAACTAGTAATTCGCATAGTTATTCCCCACTGAGGATAAATCCGGATGAGGGGGGGGGGCGGAATTGGGAGAAACGAACTTTCTGCGAACCGAAACCTTGGAAAAGGGGATTTTTCCATCGGGTTTAAATAAAAGTCACGAATTGTGAACGATTAGGGGGCACCGTCCGGGAATTTTCACAGTGACAAAACAGCGAACTACAAAGGTATATCTGAAATTTAAAAAAAAAAAAATGTTCAACGCCCACCGACCGCGGCAACGGTCGTAACCGTTTTATGGTCCGTCCGTGCCATTGGTCCGAGAGAATTTTATCGGGGATGAACGGAAGGTTGACGAACGGAGACGTTCCAGACGGCGGGGTCAGAGTTGAAGGGAGTCCCGGAGGTGAACAACGGCCAAGGTCAAATAAGGGACGATTCTGATGAGCGGGACGACCCTTCTCAAACCCAACTCTCTGACATCTCTGTCCGGCGGACAGAGGTCCAAACACCTTCACGATATTCACGAACTAATAACGGGAACCCGTTACAACAGATCGCCAGTGAAATTATCCCAATAAATTCGTTTTCAGTTATTATTGAGTACAGAAACCGTGTAACTCGAGGAAGGGGGTAACTGAAAATCGATCGCTCGTAAATACGATTTACGGTTTACACCCCTGAACCGAGGGTTGTTCGACAAATGAACAGTGCACACATTGTCCGTGTGGAAATTTCTAGACCGATAGTTCTAAGGTTTTAAGGTCTGTGTTCGGGGAATGGCGGAGAGACGAGAACCGGTCTTATATCTGGCAATAATTAATAGACCGGTTCCGACCGGTGTAAATGCAGGCCGTACGAAATTGAACGGGTTTATAAATGGGCAAATTCAAATTTTGGGGGGGCCCGACAATTACACACTGGACGGTGAACCCCGAACGGTTATGGGAAGAAAAATTGAAGACGACTAAATACCGGGTCTCGGGATAATTAAATGTAAATGCTATTCGAGATCTGAGGGCGGGCGGGGGTAGGAATTGAAGCAGAGATACATCAGGTACATCGGGCACAGTTTGTGGGGGCGGGGGTGAAATCTGCCGTAGAAATATATTCGTATTTCCGAAGAAATTTCTTAAACGAGTCCGATGTAACAACCGTTTAATATTGCAAGCGGCGTGAAGAAATAAAAAAATAAAATAAAAAAAATGGTGACGGGATGAAGGATTTTTTATTCAGGAGTACGCAATCATTTTTCCGCCATTTTAGACGGAATTGGCGAGGACAGACCGCTATATACAAATCCGAATTGGGACGCTTCAGCGCCCTGTTGAAAAACAAAAAATTACAATTTATAGCCAGGGGGAAGGATAAAAGGGGGGAAAAAAAAGAGAGAGTAAAGTTAATCCGTACATTCAAAATGCGTTTATAAATTAGCGGGCGTGTGTGTTCTTGTTTAGCCGTTAGCGGAAAACAGATAATGGCCGGGGTGAGGGTGAGGGTGGGGGCCGAACTTTTCAGCGGTCAAAGTGCACTCGTTAAAAGGGGAAACGGACAATTATCCGCGCGTTTTCGCGTCGGTTCGAGTGCGTGCTCGCGCCCTTCCGCGCTATATCGGCCCTGTAGGGCCCGCAGTCGACTACGCGGACTAATTACTTTATTGCAAGCACAGCTTTTCTTCCGCTCAAGCCAGGGTTTCAAGTGCCAAAACTTACAGTAGACAAAACAAACTGACAGTATAAAAATATACATTAAAAGCGACACGGACCTACAACGCCCCCATCCAGAGATTCCAGTCAAAGTCCTTCCAAAAGTCGCGAAATACCGGTCCCTTAAATTCCATTCACGCCTCTCTCCCACATCCAAATCCATTCGTGTTCAACCCCTTTCCTCTTCCGCCCATCCATTATCATCCCCTTGAACGACACCGGCCTCAAGAGGGACTTTCTCTAGTACTTTCAGACCCTTCAAAAGTACCGTCACTGGACTGTCGAGCCGAATAAAAAATGAAAATTTGATTATTCGCTTTTTTTTGATTTAATTATTTCCTCTTCATCGCGGAGCTCAATCTTCACGGGTGAATCTTCCCGTGAATCTTCATCAATTCCGACGAAGACGCCGTTCTCCTCGTTTCGGATTCAAGTCCGGCCGACAAATTAATATCACTCTGTCGGAAATTAAGCATTCGCGTCCCTCTTCCTTTTTGGGGGGGGGGCCCTCGATAAACTTCGAACAAAGCCAACAAAGCGGGACAACAAAGCCGACCCACCCCCAATCCCACCCACCTCCACCCCAGACCCGAAACCCGGCATTGTATAGCCGGGTCAAACAAGGAGTTTGCGGCGCACGAGATAATATTATTTTGACCGCGTGTCCGAATTTATTCCGCGTTATTCCCCAATTCGGTAATTGTGCGCGGAGAGAATGCGCGTGCGTTCTATTTTCACCTGTTTCAGGGGGGGAAATTATTAAATTTTAAGTAACTGGCCGTCAGACAATAATTGACCGGCGTGACCTGCCGTATCGAGAAGTGCCGTTCGACCAGATAAATTATAAGGGCTCTAGAATAAAATTCTGTTCAAATATGACACAACTGAGGACAACGCCAAGAAGAAATTTTAATAGCGCTTTCTGTGAAACACTCCAAAGTCCATCTCTCAAAACTGGGGAGTAGCAGTGTGTTATTATGAGGTATACGAGGGAGGATCATTCTCTTGTTCCGTGTATTAGATAATATATGGACGAATATTAAATTTGTACGAAATCCCACCCCACCCCCACCCCGCTAATATTTAAGTCGCTGTGGGCGGGCTCGTTTCGGACCCATCTTCATTAAAGCGGGCGGATGAAGGCCGGCGCGGGACATTAGCCTAATCCCGGCGCCCGTAGGGCCGGTCATTAGGCCGACTTCTTAGGGCCCCGGTTGCCATTTTTTCCGCCGGTTTTATAACGAGAAAACGAGCCGGCCAGTTTCGACGACAACAGAAGTTCCCACTTCAAAACCGTCCATACGCGGGCCGAATTAAGCCGAAACTGAGACTGTTCGGCCTTTCGAAGTATCGGAGGTGCTTAAAACCTTGGGAGTGACGATAGGGCTTAGAAATGGTAAAATATCTGCTCTTTCCCAGCGAGGCTTGGACGTCCGGAATCCATGTCGACTTTCAAAATATTGTTGTAATCATTTAAATTTCTCCGCCTAATCACAATCCAACTTATTCAGGGGCTTTCTTAAGTCGGCTTTGGGAATTTCATCCTGTTAACCGATCCCGCGCGTCAGGTCAGAATCGTCCGCCAAATTGAAGACGGTAGACGTGTTTTCAGGGCTTAAGAGAAGGGGGGAAAAAACCCCCCGAAGTGATATAAATAAAGTGTACGTCCGACCTTTACTAATGGGACCGGTTTATATGGTCCAG
This sequence comes from Lethocerus indicus, assembly GCA_019843655.1. Lineage (NCBI taxonomy): Eukaryota > Metazoa > Arthropoda > Insecta > Hemiptera > Belostomatidae > Lethocerus > Lethocerus indicus. The sequence continues at coordinate 593,597 of JACDQD010000002.1, read as the reverse complement.
CCTTCTCGGTTTCTTAATGCGCTTCGTCATAGCCGAGGCGAACGGCCAACGATAAATTGGCCCTTTTTCGGACCCTCCTAATTTACAGCTCCAATGCTAATCCGGACTGTTCTGAAATTTAAATTATAATAAGAATAAACCTGGGAATTATGATACCGCCAATTCGGTAATCATCGGTGAGGTGGATCCGCAGGTTTCAGTTATTTCATTCGATATTCAATCCCTAATTAGGGCCGACGAGTTGAAATTTACGGCGGGAAAAAGGATCATGAACGGCCGGTTGGCCAACAAAATCCGACTTTAACACGCTGGAATTACGAATAATGATTTCTCAATTTTCTAAAGATTCTCTATTTTCGAAAATGTACACCCGTTGGAACGAAAATATTTTTTTTTTAAATCGCCATTTCGGCACCGTGAAATGATATTAAAGTTTTGTGCACAACTCGTAGGGAGCTCAAAAACGATACCGGGGTAAATTGTGTAGCCAGAAATATTGCATTTCCCACTCTCCCCTCCCCCCAACACCCCCCAGCACCATCCATTGTGTACGCAAATTGGATTCCGCCCTGTTCACCACAGTGCTAACACTATCACTCTGTTATTTACAGTTCGTCGTCGATTCGTTACCGGAAATACACTGAAAGTCTGCAGTTTTCACGGTCTCCTTTCGCCAGACCGGTTTCGGCGGTTCGCCACCGGCGAGCGAAATCGCCGCGGATTTCACACAGTTTTCGGAAAATCCGGCCGTCATATGAGGGTAAGAATAGACGAGGGTTGAATTTCACCCGATTATAGACCGGTTTTGGAGGACGGCGTCAAATTTTCGTTCTTCGTACACGGCGTACAAACGACCGAATATTAAAGCCCGGTTAAACAAATCAGTTCGCAGCGTGTCCAATTTTTTTTTTGTCGTTCTCCTTCGCGCATCCTTTTATGTCGGCCCTTTCGCCGAGAAGACGGGGGGAAGGGGGCGCCGACAGTTTATTTTAACGGGCTCGTAAATAGGCCGACTACAAAGGGACGTGCCCCCGGCGGGCGGTGAACCGGGGCCCTAAAACCGGTCGTCAAAATACAGTCAATCAATTTACGGGCACAAAATGTGTACAAACACCAACTGCGGCCGTCGTACAATATATAATATTCATACACCTACAGCCCCCTATAAAGGGAAGCACCCTTTTTTTTCCATTACATCGTTGGGCGCGGCGCTCGTTCCGCGGACCAACAAATGTTTTTCAATACAGTTTATAAAGTAAGGGTTTTACAGAGAGATCTACAGGGTTCGAGTCCCGACGGCCCAACAAACTATTCCTAACAGAAATTCAAATATCTGTAGCCCTTTTCTGGGTGTTCATTCGTTCGCGTTTGAAAGCGAGCAAATACAGAGGGGGTTCAAAAAAATGTATCCACCGTTTAAAAGTCCATAACTTGCAAACTAATTGACGGAGTTGTCTCATTTTCGGTAGTGTTATAGTTGGCTTAGAGGCTTAGAATTGGATGAAAGGAAGTCAGTTTTGAAGTAGTATTTTAAGTACAAAAACATTAATGGGGGTTCAACGGCAATGGCGAAATGAGTATCAAACAGAGCCAATATCCGACTGCAGTTGGGCGGTATCGTTTCTGTGTGGATGTTAATAGTGACACATTTCGAACACCTACAGTCTATGATATCTTTAAGTCGGACTTTAAGCTACACTTTCACAAAAAAATTGGGACAACTCCGTCAATTAGTTTACAAGTTATGGACTGTTAAACTGTGGATACATTTTTTTGGACCACTCTGTACTCAGTGCTGCTTGGCGACGGGTTCTTAAAAAAAGTGAAAGGTAGAAATAATTTATACCGAATACGACTGTAACGCAGTTTCTCAATCCGAAACCGGTTTTATCCTTTGGTGGGGAAACCCATGAGGTGAAATGAAAGTTCTGGACAAATATACAACTTATCGTTATAAAGGGCGTCCCAAAATTAAAGCAAGATTTGCATTTGCCACCATTCTTGCAGTAAAGCTGGTAATCCTATTAAAAAAACCCATTGACCGTTGGATTTCTTTTTACGGTGTTTATTTGAAGTCAAAGACGCGTCCATTGAAGGAGGAAATTCAACGCCGCATCAACGAAATTCGGCCACATTTATGCAAAATGGTCGTGGAAAAATGTGGACAAAAGAGTGCGTAGTATGTGCCAGCTAAGCCCGATGTGTTATTCCGCACATAACCCTGTCCTGTGTACTTTACGATTGGATAAAAAAATTTAAATTAATTCAAATCTCGCGTTAATTTTGGGACGCCCTTTACAACAATTAATAATTTGCAGTGAAACTCATCTACAGTATCGGTCTCTTCGCCAGGTTTCCTCCGCGGCAGGCGGCGTCCCGTTGTGGAGTGGAAAGAGGTTTTCGAAGCCGTTCGAGGACCGCCCCCCCACCCCCCACCCCCCACGAATTGACGCAAAGGTTCTCCTCCGAACGCGTTTCGAATTTATTTCCTCCCAGACGGATATTTACGCACAAAGGGGCCGCACACAATTCTCCCGCCGGCCCTATCCCTCTCACCCTCATCCCTTCTTCACTTCATCCCTCTCTCGGTTTCCCCCGTGTCCCGCCGCAACGTACGCAGATAACGCCGGCTGATAAAATGTTGACGCGGCGAACCGGTCGAAAAACGGAAAAAAAAAATCGGCGTTATAACTGACACTGCGGTCATTATATAATTATATAGTTTCGTGTATTTGACAATGATCGATTTTTAATATTTCGTTACGCAATCGCAGATTTGACGGGGCGTTTGAATAACCGAAGGCGGGACGCTTTTCCGACACTGAAATCGGTTTAAAATTCGATCCGTAACTAAAACCATAAACGGTTGATATTTCGAGCCAATTATAAGGCGAGAGTGAGTAGAATTCGACAGAAAATACTATACTTTTGATGGAAATAAGATTATCAATTCCTCCATCTAATCAATGTTTAATTTTATAAATACATTGAAATGTTTTCTTCCCGGGTACTTCCAGGTTCAAATGAACCCTATTTACACAGGGTTAATCGAGGAAGGAGAACCCGTCAAGGGAAGTGGTTTCACGTTTTACGACTCTCAGACTCAAAGTTTCGAAAACTGAATATAATCCGAAGATTTTAAATGATGCCCGGCCGCAATTGGAGGCACGAAAGTATGCTCGACATTTATGATATATTATTTGAGTTATGCGAGCGTACCCAGAATCTGACCATGATCTGAAATTGTACCGTGTTCACCTGTAATTGACCAACTCCACGTGCGGAATGTGGAGGCCGTCGTTGGCCGAAAGGAAGGAAAATAATTTACAGCGGTAAATTATTTAATCGAGCGAAGTTAATGTACGGGCCCTTCGTGGCCCTGGGGGTGGGGTGGGAACCCTTTGTAAATCGTCAAAGTAGTTTCAGAAGCCTCCCCCCCCCACCTCTCGGGAACGGGGGTAACCTGCATTGTTGTCTGACTTAAAGATGAGGCGATCCAATATCGGGCCCGGGGCACGGCCATTAGGGCCCATTAGTATTCCTCCCGGCGTCCCTTTCTTCCCTCGAAAGGGCACACGCGCTGCGATGACCACCGCCTCGCTGTTTCAATCCACCCCCCCCCGGGGCGGGGGGGGGTTTATATTCTCGGTACGATGGGAGACTGCGATGGAAAATTCGTTTTCGGCTCTCCGCCATCTTCAGTCGCGTCCTCCCGACAGCAGAGTTATTCGCTCCCCTATTATGCTTTCGGATCTCCGCCTAGCACCTAGAGAGTATTTTTCAATCTCCCCTTAAGTCCTACTTCGTTCGACTTCGTCTGGAAGAAAAAAAATCCGAAAACAGTTTCGTTACGCTAATTTTCACCGTCTTGAATAATGGCCGACGGCGGGGCCTTGCGGTGCCTTTCGTGCACAATCCCAGTGGGGCGGGATTCTCGTTTATGCCCGGGGCCTCATTATCGCAATTATAACGAGCTCGTGACGGGTATCAATGCCGGGGAATAGGAACCGCGATGCACCCGAACCACCCCCCCCAAACCCCCAACAGGAATTCAGTCGAAATACGCGCTCACCTAAAGTCGCTCCGACAACAATACTACAACTACAACTACAATCGTTTCGGTCGCCCGTTAACGCGAAATTGAAACCGGCCGTAAATTGCGGCCGTTCGGCGGAACCTTTCAAGTTTCAATTCCGTACCGGGGCTTTTGTCTTCGAAAATGTTCGGTTATTAAATTCCCTTTCAGAACCGACGGGCTTTGTAGCCGGCCGACAATACCGACCGTTGCGTTTAATTTCACCAAAGTGTTTACTTTGAAATGTACGCGCCGGGCCTAAATAAAAAAAAAAAAAAAAAAATGAACGGCAGATACGGACAGAAAAAAAAATACGAGCCTAATTCGTCGCGGCGGATAAACAATAGGGAATTCTATCGTTCGATCTAATGAAATATCTAACAATTTAGACAAAATCTCAAATCACAGAGGACACATATTTCTAAATTACTTGACACGTTGACTGCCACGGCAATTTTCAGAAATATACGAATAAAAAACTGCAATTCCAGTGCATAGTTGTCATCAAAAAGCATAAAGAAAAATGTATTTTTCAAAAAATATCTTACGAATTGTCTCGTAGTTGGCTTCTGTAACAGAAATCTCTGCTGCAAATACACGATGAAAAAATTATGTGTTTGAAAACCCAACGAAATAACAGAAAAGGAGATTGTATTTGGCAGCGAAATTTCTACGAAACCGAATATAATTCGAGATTACAATAATCGAATCTCTAAGAGAGACTATTGGACGGCCCAAAAAGGTTTCGCTACATATTATATACGCAGTGCTCAACAAAATTTTTCAAAAAGTAACTTTTTTTTAAAAATAAAACTTGATAAAGTTCAGAGAAGAATTCGTCGTCGCGTCGATTTTTGAGAAAAGAAGCCTCTGAAGAGAAGCCGGCCCTTTGTCTGGAAAATTGTTTTAAAAAGTTCCACAAACAATAAAATATCATTCAATTTCTCGAATTTGAATTAATCTCTATAATTATATTTTTTGTCCGTTTTTAAAAAAAAATTTTTCTGTTCACGCAAGCCTGTTTCCCAGAAGCCTTCCCATCGATATTAGCACTGAAATATTCCTAGTTTAATCGTAGCTGCAATATAAATAAAAAAATAACAAGTAAACATAGGACGAGTTATCTCGTAGTTGGCAGTCAACGTGTTAATTATAAAAAAAAAAATAATCGCGATCGAATAATATTGTCACGTTTAGCCCATCGTCCTAATCCAAACTGGCCGAATGATCTAAACAGCGTAAAAATATGAAAATAAATAAATAACCAGCGGACTTCTTGTCCATCAGTAATAGTGCTACTCGGACATCAATGTCCGAGTCAATGTATTTTACAGTGACCGCAATAAAATTAGTCAAATAAAAAAGAGTTTAAGCGAGCGGTCTCGAAGTCGACTTGGGGCACTGACAGAAGGTTAACAAAAAAAAAAAATATGTCGTAATTGCCGTTAATACAGGCGAAATATTGGGCACTATTCCGCCGCCCTAATAGAGTTCAGAAGTGGTGCTGGAAGTTGTTACATCGGATGGCGACGGAGCGTGGCCCAAATTGCCTCATCACAATTTATTGCTAGTTCTTGCCGGCGACGAGGCCGGGCCCTAGGGCCGGACGGCCCGGCGGCTCTCTATTCTAATTTTTTTTTTTTTTTTGCCGCCCACCAACTCCAACTCCCATTATTTTTACATTAGGCCGGCATTTTCAATTAGGTCGGTTTTTCCGGCGGAAAATTCTAGGGGGTTGAAGAACAACTGACCGCAGTTGGCCGGGAGCAGTTGGACATTTCTTGCGTAAAAAAAAAAAAAAATTACATTTCCAATCAATCGTTACGATAGACCCGGTCGCGGGACCCGATGGAAACCCCGTTTAATGCTGAAAAAAATTCAATAAAGTAAGTTTCTTCGGTTTTTTACGGTATAAATGCGTCCCGGACTTTTGTATGCCTTTAACTTGTAATCTATTCAAATAATCCTTCACAAAGAGCGATACAAATAACTTTTTTACAGTAGGGCTCTGGCGAAATTTTACGTCTCCGTACGCTGGTTTACGCAGTACGCAGCATAACTAAGTAATTGCGGAATTCACCGACAAGGGCCTTGTAAATATTTTTAAGTACGTCAACATCTTTGCACGGATAAGAGTCTTTGATACGTTAAAAAATTTTTCATTTTTTACGGATTTTTCATTAAAAGACGAGCAGCGCTCTGGAGGTCGATGATGGCCGAATAAAGGCCATTATTGTGATTCGCCATAATTAGACAATGGAAATTGCTGAATGTATCTTATACGTGCTCAAAGAATTTGGGGTTGAAATTCAACCCTTGAGCTTGTCAAAACTTGGACCGGCGAAAAGGTTTCAGTGGCAATTCTGGGCTTCGGTTCAGGATCAACGGAAGGACCTTGTCGCAGTCTTAAGCTGTCAACCTGGGAGTTGACTGGAGGCGTCAAAGGAGCCAAAACTGGCGGCGAGTTTAAGCACGGGCGCCAAAAAGAAAAAAAAAACCGTTTAGATGACTCGGAGTTAATTTTTCAGGTGGAACGGCCTCTCACCCTTCCTCCGGGGGGGCGTAATTGAAACGTAGCCCGAGACGGTCTGCGACGGTTGTTATTCCCAGGGCGGTGGGCCGAACTACCCTTCAGAATTGATTGCGTCCCGGCCAACCCCCAACCACCCTCGTCAACGGCGGAGGCGGAGGCGTCCCCTAAGAACTCCCGACCGCCAACCCTCTTTTAATCCACCCCGTTTGCGGGGGGTGGGAGGGGGGGGGTGGCCGACTGATCCCCGTTTCGATTGGAAACACTCGACACGCGTATATAAAGTGGGAGAAAAGTGTACCGCCGGAAAAACCGAAATTCTCGAAATTTCTTTCTCGAAAAATACAAAATAGGCCGTCTCCTATTTATCCGGAGAATGACTATAAAATGACCGGTCCGAAAACGGCTTATATATTTATATAATTGGACGGTCGAATTGGCATTAAATTACGTCGTACAATAGGCCGTAAAATACAAAGCGGCTAGATTCACTTCGATAGAACAATGACGATAAATAACGTGGGCGGCGGGGCGGACGTCGGGGGGGTTGAAAAAAAATTAGAAAATAAAAAAATATGCCCCCCGCCCCCCAAAATCGTTGATTTATGACTGACATCATGTGACGTGGCCAAAACCAAATCGTCAAACGACAATGGGGCCCCCAATGGGGGACTTCGACAATTGGACGTTTCAAAAACCCCGAAATCCGGATTCTGCAGCGGACAGCGCTAATCGGGCCGGAGAGAGAGCCCTTTTGGCGACCGGAAAAGGGAATGACCGAAAAAAAAGAATTATATATATATATACGATCCATTTTCTATTGAACCTTCGGCGTTCCCCAATGCAGGATTATCGAGTTTGAATGAATGCGCCCTTCCGGCCCCGTTATAATGGATTAATTGTTACTCCATTTCGCCCTAGTTTCACTGCCTTTTTAGGGCTGTACCCGACGGCCTAAGTGTCTCGCGGACTCGTTACTTGGTTATGTACAGTCGCCGGTGACTTTTTTTACGCTCACCGTACACGGATGTATCGGGTTGGCAACTAAGTAATTGCGGAATTACTTACCGACACTGCCGTTCATTTAAGGTTTCATCACCGTACACAGCGTACAACTTTTTACAGACAATGTAATTTTGATACCGAATGTTTCAGAAAGGACCAAATAGTAACGTATCGAAGAATCTTATCAAAATCATCTTACAAAAATGTACAACGCGCCACTTGTCGGTGAATTCCGCAATTATTTAATTGTCAAAGCGGTGTAAGGTGTAAAACGAAAACCTTAAAATGAATAAATACCGTTTTTTCGAAATATATTCCGAGCGGCGATTCCGCAGAGCGTGAAATCGATACCGATGTTACAGCGGATCGTAAGACGGTTACGCCCGAGGTTTAATTGGAGGAAAGCGCGTAGATGAAAAGGGGGATGACTGGGAATACAGTTTATGTAATTAGACGCTCGCGGAATTGGTTCTGCAGGGATGAAACAGCACCCCCCCCCACCCCACCCCGACCCCGATACCTGCCCTTCCACGCAATCACTACCGCCACTTCCATTCCGACCAACCCCTACGGCCAAATAGTGTTCCATTTCGACCCCCGCCCCGTTTACCGCATAATTCGAGAATATAATTATTACCCCTGACGGAAACAACCTGTCACGTACCGCGCGTTTCAACGGCCACGGGGTGTTTCCGCCGACGCCGAACACGCGGCCGACAGGGCGGGACGGAACGCTGATTAATTAATTCAAATACAGTAATAAACGATAAAAACTATAGGAAATGGGCAGGTACCGATTTAAAAAAAAAAAGGTATTACGTCAAAAAAACCCTTCCTCCGATCATCATTTTCTAGAAAAAGTCATCAGTCCACACATTTTATGATGGAAACAAACAGTGGTAAATTACGAAACATTTGATTTGGATATTTCATACGTTGTATGAGTCCTAGATACAGGAGGGGTAGATGGAACCTGTTTCGAAGACAGAATAATATTCTTACCTTATGTTTCAGGGCTGTTGAAAATTCTCCTCGGAAATCTGAAACAGCAAAACGAAATATTTACGTTATATAAATTGTATTTTGTATAAATAAATACGATCAATTTGAGTTTTCATTTGCGCCTTGCAGGGAAACGGGGGGGTTAAGCAGTTTCCCCGGCGGTTTAAAATATTCATCCCGCCGCGCTGAATAATAGACTGAAATTTCTAAAAGGAGTTCATAGAAAAGGGCAGACGGATGGTTTTAAATTGAGTCAATTTTTTATTCATTTATTCATTAGAATCGCCGCCGTCTTCGGCCGCCGTCACTTTTATGTCTTTTCGAACAGTCCCTTATGAAAATCCCGGTTTTTCGAAGAAATTTCCACGGAACAATTCTTTTCTGTACCAATTTTTCGATAACACTACTCGAAATCGCAGTTATACTGTGACGCCAGCATAAATTTTACTGTTCGATGTAAAATTAGAAGATTTTTTTTTCACCTAAAAATAAAGTTTAAATTGCAGTATATCTCATTTTGAATAGGGGTTTTTTTTTTTGTATTTAAACATTTTTCAGGATTCCGTTTTTAATTATTTCCCAACCTCGTCGAGACAACGGAACAACGGATAGAGTGTTCCACTCTTGTTTAATTACACTTCTACAGTAATAGGGTTTTATAATTGAAATGCTCGGGGCTCAAACTAAGGTGAATAATGCCTTGTCTCCCGGTGCCTTCGAGGGAGGATATTCGACCTTTGAAAAAATATAGAAATTCAGGAATATTAATTTCTCCCGTTGTTTTCTTCAATAGAAAAACCCCTTCGTCATGGAAAAAAATGATTAATTTTCGCCCTGTAATCGCCGCCTCCAAATAATGGGAAACGCGATATCTGGATTTACGGAGTTCAGGGAGATCAGACAGTTTTATGCAACGGTGCAATTAATTTATTATCAACGCAATGGATAAACTTTTCCCAATCCAACTCGGACCGTGGTCGATCCTCTGAACCTCCTCAGTGCTCGGTAGGGTTCACGTTGCGTAAAAATAAGCCTATAAAAATATTCAGAGCGTCCCGACCGGCGATGATGAGAGTGACAGAGACAGAGAGTGAGAGTGAGAGTGAGAGTGAAAGTGAGAGTGAGAGTGAGAGAGGACGGTGTCCATAAAGCAAAGCTGAACCCCCAACGGGCGGCCCCGTAATAACGGTCCCGTATGAAGACCTAAATGTTTATATAAGGACCCTATAAAAATACCCTGGCTAGGGGAGGGGCGGGGGAAAGTACAATAAATCCCAGAACTGCGAGGATAAAGCCCCCTTTTATATGTATAACGAGGCCGACCATTTCGGCAAATGTGAAACATAGTTTCTGCCGAGCCGGGAGGAAAGGTTTATGCCGCTTCTTGGTCTCGGAGCGAGAAATTTGCTTTAGGGATTTTATTATAAAAAAAAAAAAAACGGAAAAGAAAGAGCACTCTCTACCGCAGTTTCGGCTTCTCGCCACCGTCAGTAGCGTCCCGTCGGCCGCTTCGGCATCGTGTTGAAGGCAACGTGCCCGAGAGACGTTTTATTATCAGTAACCAGTGTCTATTCACTGGACCACGAGACCGTCATGACCGTAAATCTCGTAACTGTTTTCCAGGAATTTTCGCGGAACGCCGAATCGGTTATACTGTAAACTGTAAACGGTACAAGTACAGAATATTCAAATACGGATTCTTCAGTACAACGGGACTGATCAATTTCCACTTTTCCCGATTTGAAAACGGTCTTAATTAAGCGCCCTTGATTCAATATACAGATACTCTCTATAACTTCAAATGCTCGCGGCTGCAATTTTAATTCGGCCTTTTATAAGAGCCGTTTATTTTGAAAGTGGCCCAACTCCATTTTTCAATTTTTTCCGGTTTATTTATCATGTACAGCGTTTACAGTTTGCTTATAATCCGAGCAAATACGACAATTCTTGACACTTAAGTAATCAGAGTTAGTTCGATAATCGAACAGTGCAGTTTGAAAGTGGCCCAACTCCATTCTCGATAAGAAAACTAATATTATTCCCTTAATAATTGCCAGCTATTTTAATAGGAACTATAAATTTAACACCCTCAGATACACTTAAGCAGGTATGACACATTCCGTATCCTATACGTATATCTTTAAATTCGTTGAAACGCAAACCCTTAAATATCTCGATTTGAAGATAAATTTTTAGTAAAATACCAATCTGTTTAGAACACGCGGCCGAGTCCCACCGAGGACTTAAATATCCTCCGGAGTGAATATCATCTCCGCCGCCCTTATTATACGGGCTCCGAAGCTCCCAGCTCCTGGTGCTACAGTGTAATTTTAACGTTGTTCTCTCGCCTTATGTAAATCGGCGTTAATTTCGGCGTTGGGGGTACCTCCACCCCTCCGACACCCCTAACAGTGGGGGGCGGGCATTAGCATGAAGGGGGATGCGCAACTGTTCTGGACGGACCATCCACCCCCCAACGAACAAACCACCCCGGACGATATCTCACAACAACCCCTTTTAACCCGACGGATCTCGCTTCGGTTAATTACCCGGTAGGTCGGCGAAGGGTAGAAAACTGAAATTGTAAACCGGTTTTGACCGAATTCAACACCGACAACGTACGTTAATTAGATAAAAGCAAAGGGGATGCAGAGCGCCGCCGCAAGTTTTGTTGAACGCGGACGAAAATCCGGTTAAAACTCCAAATATATTGAAAAAATACAGTATATATTTTTATGGGAAATTTTCAATTGTACACTTCGTTTTAAGCGAGTAGCCCGGCAGCTTTCTTCAGTGCGAAGTTGGCAAAAAGTCTTCACTCAGGGCGAGGGGGAGAAATTATCAGATTACAGGAGATTTTTTATCGGCTTCCGCCTCATGTAACTTTTGCAGTTAAAGGGGCGCGATGGCGAGCAGTAAAAAATCGAAATCGAAGCCGGCGGTTCTCCATCGTCTCAATTCAACGGGCGACGACAATATTAGGCCAGAGGAATATTGATATTGACGTTTTAAAAACGTCCCATTCCTTCCTTAGCTACCGTCGGGATTGAAATACGGCGGGTGGTCCAAAAAAATGTATCCACCGTTTAACAGTCCATAACTTGCAAACTAATTGACGGAGTTGTATCTCATTTTTGGTGAGAGTGTAGCTTAAAGTCCAACTTAAAGATACATCACACTGTAGGCGTTCGAAATAATCACCGTTAACACAGAAACGATGCCGTCGAACTGCAGTCGGATATTGGCTCTGTTTGATACTCGTTTCGCCATCGCCGTTTGAACCTCATTTCAATGTTTTCGTACTTAAAATACCACTTCAAAACTGGCTTCCTTTCATCCAATTCTAAGCCTTGCGCCAGCCACGTTTATTCGAGTAACTCAAGGTACAACTGACAAACAGAACACTGACTATACGGCGGACTGTCATCTGACAAAATAATACAACGCTTGTATTACGCTATTGCCGGAACTACAACACTATAAGACTACAAAAAATGAGACAAATCCGTCAATTAGTTTGCAAGTTATGGACTTTTAAACGGTGGATACATTTTTTTTGGACCCCTCTGTAGTGAAGATCTACACGTTATTCAACGTTAACGTTATTCAACGTTTCGATGGTTTAATTCCCCACTTGTATTGACGATTAAAAACTATTTTATATACCACTTAATAAGTATGATATTATAAATTTGATAGCTTATTGCGAACGTGAAAATCAAATAATTTCAATTCTCCGAAAACAACCCTGCTTGGAGAAAATTGTAAAATATTTATTTGTTTCGACCGTCGGTCAACCTTTTTGTAATTATCCGGAGATGGCGTCGAGCGACGGGGAATTCTGTGAGCCCTTTCCGTATTGCCGCCCCAAAATCCCCGGCTAACCCGTTTAAAACGGCGGGATTTTTATTATTTTTTTTCCCCCGCTAAGCCCTACCCGACCGGACACAGTTTGCCCAACGGATTGAAATGCTACAAATCGCGTTATCATTAATTTGGCGTCGGGAGGGGGGGGATTTTAAACGACGTCGAAATTTCGATTTCCCGTCCACGCCGATCCCGTTACTGCGTTGGGGGGCGATAAACGCTCCACAAAAACTCTATACGAATCATCCCTGTCTACAACCATTTTTAGGAAAATATATCGGATTCAATGCTCGTTGAATCATTCATTGAAGGTTCATTGCCAGTGATCCACTACCTCCAGAGAACTCCAGGGGACGTCTCCCCGAATACGAATGAGATGAGTGAACGTACAGAAAAAAAATATATGGAGGAAACACTGTAATAGCGGCACTGTAATTGTCGACTCGTTAAACGGTTTGTCGACGTTTCAATGGGCGTTGTTGTTAAGGTGATCCGGCGATGCGAACCGCTTCACAAAGCCCCACTGGGGGTGGCTGCAGGATGGAGCTTTAATTGGTGCTCAGGTGTTGAACGCCGTTAGCAAGTTGCCACCCCTTTAAAGGGCCAGTCGTACATTTTAAATTCCCGCAATACCAGGTACGCACTGGAAGCAGACACTGAAACACTGTTCCGGTCTATAAAAACTCAATTGTACGGTGCCCGAGTACGCTTACAGGTCTGTAATAAATTTCAAGATAACCCGTCAGGCCGTAGGTGAGTTTCGGCCCTAGTAACGGAGCATCGTGTCTGCACTGCACTGTTACAAACAAAAGCGCCGATCTATTACCGAATAGTCTACCTGTTTTTAGGACATTTTTAACGCGTCGAATTAACGAGCTCCGATATATTATCGGGTTGGCAACTAATTAATTGCGGACGAGCGGCGTTGTACGTATTTTTAACGGGCTCGTAATAAAAAGTTGTACGCCGTCTACGTCGATGAAGCCTTAAAGGAACGGCTGAATGTATCTTATCCGTGGAAAGATGTTGAGGGGGACTTGATGAAATATGTACAACGGGCCCCACCTGTCTGTCGGTTGGAATTCCGCAATTAATTAGTTGCCAACCCCATATATATATTGTATTTCAAATTGTCGTAAACCTAATAAACGGTTGGACTACACGTTGAAGTGCTGCACTGGGCGTAATTATTGTCGGATTGATTGGAAATCATAAGTGGGATTGATTGATTGGAAGGAACGGTGTAGGCGTAGGTGGGCCGTTATGGGGGCCGGGGCGGGGGGTGGCGGGGGGTGGCGGGGGTGTACCGAGTGTAAAGCAATATCCTGTAAGGCAGAGGGGCACAAAGCTAATATAGAGGAGGTGGAGAAGGATGAGGAGGAGGAGGAGGAGGAAGAGAAGGAGGAGCCCCCTAAGCACTGCAAACATAGGGAAATTCAGGTTGAGGGCCCCGGGGCTCAGCCGCCAACATTCATTATTTACTCGGGGGGGGGGGCTCCACTCTCGCCCCACTCAAACCCCCAACCCCCACTATCTCCCTCTTCTCAGTCTCGCTCTCACCCGAGAAGAATATTGTTGGGGAGGGGGGGGGAGGTCTCTCTCAAAATCCCGCGGCCATATAATCAAATGAATAATATTACCTTTCCGATAGAGGTAATTCCCGTCCTCCGATACGGACTGTACCGCGGTCCCGGATTAAATTCCTTCCCACCCACCCCACAACATCAATCCAGTAGTTCACTATTTCCTGTTGAAGGGGCGTACAACAATTTCGTATTGAGTTGTAACGAGCCGGCGAGATGAAAGGGGACATTAATGCCAAGGTATATTGGTCGTTACGGTTACGTGTGCATTCCGAAGTTCGAAGAAAACAGGATATCAAGGCGCCCCCCTGAGGAAATTGTCAATGGCAGTTGACCGGTAAAGGTCGGAGGTTCGTATCCAGAACTGTACCGAGGCCTGTGATACAATGCTACTGAGGACGGCATTAACCCCGGTTAATGTTGGATCTGCCTGTCGGTATTGGTACCTATTGAAAAAATGGCCTACAACCTTCTGTTACTTTAAGTAACAGCCCTTTTTCCTTAAATTCGGCCCTTTTAAGAGTTAGAGACACTAATAAGAGGTCAAGAGAGAGAACGGTTATGTTATATTCTGATGAGGATTGCGAAATTCTGTCCAACAGTGGGGATTGGATCTTGGCGTTAACCCATTAAGTGGGCCCCAAATGGGGATCAGTTAATTTTTAAAAATTTTTTTATCACTTTCATTAATTTTACGTTATACATCCTGTTAAAATACTTGCAATTATGATTATTATTCAAAATAAAAGATCGGTCTCATGTATCATCGGTTCAACTCTGTAGTGCCCTAATCCACCCCCCCCCCACAAATGGGACCAAAACATATTTGGAGGTACTATTTGATAATAAGTAAATTTTATGCAAAATTTTCAGAAAAGAAAATTCGGTACTTTACGGTGTTAAGAGGAAAACCGGTCTACCCCAGGACAGAATCTGAATATTTTTAAATTTTTTTTTAGTTACGTAGAATTTTGGACAAATTAACGGTGAGTACATTTTATAAGTATTTTATTTATCCGGGCAGAATTGTTGTTGAATATATTTTGTTGGGAACGCTGTCGTAATAGCGAATATATCTTTCCACTAGAAGGATCAGTTGTTATTCGTCAGATTTAGTATAATACTATAGATTATATCCGTTTTATTAAAGGCTAAAAATGGCAGAATATGCGAACGGAAATTAGGGCCAGCGCCGTTCGATTCGATGGGGTAACGCCAGAAATGCGTTTATAATCCGCCCTTTAGCGTTTTAAAATAAATAACCAAAACGGTAGAACAATTAATTTTTCCCTTTGTAAATTAAACGACAGACGCACACAGATATAATTGAATAAAGGCGGTCGCTGGAGTGAGATATTGGATTTTAATGAAAGGCAAAATTGTCCAATAAATTACCGAATAAGCGTTCGATTATTAAAAGGTACGTAATTATGGCCGTCCGCACGACAACACAGTTGCGGTATAGCGCCAGAACCGAATTTCCGCTGCTCTTATTTTGCAATTTATTTACGATTCCGCAACCAATTGAAGTTGGGGGTGAGAGTTCAACTCGCTGAAATGACCGAAACATGTTTTACTCATGACAGAAAACGTTTATGTTTACGCGATATTGGTCGAGTATTGGACGAGTTCTAATTTTCGAGATGAGAAAAATTCCCCCGGACGAAGTCTGGAATTGGACTGAATTCAATCCGGCGAAAAGTCCCGTAGGGAAACTTAAAAATTGCGAGTATTTTAAAAATCTCCGCCGACGCAAAAATTTACATAGACGTATTTAACGTACGCTGCCCTCAGTAGCGCGCGCCGCGAATGCGTCGCCTTTCACTCACTTTCAGTTCAAATATTATTGCGAGAACGCCGTTTTCCCTCGCCAATATAAATTATGTTTGGGGCGGCTCTTTTGAGTTGGAAAAAAAGAAAACGGGGAAAGATGGCTTAAAAAGTCGTTAACGTCGCCTCTAAAAGACGTTATTCTGCGGTCCCCTCCACGCGACGGTGGAGTAGAACAAAACTCAATTTTTTTTTTTTTTTTTAAAGAACCCTTTTACAACTCTTAAATAGATCAAAAGCGATTTTCCAAGGTTTCTCGCAAAACAAGAGGGAGTGGCTTAATACGAATATAGAAAAAATGTTGGGGGGTGGGGGTTGAACGTATGAAGAAAACGCTGCCCGTTGATGGGGTGGGGGGTGGGTTTTACAGCCCCAGTTCAGAATTAGGTCCGGGCAGCTTTTGAGGTAGGGGAATAGCGGCGGACAGCGCCCATTCAGCAATTTTTCCCCAGAAGGGCGTTTCTCTCTAAGGGCCGGGGAATAAGATGCGACAAACCGGTACACGGTTGAGGGGGTTGGCGTTAGATTCAGTCCGGGTACAACTAATAAACATCCCCTCCCCCCCCAGTTTAAAAGGCAATAAAGCCGAGTTAACAGCAGATAGTAATATTTCGGCTGATGGGCTAATTTACCCCCCGCCCCCGCCCCTCACCCCGATTTGGCGAGGCACAATTTCGCCCCAGTTATACGACCACTAAACATTCCACGGCACGCTCCACGAATCACAAACATTATGTTCCGGCCCCAGTTATTACTCAGTACAATAGAACGAAATATATATAGGATTGTTGCGACTCAACTTAAAGATTATCGACCGAAAAAAATTTCGTAATTTTTCGTAAACAATCGCCGAATCATTGACCAGTGTTTTAAGCCCGAACTTTCTTCGACATCTCGTATAGTCAGGGTTTGAATTCGGACTTGTCTTGTACAAGTTTTGCACCGACCAGATATTCTATTTCCGAATGGGATCGTTCGGGGATGGTCCACGGAAAACCTGAATTCGGATTTTCATCCTGATCAATCATAATCAACACAGTCTCTGCACTGTCCAATGGCCAATTCTCTAATTGAACCTTCGATGGGTCATGAGATTTTCGCGACTCAGTTCGCTGTTTTCGTCTTTTCCGAATAACCGTTTTTCTGAATCAGGCGGTTGATAATTCCGATAATCATTTCCTAGGTTTTGAAACTTTGATGCCCACTTTGAAACATCCAAATGTCCTTCTGGGTGCAAATGTGAAACTATTATAGTGACTGTACTCTCTTTGTAGTGATTGTACGATATTATAACACACAACTCTCTGCCACTTTTCCGGCAATACATCTTATCAAATTGTCGATTACCTTTGGGTACACCTAATATATCTAATTGTTAGGGTCGAAAAAACTCTACAATCGGATTAGAATTAATAATTAGGGCGGCGCTCCGCGTGATCGCCTCCTTCCTCTTCGGCGCATGCGCACTCCGAGAGTGGTCCGAACACTGAAGGCCCGGGGTTTCAGGGCGTCGGGGAATTGTAAAGAAACACTCTCAAGGATCACACAGACGGAATCTGTCAAAACGGGGTGGTTGGGGCGGGGGTTGGGGTAAATGAAATCGGTCGGCCGCCTCCAATTGTTACATTTTCCGACGGTGTAATCGGCAAATTAATTTAACGCTTTGAGAGCATCGGCCGCCAATTAGTCCGCTGTACGGTTTTCGGTCCGACGCCGAGCGCGGTTTCGCCGCCGACAAAACGTATGCGTACGTGGCGCGTGCGTCAGTGCGTGCGTGTCGGTCGGCGCTTTGTGTGCGGGCCTCTCTCATTAGCCGGCGGCGGCCCATATAATTAGCGAGACACACGGGGTTGGGGGTTGGGGCGCGCCCGGGGTTCAGAGGGTTGAAGGGCGCACCGCCCTGTGGACTCTGATTGGGCTTCACAGGCTAAGACAGACCGCATGTGTGGCAGTACCGGCACTTACTTTGATTTGGGCCCCCCCCCAGTCGACAAAAAAACTAATTTAACTTAATTATTCACCGCGGAATTAAGTCCGCGCAATACGTCCCATCGCGAATACGAAATATTTGCAAAAGAGAATTGCCGAGAAGAACTAGTAAATGAGAAATAAATAAAATGAAAATGAAGGGAAACAATGACGGTTACAAAGGTCATCTTTTTGTCCTTAAAAAGGTCTGAATAGGCACGACTGAACGTTTTACTCCGATACTGCCTTGCGACTTAAAAATTAACATACAAACTGATTTAATTCCTCTTTAGTTTGTGTCGGTTGTTCCTCCCCACGAATATTCGATATGACCCCCGCCTGAATCCTTTTTTTAAGTTTATTTATTGTACAATCAACTATACGCCAGTTGTGGGTACAATAGGGGTTTGTTCGTGTAATTTCACCCGATAAAGACGCCGTCCGGCGATGGTACTTTTGACCCGTAACCGGCCTACAGAAAGTCCCTAAGCCGGTGGCGTTTAAGGGGATAATGGATGGGTAGAAGAGGAAAGGGACTGAACACGAGTTGATTTGGACGTGGAGAGAGGCGTGAATGGAATTTAAGGAAGCGTGATTTCGACTTTGGACGCGAGCGATGTCGGATTTCTTGGCACAACCCCATTCCGTAAGTCCGTGTCAGTTTCAGTACAACTTTATATATTGTCAGTCTGTTGACTATTTGTCACTTTTCAAAAAAATGGTCTCGCAACAGTCCAAATTTACGATTTAGATCTGTTCTTTTCAGCCGGTTAGGTCTACAATTAGGCTAATGTAGATGTGTAGATGGTGTAGATGTAGATTTGACGTTGGTCCGAGTTTCTCACTAGGATAACGGACGGGAAATTTTTTTTGCGGCGGATAATCGCCAAACGGGGTGGGGGGGCCGCGATTAGAAGGAGTTAACACGCGACTGTGCTCTGAGGGCGCTATAATCGTATATTTCCTGGTCCGTTCTCGGCCTTTGACCTTTCCCTTGGCCGACGCAACGGCTAAGGTCGGCTCATTCCGGAGAGATAATGCGGGGGGGGGGGGGTACGCCCACCATTTAAATAAAACTTAACGGGACCGACATACCTAACTACCGGCCTTGTTACTGACTGTGACTTCACTTCCCTTTTAGCCCCGATCGGACCAATTTTTCTGTGAATTGCCCACCAATCGGAAGAATTGCCCGACTCAAAAGAATCGACTTAAACAGAAAATTTGGACTCTTAAGGCCCGTTACTAAAACTGACATCGAAATTGACCTTAGGTAAGAAACTGACAATTTTCAACTGACAACATTGCTCCAGCATCCAGAAATTTCAATCGAAAGTCCCCCCACAAAATCCCGGTTCCCGTTGATTATGCAAAATTAAAAAGTTAAAAAAATATATTTTTTGGGGGTAAATATGATGGGCCCAATCTTCCAATCCGCACAATCTGTTAAATGTGTACAACTTGTTGAAGAGGGCGGGGGGCCCTATGCCTCACAAGTCTGAGTCAATTGGGGGATGTTTTTTTCCACTCAGAGGACCGAGAGGGTTGAAGTCTTTTGGAAAGGCCAATTTTTACGAGATATTCTAGAAATTTCAAAACGGTTGAAGGATTTTTTTTTCCCTGAGGTCAAATTTCACGGTGTATATTATTCGCTGCCGGCGGCACGATCGGACGTAACCGATTGAAAAGTTCGCATGACAAGACTCGTTCTAATAATTTCGAATATAAAAGTTTCGAAAAACAATCGGATGATGCCGATCTGTCCGGTTCGGCGGTTCAATTCGCAGAGCGAACTATAGCATCGACCACTGTTGTAAAATTACAGTGGAATAAAGCGGGAATAAATAAATTTCCGAATAACTTAATACAGCAGCCGATGCGGAATAGACATTTCACTTTTCTCTAACCGAGTGTAACACTGTGATACGATAAGACGGGTGAGACGTATCGATAATTTCTTCGCCCCCCCCAATTGTATTTCGAAAAGTTTTCGGACTACAAGGGGCAGTTTTTCAAGGCGGTGACGGTGTTCAAGGGCCTCGGCGGAAAACAGTATACAGGGCCGGAAAGATACACATTGAACGGTTCAGTATTGAAACTTCTTTCAATTTCACCACTGTACAACTCCGTAAGCGTGTTACTGCGGTCGGAAAGAACAGCAGTAACACCGTACTAGTAATATCAGAGCGGTACAGGAAATCCTATTTCCGATATGCCCATTTAATGTCAACAGTTTGGAAACTGTGGGGCGATAATTAATCGACAAAACATGTCCGGATATGGCGGCCGCGCGTTGAAAATATTCCGCTCGATTGCCGGTTAAAACAGTATTCCGCTATAATCTTCGATATTAAACCGGGATATCGGTGCAAAACCGCCTTCAGCGTATGCAACTCTCGTGACAATGCCGAGGCTTGCGGGCCAGCCGCATACCCCGAGCGCGGTATGTCATTGGGAGTCCCACTTCTATACCATTGTTCACGTTCAAATACGCATAGCTGAGTCCCAGTATACGCTCCCGATTCCTGGCGTACGGGAAATTCCCGGAACGCTCCAGTAACAGTTCTGGAATCGACGATCGGCCGATTGCAATTTTAATTGCGGAAGCGAGACGAATTCAATCGGTCTGTAGATTCGCAGGAAGAACGGATCTAAAACCGTAAATTTGGACTGTTGCGAGACGCTCTTTCGAAAAAGGGCCATCAAAACTGACAAATATATTCAACGGACTGACAGTATATAAAGCTGTACTGAAACCGACACGGACGTACGGAATAGAACTCAAAAGTACTTCGTAGCCCGACAATCCATTCCCGCCTCTCTCCACGTCCAAATCCACCCCTTTCCTCTTCTACCCGTCCATTATCTTAAACGCCACCGTCCTAGAGACTTTATGTAGGCCGGATACGAGTGAAACTTAATCAAACGAACCCCCATTGTACCCATAACTGGTACATAGTGAAGAAGGTGCAATCGACCTATACCTCGTTGGATAATTGAAACCGTAACGGTATTGAAATATGCGAACTTGGGCGTGGATCCAGCGGACAAAAGTACTCTGTCGGCGAAAGTAGAACCGAAACTGACTTTGAATTCGGTTCAACCGTTTTGCTGTAGACCTCGGGGGCGTAAACAATTAGCCGACTCGATTATACGAAAACGAACAGTCGGAATACGGGGGGAACGAACGGGACGATTCCCGAGGGGTTGTGACCGGCCCCTACGATCGTGGAACCTCTAGGAGTTGGAATCGTCTGGAGCGGGGACGACAGACCCTTCCCTGAAGGAAAGGGTTGACAGAGAGGAAACATCCGGGAATCAATCCCTGTCGGACCCGATCGGAAATCAGGGTATAATTCAAGTTTTGCTCGCCCATCAATTGAACAGTTCAATCGGTATATGGCCGTTAGGAATTTCAATTGTCGACTCTAAAACCGGAGGGGACAATCACGAATTGACAGGTGGAAAAAAAATAATTCCAATTCTCAACCCTTTATAAACAGTCGGAACACTTGTTAAAGTCGTCCTGAAGTTCGTATTATAAGGAAAATCAATGCTACTGTGCCCCGGCTGGCGGGTCCGTTGCTCTCTACCTATTTGTCGGAGGGTTTAAGTTGGTAAAATTAAACTATCCACGACGACGTCTGAGTCGACAGGGGACTCATTATTAATATTCCCCCCCCTCACCCCCCCGTCCAGCAAGGCCGCATTTATCCCGCGCTCCAACTTACTTCGGGCCAAATTACTAGGAATAGAAATTGCGAAGCCCGAGCCCGCATAAAGTGAATCACGAAGCTTGAAGACAATTTACACGACGAATATTTCCACTTGTTTCCATTCCACTCCGTCGTCTGTTTGAACTACCCCCACCCCCCCCCCCGGTTCCAGTACAAAACGAGACACGTACATCGGTCCCGGTAAATCGGTACAATAGCATTAATAGTAACAGTTCTCGTGTCTACAAAACGCCTGTAAACACATTCTGATTTACGACAGTTTTCCTTATGCTGTTTCCGTGAAATTCGTCTGTTCGGTCGCTAAAATATGAAACATCTCCGAAGTAATTTTATTCTGAAGATCCATTGAAAACGTCATCAATCGCGGTATCAAATCTTGCAGTTGATACGTTTTCTATTTTAAAGAAAATCTCTGTTGATTGTTGAAAATTTCTTAGGTTTGTGGCGTTTCTGTCTCCTCTCGCTGCCGGTTTCGTCTTTCGCCAGACAGGTTTCGGCCGCTCGCCATCTTCAGTAGCGCCGTGTTAGTCACCGCCGGCACTTTGGATGCACTTGTACTGTCTCAGTACAAGTGACAGTGACAGTGCGGTGAGGGCGACCGGAAAACATCCAAAGTGCCGACAGTGACGCGCTACTGAAGATGGCGAGCAGCCTGTTTCGGCAGCAATTCGCATAAAAATCGAACCTGAAGTTACAAAGTTTAATATACCTGTTTTGTGGTCTGCGAAGGGTTGGAATGCCTTAGGTTCGTGGTGTTTCTGACTCCTGGTTTGGTCTTTCGTCAGACCGGTTTCGGCCGCTCGCCATCTTCAGTAGCGCTGCGTTAGTCACTGTCGGCACTTTGGATGTTTTTTCGGGGGGCACTGTCGCTTTCACTTGTACCGCAGTGTTTTTCACGAGTGAATCTTCAGTAGCGGTGTTAGTGTTACAAACATAATTCACCCAATAACACAATAACAAGATACGACAAATAACACAATAACACACACACACACACGACAAACTGACAAACACCGCAGTACAAGCGACAAAGTGACAGTGCACTGTGAGGAAAACATCCAAAGTGCCGACACTGACTAACAAAGCGCTACTGAAGATGGCGAGCGGCCGAAACCGGTCTAGCAAAAGACCACAAACCTACGGTGGTATTCCAACCGCTCGCAGACCGCAGAACAGGTACGTTGAACTTTCAATTTCTCGTGACGCCAGCAAATTGTTGACGTCCAAAAAAAGTTTCAGTTGGAGTTAAGTAACGCGGAGCTTCGGCCCCGCTAAGTACTTTGGTGCATTTTGTTCCATCAAGCAGTCAATTGAGATAATTCGCAACGATAGAAATCAATATTGTATATTGCATAGAGCGGCCGGATTTGCGGCCGGTTCAATAGGCGTTCGGGCGCAACTTTCAATTCGGTTCTTGGTCGACCGGATGAAGTTGGCTCTCAATTATCCAATTAGTTGCGGGGCTAATTAATCGAAATTTTCGAATTAGAAATTACGCTACGACCGCCGAGCCGGGTCGGGAACTTAGCCTCGGGCTAAGTTCGTGTAGACATCGAATATTTCAACTGGGGTTGGGTTGACAATTTGGAACTGTCAAAAATGGCTAAGACCGATTGACTATCAGCGCCTTCCGCGCACACCAATTAAGTAATTAGCGGGTACAAAGCAGGTTGGTAATTATCTGGAGATTCATCGGGGCCAATTAATATCGGGTGCAGTCCGATATTGCACGGTGTGGGGCCCCCCCCCGGAGTGACGGCCGCCATTAGTCGATGAGGACGAAGTAATATGAAGGGCTCGTTTGGGGCCGCCGACTTTTGTTAATTACGGCGGCCGCTCCGGGGCCGAATCGGAGGGTGGGGCCGCCCGTCCCCAACACTGAGTTATACAAGAAGCTGTACTGGGAGCCTCGGGGGGGGGGCATACTTTTAACCCGGAGCCGGGGCGGAATTATTATGTGTTAAAACTCGTGGAAAGGGGGTGGGGGGCAACAGATGTTCCCTTAATTGTCCCTTTAGAGACGGCGTAAAGGGCCCGACTACATTCTCGACACCTGTTTCCAACGAGAGTAAACACATCCGGAGATTCCGGGCCGTTCAACTTCCAGGACCCGGGGGCTGTATATATATATATATACACTTATCTCGTATTTCACACGACTGGGCCGCCGTTAATAATACATTTCTAGACGTCGTTTCTACTACAAGGGATTTTTACGAAAACCCTCCACACACACTTCTAGGGGTTGGGGGTTGGGGGTGGACGATATATCTGGGCCGGCGCTGGATTTAACAGCGGCCCTGGAGTACGATAAAAAGTGACGTATATTCTAGCTGGGTACCACTAGCTCCTATATTGGTACCGTTGGACGAACTGAGGATTAACAAGAAATCATAAATCGTACGGATATTAGGCGGTGAACCTGCCGTCACTGAAGCAGTGTCACTTCTGTACGAAAAGTGCAACGGGTTACTGACGAATGGTACTGAAGACAAATGGTCTGGACCGGGGACGTAACGGGAGAATGGAAACGGAAAATCAAATCCTTCTTAAAACATTAGAATTCAAAGATTACAAATTTAAACTGATACAGACATTTTCTATCGCTTTGAATGTTGCAGAGGGCAATTACGTTGGGAGTTGAAACTATTATACTTTATTAAATCTATTGAATAAACTCGAGAAATTTTTATACGTCGTCATTATAGCTGTAAAAATCGACAAATATTTATTAGGGGATTCCAGTTTAACTTATTTCCGGAAAACCGTTGCAACACTGCAAGTTGCTCCGTCGCTGCGTTATTTCGACGTCAGGATCCGTTTCCAGAACACAACTTAAAATGAGGAGCCGCTTTTCACGGACTTCAGTAGTTGATCCGGTACTGTTTAAGCCGCCGTTAAACTTTGAGACAGAATTAGACGAGCGAAATTAGGGCCAACTACTTACTTAGGGTGTATCAACTGCTCTCATTGCACCAATATTGCAGTTTTGATAAACAAACAGGCGATATTGAATTTGATTGTAACTTGTAAAAAAATGTACATTCCTGAATTCAAAGTTCGGGTATCCTAAACACCCGGATCGGTCCTACAGCGAAATTTCGCCCTCCCTTTCTCAATCCCTCTCGGAGTGTCGCTATTTTTTTTTATTGTTACACTAACAAAAAACGTAAATTATTGTTATTGACTTGTGGACAACGAATTGTGCTGTACCGTCGGCCGGAAAGAGGATCATTTTTTTTTTTTTTTCTTTTGGTCACGGTCGTTACTGCGAAGGTGACATAAGGGAAGCGGGACGAAGCTTCCTTCTGAATGAAGCTTTTTACACCATGAATACCGTAGTTAATATAGCGGCGGGGGGGGGGGCCAGATATGTTTTTGTCCGTGATTAAAATCATTGTTGTAGTCGGGGGTGAGGGGGAGGGGGAGGGTTTTTCTTCCCCTCCCATTGTTGAAGGGCTCCGATCGAGAGGGCTACTTTGCGCGGGGAGAGGCCGACATCTGGCAGGCCTGAGCGAGCCGATCTGGGTAAATCACTTGCCGAGAGCTTAATACAAACAGAGCTTGAGAATCCTCGACCACATTACAGAATAGATTCTATAGGTTTGAGGGTGTGTAAACGTGCGTAAAAATACAACAAATAACGCCCCGTCACAATCTAGCGACGGAAACAGCAATGACTTAGTTGCCGGCCCAATATTCGGAAAAATAAATTAATACATAACGGGGGCTATTACGTGGTTGAATTGCCTTAAAAATAGTGGCTATTTAAAATATAAAAACAAATAAATTATCTTCTTAATGGCATAAATTTTAGCCCCTCCGCTATCTCTCTCGTGTCGCACTGTGGCGATCGATTACGGACTTTATTTGGACGTCATCGTCCTTTCGGGTGCCGAATTTGACGAGTTCCCTGCCGAACGTTTCATCCAAACGTGCCCATGTAAATCGTACGTAAATATAAATTACGCGCTGACGTTGTTTCCAGAATTTTCTATTATATCGAGCCGTATATTCCGTGCCAGTTCGTTCCCTCTGGGACTCTCAAAGTACAGGAATATCAAGTACATTTCCCACCTTGAGTAATACTTCATTACTCTTCAAATGGAAGAGTTATACCTCTAGAGAGTGGAACAATATCATTGCTACATTAATTATATGAGCGATTACATCCCCTTGTTGTATTTTCTGCTTATTATATTGGTTAGAAAAATAGCTATAAATCAAAGCGAATTCACCAATGGAATATATACAATTAGGCTTAAATCTGGGTGGAAGAAGCTGGGCACAATCTTGATTGTTTGGCGCAGAGAAAATCTCGAAAAAAGGGGAACTAAATCACAATCGGCGGGGGCCCTCTTGGTGTTGTGCGAAACAATGGTGACGGCCACGTGACAAATGCCTCATTAATCACTTCCAATTATAGTGTTTATACCATTTATCAGGGAGGTCTGTGGCCCCACCACCCCCGACTCCACACCCAAACCGCCCCCCGCGGTAAAAATTTCACCATTAATCAAACCGGAAAAACGGTCGGGGGGAAAACAACAA
Source organism: Lethocerus indicus (assembly GCA_019843655.1). Taxonomy (NCBI): domain Eukaryota; kingdom Metazoa; phylum Arthropoda; class Insecta; order Hemiptera; family Belostomatidae; genus Lethocerus; species Lethocerus indicus. Next base: position 567,449 of record JACDQD010000002.1, on the reverse strand, counting down.
AGAGAAATAGGAAAGAGAGAGAGAGAGAGAGACGTGAGAATCGATTTCTTTATTTGAGAGTTCGTACTTTTCCTTAAGGGGTGGAATCCTCCCTCCACCCCGCTCCCCCCCAAACCATTGCCTCGGGACATAGCCAGGTATTTATTCAGAAATGGAAATCTAAGCCGAACATGAGGGAATTCGACTGCGGGGACATCGAATTTATTCGGGTTTCGAACCGTGGGGGTGGAGTTATTAAATATTTGGCTCGAGGCCCCGAATTCAGCGACGGGAATATTTCGTATCTTTTCTTATTCCCGTCGAATCATCGCTCTAATTGGCACCAATTTCCGCGTAGAACGTAAATTTTGAAGTGTCCAAAAGACGACAAACATTCGTTGAATTATAGGGGTTGAAAAATGATGCAGGTGCTGGATACGATGAAATTTTGGAATACGAACGGCTTCCCCAGTTTGAATGTTCAGAAATTGATTATACCGAAGACAAAAATGTTGAGGAAAGCACCGAAAACATGTCAGAAAATAGTTGTAAACCAACACCGCTCATTGAACAGTCGATGGATAAATGTCGAGTAAGAGAAATTTTGAATTATTTCTACCACAACCCGGTTATTTTCATGAAATTCTCTGCGCTTCAATTCCGCGTCTATTCCGTCGATTGGGCGAAAGCGAAATTCCGACTGACAATTTGTAAGGACAAATATTTTACGAATTAAATACGGTCGGAATTAATTAAAAAAAACCTCCTCGCTCTCGTATATTCCCGAAGGAAACCTAAATCCGGGTTGGTCCGGATTAGCCGGGTTCGGGATAAAGCGCGGCGGAGATTCCCGTCTTAGTACAAAGATGATACCAGCCAATTAGAGGGGACTGCAACTAATTAATTTCAGACCACACACATGTATATATATATATATATATGTATATATGTATATATATTTTATATATATATATATATATATATATATATACACCCGTAACCTGGAGGAGAATCCCCAATATTGGAGGCGGGTTTCTCATCATCCCGTCCTTCGCCCTTATCCTCTACACAGTCACTCAATCCCAGTTTTATATATATATATATATATATATATATATATATATATATTATATAAATAACTAAGTCCATTGCAGGTTTCGTCGCCAGACGGAGATGGGGCGTTATTTGTATTTTTACGCACGTTTACATCTTCAAAATATATATAGAGAGTATTCTGAAATGTTTATTACGTGCCCCCAACTATTCGCCCAAAAAATGCACGACGTGAGAAGGGTGCAAACACCCAAAGATGAGAAGAATCCGCAATTATTTAGTTGCCAACACAGGTATATTTATTTACCTACTATTTCTCTTATAAATACATAAATAACGCAAAGGGAGGGAAGAATGACGATTGTTGGTTTTAACGGCTTATCTCTCGTACAGTTTAGACGAAATATTGGGTTTTTTTAAGCCACTTAGTCCAGCTTGTAACTATTGTGTTGGCAAGTAAATAATTGGGGATTCTTCTCCATCTTCGGGAGTTTGTGAGCCCTTAGTTTGTGGTGCGCACGACGCGAATAGTTGGGGCATGTTGTAATAAACATTTCAGAATACTCTCGACTGGTTTGAAGACGTAAACGTGCGTAAAAATACAACAAATAACGCCCCGTCTCCGTCTGGCCACTGGATCCGCAATTACTTAGTTGCCGAACCGATAAATAGGCGAGTTTCAAATGAAGGGGGAAAGTTTAAAATCTCATTACGGGCCACAACATAAGGTACATTGGGAACTTTACTACGATTGTAACTTTCGGTAATAACACCCCAAATGAGCGTGATCCTCGCGAACGGGATCGATGAAGTATTGGTTTATAAATACTTCATTCCTCGGCTGGTAGTGAACCTGTGGAAGAAAACAACCCCCCCCCCCGGATCCCAACCATCCGGCCGTCCCGGGGGAGGACGCTCAGAAATAACTCATTCTTCAAAAGCATCCCTTTCCGTTCAACCCCCCCCCCCAGTCTCTTGTTGGCGGCGGCGGATTTGAAAACAGGGGTGGGCGCCCCTCCGCCTCCCTGCGCGCGTGTGTGTCTCTCGACCGCCGGCATTATTGCATGATATATGACCCTGGAGGGAGCAGAAACGTCCCTTATTCCAGCATCCGATTCAAGGACCATTAAACAGAGAGAGAGACCCCTTCACCACCCCCCCCCCCGGGGCATTCTTCCCTTTCGGCCCGTGAGGTTGAAGACTCCTCCGCTTCGGATAAGCAATAAGGCGCATCTCCAACACCCCCGCCCACCCCCACCAACCCTCAAAACGAGTGAACAATCGACCGATAAACTGAGAATCCACTACAGATATTCCAAGACCAATTGCTCTTCAGGAGTCTGCAAGGAACGTCTGAGATATAATTTTTTTTTGTCTTTTTGTTCGGCGAGGTCACGGACTCGTCCTAAATCTTAAAGTTGGAGAGATGCAGATTGAAATTAGTGTCTGCGGCCGAAACATCGGAAATTAATCGGAGGACGTTGAAACCTTCAATATTGAACAGGGGCGTTGAAACGGCCTACTATATTAGAGAATCTCAAATAGGCCCACCTCGGGGTACAAGAGTGTACCGGGCGGTACGCGTCTCTGTTCGGTTTGAATTTCGAATGTCCCGTTAATGGCCGGGCTGCGTCAGAGAGGCGTGTGCATTTGCGGTAGACCTCATAAATAACAAAGTTCCTCGCTGAACATGCTTAGCGTCGTAGCGGAGCAATCAGCTTTGGTTGGGGAGGGTGGGGGGCTTCAGTTTTGTTTCCTACCCTAAGCCCCACCCCCCCACCACAAACGCAGCCCTAACGTCGTCCTAAAGGGCGGGTAGCGTGGGTGGGGTGGGGGGCGGGGCGGGGCTAATATCTCTTAAAACCGGAGAAGGCAGGTACAATAACAAAGATGACAAACAGCGTAACACTCTATTAAAATTCAGTACAGGTTTAAAAAGCGGGACCGACGGCCCGCGCGCTTTTCCAAACCCGAACGGAACCCCCCCCCCCCCCAGCCACTTCCTATAAATATGGATCAGGCGGTTTCGGCTTCAGCATTCATTGGGGCTCCCATTTCCATCCGGGCTCGTTTATTTTCATAACCGAAATCAGAGAAAACGGGAGGGAAGATGAGGGCGGGTAAAGAAACGCCGGGCGGTTGGGCGAGAGGCGGAAAAAAAACCCGTGGATGAATTTACGGATTTGAGAAAAAAATCCCGTCTCCAATTAGCGCCGAAATGGTGGCGATAAAAGAGTTCCACTACAGACTTCAATTAAAAAAATTCTAGATTGTTTAATGCCCCCCCCCCCTAATTCTTCCAATCGTCGAAGCTAATCTGAGGAAATAGTTGAAACAATACAGAATAATCCACAATGACCTAAATGTCCCTTCAGTTCGAGAATTAGCGGCTTCCCGGTATAAATCCTACCCTTCCAAATTATTATAAACCTTCCCGAAAATCCCGAAAAAAAATAAATATATATTGCACTTATCGCACGTGACTTATGTACAGGGCTCCAATGGGGCCTGATTATATTCCCCGAAATATTGTACCGGGCCGGTGGCGGGCCCTTCCTCCTATTTTCCCTGCATTAAATGGATATTATTTTACAATCATCGCTTTTCATTCAGTGGGTAGTTCGTAATCGACGGGACACCCTCGGGGAATTCTCCAGGACGCCCCCACCCCCCTAAATTGCTTTTTTTTTGTGTGTTTTTTACGTTAATTTCGTTCGGCCCTTCGGACAGGGCACCGATTCACGGTCCGTATCGTATATCGTCAAATTGAATTTCCGTCGGGGCCCGCCGAGCTTAAACACAGAGCTCGGTTTACCATTACCGTGAATACTTCACAGGTGACCCCGCAATCGAAAAAAAAAAAAAAACGGACTGGTAATATTTAATTACCTTTAGGAACCTCCGCCGAGTTGACCGGAAGAGGGACCGGTACCGGTTTCGCATTTCTCCCCCCCGACGTCCATTCAATTTCACACCCTTATGTTAATCGCTTTTAGGAATCCCGCATATTTTGTGTACGCGTACGCGTTATCGGGTTACGTTGCCAGGAATATACGAAAGGTTCGGGGCTAAAAAGAAGCGTTAATAAACTGAGATTTCGATGCTTTGACCTGTAAGAGGAACAGTTTCTGAAACCTAATTACGTACGTTTGTTTCATGTGAATTCGTTATCGTTCTATTCAAGTAGTAGGGCCCCCCCCTCCGTCCCTTTCGAGAAGTCACACTCTGAGAATTCAACTGATCTACTAATAGAACGGGAGAATTTAGAAGAGATTAGACAGACGGCCCTAATTAGACCTAGAACCCTTGGAATCAAAGAGTTTCTAAAGCTTCGGCTGATTTATACCTAAATCATATAATTTCGACCCATCAAGTTGGTCCAGTGTGTTTCCTCTGGCCGTTAATACTGAAATGGCGTCAAATTTCGGGAAATATAGCAATACGGCCAATAATTTAACAGTAATTGCAACGCAAGCTCACACAGAACGTGATGCGCCCTGTGAAAGGAGGAGGTCAGTGTCGAAAACGGTTGTGGATAAATTTCGTTCGGATTACGATATAAACGCATTGAAAAAAAACATCTCTCGTAGCCAAAAAAAACGCTGGATATGTCAGTAGTAACCCGGGGGGGGGGTTACAATCCGCAATTATTTAGTTGCCAACCGAATACAAAGGAATCGACACGGTTGCCGACCTTTGAACCAGTCGGTTGACCCCCCCGGCCAATATTTCTCTTCACGGGGGAGGGGGGGCGTACGCCGGACAAACGATAAAAGTCGTTCTACGGCAACAGGTAAAATATAAATTATTAATGTCACCTCTAAACGGGGGAGGACCGCCGGCAGGACACATTCATCAAACGCTCCCGCCCCCGCCCCCCTTCAGGTGTACCTCTAAATTCGTCTGTAGCAACAACTGTGAGATACAACACTACAATGCTGTTGGTAGTTTTTGTTTCAATACAAACAGCGCTCGCCACCTACCAACAGTTGGTGTTATCACGATGACAGATTTCGATAACAGGGAGAGAGAAAAAAAAACCCAGAAAATTTCTGAAAAAACGTCCAGTTCCCGTATTAAGGTGTGTTGATATTGCCGCGTGAGTTATATTTAAATCAAGCTGTTTGGGCCCCGAAGGGCTCGCGTGAGTCGCCTTCCGACTCCGACATTGGCCTAGAAATTTTATATCGGGTTTTGACGTTCTGTCAGTTGGATGTGATTCGGGATTTTTTTTTTTTCTATTAATCGGCTATTAATTCTCCGACGTGACGGCTGATAATCGGATATTTGGCGTCAAGAAGAACGTCAAAATGTAGAGAGAGAGAGAGAGAGACGACGGTCGTTGATCGGGGTTGCGGAAGAGGGGAGTAGGGGCGGAATCGTGGCCTTTATAAGAAATAAAATCGCGAAACAACCCTCCCGACTGTTAATTGCCGCTTCTAATAAGACGGTCAACGTTAACGCCGCCCGCTAAAAAACGCTCACGGCCGTGCGCCAAACGGACAATTAACCAGCCTGAGAAAATATTAACGAGAACGCTAAGCAGCCGGATTCGGTTCCACTCGGCTTTTCCCCTAAGTCGATCGGAAAAACGATTTACGATTAGTGATAAGAAGATGTGTCTCTTGATTGGGTCGTTCGCCAGTTTTCATGATTGGAATGAAAAACGTTTATATAACCACGCAAAGTTGCAAAGTTCAACCGACATCAAGAAACGTTTCACTTGACAAGACTTAAAAATTATCCAGGCGATTTATTTTAAGCGATTTATAATAAACATTCGGAAACCCCCCCCCTCCCACAACATTTACTGATAATTTGAAAGAGTATTAACGCTCCAAGAAACAGCATATGTTGAAATGAATAATAAATTTCCTGAATGAAGCCCCGAATGAATATCCCGTCTTTGCGAGCCCCAGTCCTGGAGATAAGTGAATTTTTTTTTTTTTAACGAGATCAATGTATCGATGTATCTTTCCCGTGTACTCGAGAGATAAATAATTGGCCGTATATTTGAGGCGTTTTTCCCCCCCAACACGGCCCTCGCCAACTGAGGAGGATCCCATTAAAATGCGAGGTTCGTTCGCCCGTGGACGGTTTCATGCCTTGTTAACTATAATATCCCTACAACGTAGAGGGATACGGGAATAGGAGAGGGAGAGAGGGAGAGAGGGAGAAGGAGGGAGACAGACTTTATCTGTATAATAAAACATAGTATTTCCGGGCGTGCGAAGTGGCCCCCCTTGTAAACAGAATGGGCGGTCGCATTAGTCAACTAAAACGAGATCGCTTGATCGTTAAAATGAACTCAATGCTAAAAAAGCGAATAACGCGTTTTTGTAGAGGGCGGAATATGAAAAAAAAATATTGCCCTATAGTTAATAGCCAATTTGCTATGCTAACAGGATGCGTGCGAACGAAATACCTGAACCGAATAAGCGAGAGAATACATTACGATTCATAATGCTCCAAATCCTGGCAAACATAGAATTTTTTTATAGTATTTAATTGAGATAAAGCTAAATTACAGATAGTGGCTTCAAGCCTATTATTTATTTCTTCAGGTTCATTCGATTTTTCCTGACAAGTATTAATTTGATGTACAGAGAAATGTATTCGCTCGCGGCTCACGAAGTACTCGTAATATCGAGGAGTGTTTTCCCACTCCTTTTAATAAAAGTATTAAATGATCAGTTACCGGGCAGTATTTGAGAGCATGTACTGACCACAAGAGGGAATGAATTGGGAAAAAGTCCGTACAAAATAACCCACGGGACATGATGAGAACGGGCATAAAAAGGCCAACAGCCTCGTTACTATACATAGGGACCGTATAATAATCTCTTAACGGCGAATAAAGTGAATATTTTTCACTGATACAATTGTGGAAAAGGGTAGCGGGCCGGGGGCGGGGTGGCGGTGGAGGGGTGGAATTTGAATTTTCAACGCGCTACTAAACGCCGTCGTAACAATTCAGATGTAGTTTCAGTGACAATGAAAGCTGATGGGGGGGGGGCCCATTAAAATGCGGAGCCCGTTGTTTACACGGCGGCTCGTCACTAGTAACAATTCGGCCCAATTATTACTACAGACGAAACGGGGTCCTACCCCATTGAATCGGTTTATTACTTCAATATAAACAGGACAGACGCGTTCTCCTCACGAGTCGGCATCGAGGAAAACTGAATTCGCGGTTCTCCTAACGTGGGTTAGACTCTTCAGCACCATCTTTATCACACACTCGGTATTCAACCGAAATTCTATACTCAGTAATTAACACTCGGTGTTATTTATTTATTTCGAGCGTACAGAAAATTATGACACTTTAATATTGAATTTTAACGTTATACATATAACGTATCGAAGAATCTTATCTGTGCAAAGATGTTGACTAATTTAAAAATATGCCAACAACGCCGCAGATTACTCAGTTGTCAACCCAATATTGACCCTGCAGAACGCTACATTCGGCAATTTTCGATATTTACCTATAATCGACGTTTCGCCCACTCGTGGGGACGAAGTCGGTAAAGAGATTGGGTTATTTTTCGCAAAAGGGGGTGATACGGGGGATGGGGCGGGGGTCACGGCCGGTACTGGGTTAATATCAATAGTGTTAATACTCGGGATTGAGACTCAAGTGTGGGGGGTGTAAAGGGGGTAAGGGTAAGGCCGCACTCCACCAACCGGTGGGGGGCTTTAATTGCCCCCCACCCCCATCCTCCAACTACCTACCAACCTCGGATATATTAGCATTAATGATGAATAGAGAGACAGAGAGAGAGAGAGAGAATGGGCGAGGAATGGAGAGAGACAGAGAGAGAGAAGAGAGAGGTATAATCAAAAGGGATATAGAGAGAGAAGCCGGGGTCTGAGAAGGCGGGGGTGGTGGGGTGTAGGTACCGATAAGGGCCGACGATAACTGATGGTCCGGGGGTGAAGTGTGGGAAGGGGGTGGAGGGAGAGGCGTACTCCACTTGAAATATTATCCGGGGCAATTCTGGAGGGTAGGTGGGGGGGGGTGGCTCAGGACCCCCCCGGCTTTAATTAATAGTTCGGCAGTCCTACCCCCCCCCCCAACACTCTCAATTAGTATGTCTTTCCGCCGTATGTATTATATACACGCTGTATATACGATACTATAATGGCGGTCAGAGATCACGGCGTCGAAGGGTGGGGAGGGGTGGGGGAAGGACGCGACTGAGGGCCTCATTAAAGGGCAACACCTAACGGTCATGAAATTATGAAATAGGCCTCATATACCTTGTTATGGGGTCCTCCAGGACACAGGCACATGACACCGAACACAACAGGCGTCACGGATACTGAGGGTACTATAAGGGCCCGCCACTACCCTCCTCGGATGTCAGAGAACAATATTGAGCTTTTGGTTGAATGAATAACAAAAAAAAAATGCGTTTTTTGTACATGAGTATAACAGACGTGCACGTAAAAAAAATTGTTGTAGCAGGACGAAGTTAGAAAGTCCGCTTTTCCAAGTTTCGTCGGTCCAATAATCTGAATCCTGAACCGGAATGACGGCCAGTCAGGACTCGGGACTTAAAGGAGATCAAGGGCCCATCTCATTCTGACCGTTTTAATGGCCGGCGGCTAATACGGGAGTAGAAAAAAATTAATTCCGGAGCTCTTTATTTTATTATTTTCTTTTCCAAATCGACATAAACGACGCCCGGGAACAGCATTCTTTACGATTTAACGGGGGGGGGGGGGTCCGATAATCGGCTTCGTGATCAATCCGCGCGCTTTGGGCCCCCCCCCCCGCCGCCGCCCAATTAGCCTACTCCTTTTAGAGGCGTTTCAATTTGACCGGAATTCCCAAATGAAATCGTTACCAGTCCCGTTTTCCAGGATTATAAAAGGGGAATCCTGGAAAGGTCTATAGCCTAATTAAAAACGGAGCCCATTTACTTGAAAATGATATTCAGCGCTGGGCACGTATTTTCACCGACAACTCGAGCAGTGCTTCGCTCGAAGTCCGATGGACATTTAAATTTCGCACGTCTATAATAATAATTTTACACTGGCTAAGTTGTAATACGATGATATTTAAATTCCTATAAATTTACAGTACTCTTATCCAGCGTCAAATCTAATCCGACATAAAATCTGGACCCGCGAGTAAAACACTTTTTTAAACCACTTATACAACCAACAACGCAAGTCCACAGTAGATATGAGCTTTAATAGTTTATAGTTTTTTTTTCCTTTTCCAGAGCTGCCGCTATCCATATATACATATATGGTGTCCCAAAAATTAACGCAAGATTTGAATTCGCCACCATTCTTGCTGTAAAGTTGTTGTAAACCGTATTAAAAACACAGGTAAAAGTCAGGAGGAGTTAAGTCTGGGGGATTTTCGTCGAGATAAGCCCAAACACTTTTGTATGGAGCGATTGCCGGAACTACAAACTATAACAGTACCAGAAATGAGACAACTCAGTCAATTAGTTCGCAAGTTATGGACTTTTAAACGGTGGATACATTTTTTTGGACCACTCCGTACAACGAACGAAGTCCAGTGCAATAAATCCAGCCCGTCCTCATGAATACGAGACTCCAGGAATATGAGATTCCAGGAATTATCTCTATCGGTCGGAGATAGGCCCACACGTTGCCGGAAGCGGCAAGCGAAGTATGTGCTCAGCTGAACGCCGTACTGCGCACCTGAGTAATTAAATTCAGTCTCGCAGGTACAGACGGCCCCGAGGGGTTGATATTTTCGGATTCAGAGAGTGTGCCGGACGGCGATTTTTTTTTTTTTTTTGAAGTCGAGGCAAATTTTCGTGGCACACGGAGTAGCATAAACCCACCCCACCCCCAACCCCCGCCCCCCAACCACAGACACGAGGGGAATCCAACACCTCCCCATGAGCACGGGAAAGGCCGTCCCCACCCCCTATATCGTATGACTGCAGGGGTCGTGTTCGGCATATAACGGGGGGGCGGCAATTTTCGGCGGCGGGCAGCACAACCCCAGGAGCCGGCTCTCGGAAAACTATTTGACATTCGAGTGGCCGACTCTGTTAAAGGCGAGGGTGGGGGAGGGGTGGCGCCGGAATACCCGAAATCGAGACGCCCACTCCACCAACCCTTGCTACCCCCTTTTCCCGGCCAGAAATATCCCGCACGTACCCCCGGAGGAATCCCGCACGTTCTCCCACCCTTGGTAAAAACGCACGGAGGATATCCTAAGAGATACTCCACGATTTAAGGGTCGGCCCTTTCACCGGCACCACTATACTCGCTATTATTTTTAATCAATTTCCCCCACCGGCCACAAATAACGAAAAGAAAAAAACGTTCGAATACATTTAAACGTCGATGCGAAAGACGCGACAGAAAATAAATATTTGATAAAGAAAAAAACCCGAGTGTAATTTTACTCGGTCGGAGGAAAAAAAAAAGGGAGGAGTTCTTCCCAATAGCTCATTGGGGCGGAATTAACTCAATTTAAAAAAATAAATAAATAGATACCTATTTTTTTAAAAATCCCCCTCTCTGTCTCTCTCTCCCCGAGCCAACTGAAAAAAAAGGACCGAATCCAATTAACTTGAAGAATTTTCCCCAAAGGGAAAACTTTTTATTCCCCGACCTCCGTTTGAATCAAGCGTCCGGGCTACTGAGGCCACTTAAAGGGCTGGTCGGAACGTCTGGTAGGGCCGGCCCCCTTGCATTTCTAACTGCGATTCAAATTAGAAAGCCGTCCCTACCTCCCCCCCCCCCTCCCCCCCCCCAATTAAACTATCCTTACGGTCACAACTCTATGAAACGATATGCGACATCGATTTTCGTGTAAAACGAGTAAGGGTTTTTTTTTCACCAAGTATACAAGTATTGGGTGTACCCAAAAGTAATAGACGATTTGATAAAATTGTATTTTTGTCTTGAGGAGTTCCTCAAGGGGGGAAACGAAAGTGGCGGCGGAATATATAGTAGATTAATAGTTAAAAGTTTCGTAGATTCGCGATGTTTCTGTCTCCTCTCGCCTCTGTTTGTCTTTCGCTAGACCGGTTTGTCGGCCGCTCGCCATCTTCAGTAGCGCTGTGTTACTGTCACTTTGGACGTTTTTCGAGGGGCATCCTCACTGCACTGTCACTGTCACTTGTACTGTACAAGTGAAAGTAACAGCGCAGTGAGGTATTCCAAACTCTCGCAGGCCACAAAACAGGTATATTAAACTAAAGTTTCTTTTTCAGCGAAATAAAATGTCAAAATGTCGATTACTTTTGGGTACCCCCAATATAAGAAAATTTTTAAAAAAACACACAGACGTCCACTTAATATGAATTATTTACTCACGTTGTAATCTTCACCGCGGCCGATTGCAGTAAACCCTGAAAATAAAAAAATAACACAACGTTATTTATAACAATACAAGACATTATATTAACGAAAGTGTCGTTTATATTTCGTTTTAGAAATTAGTTATAAACGCAATAATAATTTTATGTACGAGGTGGGTTCGGGTTGGGCGCCGTCTTCAGTGTCATTCCGCCGGTGAAATGTCGATTATTTTCATCGAGTTGCATTTTCGGGCGGCCTTTCACAGCGGTGGGGTGGAAAATAAAAGTCGGTAAATAAAAGGGCGGTAGGACTCGAGTGCCCAGTAGTGGTAATCGACGGCACGGAATAGTTAGTTCATGAATAATTAATTTTCAAGAATCGGTACAAAGCTAGAATTGAATAAGCAGCATAACTTTCACACATTCCGACTGTACAAGGGGAACGGACGGGGGAAAATAGACGTCATTGACGATATAAAATGACGAAGGGCCAAATGGGAGACCGACTGAAACTTTACGCCCCCGTGAACTGGAAGAAAGGGTATTTTTTTGTGGAATGCAATATTTCGAATTTTTTATATTTTGCACAATCAACTGTACAGTTATAGGTACAATTGATACTTAAAGAAACCACCCGACGATTTAATTACCGTCCGAGGTGATTAGGCGGGGATAATGGATGGGTATAAAAGGGGAAAGGGACTGAACAGGGGGGGGTGGATTGGGATGAGGAGAAAGGGGCGGGACAGTGGAATTTCGGGAAACGGGATTTCGCGACTTCGTCGACTGTCGGGGTATGTTTGAGAGGTAATGGTGGACTGTCCGGTCAGAAACATACCCCCGGGGGAGGGTGCATTAAGGGTGGTCCGAAGGAGGTCAATTTCGAGTCCGAATTTTCTGTTTAAGTCGATTCTTTCGAGTCGGTTATGGGAATTGAACGTTTTCGACTGAAGAGGATACTCCGCTGTACAGGACAACAGGTCAATTACAAGGGGTTGAAGGTTTATTTCACGCCTTTGACAAAAGGGCGGCCCTACTCCAACCCCTTCTTCGTCCAGAAATCGGGGTACCGTACATTCATTAACGGTATTCTGCCAGAACAGTGATGGCCAGAAGCCGTTCGGACCGTTCTTTCCGCATTCTTTCCCCGTTTCTTCCCACCCCCCAATCGAAGGCGGGGGTTGAAAAAGAAACGTCGAAATTAATATCCGTCCCGAATGTGAATTCGGTCAATTTCATTATTGCCCGGTTGCCAGTTTCGCCGTTTTCTCGGCGATGCGATGAGGAAGGGGATGGAGGGAGCAGCCCAACATCCCCTCCTGCGAACCTTTTCCTTATTCTTCATCCCCTGCAAATCATTTCCGAGCCGCTTCCGCCCGCCCCGCCCTCCTCCTCCTTCGGGGCCCCACTTCGCACCCTCATCCCCCACCAACAGTATTTATGGAAGGTAGGCGGCTCCGATTCAATTTAGGGTAGCGGAGGGTGGGTTACCCCTGACTTTATCATATTCGAGGACTGTGCCGCGACAATGAAGTGAACAATGAAACGGATTAAAATTTCTTCACGAGCCGCGAATTCGAAATCGTCGTCGGGATTTTTCGCTCGACAATCGTTTCGAAAGGCGCCGCTGTGTCCCCAGCCCCGGGGCATGCGTGCCAAAAGGGAAAACACCCCTTCCCCAACACTAATAACCGCCGGTCGGGCAGTTGTCACCTGTTATTCGAGAAAGAAATGGTAATGCATGCAATGGGCGGGCCCCGCTCACCCATCTACAGACTCTGTGGTCACGGGGGCTAAGGGGTTGTTGGGGGTGGTGGGTGGGTGGGGGTTAATTCGCCGGTATAATGCGCGGTATAAATTTTAAAACGGACTATAATTACGGCCGTACGACTTCTCCTTACCGAGGAGAAGTTACGAATGATACCCTCCCCCATGAAGGAGGGCGATAGCCAATTTTCACACAAGTCTCATTCTTGTCAAGTTGATTACAACGCCGATTATGAAATTTAAATGATAAGGATTATAGACGGCCCTAAACACGTGGCCTCGAGCCAATTTCGGATGGCCGTTTCCCGAACCAATAGACACAATCTGATTATAGACAGGTGGGGCTGATGGAGATTTTTTTTTGGTGGCGAACGGCTTTGTCAACACGCTTCAAGAGATTGATTTTTGAAACCGGTATTCTGTCGAAATTTACAACTAAACGGGGCATAATCTATACCACAATATCCTCTAGATTTCGCAACATCGGTTGTTGAACGAGAATTCTTCCAAGAGGAGTTATTTAAAAAACGCATAATAGAAGGTATACGCGATATACCGCACACTGGAAACTGTTGCCGACGGCCTGCCTTTGGTCTCGGCGCTTGCTGAATTACCTATTGATTTTCCCGATATAGAATACAGTATCGATTGCTGTTATCCGTGACGATCGATGTCCGGGACTTACTTCGCCCGTACCTTACTCTCCTGGACACTACGCACTTGAAAGTGTTTTCTATTATCGGTTGAGGATTCAGAAAAGGACAGTATTTTACAAATTCTGACTATTTTAATTAGAACACTTTAAAACGCTACACACGCATGGACGGTTCATTTTCCAAATTTACAAATTCAGGTAACTTTCAGGTATCTTTGTCTGGCGATATGAAGTTCTGTCATGCGTCCCGAACTCAAGAACTCAATACGTTCCGTTCTTTCCGGACGGAAACGCTATCGCGATTTACGCCTTTAACGACAGGTCTGAAATTAAACTGATTCGGAGAAATAAAATGAAAATGTTTACGAACGTTTCTCCCCGCGAATTAATTTTCCAAACGAAATACGGGAGGACATGGAAAGGGTCGACGGTAAAGACCGTTTGTGTTTCGGCGGTAGAAGAGAAACTGAAGGTTTAAGCTATTCAATTTCACGAAGCCCTACACAGTCCCTTCAACCAGACCCTACGGCCGGAACGAGCACAATTTCCAAACACGCCAACCTAACAAGTGAACTGGGGAAATGTGCGGTCCCTACAAAAGGTGTAATAAACTGAAGGGCGAAAGAAAGGGCGGTGTAAGACAGCGTAGGTGCGCCACTATTCGGCGGTTAAAAAAGAAAAACGCTTACAGATCTGATTTTAATGTAATGACCTCTTTTCAAGGGTTGATTTTCGAAGAGTATATCTTGGGAAATGTACCCAACAAAGAGGATTATTATATTGCGGCCGAATTTTACCCGAAATATAAGATTACCACGTGTTGTACACGTGGGAGTGGGATGGAAGGAAGGTTGGAAGGGGCGATGGGAGAGAGAAAGAGAGAGAGAAAGAGGAAGGGAAAAGGATAATGAAGCCGCCACAGGGGCCAAAAGACACTCACAAAAGTCGCACAATTAGCGAGGCCGGGCACAAACTTTGAATTAAATCCGGTCAGAAAAGCGGTATTTAAATGCCCCCAACGGGAAAATTTAAATGACCGACACTGAATATGCATCGGGTTTATTGCTCGCCCGGCGGCCCGGGTTTGCCTCCCGGGGGCGAAAGTTAATTAAAAATTAAACTCTTATATAAGAAATTATATAAGGCGACACAACCTTTAAAGTGTCGGATTATTTCCGAGCCGGAGGAGAACTGAATATTATAAATTCGGGGGGGCGACGGGGGTATAACTCGCTAGGACGATTCCGCCGACGGGGTTTTCGGGCCGAATAATAAACCCAAAAGAGAGAGAGAGAGAGAGAGAATCACACAACAGCGAAGAGCGAAGGGAGAGGATTAGGAAAGGGCTAAACGAATTAAGTCCGGGGCCAGATGTGTAAATGCAACTGCTCTGTAGAGAAAAACCCCTTCGCTAATGACTTAAACGACGTTAAATAGATTACTGGAATCGAATCGGTCCGATTCGATATATTAATTTGGGACAAAATCAGCCCCGAAGAAACGCATTCAACAAATATCCCCGTTGGCACGGGATTTTTCCTATATTTATTATTATATTATATCAACGACGATAGTACGATAACGCTCGTGGGTAAAGGTCGATGTTTGTATTTTCTCGATGAAAGAGGTTTGTGTATTCGGCCCGATAAAAATGAACTGGGACTCCATTTTTCCTTGTTGGGGGCGGGGGGGGGTGCGGTGTAATTAATGAGGGCTGTACATTAGGGCCGTGCCTGCTGTGTCTCCGCGCCGCAGCCCTTGGAGGGGGTGGCTTTCAGCTCGATAAATCGGGGCGGATGAATGCGCCATCAGGGGTGGGGTGGTGGTGGTGGTGGTGGCTTCACTTTACCCGGTGAATAAATCAGGGGTTGAAGGTGGGGGTGTGTTAGTGGTGGCAAGACCGAGTGGCCGAGAAGCTGCCGCCCCCCGGCTAAAAGGGAAAACGCGTCCACCGAGAGGTCAATCGTCATTAGGGGTGGCGGGGGGAGGGGCGAGGGACACCCCTAAATAGAGACCGAGATGCTGAACCAAGGAGATGTTCATTTAAAATGTACACAGTGGCCCCGGCCCCCCAGAGAGCATCCTTATTAATGCAGCCGCCACTGCACGCTTGGTCGCCTAAGCCAGATCGATATAAGCCCAGTATATAAACCAAATCTCGAATTATTAAACACCGGGGAGGGGGTGGGCGGAGGAGGCCCCCCCTCAAATCCCAACTAATTGGGACTTGTTCCGATTGAACCCGATTCGTTAGTCGCTGAACAACTCCTACTTACGCCCTTGTGTTGTTATAGCAAGAACTCGAAACTCTCAGCAACGCGAATAACGTAATAACTTTATTTATTCGATGTATATACGTACTTCGAAGTGGGGGTTCTATTATATTCGAACAAGAGCTCGGCTCATCCCCCCGGGGGAAAATTCTCAGCCGTTCTTCCGGGAAAATCTAATATAGCCGGTGGAAAAACTGACCGAATTTCGTACCAAAGAAACGCTGTACCTCCGCGTTGTTGGACGGATGAAAAAATAATTTTGAAAATTTTCTGCGAAAAACGCTGGTTCGCATTTTAATCAAATTTCATTTTACGTCGCGCTACTTCGCGATATCTGTTTTAATACTGTGTTAATTTAGTCCGAACGCTTTTGAGGAAACTGGGAAAAATGTCCGGGACGTCCGGACCGAAGACTTCGTTTGACGACCAACCCGAATGTACGGAAAGTTAGCGCCTCGTTCAAATATTTCGGTACACGCTTATTAACTTACATAGACCGCTTTTTCCATCTTTCGTGCAACTTGAAAATTCCGCCCTTCCTCAACCACTCAGGGTTTTCCGGCGAAAAATCCGGACTCAGGTTAAAGGTGCTTCATCGCGCCACCCTATTCTAAGGCGTATAAGACGGAGGTAAAAATTGACGTATAGTAACCGAACTTTTTTCCAAATATGCCCCAAGTACTGTACTTTTAGAATATGTACGCGTTGACCCGCTGGACAACAGTCGATCCCGTATTTCGGAGTCCACCGATGAAGCCTATTTTCCGGATAATTATGGGGAAAGAAAATTCTCGCCCGATTGAAATCCCGACCGATTGTCAAGGTGGACGCCCCACTGAAAGTTGTGCGAACCGCCCAAGTTGAGCCCTATAATTTGGCGGTCCGGGAATCCTTATTGGGCCCTCCCCCGAAGCCAATTTGGAGCGGTTTTGTCGTCGGGTGCGAATCCGACGAGAGGAGTAGTAGTGGGGGGGGGGGGGGGCGGGAACTTTCGGCGTGTCCTACCCCTCCCACGGGCACAGAGGCCGGGCAGGAAAAGTCCTTTTCTTCCTTTTAATAAAGGGGTTCGGGGACGTTCGGTAAACGGAAAAAGGGGTGAGCCGGGACGGAGGGAGAAAATCGGGAAAAAGGGATCGGGGCCGAGACGGGATTTTTACTTTTTCTTGTGTGCGTGTCCCGTTTAGGCCTCCGTGACCCCTCCGACCCCCGATGACTTCACTTAGAACAAACAAGAGGACGGCCTCGGTTTCGCCCCAACCCCCACTGATTTAGCCCCTTTTGAAAAGTGTTCCGGTAAAAGTGGAGCCCTCCATAAACTAGTGTTTCGGGCCCTTTCAGTTAGCGACCCCCCGATTAATTGGGGCGGGGGCGACCCCCCCCTTTGAGCTTTTTTTCAAGGGCTAAACGCCACGCGTTTACGTTTAATCACCGCCGCTCTAGGGTTAAACGAGCCTGGGGATTTTTACATCTTAAATAGCTCTCCAGGGAGGTACACATACCCCGAATGTAGACTGTGTGTATTTTTTTAATTTGAACGCTGGGACGGGGCCCAACAACGGCGACGACGGGGGATGAAACGCTGTCAAAAAGTCGTATTTTTTCCCCCGATAACGTTCCGCCGAATGTATACTATGTAAATCAGTTTACAATCATCAGAACTATAACAGTGGAGGGCGGTCGGTCAGAATTATAACTTTCGGAGAATAACATTTCCATCTCATCTAACTTCGGTTTCAGATCCGGGTCAGTGAGTTTTCCTGTCCACTCTCGTCCGTTCTGAGCTGAGCCGTTCCGAAATCGGTTTTCACTTCGGGCCGCGGAAACTGAAGCGTCCCGACGGTACCGTCAATTAACGCCGCTTGAATAATTCACGGAGCAACTTCAATAGGGGGCAAGTTTCAATCGCGGATTTATACATTTATTTAATATACCCTCCCCCCCCAAAGGCTGGCTCGATAAAAAGCCAGACTTTTGCATCGCTTCGGGGGTGGGGGTGGAAATAGGTTTCCAGTTGAGGTAAAGACGTCCGTAAATAATAAAGAGGCTCTGATAATGAAATTATTCCAATAGGGGAAAATACCGACGAAATTAAGCGTCGCCGGGAGTCGTTACAGAAGGGTTGTAGGTAGAATATATTTGAAGTTCGCGTTACACCCGGCATTTTGTCCCCGGGGGGGGGGTCTTTATTACCCGGTATAAAATTCGACATGTTAGCCGGGGGGGGTGGCGGTTTTTTTTTTTTTTTTTGCAATTAACACCGTTTTAAATTTATTATTGGCCGCCCTAAATGTGTGTAATCGGACACGCGAAAGTACAATAATTTGACGCTATTCCCTTTTCGTTCCAAATTAACCGTTTTAAACTCTATCGGATAATAAATGTTTATGTTTTCGCCCGGCCAACCGACGTTTTAGTGGACTCCGCCGAGTACGGGCTAAACGAGGGGGGGGGGGGGGGTTGTGCCGCCCTTTTGATTCCCGCCATCCTCGGTAGAACAGTTGTTCGGGAGACGAAGTGTTACACTCGAGTTTACGGGCCGCCATCAATTATTTACGCCCGCCGTTAAAATTCCAACGGGATGTATTCCGTTCCCCCCCCCCAAATAAAGATCGGTGGCATTATTGCCCCCCCGATGTAATTTATAGTACAAATGTTTCGGTACATTCGCCGGCCACCCCACGAATCCCTATTTGCATTCGGTTTGATTCGCAGCTACCCCTTTTCACGCCGGGATTTTTATTTTATGCGCGTATACCTTCCGTTGTACAGTATTTTCGCAACCTGTAACACTTGATTAAAGCCCCCCCCTCCAGGGCTTTCGTGTCATCCGAAACGGCGGATACGCGTCTACTGCCGGAAGAAGGTATGTGGTATTTACCCGAGGAATGTTCTGAAGAAGCCTTAGAGGAGGGGCGTGAAGCACCTGACAGCCCCTATGAAACGGAGCTTCGCCGGCAAAACTGCTGTCCAACAGAGACCAGGAATAAAATAAACTAGATTGAATTCAGTTTGAAGCTACACAGAAAATAGACCGGTCTATACGGACGACTTTCGTGAAGATCGGCCAGATATTTCGACAGCACTAACCGAAAGATACAAATTAAAAAAAAAAAAATATGTATATGTATATTGTACGTACGGACGGTAAAAAAGTGTAAAAGGTTTTCGAATCCGGCTAATGCACCGCCAATAAGGTCGGAAATAGATTAGCATTCTTAATTAGCCGGAGATAATTAAATTAATCTTTTGATTAAATTTTGCCCCCTCTTTGAATAATTCATGAGTTCACTCAACCGTCGGCCGATTACCGGTACGGGAGGGGGTTGGGGCTAACGATTGTGCCACCCCCCCCCTCCCCCAATTCACCCCAATTCGTGCTGTGAGATCGCGAAGGATGTTTAAAATATAATACAGAATTCGGTCGAAAATCCGGATCCAACAGAAAAATTGCAATCGTCCGACGATTTAAAAGCTCAGGTCCGACGAAGTGAAATCAAGTTGCAGTTGGCAACATATTCGCACATGCTTCACAGAAGAGGGAATGAACTAAAATCATAAAAATGTAACTGACAGTCAGAATAATTTAATTTTTTTTTTTTTGCGTATACCTTCTCGTCACTGACCCCTCTGTGAGGTCCTGTGAAAATAATTCCCACTATTTATGTTCTTATCTCCAATAAAAAATTCATTAATAAGAAAAACTTCCATTAAGAAAAGCTTATCTCTAATATGAATATTTATTGGCAATTGGATGGCAGATTGCATAACGTAATTGGGGAAACTTTTCTTCCAAAAAAAAAATTTAAATAACCAAAGTCTCATTTCTAAGTCTATTTCCTGAATATGTAGGTGTGACCGGAGTTCTACAGATTGTGGAACGATTGATATGCAACGTGAAAAGCTCGTTTGAAGGGCATGACTTTTGAAATTTCTACAGACGTAAATAAAAACTCATCGCTCCCACGCGCCCAACCAACCAACTTCACTGGGCGCCCTTCAAAAGGGGAAATTATAATCGAAAACAGCGTGCGGAAAATGACGAGAAAATGCCGGCTGTAAATCGACGAGGCTTGAATAAATTAGCGGCCTTGAGGAGAAAAAAAAATGAAATAATAAGTTGTCTGGGGGCGGGGGGGGGAAAACTCTATTATGATCTGTATTAAAGAGTTGGACGAGGACGACCTTGCCAACTTTAATGAACTTGAAATTCACTTAATAATCCGCCCCTTTGTAAGCGGGACAACTTGTTATCGGCTGTCGAACGATTAGTAGCTACGAAATGGGGCCGTTCTGATAGGCATAGACCATTCGCCGTTAATTGACCGTTAATTGGCCTACCCCCTACCCCCCCGTATAATGAGGCAAATTCTGAAATGAAATAATTTCATATCCCACGAATTGAAGCGCTACTTGAAGTGTAAATTGTGACACAGAAAGAATTGACGAATCTCCCCTAGATTCATTTGTTAAAGGGATGTTACTGGAAAATAGGAAAATAAATTCAGCACCCGTAACTATATACTCTTAACAAATTTAAATGAGTGAAGGTTTCCGCGACCAAATATTGAATCCGTCACTCAATGGGCTTCACGTGTAGGATCGCGTGAAGGGTTCCGCGGGGATTTTTCCTATATTTGGTAGAAAACTCACGTTGGGAAACCCTTTAATCTACTCCAATACTGGAGACAGTGGATGGTCGGTAAAAAAAAAAAAAAAAAACATTGTATACTCATCATATTTGTCTTCTGTCGGAAATCTTATGGAGGGGAAATTCCGAAGTTTCCGATTCAAAGAAAACGGATTTTCCTTTAATTTTATTCGGCCACCCCAATCGTATTTTCTCTTTTCGCTGAGATCTTTCGTCGGCGGCCGGAATTCGATGAAAGAGATTTGTGTATTCGGCCCGGGTAAAAATGAACTTTAGATCTTTCTTTGGGGGGGTGTAATTAATGAGGCGGATGTAAAATAAAGGGTGGAAAAAGGTCTCGGGCGATAATTTTTATACTGAATTTAAAGGCGTCAAATTTATATTTATTTTCTCCCCACCCACCCCGATAATATTTTCAGCACCCTCTGTCATGCGGGGGGCTCCGGTCACTCTTCTGCTGCGGAAACGACGCTACCGACGCCGGCTAGAATCCGAAACGGGTCTAGTTCAAGGACGAAATAGGCGATTGGGGAAACGGGAGAAAATTGCTCGGGCGATAAAATAAATATCTAGCGCCGGCAGCGGTAGAAGAGAAGGGTAAGAAAGGGCCCGGGATTGAAGGAAGGTAGAATATGAGGGGTTGTGCGGGCGTACCCCGCCGACAACCCCTTTCCCGCAGCCGCCCCTACAAATTACCCACCAATTTTCCCCACCGCCACCTCCACACACCCCCGCCCACCCCGCCACCTATAGACGGGGGCGGGGAAAATTCATTATGTCCCGGTCCTAAACTACCGCCCGGACGGTAGGGCGGGGGAGAGGGAGGGGCGGTTCTACGATGTACTGAAAGGAAAACACGGTACCGCCCCCAGCCGCCGCCCCATCAAAGCTATACGCAGTCTCCGGGGCTACATTATTAAACTGTCGATGACCCGCCAAAGTTAAGACCTCCCAACCCAAATTAAGCCCTAACCGGAGTTGAAGCCCCGATATTTTCTTTTTTCATATCCTCTAAATCACGCCTCTAAACACGCTTGCCTCATCCTCCTCCTCCTCCTAATTCTACCGTATAAACGATTCGCCAGTTTTACAGAAACTTATTAACGTTAGTTTAGTGAAAATCGTAACGAAGTAAGTAGGCAATTATTCGGTAATTATCACCCTATCAATAAATTCACCTTCGACTTGCCAACACCGGTCATTCAACTATTAATTTATTGTAGTTGATTAAAAAAAATTAATAGTTATTAATTCTTTACTGTAGTTTAAATCCTGCCCCAATGACGGAAATTTACTTATTGCGGTTTAAAGTTAGAAACAAGTTTCAGACGGAACAAAACCGCCGTTTTACTTCGTGATAAATTAACACGATAGGGGCGAAAATTGAGTCGCCGGCCGGAAAAACAGTTTTGAAATTATTAATTTCGGTCCGAATTTATCGGTCGGAAAGCTGGCGAAAAAGGGGGTTTCTGTAGTGTAAGGTTAAACGAAGTTTCGCCCCGTTTAAAAATTTAATGAGCGTTCATTGTCCAATTCCGATTGTTTTATTGTTGTGCAAAAGGGGTGGGGGTGGGGGGGTGAAGGGAAACAAAACTGCATTCAGAGAAAGGGCCCGTGGGCCGACCCCGTTGCCAACAATGCAACGGCGCCCCGCCTCCATCAAAAATAAAATTAATGCATTTTTCAGCCGGAAACCGAAAGCGAAATCGGGACGGCGGGAAAAAACCAATTTTCATTATTTCATCCCCCCTCCCCCCCAAGGGCCGGTCAGTTTCAGAAACAATTCAAATGTTGGCCGACAATTAAATCGCTGATAGTTCTGTGCACGCCGAGTTGCGTACTTTTTCCAATATGTGAGCGTGAGGACAATTTTATGGCTCGATGACCGTCATTAAATAATCAGACAATTATATATAGACTGATAGTGTTCGGACAGTTTTTTTTTTTTTTTAATTAAGCTATTGCGTTTGGATCTATGAACGGGCTTCTTTCCGCGATGATATTACGCTGGTAACATTAAAAAAATTCATAATACAACAGTTTAAGGGCGTCACTCAAAATATTACGCCCCGAAACGGGAGGAAATCCCCGACAGGGAGTGATATTCGGGATAGGGAACGAAGTGGGAGACAATTTAATGGAGCGCAGTAGTTTCATTTCAAGAAAAATGAATAGTATTTGGGGTCGACACATAACATAGGAAATAAAAGGAGAGTACCGCCGCGATACAAAGTACCATTAATGGGGGGGGGGGACACCTTTCGCCATCCATCCATCCATCTCCGGAAAATTAAATTTCCACCCCTCCCCGCTCCGGCTACGCCGTACCATGGCTAGGGGGCTGCTATGATATGGACCCGCATTTCACCGCCATGACTTGGGGGGGGTGTGGGGGAGGGAGGGGTAATGAACAAAGAAAATACACGAGTTTCCCAGTTTTATCGTTCTCCTGCTCGGTTCGGACCTCGACGGACCGGTTTCGGCCACACGCCATCTTCAGTAGTCGGTATATTTCGCGAGAAAATATCGCTACAAAATACCCGCCGCTGCGCTGGCGACCGAGAGTAGTTTTGAACGGGATAAATTATATCGGCGAAAAGGAAAAAAATGGGGTAATTCAAGGGGTGAGGAATTCTGAAAGTCGGGGGGGGGGAACAAAGATAAGAATAAAGGGGGAAAGTGGAGAAGAAACAAAGCGGAAGGTGGGGGGGGCGGTAAACTGGGGGCCGATAAACGGCGTTCCTGGGGCGGCGGGGGCGGCCCTTTCCGAATTGAGTAATTTACGATCTGCGGGGTTTGGGCCGGCCTAAGGAAGAAGAATAGGAATAAGAAGGGATAACGTATTCGGGGTGTTATTCCCTTGACCGTGGCGGCCCTAGGCCTGCGTTACACTTGTGACCGGGATTTAGGCCGGTACAAGGGCTAGTGGGGGAGGGAGAGAGGGCCCTTTATTATTGGGTCCGGCTACCCCTAGGGCCGGACGCCCTATACTTTATACTCGAGGACCGAGTTTCGAATGATTTGGAGAGCCTAAAAAGAAAAAGCACTCAAACTATTTTTCAGTTATTTATCGGACCCAAATCCTAACTGACCCTGCAATTTATTAGGGCAACCCAAAAAGTAATCAACATTTTGACTTCGGAAACTTTAATTATAATCCACTATATATTCACCAATATTATCGACAACTCTCTACCACTTTCCCCTATTGAAGAAGGTCATAAAATTAGATGTATTCATAATTAAACGA
The DNA here is from genome assembly GCA_019843655.1 of Lethocerus indicus. Classification (NCBI taxonomy): domain Eukaryota; kingdom Metazoa; phylum Arthropoda; class Insecta; order Hemiptera; family Belostomatidae; genus Lethocerus; species Lethocerus indicus. Next base: position 543,520 of record JACDQD010000002.1, on the reverse strand, counting down.
CCGAATATAACAGCAATGTTCAGTTCAATCTGTAATCTACAGAGACACAATATTGTTGTCCGTGATTGTTGTATTTACAGGGACGACGAGAAGGATTTACGTACATTATGCACCCCGTTTTGTGTTTCCGTCAGTGTCGAGGCCATCAGCAAACAAAATACAACGCATACAAATGTATTCGTGCAATTGTAAATACATTTAAGCTAAATAGGAAAAGCATTAGTTGGCCGGATTAGAAACTTCAGTACGTTTAGCCCTATAATAACCTCCATTATATGGATACTGAAGGGTAGGACGATTAGAGCTTACAGACGACGAAAAATTACTTCAGGACGTGGAAATGTAAAATCAAACTAAATATTTATATTGTTAGGCATTATTATAATATGGTTGACCGCTGTCCAATAGAAAAGAAAATAATAGCCGGCGGGGGGGAGGGAGGGGGTTAATGTGTAATTTTCCCCAAAGCCCCTTCGCCACCCCCCCCCCCGTTTATTAGCGCTAATTTGGACGTGGACGTGAGTCATCGATACGCGTAATGAATCCGCCCCCAATCAAATTAGTCTACTTCGAAATTATAATTTACTAAGGGCGCCGATTAGAAAAAAGAAAATTCATTTCAATTGGCCGTACGCACACACGGCGCTGTACGCGACTTATCGGCACGGAAGGATAACTCGTTTAATTAAATTAAATCTAGGGCCCCTTTCCTTCTCCCCCCCCCCCGCCAACCCACTCACCAATTCACGTCTGAGGGTGAATCACTAGGATAAATAGAACGACCCTCTCTCTAAAAATAAATCCCGAGGGAGAAGTCCGCTGTTAAACGTATCGGGGGTGGGGTAGATAAAAACTTGATGGCTGGAGAGTGTTGAGGGGGTTTAGTAGGACGAAAACGCGATTGAGAGAAAGTAGGGTTGGAACAGGGGTGGGTGGGGAGGCGAGCAACAACCAACCAACCCCCAAATAAGCGATAACGGGCTGAATAACAGCGCCCCCTCTTCCCTCCCTTACTACGTCCAGCAAATGACCGCCATTAAGATGAGTGAACCGTTACTGGTGCGGCCGGGGTAGGGGTGGGGGGGGGGTAAATTAAGCCTCGCCAAAATAGACTTTATCTCGGGCCGGCGTATAATATATAATGTGGGAGAGACCACCCCCCATTAAACCAGTCAATAATATCGTTATTGTATGTACCGCATAAATAAAAACAAAATCATCCCCGTCCCGTGGGAATTTTAGTGGTGGGAGGGTGGGGGGGGGTGCTAATACAAACTCATTGAATTATCGGGCGTCCGGTCGGGGCGTCATCCCCCATATCGCCCCACGTGGGATTATCGAAATCTTTTATTTCCTAGGGGGTACTTCCCCCACCCCACCCCCCAACAACCCCACTGCACAACATATCGCCCAATAGTCCAGGAAAAAAAATACACAAAATAGATGGAGTCCTCGAAAACAATACAAATACCCGAAGGACTCAGATGAAGGGCAGGATATTTTCTCTGAAGTCTGAGGATATCAAAGGGATATTGACGCCCCCACCCCCGCCCCGTCATCATAATATATTGTATAAAAGGATAAGGACAATAAACGAAGGGGAGAGCCTCGAAGGACACTCCGGTCCTTTCTGTGTTATTATTCTCACCGATTGAACCCTTCTCCGTGACCTTTTTCTTGAACCTTTTCGTCAGCTTTTTAAACCGATATTACGTTTAAAGTGAACGACTGATGATGGGTTCATTTTTGTGAAACCTAATTCTCGAAAATTTACAAATTTTTGAACTTAGAAAAGTCTGCCCGATTTATCGAAGCGGCTTAGAGAGTGAAGTCGGGGAGAAGCATTGAGGAATTTTTTTTGGACGAAAGGTCGCCGGGTCGGAATAATATACATATTTCTATGTGACTGTACATCTAAAACAACTAATATTATTGTTCTGCGATATAAACTCGAATATTTCTGATGGCCCCCGATGTGACGAAGACGGGGACGGCGAGAGAAAATTGAAGTATACCCTAAAATAAGTAGCGGAATGAAGGGCCCCTTCGAAGGCACACACCTTGAGCACTGTCGGCAGGTAAAACTCTTTCGGCGATTTACAAATAATTCATGACTCCCTTCTTCTGCTTAAAGTTCAGCCGCGGAGTCGGTTGAAGTCGACGCGGCGGGGCGTAACGAAACTTCCATTTTTCCCCCCCCCCACCCCCACTTTCGCTCCCGCCTTTTCGCCGAAGAAAGTTTGAGCGGATTTTAATAATTTCTTGAAATTCTGGTTGACGAGCCACACCATTAGACTGGGTATTACTTTCGGCCGCTCTTCCCTTCGCGGCCGCTCTTCCCATTTATTTCTATCTCCTTCTTACCTTATCGCCCTCGGTATATTTTCTTTTTTTTTTTCACCTTTTTCACGGTTTACGAGCTTATTTCCCCCCCTTTAAATTCGGGGGGTTCGGGCCGAGAACGGCGGAGGAATGCAGACCCGCACTACGGGGAAGCGAAGTTTTTAGGTACACGGCGCCGTTAATAGTCGAAACGGCCCTTAGTGGTAATTAGGAAGGAATTTTTTTTATCAAGAGACCAAATATTGAAGTTCGGCCCCAAGAACACGGACGGGACACGTACACGAATTGGCACGGACGCTTAAACTGGACGAAATAATAGACGAAATAAAGACAGGACACAGAGACAAACTTTAAAACCACCCAAATCCCCTTGGGGCAACTTCCTCCCGGCTACCCCCAAAACCGGCCAAAAGGCTAGAAGAAGAATCCCCATCCAAAGTGAAAGTGAAACAGTGTAGTGAAAGCTCCGAATGTGACTATAGTGCACTGATCGGTGCACTTTTGCAAGTGGCAAGTGCAAAAGTGCAGTGCAAAGTGAGCGTAGCTTGAGTTCTCGGATTTTTATTGTACATTTTCCCGATTATCGCAACGGTATTGTTAAAAATTCACGATCAATGTACTATAATATTTAAGTATATATATATATTTATATATCGGATCGGTCCCCGTCGTCAAGGAATTTTTCGTAATTTTCTTTAAACAGAATATTGTAATATTTGAAAAACCCTGTGAGCCCTTCAATCCTGGTCGCCCTAGAGGCGAGGTGAGAAGGAGTTAGTTGAATAATTGAAATTCGATCCTTCCCTTTGGTACCAAAGTCGGAAGTGGCGGGGGGGAGGGGAGGGGAGGGCTTGACCATTAGTCGGAGGTATAGGCCTGGTAACAAGAGAGCTTGTCGTCCTCGGGGGTGGCTGGGGGTTGGGGGGCGGCCCTTTAACAGGGGGTGAACTGGGGCTGCCTCCTTTTCGCCAGTTATTAATTCAGGTGGATCCGGTGATGCATCAAAGCCGGGGTACCGTCGCGCTCATAATTAGGCGCCACATCGTGTGTTCCACCCTCCGGGAGGGCCTCCACCAGCCACTCCAGCGAACCTCTTTAAATCCTGCATTAAAGCCCGTCCCCCCAACCCCCAACCCCCAACCCCTTTTAATGTCGACCCGGTAATTTTCTTTGCCCTAACAAGACCCGGCGTACGTTTCAAGCCGAGCGAAGGGCGCGTTCTTCCGACCCCGTTTTCTTCCCTTTGCCTCAATTAAACCGGTTACGAGCCACGTCCAAAACCGCGCTTTACCTTAGATTCGATGAGTCCGTCCATCGAATTTAATCACTTGTCGTTCGATACACACACCGAGGTGCATATAGATCATTTAATGTTCATATTTTTCCGAACGAAATTTCGAAAAATTCCGACCGAATGAGAGAACAACAATTGGCGGGTAAATTCATCGTGCTGGAAAAGTGAAACAACACCTGGAGGACCTTACTGGAGTTGGAAAAATTCAACTTTACAAAATAGACATCCTCAGTTAATCGGGTGAGGATCGGAACCTCTTTGCAATTTGACTTATTATTTGCCTCTGATAATATGATGTTAAAGGTAATGAAATTTGTAAATTCCTGGACTTTTGGATACTTCTAAGAAGAACTCGCGAAATGAACAGGAATCAAAAAATGATTGAAAACACGTGTACAGTTCTTGAGTAGACGTACCATAATGTATAATAGTACAATTCTGCATACATTGTTACTACTGTCGCTCGATAGACGACAGTATCAAATATCGGTAAAATGGGGTTTGAAACGTGGAAAATGTTGAATTTTTTAGCGCAACCCTATTTCTTATTGAGCGTCCATTTCAATACACACAATTTGGATTAAAATTATATCGGTTCGTTTGACGATTTCACTCCAGATATCGTTTCAGTTTTCCCAACCCAGTTTTCCTTTAAAAAAAAAAAAATTTCATTAGCGGCCGATAAGTACCGGTACCGACGGCGGTATACGGCGTAGTGGAAAGTTTTCAAAACGTGTCCTCTGTTTATCCGGGATCGTTTATGTACGCGTTGCAGTGTCCGGGAGTTGGGGTGTACTTTTTCCAGAGATTTCGCACGGGAAACACTTTCGGTCAACACAGTCCGGTTACACAAAGTTTTCCCCACCCTCCAACTGTTGACACACATCCCCGGACACATTTCACGCCAGTTGTCCGGAAAAGGTTTCTACAACCAGGCGACGATATATATTTTTTTACCCCCACCCCCGAAACAAACTTAGGAATTTATTTACAACGCGCCGGTCTACGATTTTCCAGCACTGTATGTGGAGTTCAATTTGACAATAACATCTTTCGGAGTTATAATAGTTCCTATTGAGAGAATCTTTTTTTTTCTATACGTTCATTTATAGCTGAAATGATTACTTGGTTCATTGCTGCATAATATTCAATAGATTACGAGTACTAAACGGAGCGAAATCACCCTTTTGGTGCAATGTTTAGTACATGTTGTTGTGTCGACGGAAGGCGGCTGGAAACATTAGAAAGGAACTTTAATATACCAGCGCGGAAGTTCAGTAGGCGCTACTGAAGATGGCGAACAGCCGAAACCGGTCTAGCAAAAGACGGAACCGGCGAGAGGAGACCGGAAACATCACCAACCTACAGTATTAGATAGGAAGCATAAATGTTTATTTTTTTCGACGTTTACGCCGCGTAATTAAATCGCCCCGTTATTATTCAGTCAACGAGGGAAGTTCTGCACTATTTTATAGTGACAGTGCCTGTAGATCTAATCTAATTCGTCACCTTCAGCCAAGTCCTAATTCCTCTAATCGCCCCGAACACCGAGTACGAGGTAACGGTTAATTGACGACGCCGTGATTTGGATATTGGTTAATCGATAATTCAAATATTGGTGAATCAGCCGGTATTCAATGACCCTATTATTATCCTGTTTGAGACTGTAGATGAAAATATACTTTTTCCAAATTGAAATCTAACCACAATTTTACACGACAAAGATTATTTTCGCCAAACCGTACCGACGTCCCTAACGATGTCAGCCAACAGTTGGACCAAATAAGGGCCAAATAAGGGCTATCTGGAGTTAGATATCTGGAGTATATCTTAACTCCAGATAGCACTCGGTGTCGACTGACATTGGTTGCTTTTAATTCGAGAATTTCTTGCGTAGAATTTTAAAGTCTATTGGAAGATGACGGCGTAACCTTTCTGCAACTTCATTACGTCTCGGAGTACGCCCATTGGGTCTAGTGCTAGACCGGTTTCGGCTTGGCGCCGATCAAACTATTAGATCGGCAATTAAATAATTGCGGATTCTTCTCACCTTCGGGTTGTGCGCACCTTTATTATGTCGCGCATTTTTGGTACGCACGACGAATAGTTGTGCATTTCAGAACATACTCTATAATAGGTTTGAAGACGTAAACGGGCGAGAATTTGAATCGTTTAAGCGGCGTTCTCGTCCTACAACAAGTCGGCTGTATTCCACTGGAATATGAATGGCGGGAGAAAATTTTGCAGACGGAATATTTAAATTACACGCGTTGGAGAGAACACTGTTAGTTTTACGCGGTAATGTATTATGCGCTGAATTTATTACCATCTCGGCGCGGAGAGAGAGAAAGGAGAGAAAGGGAGTGTGTGGAGAAAAAGCAAATTTAATTGTACCACAGGTTGGTGCAACGGTTGGAAGAACTTCAGTTGACAATCTGTAATAATTCCGTATCACAACACTTTAATATCGGGTTTTTAAATCGTATATAAGTTAGCGACAGCGCGGACAAAAGGGACGAAAAGGGACCCCCTTTTTAAATAGGACGCGTTCTTAGAAATTCACCCTTTATGTAAATGCAGTATGCGGGCCATCAAAGGGGGCGGGGTATTAACGGGCCTATTGTACTAAATTAACTGAAGAAACTAAACAAGGACTAATTTAATATACCTGTTTTGTGGTCTGCGAAGGGTTGGAATATCCCGTAGGTTCGTGATGTCTCGCCGGTTCGGTCTTTTGATAGACCGGTTTTGGCTGCTCGCCATCTTACGGTACACATGTGAAAGTGACACAGTGCAGTGAGGATGCCCCAAAACCATCCAAACTGCTAACAGTGACAGTAACACAGCGCTACTGAAGATGGCGAGCGGCCGAAACACCGGTCTAGGAGACAGAAACATCACGAAACTACAGTAAAGAAAGACCTTTTAGTACAATTCACATAATGTGAATGCAGTTTCGTCGACCCATTTGCAACTATTTTCTTGTTTCATATCTGTCTATTATTTAAATTCGATCGTTTCTCCGAAACTGCGAGTTACAATCGAATTTGTGTCTGTGAATTGATCAAACGAATTTCGTAATTCATTTGCCGTATAATCGCATTAGCGCGATAATCACAGGCGCGTCTATAATGGCCAGAAGTGAAACCCAATACGGCGTAACGCCGATGGCCAGATATAGTTTTTGCGGAGACCATTTTCAACAAAATACCCATCTATACGGATGGTATTTATTTAAGTGTTAAGGCGCATCAAAACTATTCGGCCTTGTAAAAGAAATGGCGTCAAAAATGGGTTTTTTTCGGGTCATAAACGGAATCTGCTTTAGCCCGATAATATCGCCAAGATATTGACCGTTCATTCTTGTCTAACATTTACCCCATTGTATGTTCGTCATGTTTCCGGTTCGGTCTTTCGCCAGACCGGTTTCGGCCGCTCGCCCCATCTTCAGTAGCGCTGTGTTAGTCACTTTGGACGTTTTTCGGGGCATCCTCACCGCACTGTCACTTTTGGAAACGTCCGGAAAGTGCCGACAGTGACCAGCACAGCGCTACTGAAGATGGGGCGAGCGGCCGAAACCGGTCTGGCGAAAGACCGAAACCGGCGAGAGGAGACAGAAACACGACGAACCTACGGGGTATTTCAACCCCTTAATTCCAATTTTTTTTAAAAATAAACAGTGAAACGTCTCGACCCGGGTTTGAGTCCAAGGTTGGGGCCGAATTTTTCTCCAATAACGTATTGGTCATTTGTGGAACTATAGAAAAAAAAAAAAAAGGTACATTGTCGAGGAAATTGCTCGGTTGTAACTGGACAGTGAACGGTGTGTGTCGATACTCGCTTTCCACCCTCCGCCCACCTGTTTTTTTTTTTTTGGGGCCCCCCACACTAACTTCACAATCCGAAAACACTAAGCGGCCATTGTTGTACGGAACTGGCGCTAACTTCAAAAGCCCCCGCCCGCCATAGTAAACTTCCTTTATATCCCCCCACCCCTCGACAACAATGGGCCCCCGGCCGAGAAACTTTTAATTACTTTGGTACAAACTTTCATTTGTAACTTTAAATTAATAAGTCGGCAGTACACGGAGGTTGTGTATCTCGGCGCGAATGGCCGGGGGGGTGGAGGGGGTTGTTGGGGTGGAGGGGAATAGGAAAAGTTATGGTTTTGCGGGTACCTCGCCACAGAACTGTGTTAAACAGAAGTTTTCCCACGGTCAGTCTGTCAAGTTTTCTTCCCCGCCCCCGCCCCCACCCCCAAACCTACTTCATTGGCCAGAAATTGTCAAGTTCCTGTTCTAACGTCGTAATCTGCATTTCGCTCGTATTTCCAATTTCCCACCACTTTCCCCAAAGCTAAACGCTTTTTTCGGGGTAGAAACGCTCAAAAGTCACCCGGCAATATATCAGTGGTAACCAAAAGTAATCGGCATTTTGACTCTGGAATTTATTTTATTTTGCTCAAAAAGAAACTTTAATTGTTAACACTAAACGTACAGGGCGGGGTCAAATGACACGTTTTGAAAATTTACTTTAAATTCGTACATTTATTGTTATTTTTTTGTCGGCCATTCGACTTTCTGTAAATTCTTATATCGTCCGATTATTCAGCTTATTTTTTACCGTACAAAAATTCTTGAGTACCACGAGGTGGGGTCATTTGACCCCCGTACGAAGTTTATGTATTTTTATGTTTTATGTATTTACGATGTCGCAAATTATTTCCTGTAATAATTAAAGAATTTTTACGAAAAATCAACGTTTATTTAATAGGGATCGGGGGTCAAATGACCCCCTACGATAAGATTGGGTATAGAAAAATGCCGTTAAGTTTAGTGTTAATCTACTATATATATTCACCGATATTATCGACAACTCAACTGCCAATTTTCCGGAAAATTTTCGATTCCCCTCCTGGAGAAATCCACCCTTTAAGATGACCAGATCGAAAAATCGTTATACCAGGTAAAAAAATGAATTTTGCGAAAGAAGGCCCTCTATAAAAAAAATCCTGAACAGAAATATAATAGACGCCGATATGAGAGTAAGTATTTTATAGATTGAGTTAGGCAGAATTGAGAAAAAATATAAAAATGAGTGTGACATAAGAGGGTAGTTTCAATTGAATCGGCCAACCGCTGGATGGAGACTAAATTGCTGGCTAATAATGTCCTACTACATCGTGCCCATTATTAGCGCGCTATAAAGTAACGTGATAAAAATTAACGGTCTACGTTTACACGAAGGGCAAAAAAAAAAAGAGAAAGTGGGACTTTCAAAGAGAAACAGGTAAATATTTAGGAAGGCCTCGCTCGAAGCTTCCGGGCGACAATATTTACCCTCGGCTACCTTTAGGGGTGGTGGGGAGGGGGCGAAAAATAATTTTATTATCAAGAAAGCAAATAGAGAAATAGAGAGGCCGAACACTCCCAATAATTATTCCGAATAATAAATGGATTAACTGACGAGACGGGGAGTGTAGGGGTGAGTTAGAAAACGGGTTTTTAACGTACGTTTCACCACTATTTAGAATTTAGGTAATCTAAAATTATAGTTCAAAAGTTTTACAATGTAAGTTGGCAACTTTGAATGCGTTAACCGCTCGTCGGGCGTACCGGAAACTTGAGGTCGAAATCGTTGCTTGTTGCGGCCACAAACGAAGTTACGGGGCTTAGTCCGGCTTTTGTAATGGAAGACAAAGACGTCCGGTTATTTTTAGTATAATCGGCCATTTAAGGAACAATCTGACCGTAACATTTAGAAAGAAAAATTTATTTTTTATCAACACCCTACAATAAAAATAATGTCGGAGAACAAAAATTTTACAATTCTTAAAAGTGGGAAAAAAAAGAAAATACAATTCCAATTACATTATGTATAAGGTAAATAGTTTATCTTTCATTTTATTGATTCGTTAAAATTAAGTCCGCTCGTGTTCGGGATACTGAGATCGTCGACAAGTTTTGTAAATTTTCATCAAATCAACCTCGTTCTATATTTTGATTTTATGAAATTCACTCTCGAAAATTTCTGTTCGCGTAAATGGCTGCTTGAAAAAATACAAATCGTTATTTTCGTCGAAATTATTTTTATATTGCAAACCAATTACCTCTAGTTAGTTGTCCGGCGCTTTTACAATATCAAATTTTGAAGGATTTTCAAAATTTTTCTTTCGCACAAAAAATCTTGTGAACCGATGACGAAAATTTTCGTCCTGTACTTTTAGTGACACCGAGGACGCTGTGTATTGCAAATTAGGAAAATGACAATAAATAAAAATGAAATAAAACTTGCGCTTTAAAATAGATTTTTCCCCACTGTGCTTCTGTTAGCTCGCATTTTTTTTTTATCACCGGCCACATTTCGCTCTAAGTTCGTCGATTTTACTAAAATTATACTGGGGCTTTGACACATCAAATTTGGTCCGACAAGTGGTCCGACACATCAAATTTCAGTTATCATTACAGAGGGGTTGTTACAGGGGGATGGGGAAACTGATGTAGAATTGCGATTTTACCGTAGTCCCGGCTATCCACCATCTCCGGAAATGGTATTTCTCCTGGGAAAACGTCGAAATACCTGGATGCATATCTATTTGGGGGGGGGGGGGGGGGGGGGTTTGGCAGAACGCTGGGTTGGCCGAGAAGGGAGAGCCAGAATATTGACAATGGATTGTCAAGCGTGAGAGTAACACGAGGGGTACAGGGACGGGACGGGGTGGGAGGATTGAAGCTTCAATGGTTCAATCAACGGTACGGGACCCACCCCACAACCATCACACCGACCCCCTCCGACAACCCCTACCAACCCCCAATTCAAATAGCCGGCCGCGTAATTAACAATTTATCAGCAGGATTTGATTCGATTGGAGTTTAGGCCACCGCCCTCCACCAACCGGGAAGCGTTTGACGCCCCATTCTGCCCTTTTGCCGTCCAATTCTTTCGGACAAAACGTTGGACAAGTTCTATTAAAATTGCACCCTCCCTCCCTCCACCCCCCCCCCCGACTGTAACGGGGAGATTTGATTATTTGGCCTATTGAATAATAACTGGACAACTTACGGGATACTGGAAAGCGTGATCGCTGGCAGCCGGTTGCAGCTCCGACAACGCGGCAGTATAAATTCTCACTAACCTGAAACACAAAATAAAATAATTGAAATATAAATATAATAAAGAGCGATAATACTAGATAAGGTTAAAATTTACTGTAGGGGCTACAGATGTTATCGGGTGTATACGATGTCGTCAACTTGTTCAGCAATTGTTGTTTTTAAATCGCCTACCTTTATTAAGGCGTCCGACGGGTCGTGCTTTTTATTTTGACCAAATTAGGCGGGTTATTTTTTTTTTTCACATCGCCTACCTTTATTAAGGCGTCCGACGGGTCGTGCTCTTTATTTTGACCAAATTAGGCGGGTTATATATTTCTTTTTCACATCGCCTACCTTTATTAAGGCGTCCGACGGGTCGTGCTTTTATTTTGACCAAATTAGGCGGGTTATATTTTTTTTTCACATCGCCTACCTTTATTAAGGCGTCCGACGGGTCGTGCTTTTATTTTGACCAAATTAGGCGGGTTATTTTCTTTTTTTCACATCGCCTACCTTTATTAAGGCGTCCGACGGGTCGTGCTTTTATTTTGACCAAATTAGGCGGGTTATTTTTTTTTCACATCGCCTACCTTTATTAAGGCGTCCGACGGGTCGTGCTTTTATTTTGACCAAATTAGGCGGGTTATATTTTTTTTTCACATCGCCTACCTTTATTAAGGCGTCCGACGGGTCGTGCTTTTATTTTGACCAAATTAGGCGGGTTATTTTCTTTTTTTCACATCGCCTACCTTTATTAAGGCGTCCGACGGGTCGTGCTTTTATTTTGACCAAATTAGGCGGGTTATTTTTTTTTTTCACATCGCCTACCTTTATTAAGGCGTCCGACGGGTCGTGCTTTTTATTTTGACCAAATTAGGCGGGTTATTTTTTTTTTTCACATCGCCTACCTTTATTAAGGCGTCCGACGGGTCGTGCTCTTTATTTTGACCAAATTAGGCGAGTTATATTTTTTTTTTCACATCGCCTACCTTTATTAAGGCGTCCGACGGGTTGCTTTTATTTTGACCAAATTAGGCGGGTTATATTTTTTCACATCGCCTACCTTTATTAAGGCGTCCGACGATTTTGACCAAATTAGGCGAGTTATTTTTTTTCACATCGCCTACCTTTATTAAGGCGTCCGACGGCTGCTTTTACAACTTGGTATAAATCATACCCACAGAAGGCGTCATGCTTCTATAATCACAATAATAATTATAATAAAAAAACATATATCGAATGAAACATATTCTGGGGGGCCCTATTCTGCATTTAAAACCAAGAGCGATAATATATGTTGAAACTGAAGATAGTTAGGGTCAGTACTTCAGGATAATGTTGGGGGGCCCTTCGATAGGCCCCAATAGGAGGATTTTGAAATTTCGCCGAAATAATGAAATGGCAGCCGTTTTATATCAGCTCGTTAACAGACAACGGACAACGACCAGTCGATTATCGCGTTTCTGATCCCTGGGGGCGTCAGTGGCACGTTCTGTTTTCAGTTCTGACCGGCCCTAATTCGATAGCCGAGCCCATTTCAGTGTCTTCATTAGGGCCGTCGCATATTTACTCGCCAATTCCCCCCAACAAATAGAGAGACCGCGGTCGGGACATAATTGAAACCTTTCTTCCAATCAGGCCCTTTGGCCCTTCTGGGCCGACACTGCACAAATGCCCTACCCCCGTAGGGCTATCAATTTGTACAATCGATTGCAATTCTGTAAGAAACGGGGTGTACTATAGAAGTGTATCGAGCGCCGAATACCGAGGGTTAATTGTAACCCAAGTGCTGGAATTCAAATATAAGTAAAGTATAACTATAATATTAGTTGTATTTTAACGAAAATACTAAAAAAAATCAATAATTTTACTCACTATCGGCGGAGTTTTGTTCACAACAGGGCGGACGGACACTAACTGTTTACTCGAACTAGCCGTTTACGATTGTTCCAACTTGGACTTTGTCACTTAATCCCACTCGGTGTTGTTAACCGGCCGGCCCAAGGTTCACTTTTGCCACAATATTAATGCACAAAATTAAATAGAGTCGGCAAAAAAATATCGTTTTCGACGGAAAATATATACGCGAGATACAGTATACAGACAAGTTTTATTTCTTTAAATACAAGTCATATACATCGATAAAACGATATATAAACGGTGATTCCTATATGCATGCCGGCCTATTGGCCTTACTAAATATATATATATACTTAAATATTATGGTACATTAATCGTGAATATTTAACAATATTGTTGTGATAACCGGAAAAATATCTAATAAAAGCGCGAGAATTTAAGCTACACAAATATATATACACTATAGCGTTGAAGACCTGTACTTCCACGTACTATTACGTACTGTAAAACGAGTACTACATACACATACTGTTATATACAGTACTATATACAGACAATTTCGTAAATTGGCATCAATATTTCGTTCAATATATTGGGGGTTTCGTCGCTGGACGTAGACGGCGTTATTTGTATTTTTACTCACGTTTACATCTTCAAAACTATTCAGAAATGTTTATTATTACACGCCCCAAACTATTCGCATCCACCATACCATAAAATCCATAAAATGTACGACACAATAAGGTAAGGGTGCACAAACGCACGAAGAGGAGAAAAATCCGCAATTATTTAGTTGCCAGCCCGATAGTAAGAAAACGGAAATGGAAAAGTGTAGAAACTGTCGAAATAGTAAAAAAAAAATCTACGAATCGAAGCTGTCAATTAAAAATTGTTGAAACTAGTTCAAATCGGCGTCATCAATTGTCGAAATTGTTTGTAAATGATCAGTTTCAAAATTTCGCGAATTGTGAAAATGGCGAAAAATCCATTTACAATCGTATAGGGGCGGCAAAGGGGAAAAACGTAATTGCGACCAATATATTGGCGATAGTTTTTCATTTATAATGTAACGAAACCGGTACGAGATTGTGAAAATTGATTGGGGGGCTATAGATAAAAACTGAACTCTGTAGCCCACGTGTCACGTATATGTGTCAATATTAAATTGGAAGAAATTGATTATAAGACAAAAAAAAAATATAAATACAATTTATCGATACGAAATTCATTTTATTCTAGGAAAATTCGTCATATTGTCGAGAGATATGTTTCTGTTAAAAAATATTAAATGTAACAATAATTTTTATAGCTCGCTTATATCTAGCCATTTACATGACAGCTTCGCAAAATCTTTTCCTTTTTAAATTCAACTTATTGCCCGTTAATTTCACCAACCCCGCTAAAACGACCCCTATTCAACTGTCATAAAGACTCTAAATAATCTAACATTTTACAATTTTTAGAACTTGGCAATTTTGTTCAATAATCGACATGTAAAAAAAAAAATTGTGTCACGTATATGTGACGGTCGGTAGCGAACTAGTTAAATAAAACTTTGTACTCCGTGATCAGTTAGTCTGAATTTAGGATTTTTACTACTGGGGACAATATAATGCAATTAAAAGGTATGAAATTGCCCGTAAGAACGGGCTTCAATTGTACCGGGCGTGTTGTACTTGCGGCCGGGATCGTTTCAAGAATTGTACGGGCGATAAATGGAGAATGTACAGTTCGCCGGTACCCTTTTCCGTATGTAAATCTCGGTCGGATCACAGGTCCGAGGATTTACAAGTGTAGTGATGGGGGATTCGGTCGAAGTACACGACGTAAGGGTAGGGGAGGGGGGCCCATTCCGCGATACGGGGGCTCAGACTTTATTGGCGGTTATGTGGCGACGGCCCATAAAAAAACCACCCCACCCCGCAGACCGGGTTGCATAAGAAGGGCGCGTACTTAGGGGCCGTGTGCGAAAACGGAGGGCGGGGAGGGCCGATAAAATTTTAATTTCATGCCGGCAGTAAATTTCCGGGCCGATCGGTACAACATCACTTTACTGGGACGGGATTTTACTCCCTGAAATAAATCTCGAAACTGCGACGACGACGGCCCACTCAGCGAGTGGCGACGAATCGAATCGAAATTGTATTCCAAGCCCGTTTTTTCAAGTCTACTCTCCGCGAGACAATCATTTTCCGTCCCCTTTGTAGAAACTGCACGAAGGGATAATTTGGAACGGAAGGACTTATACGGGGAGGCCGCTGATTCTCGAAAGAACGGGACTTTTAGGTCATTGTGGATTATTCCGTTCTGAGACATAAGGTGGGGCGTTGGTAATTTTTCGAAGGATTACGGATTGCGAGGATTGGAGTCTATAAGAGTTGGAAGGCTCGGTGGATCCCCACAGTTCGATTCCGTAGGCCCGGATAGGTTTCAGTAGGCGGTTGTAAATCAATAATTTGTTTGATAGTGATAGTTTTCGATCCGTAGTCGAGGACTCATAGTAGTAATTTGTAGCGTCGTTCTTCTGTACGTTTCTTCTGTATATGCCAATCTTCTGTCTAAGATAAGTCTCCCGAGTACCGCACTTGATTTTCAGTAGGAAGTTGGGACCGGTTCAGGAAGACGGGAGGACGAGTAGCTCTTCTCAAAGTGAAAGTAACGCGAAGACTTTTTTGGCACTTGAACTTAATCCTCCGTTTCCTGGACCGGCTTTCCATGAGAGAGAGAGAGAGGCGTTTTTGCAGGGAATGTAACGCCAAGTAGGGAAAACATTTTATTACCTTTGATTTTTAAGACACAGATATAGAACCTCAGTATAAATTTCCCATAAGTAACTTAAGTAGACTAAGATAGTTGGACGGCGAACTCCTCGCCGAAAATAATATATTTTCTTCTTTTTCTCCCTTCGCTACGAGTTTGTCCTCTTTTGCGTTGAAAACATGTTGACCTCGACCTAAAGGGCAGGGCCCATATTTTCCGACGCCGGCACCCTAATGTCTATCGACAAATCGAATTCTGCCAACTCCTCGTTATATATATATATATATATATATATATATATATATATATATATATATTAGATCGTTATATTTTCCCTGAGCAGAGTGTTTTTCCCTCTAACGAAAGATTTTTCTCCAGGCATTATTCGGCGAGACGTCGTCGCTGGAATTTTACGGCCGTGTTTTTATTTACGCGCCCCCCGAAAAAAAAGGGGGGGAAAACTAAAGGAAACTCGGTTTTCCTTCCCCACGCGCCTCCCGGAGGGAGTTCTCTCCCAGGTGGGGGATCCCCACGAAAACCCGGGAGTCGGGCGACATAACTCGGCGACACTTCTCTCCGGGGGTAAACGAATAAACGGCCGTAGCTAGCGAGACCGTAAAAGGCCTAAAGGCAGGGCGGGGGGCGGGGGCGTGGGGGGGGCGGTACGACCCCCTTTTATGCCCGCCCTGAGACGGAAATATAAGAGTGCAGAAGTCGCCAGTTCTGGAGACCGCGTGACGTATTTCAATGGATAGGAGCCATCTGAAACATCCCCAGCCGAACAGACAATATATACATAAGTTGAGAAATATCTAGGACAAGGATTTAGTCACTTTGTTGAACATAAAAGACACGTTTTATACGGGTTCGTCTTGAGAAACGACCCACAATCAGTAGGAATAGAATGAAACAGGCAACTATGTCTGTTCATCAATGTAATATACATTTGGTCAGTTAATTATGTTAAGTCAGAATTGCATAAGAAAATCGACTGGTGGACCAACAATTTTCACGCGCAACCCCTCAACCGATCGCGCCGAATCCCGCGGGGGCTGTTTTCGAGGGTCCCTGAATACTGAAAATAGGGGTGAAAAAATATTACGGGACGTCGAAAAACCCTTTGTTAAGGGGGCGCGGCCCCCCCCACCCCCCACCCCCGCATAACTGGATCAACACGACCCCGACAAAGGGGACAAATACCGAAAATAAAAATCTTCCCCCCGGCTGCGGAGTACCTGAAGGCTTCGCCGAGCCTCTTGTGATCGAAATGAGAATGGATAATATTTTATCGACGGATCGACCTTATAAATATACTCCTGCCCGTTGTAGTTGTATCACGATAAAAACTACGGTTATAAGATGATTTTTTAATAAACGAATGGATCCCGTCAACTGCGCTCTTCGAATTTCAACTTTCATCTTGTTTCTGGGGGTTGAAATTCGGCAAAACTTAAATTTGCCCCTCCAGTCCCCCCTCCCCCGTTACTTCTATAGTTGTTCTCAATTATTGGACTAAGTTGTTCAGTAACAAACTATCGGACGGAATTCCAGTCGGTCCACGGGAATTATCGGCCCAACTCTCTTTACCCAATTACCCTTTGACAGAGCTGGGAAAATTACCTCTCTTCGAATTACCGCCGGGGAAACTACTCATCATCAGTCTCCTACTTGCCGACACTATCCGTTTTACCGTTCGATATATATATGAGTTATCCCGACGGTAAGCGGTAGGCGAATTTTCGTTTTCCAAAAAAAAAAAAATTGTTCCGACCGCACGAAGGGCCGCGTAGGACGGAACCGAATGAAGCCGTAAAATAACCGGGAAACCGGTTGCCGGGTTGCGGCCGGCCGATATTGGAATCGGCGCTGATGAACGGGACCGGGCTGCCCGCATCCTGTACGCACTTGCACGGAATAACAGGAACAGTTTCATCCCGGTTTCACCGCTCGATTTTGCGCCATTCGGGGCGTGGATACGTAGTGCCGAGAGCTAAACTATTAATTTTGACAATTAAAAGTACGGGAAACCGGTTGCCTGAAATGGTTCGGTCTTTCACTAGACCGGTTTCGGTGATCGGTCTAGAGCAAGACCAAATAAGCTCTCGGAGACAGATCGATTCGACTGCACTGAATCTGCACTGAAATCTGGACATTCGGTTCTCCAATATGACAATTTTCTATTGGGGCGTCCGTTGACAAAAAATATCACTCAAAATACTGTACATCCGTAAATAGAATTTTAGCCAATCAACGCCAGGTATTAAATGAAAATTGGCCTCATTAATGGGGAAAAAATACCGGCGGAACCGAAGACAGTGTCCAAGAGGGGTAATTATTAGGATGCAATTATGCCCTTTCCTTATAAGTGCATCGCGAATCCGGTTTAATCTCTCTCTCTCTCGTCGTCCGGTCTTCTTCAACCCCACTTTTTTCCTATTTTTATCCACCTTTTATCATTATTTTCTACGATCGGAAACACGCCCATTATCGGCCTAAGAAACTAAACCTGAAATGCCGGTTGTGGAGTCGAAAAAAAATGCGTACGGCGCAAACGACGCGTCCGTAAATAGAATTCTCTACTACAATCGGTTCGTTTCCAAATCTAATATAGAAATTACATTCATTTCATTCATCCGGTCAATGACTTCTGCTCTCCCAATAGTCTGATCTGATCGTTGAAATGAACCTCTGAATTGAATTCATTTCGTCTCAATTCCGTCACGTTGATTCTAACGGCGATTATTGAAGTGGTTGGAAAACCGGGCGCGATTATATTACCCTTAAGAAAAATTTCTAACGGCTTCAATTTTGCCGCTTTTTCTTTTATTTTTCGGTAACGAAAGAGAGAGAGAGAGAAAAAAGAAAAAAAAAGCGGACAGGGAGCGCGGGAGTGTTTTATCCTAAACTTAGGCTCGTCTAGGAGGGTTGAAGATAACAGAATCTGCTTTGGCCTCGGGTGTATGTAGGGTTTTGCTTGTATTTTGTCCCCTAGGCGAGCCATCCTATCTGGTTTCGGGAGCTTTTACCCGAGGGAAAGGTCCTCATGGGAGAAACAGAGGAAGAGGAAGAGAGAGAGAGAGAGAGAGAGAGAGAGAGAGAGAGGATTTTTTTTTCTACTTGTAAATTCGTTTCGAGACTTTACTTAGTGTTTCGATAAAAGAAAATCCAATTTCCTGTATACCAATTGAAATACGGGCACAACTTGCACCGCCCCAATATCCTAATTAGTTGTATTTCATTTGTACAACTGTAATAAAGTAACGCCACAATACAATTTACGGTATATAAGGGAGTTTTATTTGAAGAAAAATAGATTACTGGTGAACGATTCAAAAAATAATAAAAAATTTTTCTGAAAATTTTGTTTTTTTTTTTGTTGAACCGACAAATGAGATTGTATTTCAACACGGCGTAATATTTACAACGTGAAATTACTGAAAGTGATAGAAGAAAAAAAATATTTCCTGTAAACACATATTTCATATCGGAAAAAATTGGACGGAAATTCTGTTGGGACAGAATTTCGCTTCAATTGTAAATTCCGCTGATTAAACGAAAGGAATCGTAAACTTTCGGCATCCTCATTAGAATATAACGTGACCATTTTCTCTCTCTTGTGCTCTGTTTCTGCGATTGAGTAACTTGAGTGAATCGGGAATAAGGGCGTATAATTTTCGACGTTTTCGACGCAAAAATCGAGGCCAAAAATGTCTTTTCAAAAACGTAAATTACGGTCCCCAATTGGCTATTAGAACGCCGAATTGTGGTTTAAATTTGCAATTTTCGAGGTATAAATTGGGCAAAAACATGGCCTTTTTTTCGAAGCAAGGAAAAATTTGGGGCCATAAATTGGGCGTTTTCGACCCAAAATATGGATAGAAAAGTAGCTTTTTCAAAGCGAAATTGTGGACAAAAATGGCGTTTCTGACTCTTCAAAGGGCTGAATTTAGGGTACCCTTACTTAAAGTAACAGAAGGTTGTCGGCCATTTTTGCAATAGGTACCAATACCGACAGGCAGTTTTGGCGTACCAAAAATCACATTCTGTTTGGTAATTTCTGTCAATTTTTCGTAAATTAAAGTAAGTTATTTTCTAGGGCCTATTTTAGGAAAATAACGTAAATTCTACCGGTCGGACTACACAGGATCGTTGGAGAGGCGCCACAATTTACAGTGAAACCGGTTTCGAAATAAAGGGCGATTCGATTCGCCGGGTGTAACTAAGGGTGGAGTACAACCGGGGGGGGGGGGGTGAGAAACGAACGTAAAATAAATTCTATTAACAGAGAAGAGGGCTAATTGTATTTGGGACCGGGAGAGAGAGAGAGAGAGAAAGGGAAAAATCTCTTTGGGCGAAAGGATAAAACTGTCTGTTTAGCAGGGCCGGGGCGCGTTAAGGGCTAAGGGAGGAGAACCAACCTCGGGTTCTCGAGTAGCGTCATAAACGAAGGGTAGCTCAACCCCCCTCCGGCCGCCCCCTAATCAAAACCCCTCGTTAACCGGACCTTACGGGGCCACGATTTTTAGAGATGATTCCCTGCTGTTAATTCCACACGGAAGGGTTCCTACGACCCGGATATTTACCGCCCCCGCCCCCCTGGAAACTGGGACTTTTCCGGGAATGGAGTTTACGCCGGCCGAAAATAACGGAACGCACAAAACCGAACAATTAAATTATCCTAATGAATTGACATAGAGACGTCGAAACAAAGAAAATTACATAAAAAATTCTGTAGTCAAAGTCATTTACTATCGGCAGAACAAATCGTTAATAATTGAAATCAGGATTAACTTTAAAGGGAAGATGCTACAACAAGCAATAAATCTACATTATACAACAAAATTCCGCTAGAATAGATTAGAAGAAAATTAATTTTACACGAGTCTAGAATACAATTAAGTTAAAAGCACTGTTTACAGGACAGAATGTGTATATTGAATAATTAAGAAATTGGATATAAATCCGTTTGAAATGCACTCGAAAGTAAATTCTGCCAGCAGGAATTTACCTCGGCTAGGCAAAATATTCCATTCACGATTCGGAATTCAATAAATAGAACGGGAAAAATTACAACGCTATTCGGGGGGGGAAACGAGTCGATTGATTAAATTGTAAACGATGACGGCAATCGAGAATTAAGCGGTCGGTTGACTATGATTTGATGAAATTCGGTCTCGTGGCATAGGTCAGAGTTCAACAGTATGTCAATTTGTACCATTTTGTCTAGGCGACAGAATAATAACTAGGAATATAACTGGGGAAACGAAATTCGGAAACTGCCCTATGAAATGGGCCGAATTTTCTTTCAATTTTAAATTCGGATAGATAGGTGTGTTTATAACGCGAAGGGTCCGATCAATTAACAATTCAGTTTTGTCAACCGATAACAAGAATAAAAAAAACGATAAGACCTATACCCCGCTGGTATAATTATGTGGGGGGGAATATTACTCACATCTGATCTAGATTAAGAACTATGGGGGGGGCCCTTTAGAATGGGGGAAAAAAGAAGCATTCATTTGAACGGTCCCTTATTGTTTAGGGCCCGGGGGTTGATTTATGCCTTGGAAATGACAAATTACACGGGAGCGACCTCCGGCCGAATGCCACCCCCCCCACCCCCCCCAAACCCCCATTAAGCATCTGAAATTAAACACTCTTCGATCCACAAATCGAGGCACAATGCCGGCCTCTTGTTTCACCCCCCCACCCCACCCCCCACCCCCGAGGGGCAGAAACAAGTTGGTAAAGTGTGAAAAACACGAGCCGGACGACATGACCCACTGGAAACCGTCTACCAACACCCACTACCGACCGTGGCGAGAAGCCAATAGGCGATGAATAAACAGGCTCAGATTCCAAACCAAATACACGGGGATTAGTAAATTTTCCCCGCTCTACGATACTACTATTTGAACTGACCAACCACCATACAATTCAGCAATTTCAATTTGACAGTTAAATTTTAATTATCCAACATTGAATTTCATAACGAGCTCCCAACAATTCGAGAATTAAATGAACGCCCCTCTGAGGGGACATACATATAATTTCGTAACAGATCTAGTAATAACGATTGGAAATTTTCGACCCGCGGATTTATTCATTTTTTTTTTTATTAGCAGGCAAAAACAGGATTCAAACAGGATTGAGTTTTATGGTACAAGTAGTAGTGAAGACGAGCTCCGGAGATAGACGTTAGAAAGACTAAATCTAGACCGAAACTATAGCAGTAACAGTAGTGACATCGGTAGAGTGTAACGGAGGCTTTCCTACTGTGTCTAAAAAATTTTATTTATTTATTTATTTTCCACTTCTCTATTTCGGGTTTCAGTAAAGTTCGGCCTCAATCGGATTAGGACTAAGGGTAATTCGTGAGTGAATTTGTTATACGAGTTCTGTTGTCAAAGTCGGGACTTTGAAGATCTGTACACGGTCAGCTGACGGAATTCTACTGAAGACGGCGAAAGGTCGAAATCTGTCCTGTAAAAGAGGGGGGAAAAATATATTCGCCTCGTCGGCCGATAACGCTGAGACAACAATTCGAAATACGAATATTCGGCCCCCCTCCACCACCCCCACCCGGGGAAAATACGGATTTATTCTGTCTCCTCGTTTTTACCGAGAGAAATAAAAATAGAAATACGTAAAAAGAAAAGACGTAATACACATTCAATTAAATGCCCGGTGTGTAATCCCCGGGGAATAGAGGATTCCTTCTCCGGAGGGGGTGAAGGGGCGGGGCGAAATTGCCCCCGTATTGAAATATGTCTCTGAAAATTGGGTCAGTTGGAATTGACAGAAAGTAATTGGAAATATCAGCGAAATCGTCGGACGATTTGCCTTCGAGATTTGAGTTTCCCGCAACTCAATTTAGCCTTCAATTACTTGTTTTTTTTTTGGCTTTTATCCGGCTTCGTTCGTTTTTTTTAGCCGGGCCCCCCCCCCCAAACTCAAGAATTCACAAATGAATCGGCTCGAAGCGCTAGTATAGCCTCATATATAAATATCGATATTGGCCAATTTACTTCGGCGAAAACCCAACGAAACCGGGGGATGGCAGGGGGTGAAAGAGAAGGAGGTCGTCGCGACGCCGGTTTCGGTCTCATGATCCCCTCAAATGAATAGAACAGGATTCTATTCATCGGGATGAATCCTGTTAGGACTAGACGTCCCCATTAACAACAAGTCTCCCTATTCGCGACGGCGACTGGAGAAACCGCTGGAAACACACCAATTTAACTGGAATACCTATTTAATATCACCAATCTTGAGGACGTCTTCATCCGCTTACGTCAATCCGCTTAATTATCGCGTACGGCTACGCGTTGCCGGTTGCGGCACTTGGAGGTGCATCATTCGTCCTCAGTATCCGCCGTCATTTCACCGGAATTACGTTTAAAAAACTGTATGCATGAATTTGAATTGCATCTTTTATTGGCGCTTATTTCTATAAGCTGAAATTCGTCATCTCTAGAGGCTGGAATTATTCGACCGTTCCGAATTGAATTTATTATAATTTATTAACACTTTTCAGAGTTAGTTCAATAATCGAAAAGTGCAGTCTGAAAGTGGCCCGACTCCATTCTTGATAAGAAAACGAATATTATTCCCTTTAATAATTGCCCGCTATTTTAATATGAACTATAAATTTAACACCCTTAGATACACTTAAGCAGATATGACACATTCCGTAAATATCTCGATTTGACGATAAATGGACTTGGGCCACTTTCAAAATGAACGGCTCATATGATTATTACAAAACCGTTACGTTTCGACGGCTCCTGGAAGCTTCCAGACGATCGTGTAGCGCTCCAGGTCAACTGGAAATTAACTACTGTCTACGAATATTCTTCTAACAGGGGATTTTCGTACAGTTCGTAATTATGACGAAAGGCGAAGGCGAAATGTGAAAGTAGAAAATTGTAATCGATGCAACGGTGAGAATACTCGATTTCAAAAGGGTGTAGTGGAAGGCCGGATTATGCTAAAGGGAGAAAAACCCCCACTTAAGTGGAGTGGAGGAGGCCCCGCTGCTGAAAATGCGGCCCAATGTCAAAGACCGGCCGGGGGCCGCCGTCCTTGTTCGTCTCCAAAGACTCAATGGCGACGAGTGCCATTCGGTCCATTAGCTACCCCTACCCCACCCCGAAAACCCCGCCCCCGGAGCAACAGTTGTGTTAAAATATTTCCTAATAAACTCTCTCCAGCAGCAGCTCCCTCCCTCTCTCTCTCTCTCTCTCTCTCTCTCGCAACTTTTAACGAATTCATGGGACACCGACCGGCTGGAAAATATAAAACCCTTTGTGAGTCACGTGAAATTCGCAGCGTTATATTGTAACTCGCCCCGCTGAAAATTGAAAATACATCTGGCGGGGTCGCCGAACCCCACGCACCCCGGGGTATTTTTCCGGCCTTTTTCGGACGCTCCAATTATGATTTCCAGCAATGCGTAAAACAGAGAACATCCAGCATCGATTCAATTATGACTGTTATAAACAGGCGGGTGATATTAAAACCGTAAACTGTGTTAAACCGAGGGTCCGTCCGTTGTGCACCGACGAATTGGACAAATTTGATTTAAATAAAAACCCCTTTAAGTCATAAAAGCCGTTTCCGTACCGAAACCGGCTGCTCAAGTCAAGATGGTAACTGCAATTTTCAATGTTGAAACTGAAAAGTTTCACGTCGTCTAATTATAATACAACGTGATGTTTCGGACAGATGGGATAATAAACAGTTAACAGCGAAAAGGAGACCGCCCCGCGAGTAAACTTAATTATTGGAAAATAAAGACTGAGGGGTTGGGGCAAAACTGAGCCCAACTCCTCTTCCTCCCGAACCGCCGGAGGCAAAAAACAGACCGACGGTACTCGAAGACGGGTCTCTAAAGAAACCGGTATCCGGTTTGAAAACAGCAGCCTCAAGGTAAGACTTAGTTAACTGGAAATTTACGAATTGTCGGGTCTCCGTTAACTTTAAATTTCCAGAAATTTAAACCAAGTTGTCCAGATAATAGACAGTCGTTGGTTGTACGAAATTGTACGAAATTTTATACCCTATCCTCGGTTATTTTCATCGGGGTCGTCTCGGTAACCGAATTTTCGTCTTCGGGGGTCAAGCCATTTTCGGCGAGGAATTTTTCCGTACACAGACTCGTCTGTCAGTCGCATTTAAGCGAGAGCACTTTCCCAGTCGACGTACGATAAAAGGGGTTGGAGGGTGGGGCGGGAAGAGAAAACCTTTAAAAGGGAGAGAGGTGCCCGGCGACGACGTCCCGGTTTCACAAACTGACAGTCTTCTGTCGGGCCCAACCCCCTCTTCATCCCCTAAAATCTTCCCGGGAAGGGGTGGTTGGGGGGCGGAAAAATAAACCCGACGACACATCAACACGGCCGAATATTCATATTTCGTGGTGACGAAAACAGATTTTACACGCCGAACGATATATACAGGGGGTCCAAAAAAAAAAAAAAATCTATCCACCGTTTAAAAGTCCACAACTTGCAAACTAAAAGTTGTCTCATTTCTGGTAGTGTTGTAGTCAGTGTTCTGTTGTGTCAGTTGTACCTTGTTGTTACCCGAGTAAACGTGGCCGGCGCAAGGCTTAGAATTGGACGAAAGGAAGTCAGTTTTGAAGTCGTATTTTAAGTGCGAAAACATTAATGAGGTTCAACGGCAATGGCGAAATATCCGACTGCAGTTGAGGTGCTGCAGTTCTGTGATGTTAATTGTGACCATTTCGAACGCCTACAGTGTGATATATCTCTAAGTCGGACTTTAAGCTACACTTTCACCGAAAATGAGACACAACTCCGTCAATTAGTTTGCCAGTTATGGACTGTTAAACAGTGGATACATTTTTTTGGACCACTCTGTATATATTTCTTCATTGCGAAATTGAAGTCAGCGACAGTATAGCCGAAGGACAGGAAGGAACTTTATTCCAGTATATTGGATCGGCACTGTCCCTGACGTCTATTTCAATGAAATACCAATTCCCACCCCAACAGCAGATTCGCCCCCCATCCAGAGATTTCAATAAAAAGTCCTTCGCACCATCCTTAATGCTCCCCCGGGGGTATGTTTCTAACTAGACAATCCACCAGTGACCTCAACATACCCCGACAGTCGACGAAGTCACAAAAATCCCCGTTCCCGAAGTTCCACTCCCGCCCCTTTCTCCTCATCCCAATCCACTCCTGTTCAGTCCCTTTCCTCCCTTACCCATCCACTATCCCCCCCCCCACCAGGACGGCTTAAACGCCCCACCGGCCCAGAGAGATCACCTACTACGGGCAGTAGTTAAATCGTGTCAAAAGCGCCATCATCGGGGGTGGTTTCTTTGCGATATACACGTATCAATTGCACCTATAACTGTAACGGTTGATTGTGTGAAAATCAAAAAGTTAATCCTTTAGCCGTCACCCCCTGCCTATAGTATTATATTTCTTAACTTGTACAGTTTAGCCATATTGTAATTCTAAAGTGACTACTGAAAACCCCGAGTCCAATCTATGTTTTAATATTACCTCGCGGGACGACGTAATTTGACGACGATTTATTATTCATCCGGGACTCCCTCGGGAGCACCTTTCCCCGCTTCTTCCTTTTTTTCCGGTATTTGTTTTCCCGTTTTTTTTTTTTTTTAACGAAGACCGGGAAAACGGCCGTTGTCTCCGGGTGACAGGGACGAAGTCCCACCCCGAGGAACTTCCTAATCCCCGCCCCCACCGCCTAAATAGAATGCCTCCTCCGGCTTCATACGGATCAAAACTTCACTCCGAGAGTACAACTTGTATTATTCCGCTTTCCCCACCCCCACCCCACCCCCATCCCCGCCCTCAAAACAGGAAACCGGCCGCAAAACCGATCCCCGTCCGCCCAAATAAGTACACGAAAAAGGAGAACGCTCGGCAAAAGCAGCCTAACCCCCCCCCCCCCCGCCCCCGGGAAACTTTCGGGAAAGCTCTTTTACTCAATAATTTCCGAAAGGATTTATTCCTGTTGCCTTGTAGCCACCTGGGAACAAAGTTATGCCTTTTATAACGCCGACGCCCCTCATGGGAGAGGGCTAAGGGAAGGACACCCCGCCGCCAACGTAGCTAATCCAACAAAAGGGATTGCCGGAGAAAAACCGTCAAATCCCACCCCCCAACCCAACCAAAACCCTCAATATTGGAAAAGTGAGATTGAAGGGTCCGAGCGAAGAATTGTACTTTTTTTTTCATTAAAAAATATAATAAAATCCGAGCAAAAAATAAATCGAAAACGCGTATAAAAATAAACTCCCTCACTCAGTGGAACCTGTTACTTACTTTTTGTTCGCCGAAAACGAATATTGAAAACAAATTAATAATCTCGCTTGGCGAGTATTTAAACGAATGTTAGTTAATTCGATAAAAGTGCAGGCGGGAAACCAGGCCTAAGTGAAGATGTAGGCTCATCTCAATCAGTTTAATTGGCTTAATTAAACACTAAATAAGTAATTGTACATATTTTTAAGTACATCTTTGCACAGATAAGCCGTAGATGGTACAGAATGGACCAAATAATAACATATCGATGAATCTTATCTTTGCATCTGTCGGTGAATTCCGCAATAACTTAGTTGTCGACCCAATAATCACTATATTGTAATAAATTACTTTTTAATATATATATTAAATAGTCGGAATTGATGGGAGAAAGTGAATTGGGTAATTGAACTGGACTAGCCGAGTTGAGTACGGGATTTCTGTCCTTTCACCGCCTTTATAAGTAGGGCTCGTTTGGCGGTCAACTGGCGCTGTGCCGACAGGTTGCTCGGTCGCCAGTCGATACGTTAAGCAGCTCGCACTATCGGTCCCGATTTACCGCTTTAACGCCGCGCCCAGTTTAACCGCTAAGCTGGACGGGGGTGGGCGGAGGGGGGTTGGCGTCGGCCGTCATTAGGAGTAATTGGAAGTGAATTCCGGAATCAGAGGCTGGGGCCGCCCCCCGCCCCCCGGCTGAACGCCGCCCCCAAAGACCGAATTTTACACGGGATACAAGGAATTATTACGCAGTTTACGGCCTTCCGTAAAGATAGCCAGGGAATCAAAAACCCGTTGGAATCGTCCACCAATGTTTCAAAAATATAACAACTCCGTCCGGAGTTGAGAATTTTCAATATACAGACTTCAACCGAGCTCTAAGTG
The DNA here is from genome assembly GCA_019843655.1 of Lethocerus indicus. Classification (NCBI taxonomy): domain Eukaryota; kingdom Metazoa; phylum Arthropoda; class Insecta; order Hemiptera; family Belostomatidae; genus Lethocerus; species Lethocerus indicus. Next base: position 515,987 of record JACDQD010000002.1, on the reverse strand, counting down.
TGGGATTTATTAAAATTTTTTTAGATTTCACGTTGCAGGCCACATTTCGACAATTCCTACAGTAGATATAATCCGAATGAAGGCAAACAGGGCAGCGCAGTGGGGGCTTAAACAACAACAAACAGATGTTCGGAGTAAAATCACCGGGTAAACACGGACTTAACAATTGTCCGAGTTTGCCAAACTCGCTCCAGCTCCGCTCCAGCGCCGATTTATAAAATTGGAACCCGGGCCCTTCCAGGTTCAACTGTACACTTTCAACTGATAAAGTAACATCTTCGGCACGTGAAATAAGTCAGTAGGCTACGAACAGATTATTGCACTTAAGACAAGTATTCGATCCTGTATATTTTAATAAAGTGCCCAATAGGAAAAGTGATCGGCCACTCCATCGGGGCGGGTCATTCCGTAGACGGAGATTGTCAGAGGGGAAACAGCGCTTTTATGTTTTATATATCACGGCCTATAAATTTCGATAAGGGAGAGAGGGAGAGAGAGAGAGGGAGAGGAGAATGAGCCCTCGTCGGTCGTCTCCTTTCGATATTGGACCGTTCATAAATCGGACGGCGATGACAAGAAATGAGAAGGCATTGAAAAAGGGCGGGTGGCCCCCCCCCCCATCCAACCACCCCCCAACCGTGAAATGTATTAGTCTGAGTCTCTCTCCCCCCTTTTGAATATCGGAATTTCCGGCAACGTTTTCCCTCTTTGACCATGTTCCCGACGCGAGATTTTACACTCGGTTGAACCGCCAGAATCAGGGGGGGGGGTGAAAAAAGAGACTCCGGGAAAAGACCGAGAGTAGAAGGGAATTCTGTCCAGTTTATCCAGTACAACAATATTAAACAATACCTAAGACGCGATACAAAAAATCTATTTCAAAATTGAGAATATATTCTATGTCTCTCCGGACAGAAATTTCGTCTATAAATTGGAAAAAACTAGAGTAGTTTCAGTCACCCGTTATTTTTTACGGACGTTACTTGAATTATTCAAACCGGTTTAGGCATAAAATTTAAATAAACAATATCCTCTAGACATTCAAAGATGTCTCTTAATAGTCCTACCTGATTTTTATTTTTGGGCCAGAATTCGGCACATAACTTCCGGGGGGGGGGCCGGGAAAAAGGACAGAGGACAAAAGCTGGGCCCGAAATTGTGAGTTTACTTTAAAAATCCGTGACTCGAAACCGTAGCAAGGGCGCAGGGGAGTTCGGAAACTCGACCGCGATAATTGTCATCAAATTATAGCCGCCCTGGAAGAAGGAGCCAGTTATGTTAATTTAACCCACTGAACTGGTTCAACTTTTATTTCTTTCTGTTTTCAAAATTTCAGCCTACCTTTCTAGCTCTTAAACGACGATTCCTTTTTTTTTTTTTTTTCAACCCCTTAGCTACTGATCTTCCTCTTCATTACTGTTGTAGGGAAATATTTTTCACGGCGACGAATTCTTGTGCGGAGGTACAATACAGTTACTTCGTAGTAAGGAAACGGATTGAAATTTCGCATTTATTCATCGGTATTTTGATGATGGGAGAGGAAATTTATTTATTTCATTTTGCGATGGGGCTGGAGGAGGGAGTGAGGGAGGGGGGGGATTTCCTTTTGTTTCTTTTTTTTTTACCTATTTTATTTACCGTCCGAGCGAGTTTCCCTCTAATGAATCGACCCCGTGGCCCTTAGCCCTCGGGGGAGGGGGTTGCTTCCCTTCATTTTTAGCATTATTTGAATTTCTCCACTCGCCCTTTCTGCTCCCCCTTTTTACAGCTTCTCGTTTTAATTTTGAATACCTAAGGCCGGTACTCCGTTCCGCCGGCCGGGTAAGGCTTTACTGGAGGCCGTAACCGGGGCGGTGGGGGGACGGTCCAAATTTCATTTGGACACCGGGGCCGGCACGATTTTCCCGGCTTTTCCACGGGAAAACTGGGATAGTTCCACGCTCCAGTTGAAGGAACTGGACATAGATTATAAACAATTTCATTTATAGACTTTACAGCGTCGATGTCTTCAGTTGCGCTGGTAACATTAACGAGTATATTCCGCAGATGAAGAATCTGTAAACAATGACAAGAGCATGAAAGGAGGATGCCCCCACAACTGAGGGTCGGAAGACAACTACCCCCGGAAGTAATAAGCGGGTTTTTTCCTTTTGACGCGCCGGAGATGTACTGGCGGAAACGCCGTTAGGACGAGCCCAACGGTATGGAATTGATGGTTCGTTTCCATAGCGATAGTGATAAAACTACGAGGTTCCCAACTGAACCACCGGCGGAAGGAAGGCTAGATCGGATTACAGGGTCGTTAATAAGGTTCGAGAGTTGTTACGGCTACCTGGGCTGCGGTCATCCCCGACGTCGGGGTGGGTAAAAAAAACGGTCGTTCTGACACGCACCGTCCTTTCCCACTACTATTACAGCCCTCGCTATTACACACAGCCTTCGCTAATGTTGTATACTTAAACTGTCGGCCCCCCGTCTCACTAACGACCGCCTTAAGTCAGTCCGGCTTCGGAACTGTTTTATTCGAGCTCAAGACAGTTTTTAACCGTCTACTTCTGTCCGCTGTAGAACGCTCCAGATCCGGAGTTAATGGAATGGTAATGCGTTTATCGACGTAGGTAAATGCACAATTGCACACGGTGCATAGACTGCAGGTCGAATGGGAGATATTAGGTGGCTCTATTGAGGGCCCGGGCACACGCGCACGGGGGGGGGGGGCAATAATAAACACCTCAATTAGGATTTAATGTCGCATTAATATGGAGAGCAAGTAGTCGGTTGGGCGGGAGCAATCAGTAACTGGAATCCATTGAATTTCGATTCGATCAAAATTTTCTCTTGTATATTAGCGCAGGTATATTAATACGGGCGGGCTAAATGTCGTTTCAGTTTCCGTTTCGGGTTTATCCGGCTAATAAATGAGTTATTAGAGCCGGTCTAATTACGGTTTGTAATTAACGAATTGCGGATTGGGCGGTACGGCCCAGTCAGCCGCCGGCTTCATCCGGATGCTAATGACCGGAGTTTTTAATGCGGCCGCAGTAAAGCCGAATATAAAACCGGATTATCCCGAGATTTAAAGAAATAACCCGTCAATATTGCCCGCATTTTTTTTTTCAATATCGACACTGTAAAATGTATTCACTTTTACAAAATCCAGAAAATGCTGCCCTCTATCGCAATTAAGCGGAATCACACGTACTCGACGCAGAAGAATCTGTTTCAACCGGAAATTGACTACTTCCAACCGTCAACCTTGTGCACAGATCACCAAGAACTCAAGACATTGTATATAGAGGGATGGAGAGAGAGAGAGAGAGAGAGAGAGAGAGGGGTGGAGGGTGCGTGGAGAGGGAGAAAGTGGGATACCCTTTGGTAGCCGGTCAACAAACAACAACTACAAGTGGAGTGACCCAAGTGGACTCGGTCCAGGTCTGCGGCTTCCGAACACCGCTGCCAAACAGAAATGGGATTGACTTGCTGTGAACGTCCCTCATGCGTCCATCCTCAACTCCCCCTTCGCTGCACACAGAATAAATCCCCTACGACGTTTCGATTACGCCCCCCTCCCCAAAAAATAAATCTTCTACTTGAAGAACAAGAACGCTCTCAGGTGCAGTAGAAAATTCGGCCCTCCGCACTTAATTTCAAACGGCGGGTGAAATGAAGAATTTCACAAAAATTTGTTGCCAAATAATTTTTCTTTATACCGCTTTTTTTTTCTTCTCAATTTTCCAGTCGTAAATCTTCTCCCTCAACGCAGTGAATTTAATTCCAAAATTTTACAAACTAACTGATAACAAGTAATTTATATCAAAAGTTTCTTCCTTTCACTAACTTGTCCGATTCTTCATTTTTTTTTTTTTAATTTTCGGGTAAACGGCATAAGTGAATATTTTACTCTGGGGTGAATAATGATCACTAATTTACCGTAGGTTTGTCGTGTTTCTGTTCCGGCAATTTGAGATGTTTTTCGGGCATCCTCACTTACTGCTGTCTTAACGGTGGCTACTGAAGACGGCGAGCAGCCGAAACCGGTCTAGGATAAGGCGAAACAGGCGAGAGGAGACGGCTGTGTTGAACTCGGCTAAATTTCTTTATAGACCCCAATTCGGAGAGGAACCTTGTAAATTGGGAATAAAACCCTTCCCGAGATTAGCCCTTTGCCTAGCCGCCGATGACACCTGGAGTGACAAACCCCCAAGAGACCTAACTGAAAAGTGGTTGGCGATGTTTTCCAGCCGCCGAATGAGATCGTCCTATTGGGCCGGAAACCAATATTGCCGTTTCACATATTTCAAATTGCCGTTGTCGCCGTTCACGCTCTACTCGCTTAAGTGGACAAAGTACCGAGTACCGGCGGGCGGAATTAACCGGATAGTTCGCTGTAGGCGCTTCACGTGAAATCATTTCACCGCGATAACGCTACAATGGACAACAGTGGGCCGGGCGTCGATTCCCCGGCCGGGGGGGGGGCGGCTTAAATTTCTTCGGCTGGACATTTTCCCAATCGAATTAAGGACGGCCGGTGGCCGGCCAAATGGAGTGGACTCGCTCAAACCGACCGTATAATTATATAGGTTTCGACTACGGCCGATGTTTCGGTAACGCGTTCGGCGGGGAAACGGCAACAGAGAGAGAGAGAGACCTCGAACCGAAAGTGCGATTGATAATTTTCGCCGGGATTTTTTGAACCAGAGGAGCAGAAATACCGGTCTAACTTTATGCCAGTACAATAGGTACAATTGCGGTCCGTTCGATTAGTTTCACTCGATAAAGACACCATCCAGTGACGATACTTTTGACCTGTATCCGGCCTACAGAAAGTCTATAGGACAGTGGCCTTTCTGTCGGTATGTTGAGGTCATTATGGATTGTTCGGTTGGAAACATACCCGGGGGGGAGCATTAAGGATAAGAAGGACTTTTGACTGGAATCTCTGGATGGGGCCGATGTCGGATTTCTTGGCCGAACCCAGCATAGTTCTATTCCCTTATGTCAGTGTCGTTTATATACTGTCAGTTTGTTGACTATTGTCAGTTTTGACGTACTTTTCAAAAGAGGTCTGAACAGTCCAAATTTGTTCATTTCTTCTGCTCGTTTCTGAACCAGAAATATGTCGACGTCCTCGTCGAGGCCTCGGAGAGGCAGAAACGTTTTTTTTTTTCTTTTTTCCAATACGGCCCAAACCATAAGTGGGCGTCGAGGGTCTAAATAAGAGCTGGCGGCTAATCGGGGATCGAACCCCGTTGTTTGGGGGCACGCGAACGGCTCCCCGGCTTAATTGAAGGGAAACTCGGTGAAAGGCCGAAAAGAGAGAGGCCTAATCGGTTCTCAGAAATTAGGGCCACCGGCACCACCACCCCCACACAACCCCAAAATCAACTGTCAAACACGCAATTTCACACAAATCGTCGCAGGGGCAATCTGCCTAATTCAGTTTCGGTACTTAGACCGACCGGTTTTCCCTTAGTTTTCGGTTAGGGACAGTCGTTTTTCGGATTGCGACGAAATGCTTACGGGGGTAAAACAGAAATGCAAATTAAAATAGAGGATTCATACTCTGAGAAGGCCGAATACGTTTAAGGGCGAGTTTTTCAGTCGGGCCGCAAATTCGAATTAGATTCGAAGACCGAACGCCATACTTCTTCCCCCGAAAAACATTTGTCCCAGGCAAAGAGTACCGGGCCATTAAAAAATCCAAATAAAGGGCATTAGCTCTGTCCCTTCCAATTAATTCCAACTTAGCTTCCCTAATAATAAATATATAAAGATTACGTTCCATTTTTCTTTTCCGCAAGGGGCTCAAAGAGATTTAAACGAGGAGCAAAGCCGGGTGTTAATTGAAGTAACAAGGATACAGTTATATTTGGCCTAATTTCGGAGCTCACAATAATCCCCAGAAAGGCGAGGATCGCCTTTAATATTTGATATTTAATCGATCTCGGGGCTAGAATAGTTTACGCTCGACTTGGAAAGCGAGAGAGTTAAAAGGGTAAGACAATTTGGATTAGTGAATTCGGGGCGGTGATGAGGCTTTGGGGGGATGAATGAGGCTAGCACTCAGCCACCCCCCACCCCGGCGCTAATCCCGGGGGCCAATTGAACAATATAATGTTGTTTGCCCGAAAGATTAGGCCCACTCAACGACCAGACAAACATTTTATGGCGGAGGCGGAAGCAAAGAGATATCGCCCTCGAAGAACCGCGTCAATATTGAAGGTTTCAATGGTTAAACGAGTCGGATAATTGGCGGGCGATTAAATGACCGAAAACGGGGCCTATCTTTCAATAAAAATACATCTTAATTTTTCAATACAGGGGTGATCGGTTAACGAACACTTTCAGGATAGATTTTTGTGTTCGGACAACGAACAAAAACTAATTCATTGAAGAGCTGATAATGGAACACGAAGGTGACTTGACGGCAGAAGAACATTGAAGAAATCTCGACTGAAGAAGACCGAGAAACTCGGCGAAATGTTTCCTTCTGAAAAAGGAGAGGAAGACGAAAGAGGAGGAGCAATGCCGACATCTACCATTGAAGATCTTCTGAAGAAGTGGAAGGATGTCTCGGAGCGACGGTCTTAAAACGGTACCCAAATCGAGGTGATGTCAATACGGTTGCTGATCTCTACAACGACATCGCTATCAATAATTTCCTGAAGGTCCTGAAGGAGAGAGAAAAACAATGGATATTGGACGTGTCCTTTAACGCCCGAAGAAAGGACTGATTGATAAGCGAGACTAGATGTATGTATTGCGATATCCATAACGAATTATGTAATCGAATTCCGATTAACATATATGGTAAATCGTTAATCCGTATGTATACGGATTAACGGCTAAAATATCGCTAGTGTAGTTATTATTCGATGCCAAAATGGTTATTTTTTACGTTGGGCGAAATCTGAAACACAACGAGCGGTGGGGTTTGGGGTGAAATCCCGATAATCCTCCTCCTCCTCCTCCTCCTCCCTCCAGGCGACTCCGGGGATTGTGCGGCGGGGATCAGAGATTTCCGGCTCGTCCAAGAAATCCTACCGAGCGTTAAGTAAAACAAGAGAGGGGCCAAAAAAATTTCCCTGGGAGCAGTAGAGGCAGTTGTCTGAACCCGGGGGGTAGGCATTATAGGGCCACCCCCGCCCCATGTTCCCAGGGCGACACTCACTCCGGAGGAGGAGAAAAAAAAAAATCCCTCCTAACCCGACCCAAACTAACCCAATACTACTACCACTTTCTTCTAGTACTTCTTCTTCTTCTACTTCTTCCTACTTCTTCCATTGGGTCTGGGCCACTAGGGCGGGTAATTGCCTCGAGCGGTGATTCCTAACCAATGTTCCTCGGGATACTTCTGCGGCCCGCAGAATTATTAAACCCCCGCCGCTACAGTTGTCCTAAGAGGAGAAAAAGTCTCTCTGGTAGTTGTGAACTGCTCGTTGGACAAAGTCAATTTCTCGTGGCCCATCCGGTTTTTCTATCCATCAACACGTCATCCTCGGTTTTATACGATCGGAGGGGGTGTCCTCTACGGGGGGAAAAGTGTCGGATAGCGCGACACAAAAGAACAACAAATTGGCGTTTCGTGAAGTCAACAAGGTGAAGTACGACTGGTATAGAAATATCTTCTAATTAGTTGAATTTCTTCGAGCGGGCCGAGAACCAATTAGCCCTTAAGAGGCCCTCGGTATTTAGAATCAAACTTAATCTTCTGCAAGTGGCTCCACGTGCAATCGGAGCCCCTGCAATCCTTCAGGCTAATTGGTGCACAATAAATAAAATGCGCTTTATCGCCAAAGAGAATTTTCTGATAATTCGTAACCGGGTAAATAGACGAGGGCCGAGAGGGAAGGGATAATTCCGGTAGCGATGATGATCAACCCCCTCCACTCCTTCCACTAATCGCCTACTTCGGAGTGGAACCGTGAAGAAGAAACACTGTGGGAACATGCGCTACGACCGATCCCCGAGGAGAGAAAGTGGAATGGGGGTGAGGGGGAGGGGGGGGAAAAAAAAGGGACAAGGAGGATTAGACAGGGAATTAAGCGCCCTTCCGCTCACAACGCGGCCCGCCCCGTTATAACGTCCCCACCCCGTTTTTAATTAATCAACTGACCGGACGAACTTTCTATCGAAATCGGATACAGAATTAAAGCGCAAAAAGGGAGAGCCAAGAAAGCGCAAGGGGAGGTGTAGGGGCAACAAAAATTTCGGTTTTGTAAAGGACACAAAAAGGACACTTGTAAATCCCCGGATCGTAACTTCATTGGCGGATATTCAACGACCGAAAGAATAAGGGACGGAGGGGGCGCGTAATCGTAAAGTACAATTCTGAAATTTCGAAAAAAAAACGACGAAAAACGAATCGTCGTTTCGAGCGCTACCCCGTCGGTTAATATTCGGCGACAACCCTTAGCGAGACACACACACACACACACACACATTGTAACTACCCCGTTCTTACACGACGATTTAAACCCCGGTTTCCGGGGAGGGGGGTCGAAGTTTCGAATTCGGCGGCCCCAGGAGTCAAATAACGCCACGAATTAGCCCCGCGCGTTTAACGAATCCCTTTTTGTCGACCGTCCACACAGTTTTCGTAATGAAAACGAGTATTGCACTTTTTTTTTTTTTTACGGGGTCAAATCAGAGTATAGAATCAAAATTCGAACTCGAGTTGAAGGTAACCGAAATTCGGCAGTAACATAATTATTGAACTACCTGTTTTGTGGTCTGCGAGGGGTTGGAATTTCGGTCTTTTGCCGGCCGGTTTCGGCCGTTCGCCATCTTCAGTAGCGCGGTGTTAGTCAATTTTTTTTTGTGCACTCTTACATGTACTTTTGTGCTCACAGATGAACAAGAAAAGACCACAAACCAGCAGTGACAGTGCAGTTAGGATGCCCAAAAAAATGCCGAAAAAGATGCCGACAGTGACTGGACACCGCTACTGAAGATGGCGAACAGCCGACCGGCGAGAGGAGTGAGAAACATCACGAACCGGCGGCGAAATAATTGCGATTATGGCAGTCAAAAGGCGGGAGCGAAAAAGGAGGACACGAAGATAAAGTGAGCGCAAAATAAATGGACGTCCGAAAATAATCAGATATCCGTTTTTGAGAAGAATGGGGGGGGAGAAGCCATTTATCGTAATTGTTTAGTTCTGGGAAAGTTTCTTTAATTTAAAAGCCGGCCGAATGTCACACGTGGCTCGTGAATTGACTGAACAGACTGAAGTGGCGTGACGACCGTTCTATTTTCGCTTACGATAAGCCCACCCCCCCCCCCGGCCGCCACTTACACTTTACATATAGTATTCCGAGCACTTTTACTCTTTCCTTATTTTCAACCCCGTCGCCTTAGCCCCGTAAATATTGAGATCGGAGTAAAATTTTCAAAACATTTTGAAATCGCGACCGGCGACGTTTTTTTTCTTTTTTTTTTCAAAAACAGAGGCGTTGACAATTAACAGAGTAGAATTACGACCGAAACTAGAATATTTCGTACAGCCGCCAGACCGGTTTCGCCATTTCGCCGGTATTAAATTAAATTGACGCAAGATTTGAATTAACTGAAAAACACAATTTTTTTTTTTTTCTTTAAATTGTTACTTTTTTTTTAATGAATCGTAAAGTACACAGGATGGGGTTTATGTATGAAATCCAGTTTAGTACAGCGACGCGTTGAGGATGCATTTGTTGTTCGTTAATCACGCTCTGAACCCCCGAATCAAGGTGAAAAAATGGCTGCCAAACTTTGATTATTTTTGAAACATCCCTTTAAATGACCCTAAACTATCGGCTGTCAAATGGTTAATTTCTGGACACCCCATACAATAACGAAACAAGTTCGCCTGGCCTAGGTGGTAGGTCAAACTTTCTTCTTGTCTCCATCATTTGTACGGATTTCGGAGGCTACGTCTAAAATGTAAACGCTGTAAGCCGTAGGCCCATTATTTATCGAAGCCGTAATGGGGCGGTCAATTCCGAAACGGATATGTGGTCTGTTTATGGAGGTCACCGGAGGCAGTGGGTCAAAGTTTAATACGCATTCCGCTTCCGAGTCCGTTCGTTATTTAGTTCGGAAATTGAAGTAAAAGTGCGTCGTACCGCAAGAGATGTTGCTGATTACGTGAACCAGATAACTGGCGACACTTGTCCGAATCTACTGAAGACGGCGGGAAGTCGAAATCGGATTTAACACGTTTATAAGGGTAATAAAGACGGGCGTCGGCGTAAACGTTCCGATCGCATGTTCATTAATTGTCGGCCGATCAGATTAACTGAAAATATCGGCCGAAGATAACCGAACGCCTCCCTACTTAGTTAAGCAATTTGAACACACCTTTTATTAGGGGCTTAAAGAAATAAGCTCATAATTAAGTGAGAGAAGTACTTACTGCAAGTTGTGCAGCGCAAGGGAGTATTATTAACTGAAAGTAGCGTTTTCAATTATTAATTGCCAGGGAAAGTGTGTAATATAAGTACGCTTCAAATGAGAGTCTACTTAATGTTTATGAAATATACTGAATAGATCTCGTTAAATGAACTTCATTTTTGATTGAAGACGGCCAGGCCAGGTGGTAGAGGCCGGGACGAAATTTGAAAAAAAAAGGGGAGAAACCGGGTTCGGGCCGCGAGGTTTCGTGAAACCGAAAGGGGGATTCCGGGGGAATAAATATCCCCGGCAGTCAGCGCCCAAAAGAGGAGGGGACTCCGGCCATGGGAGCTTACCAATCCAGCTTTTCCCCGCTACAAAGGCCCTCGTTATTTTAAAAACAGGATCCGCCCCGTTTGATTCAGTTTCTTCGGGGGTTGAGGGGGGCGAACGGAAAATATCGGAAAAAGTCGGCGATTTGAGGCCGCGGCATAGATTTCCAACGAGGAATTATTTGACAACATTCAAACGATTGTATTATTGTACACAGCCCTTTGGAAGAAGAAGGAGATACAGTATATGCGCTGGTGGTTAACGGCATTAAGGGATTACCTTAGGGCGTGTTGACAAAACGAACGTATTGAAGGTTGACCCCCTACCGACCCTGACGATATGCATTTCACGACAGGAGGAAAGATTTTTATCGTCAATAACCCCCCCGGGGGGGGGGGGGCGGCGTTATTGGTGAGCCCGTTCAACTTCCAAAGGCCTGTCCCCCAAAAAACTTATTTTATTTCGACCGGGCCGGTCGCCAGTCGAACACTGGCTACCGACACTTTGGCTACCTGCACCCGGGCGGTGCTACTGACGGAATGCCATCGATTATGGCGAGACGCCCAAAAAGGGGGCGGCTGTCTGTCTGGCGGCTGGCCAAACGGCCGACCGAATACAGAGAATTACGGATATTCCGAACCCCCGAAAACTGATGGATTGACTCGAATTATACACTTTGTAGCGTAGCTAAATATCTATTTACGAATTGTTTTCAACGTCAGTAAAGATGATTACGGAATTTATCACACTGGACGCAGCGCGGCTAAGTAATAAATATTTGATGAAGTTTAAATGCTTTTATAATTCAATTCTGAGAGTGCCGAACGCTGTTTTCCCGAGAGGTAACTCTCGTATTTTATGCGGAAATAATTTCACCTAATATACATTCTGTCTATCCTCCGTAACAATCCAAACCTTTACAATTATCGCGTACCTAATATATATATATTTTTTTTTAATCGGCCCCCCAAATTGAATTTCAAACAAACTGTGTTAATTTCACGACTTGAAATTGTCCGCAGAACTGCAGAAGCGGGAGTTGTAAAGGTGGCCGCAGCTTATTTTCTGTCCGCCAGTCACAGTGCTATTTATATACGGACTTTCAGCGCCGTCACAAAATCCCACCACTGGAGAGTGTCATCACTATTCCGCTAGTGACCGGTTGTAAAAATGACAAGAAATCTCATTCAACCGGTTGACATTATTTAGGAACTGTCGGTTTCTGAATATCAACCGTCCAGCTGAATTATATAATTGTACGAGACCGGTTTCTTTTTCCCCCCCGCCTAAAATCCTAATCAGTCCCGCGACAGGATTCTCTCACCATCGGCCGGCAATATTCCTAAGTGCCGGGACGCCACTTTTTCCCGACACTTTAGAATTTGATTTTAATTCAATATAAACCGGAGGGTTTTCCGTTGTACGCATTTCTACATCGCATCGCGGAGAAACGCGCCCGTTTTCGTCCAACATTCCGTCGACGATATTTCACTCTCTAAGATTAAACTGTAATGGGGCGCTGGTAAAATTTCAAATTTAACACAAACAAAAATCTCGACGGCCGGCACACCGCGGAAAATATTCTACGGGGGCGTATTCGTAGCGCGGGACGTCGCGACGCCCCGACGCCCCCTAAGCTGTAGGAATAAATGTGCGCCCTCCCCCAAAGTGAAAGTTTTTAGGAAATTAGAACGCGGGGAAAACTTCGCCTAGGGGCTGGCCAACTTCCGCTACTGGAAATCCTTTCAAGCCCGAAGAAGGTTTAAGGGCCGAAATCAGATTCCGAATATTACAACTCCTGTAAGCCGTCGGGAAAAAGAGTTCTTGGGCCAATTATTGTAAAAAAAAAAACTTTACGGAATTCCGCTGTGCAGAATTGATAGAAAGAGCGAAACGTTACCTGACTGGATACGGATAGGACCGAGGCGCAAATTCGCTGCCCGCAACACGGTGCTAATGGAAAATAAAATTCCCTTTCACAATTTTCCGATTCACGGTACAACGAAGTATAAGTGGAACTCGAGGCCCTTCAGACCCAAACGGAGGCCACGACCTGACCTATCGCACGACAAGTGTTCAGTAGGTATATTTATTTTATTTTATTCTTTAAAAAGAAAAATTTCAATAAAACATAGTTATATAGGGCGAGAAGCTCTGTTGTAGACGATGGGTAATGTACAAATCGGTGAGAACACCTGTCAAATTATCAGGTACAATAATGCAAGTGATCGGGTACAATAATGGCGTATAGTTGTTCCGTAGGGCTACGCCCGACCTTCATTGGTTTTTGGGCGAAATATCACTTTTTACGTTTCAAAAAACGGGGCACGTTGACCCGGGAACTGTTTTTCAATTTCGGCTCCGTGACTTCAAGTATCGTCGAAGGGGGTTTGGGGGCGGTGGGACCGGGGGTAATAAAATTAGAAATAATTTATCGGCGCCGGAGAGAAACGGCCGCCGGCCGAAAACCCGGTAGTTTGAGTGGACGCTGGGGGCGGGGAGGGCGGTGAAAATTTTCATCGAGTCCATTATCGGGGTAGCACGTGACGGTGGGGCCACCCCACCACCCCCGGCCGCCCCGTCTCGTCCCATTCAGTCAACCCGCGCCACACCAAATAAATCCGAAACTACACAAACCCGTGAGGTGGAGGGTGGACGGGGGGGGGGAGGGTATAGAATCGATACCGCGGGCAGGTTAAACCCCTTTAAATTCGGCCCCTAGGGCGGGAAAACGGGAACTGTTAGTTAGGGGTAGTGCTCTTACCTCCGGCGGGGGTTCTACGATCTCCTCCTTCTCGCTCGCGGCGCAGGATAATCCGAGTGGGGCGGAACGGCGGCGGCTTGCTTCACACTTCGTCGACGACGGTACACCAAAATTATACGAGAGAAAAACTGATCGCCGGAAAACGAAAAATAAAACGGTTATCACTGGAAAAAAAAACACCCACAGAAAGGTCACCCCGGAGGGACGGAAATGTCGGCTGGGTAGGCCCGAGTAGTGTACACGGGGGTAGGCGGAAAAATGTCAGCCCCTGGATCTGTGGCCTGCGGGGTAGAGAGGGGGTGAACACTGGTGTTCTCTCGGCGTACGTAGGGGATTGATAGTGGGGTCCCGGTTGTTGGGCTGGCGGTCCTGCGGACTGGTATACTCTGGCGGTTGTTGCACAGCGCTCGGCTGGGAAGCGACTGAGTTGTGCCCCGGTGGTGGGGCCCCGGGGGGGGGGCCCGAACGCCTCCCACCACCGCCGCCGCCTCCGCCGCCTCCGCCGCCCCACACAGTGGCGCATTCACCCTAGATAAATGATTAGTTCTCCGCCCCCGCCATACCCTACCGCCCTACTCGCTCATCAACCCTACCACCGCTGTAGCCAATTTTTTTTCAACGCATCCAACGTCAAATTACAAAAAAACCCCACCATCGGTTCGTTTCGATAATGCGCACGATTTTTCGATTTTTTTTTTTTTTAAATATTGAAATACTTTTTTTTGACACGATTCAACTGCTGTCCGACGTCATCTCTCTTGGCCAGAGTGACGTTTAAGAGAAAGCCGGGATTTTGTGACTTCGTCGACTGTCGGTACGTTGAGGTCACGGTGGAACCCCACAGCTCAATACTTTGTATATTGTCAGTTCGTTACTTAAGTCCGTTTTAGTGACGGCCTTAAGAGTCCGAATTTTCTGTCCAAGTCGATTCATTTGGGTCCGGGTATGGGGTATTCAACGTGAGTCATGTGTCCGGGTGATAATTCTCCAAATAAGGAAATTATGTTTCATTACCGACATCGGCACCGAACTCCAAATACAGGGTGGGGGTGGTCCAAAAAATGTATCCACCGTTTAAAAGTCCACAACTTGCAAACCAATTGACGGAGTCGTCTCATTTTTCGTAGTGTTATAGTTTCGCGCCATACAAGCGTTGTATTGCGTCGACAGTCGCCGGATAGTCAGTGTTCTGTTGTGTCAGTTCTACCTTGTGTGTTACTCGAGTAAACGTGGCCGGCGCAAGGCTTACAATTCGATGAAAGGAAGTCAGTTTTGAATTGGTATTTTAAGTACGAAAACATTAACGAGGTTTAACGGCAACGGCGAAATGAGTAGAAGTCGGACTTTAAGCTACACTTTCACCAAAAATGAGACACAACTCCGTCAATTGGTTTGCAAGTTATGGACTGTTGAACAGTGGATTTCATTTTTTTGGACCACTCTGTACATTTCAACAAAAATTAGTTAAATATAGGAATTTTTTTCAGCCATGTCTTCCGTTCGTCTAGACAGTAGTACTATAGTAGTATTTTATGCTGGTTCCACGTGAGTCCAAGCACTGGGCACGTTAATTGCCTGCCGAGATTTCACCCGTTTACAATGCATTCCTCCGCCTTCCGGA
Source organism: Lethocerus indicus (assembly GCA_019843655.1). Classification (NCBI taxonomy): domain Eukaryota; kingdom Metazoa; phylum Arthropoda; class Insecta; order Hemiptera; family Belostomatidae; genus Lethocerus; species Lethocerus indicus. The sequence continues at coordinate 500,895 of JACDQD010000002.1, read as the reverse complement.
AGAAGAAATGGCCGAGGACCGTTGTCCACGAAAATTGGTGAAAGGACGGGGTCCAGAAGGGCCGGACTTGTTTATCCCTCCTCCAGGAGCAATAAGGGCGAGAATACCCCCACCGAAACCGGTAACCGTCCGCCACCGTCGCCTGGGACTATCTTCACCGGAATCTGTTCCATCTATTTGTCTATAGAATTGAAAATTATCCGATTTTTAAAGTGTCAGTCAAAAAATTAACAGTGCGTCAATTCAATTCGAAAGTAGGGAAAAACATTTTCCAGAGCTTTGCATTGGCCTATTCAGGAATTGAAATTGTGTCGCCTTGAAGCGATACGCAAGTATAGCAATTTAAATGATATTCCAACGTGATTCAGCCAACAGTGTTGATGATGTATATTATTCAAATTGATGGGTTTTTTTGTTTTTTTTATAAATTTCTGTTTCTCAAGTACAACTTGCTCACCGATCGCATGGAACGCAAAGCTCGGGCGCGAAACAATAGATTTGTCGGCACAAAGGATTGAAATATATATATGTATGCGTTTAATTAAAGTATGAAATTAAATTTCAGGCTGTGCGACCGACATATTTCATTTTTCGAAATTCCAAACCAACTCCAGGCGCGAACGTATCAAACGAAGAGTTGGCGAATCAAAATTGCATCGGGGGAATTGCAGTGGGAAAATTTAGTTGAATTCAGTCGTCACAGACCCATTTTTCATTGTATTCCGTCCAGAATGACATGGATGAAATACAAAACGTTATAGGGTCGGTATATGCAAGCCCGGTATATTTTATAAATTATTGTCTTCCTTATTATTCGTACATTTATTTACCATAAGTAGATGCTTTCGTTTGGGAAAAAATTGAAGGAATAAAATATGTTACAGTGTAAATTGAACAGTTTGCTCTAAAGTGCAGTCGCGTTTCTCTCGCGTAATTCCTTTCACAAAGGCGAAATTGGGTTTACCTCTACAACGGTATTAGACAACTTCCGTGAGTATCTCGCGACGCTATTTTTGGGAAATTAGGACACTCGAGGTATTAATCTAGGGGTAGGCCGATTGTCGGTGGCGAGAAGCCGCTCAGACTCGGTTACAAAAGCCGTTTATACTCAGCTTTATTGTTCCGCCTTTCGCATTCGTCTTCTCGCCTTTCAATTACAAACCGTTTCCCCTGTTTTCGGCCGAAGGAGGATCCTCCTCCTCCTCTCCACCGTTGGGTAGAACTCTTCTGGGCCAAAATCCCACGGGATATTCGGGCTGGAGGAATCGGCAGGTGGGACGGGGCCCGGGGTGGGGTGACTGAATAAGGTCAAAGGTTGTTCGGCGGTGTACGGCGTGTCGGCGGATACGTGGAACATAAATACATAATGGGGGGCCCGACAACACTTTGGCCGCCATTAATCTTCATCCGCTTTGAAACGAAGACGGATGAGTCGCCCGGCCAAAAACGGCTCCGTCTTCGCACAATTCGCCTCCTCTTCCCAGTTTTTATATTACCCTTTTAATTGCGCTAAATAGAATTCAATTTAAATCGAATTTGTACGAGAAGAGTCCAACAATAAGTGGCCAACTAATTTGCCAGGCGAAAGACCGGACCAGTCTATCGAAAGTTGACGACTCACGATGGGATTAAGCCTCAAAGTTGTGACTACAAATTATACCTTCAATAATGTCACCTCACGTGGAATCCCCGACTGAAATGAACAGATCTAAATCGTAAATTTGGACTGTTGAGACCTCTTTACGGGCATCAAAACTGACAATAGTCAACAAACTGACAGTATATAACCGACACGGACATACGGAATAGAACTATGCTGGGTTCTGCCAAGAAGTACAACATCGCCCCCATCCAGAGATTCCAGTCAAAAGTCCTTCGTACCATCCTTAATGCTCCCCCCGAGTATGTTTCTAACCGAACATAATGACCTCAACATACCGAGAGAAACGCCACTGTCCTATAGACTTTCTGTAGGCCGGATACGTTCCGCCAAGAAATACAACATCGCTCGCGTCCAAACGTTCCAGTCAAAAGTCCTTCGCACCATCCTTAATGCTCTCCCCCCCCCGGGGTATGTTTCTAACCGAACAATCCATAATGACCTCAACATACCGAGAGAAACGCCACTGTCCTATAGACTTTCTGTAGGCCGGATACGTTCCGCCAAGAAATACAACATCGCTCGCGTCCAAACGTTCCAGTCAAAAGTCCTTCGTACCATCCTTAATGCTCCATGTTTCTAACCGAACATAATGACCTCAACATACCGAGAGAAACGCCACTGTCCTATAGACTTTCTGTAGGCCGGATACGTTCCGCCAAGAAATACAACATCGCTCTTCCAGTCAAAAGTCCTTCGTACCATCCTTAATGCTCCATGTTTCTAACCGAACAATCCATAATGACCTCAACATACCTGTCCTAGACTTTCTGTAGGCCGGATACGTTCCGCCAAGAAATCCAACATCGCCACCATCCAGTTCCAGTCAAAAGTCCTTCATACAACCGAACAATCCATAATGACCTCAACATACCCGGACAGTCGACAAAGTCGCAAAATCATCTCCACATAGTTGATTGTACAATAAAGTAAAAAAAAAAAAAAAATTATGGGGCGTGAAATATGAATCCGAACGCTGTAAAATCAGAATCCCTTCGGATAGAAGACAATATCGACAATGTCGGTTACCGATCGATAGAAATCCCACGTGAGTCCGGGCAATAGACATCGGTAGACCGCACTTGGGATTCAGTTATCGGCGGGAGTGAACGGGGGGAAAGGGGCCCAAAAAAAATACAATTTGAGGGGCCCCGAAGGAGGAGGAATGCGGTAAACCGGAGGAGGCAGAGCCGCCACTGATTCGGCGGCGGGTCGCGACATCGGCATACAAATGAACGCATAATACAACTTCTGTTGGGGGTTGTTTTTTCCTCTGTTCGCCCGATAAATGAAGAAGTTTAGCCGCGCAGAAACAGCGCAAGGAGAAAAAGGGCCCGAAGGGCGGGAATTTGTACACGTACAAAATTGTCCGTCTACTATTTTAAGGGCCCAATTTAAATGGCCATACGGGCAATTTTATCCCGACAAGAGTTGATCGGGAATTCGACAACGTTTAGCGGGGGGTGTTGATGCGAGGATCGCTTTCAAATTTAAAAAAATATAACGTTATTTATTACAAATATAATAGGTAAATATAGTCTCGCTTATTAATCAGTCCTTTTTCCTTTCTTCGGCCGTTAAAGGACACGTCCAATGTCGACTGTTTTTTTCTCTCTCCTTAAGGACTTTCAGATCTAAAAGATCTTCAATGGCATATGTCGGCATTGGCTGCCCCATTTCGACGAACCCGCAGTTTGTCCTTTCAATTTCACAAAAATTACATATCTTTTCATCTCCCGTCCATTTATCCGAACTAAAAGCAGACTCTCCATTTTTTCCATGGATGTAAACTTCTTCTCGGATGTAATTTTCGTTACTCCATTACCGGGTTCGAGTCTTCTTGATCATATCTTTCCTAGCTAGGATTGCGCCTACTGCAGACGAATTGGTTTTCGAGAACCGAGCGGTTTTCGTTATCCGAATATTGTTCGTTGTCCGAACCGTTCGTTAACCGATCGCCTGCTGTACTTCGGTAGCGATTTTTAACCTACTTTCGAAAGTGTTTGAGTCTCTTCTGTGGCGATTCAGTGTCAGGATTACTGTTGAAACTGTAACACGAGTAGGTTCGTGATATTTCTCTCTCATCTCTCTCGCCGGTTCGGTCTTTTGCCAGACCGCTGTTTCGGCCGCTCGCCATCTTCAGTAGCGCTGTGTCGGTCACTGTCGGCCAGTTTTGGATGTTTATCAGGGGGCCGTCCTCACAGTGCACTGTCACTGTCACGTGCACTGCGGTGTTTGTCACTTTGTCGTGCGCTACTGAAGATTCGCTTGTGAAAAACACTACAGCAGTACAAGTGAAAGTGACAGTGGGCAGTGAGGATGGCCCCTGAAAAACATCCAAAGTGCTACTGAAGATGGGGCGAGCGGCCGAAACAGCGGTCTGGCAAAAGACCGAACCGGCGAGAGGAGACAGAACCACCGCAGTATTCCAACCCCTAGCAGACCGCAAAACAGGTATATTAAACTGTAACACTAGTTTCGGTTTTTGAATTGTACAGATTCAATAGCCGAGTTCAGAGAGAATATCCCCGCGTTACACGAAAATTATGGATTTGTGGAGCAGCGGTCATGTTACGTTATTGTGTTAACTTACGTCAGGTCGCTTGGAGGTAACGCGTTTTTCGGATTTATTGTTGTCAGTGTGGTCAGGTTCCGGTGTCGGGTATTGGCCGGCCCAGTACCGCGCCAAGTGTGGTTGGGCGACCTGAAATTAGGTTTTAAAAGGGCCCAGACCTGCTCGGACTTGGTGTTGGCGTTGGTATCCTCCCAGGGCCGGTGGGGGGTTGGTTTCGATCGATCAGTTTCGGATAAAGGCCGGGACGGTTCGCGTGTTTCGGCCACATCGAGCCGACCGGGGTCACGCCCCTCACTTAATCCAAAGGAAAACTACATCCCCCCACCCCAACCCTCACCCCCGACAATTTTTTTTATCTTAATTTAATAGTTCATTAAGTGGAAGCAGCCGGTTCTCACTTAATCTGGCCTACGCATCTGCCCCCCGGCACCGGCAACCCCTCAAAAAACCGTTTACCCGTCGCCCGAAGACGTATATTTGAATATGCTCTGAAACGTTTGAAAATTTCACCAAGACTCCTGAGTCTTATTTGACTGTTTTGTGGTCTGCGATACCGCGGGTTTGTGGCGTTTCTGTCTCCTATCGCCGGTTCGCTCTTTTGCTAGACCGGTTTCGGCCGCTCGCCACCCTCAGTAGCTCGGTGTCGGCACTCTGGATGTTTTTCGGGCGTTCTCACTGCACTGTCACTTTCGCTTAAGGGTAAGAAGAAGCGGGCGACCGTCCAACGGGCCCCCGGAGTAAATTCATATTTCCTGTAGGGAAATTTCTAAACAGAAATAATTGGACCGACTAAGATTGAAACGGGAAAAGGGAACGGCGGCAATGACCAGAAGCTACTTACGCTTTATATTCGCTCAAAGAACCTTTTTCCGACTCAAAAAGAAAATCCTTTCCCCGGGGAGGGGGGGCGGGGGGCGAAAGTAGAAGACGCCGTAGATTTTTTTACCGGACGCTATCGCTGAATTCCGTAAAGGTCACATTTCATCAAAAAGGCTTAACCTTTTCGTAACGTAGACGTTCTGGAGAAGGTGCAACGTTAGTATTTATTGGAGCGAAGAGGGACTCCCTTTACAGGCGATTATGCCGGCCACTTATTTCGTATTAACATTTTGTCAATTGGTCTGAATTAATTCTCCAAATTAAATTTCACGACTGAGCAGCGCCATCTTGTTTTCATGAACTTCACGTGTCCATTTTCATACGTCGGCGTTCGAAATGTTCTACGTACAGTTAACGTTGGGGGGTCGGGTTAATGTCGGACGAAAGAGTGGGGAAAGTCGGTCAACGATAGATCATCATAAATCATCATCGCAGCCGGGAAATTCTCGACGGCGGTCCCCGGAAGTTTCCCAGTCTACGGGGGGTGATTAAGGGGTCAATTTCCCAATTGAACGCTACCGAATGCATAAGAAATGCATTCAGGAACGAAAATCTCCGTAGTAAGTTCTCTGGAATATAGAACGGTGCCGATTGACAGGTTGAAAATGGACTCTATTACCTGGGACAATGTCGAAAGTTGATTCGGAAATTCGGATTGGAGTTGTCAAGAATTTAGTGTTTTCTTTCACTGGGCAGGGGCAAAGTTGGCGTCGGAGGTTCGGCAGTTCGCTTCTACGGCCGTTTTAAAACCGGGGAGTTGCCGACGATTAATCAAGTCGCAGGCCGGGAGTTACTTAATTACGACTTACAACTGTTACGACGTCCCGGACGGCTAAACAGGGGTGGCCGGGGTGGGGGGGGTTGGGACTCGGGTTTCCCTCAGGCTTTTCGTTTCCGGACGGCCAAATTCCCCACTCCCGCTACTCACCTTTACAGCCGGAGCGAGCTCAAAGTTTGTTTGTTGCCACGGCTTCAGAATGTGTTTTCGCCGGCGCAATATTTCACCCGGTTTAAAACCTGGGCCCCCCCCCCCACGAAGTAGGTCCCATTGTGGGCCGTCTCGGGGAACTGCCCCAGCCCCGCCCCGGACGGCGGGGTGTGCCCCATTTTGGAAGAACCGCCCCCCGCCCCCCCCCCCCACGGCACAAACCGGCCTAACTTGACTAACTTCCCTGGCCAAGTTTCAATTGGTTTACAGTACTCATCATTGAGGGCCCCCCACCACCCACCACCCCGAACGATTTAGTGTTCCCCGATGGTTGAAATATAGCCCATCCCCCCCCCCCCTAACAGGCTCGGCATAGTTCTTACTCCCCAAGTCGCCCGCAGGCATCCGATTATCTCAATAATTGTAATAATACCGCCAGTAGGTCCTTCCCGTAACGTTCCGCAGGCCGATTTTCACTTCCAGCCTCATCCAGTAGCGTTCCTATCGAGTTTCTGTTCGCACTAATCCTATTACAGCTTATGGTTAATACTCTGCGTCCTGTGGGATCTTAATGGGATCCTCTATTTATGAGCTTTTACCAAACGAATAGACAATAAATTCGGAAAAGTATCAGCTACCGATTTCAAGAATTGTAGACGTCGATCGAACAAAAACGTCCAGAATTAGCGAATCGGATGGGCGTCGGGGGGGGGGCGATTAGGGAAAATCGGCACGAACTTTCCGGACAACCCAATAATATACTTCCCACCACTATACTAACGGTAAAATTCCTATACTCTAGGTATACTTTAGTATCTTACTTGATGCTTAAGAGTTGTCCGCCTCCGTGACGGGTATTCCGAATCGACCCCCGGGTTTGGCTCAATTTCAGGGTTGTTACGCAACGGGGCGATTCACGATAAAAAAAACCTCCTTCCGTTTTCAACCCCCACCCACCCCCAGAGTTGTAATTCCATATACGGGGAAAGAGGAGGCCCCGGGTATACTGCGTTCTGCCCCTGCGTATTTCAGTCTCGCTTTCCTCCGTTTTCATCCCTTCGCCCTTCGAGTCTGCAAAGCAAGTGAAATTCAAACTGGTGCCGGACTGAGGGGTGGGCCTCACGTAACGTCGGGGGCTACGGCTGGCGAAGCCCCACTTCCCCCCCCCCGCCACACCCACCCCTTGACAGACAGAAAACCGCCCTTTCTGTTCGGCCCTTCTTAATCCGAGTTTTAACCTCCCCCCCCACCACCCTTTGGGGGTTCAAATGACTCATTTACCAACGTTTATTGTCAGCCTTATATGCGCAACTACCTTACACTGGCTCGTAGGAAGAAACTCTTAAGGACGGTACGAAGGACTTTTGACTGGAATGTTTGGATGCGAGCGATGTCGGATTTCTCTGGCGGAAACCCACAGTTTCGTGTCGGTTTTATTATAGTTTTATATATTCATCGGTTCGTTGGCTATCGTATGTTTCGATGTCCATTTCAAAAGAGGTCTCATGACTGTCCCATGAAGTGCCAGCATCATTACGATGTCTCTTGAATAAAGTTACGACGAAAGGCGGAGAGATCGGGGCTAAACAAGGGGACGACCCCCCCCCCCTTATAGGGGTTGTGGGTTTTATTATAATATAACGGTCTCGCATTCATTCGGTCTTCAACTCAAACACGGCCGGCCCCAATTCCGCTCTAATTACAACTCATATTCAGCCCCATCATTGAAGTCCATTTAGGCCATCGGCCGGTTTGGACGGGGAATCTCCCGCCCCGAGGGCGGATGACAGGGGGGTTAATCTTCTTAACTATAAAATGGGGCATTAAATTATTAAAACCTGGGCCGGAGGAAACCCGTTAAATACCCGTATTTAAAAGGCCGCGCGGTTCGAACACGAACCCTCCCGGGGTGGTGGGGTTGGGGGCTTCACGAGATTCGGTCACGCCAGTTCAATTTGTCGTCGGTCGTTTTTCTTTTTTTTTTTTTAACTGTTTATACAGATTTATAATAAAAATCGCCCCTTTTGAGAGGTTTCCCGATTATTTCACCCAAATTTCCGAAACCGGTCTAGCCTAGCGGACCGGACCGGCGGTTGGACATAGACATCTTTTCAATCTAGATTTTCCTTGACCCAAAAATCTCAAATATAATATTGAAAGAGGAGAGTTTATTGTGGTCACCTGGAATCCCCCCCATACCCGACTGAAAAGAACGGATCTAAATCGTAAATTTCGACTGTTGAGAATGAGATAAAAACTGACAATAGTCAACAAACTGACAATATATAACCGACACGGACATACGGAATAGAACTGTGCTGGGTTCCGCCAAGAAATCCAACATCGCCCCCATCCAGAGATTCCAGTCAAAAATCCTTCTTATCATCCTTAATGCTCCCCTCCGGGGTATGTTTCTAACCGAACAATCCATAATGACCTCAACATACCAAAAAATCACTCTCTCCACATCCAAATCCACTCGTGTTCAGTCCCTTTCCTCTTCTACCCATCCATTATCTTAAACGCCACTTTCTGTAGGATACAGATCAAAAGTACCATCACTGGACGGTTATTCTCCCAGAAAATGTCTTAGGGGCTTCGAATTCCCCCCCCCCGCCCTCGAACGGGTTATTGTAAATTCCGAATTGAGAGTCCGCGGCGTTTAACGGACAGGGGGGGGGCTGTGATGGCCGTATTCGTAGGGGGCGCAGGCTGAAGCAAGTTTTGGGCAAGATATTAGCGGATGTGCCGGTGTGGGGCGCCGGCTTATATAGTTTGGGGGGGCGCACGGCGGGGGGGGGCGTATCTGGACCGCATTCGACCAGAAATCTGGGAGCGTTCGACCGATAAGTGCGCGAAACGTGCCCCCACCACAATGGCCCCCCGGCCCCATTCACAGCCGAATCGGCGCGTCACGTCACAACACAGAACGTAGACCTAGTCGAGGAAAGCATTAAAATGCTTAAAGAGCGACTTCAAAGTTCGTTCGCGTATATCCCTAATTGAAAGACCAGCACTCGAGCTCTCTGGCAAAAATATCGAATTAGGAGAACATTAGAGTGATTAGTCAAAAAAACTGAAATACAACTAGTATATTTTACACGGAATGAATCGAAGATTCAGAAAGGGCGCTGGAGTAAGAGTAAGCAAGGGGGAGAAGGGAAGGAAGAGGTATTTATAAATAGGAAGGAAGGAAACTCTTCCCGGCTTCTGTCCCTTCTCAGTTCCCTTAATACCTCGCTAACTGATTAAGTTTTCAATTAGTTTTTCCGAGCCACGGGGTGAAAGGCCCGACTTCAACTTAGTTAAGCCGCTCACCCCCCCCCCCCAACGCCACCACCACTCCAAAACATCCAATCGCCCAAAGACCCAATTTTCACAGTGGACATACCACTTAAAACAACCCTTATTGCCAGTCAACCGATAGCGATCGACGGACGAAAATATTAAAAATATATTATCGATCAGTTCGCCCGCAACTGAGTGATTGCGGGACTGGAGTCGTCGCCGGAGACGGAGATTGGGGGGCGTTATTTGTATTTTTACGCGCGTTTACATCTTACAAAACCTGTATAGAGAGTATTCCGAAGTGTTTTTTTGCAGAATGCAATTCTGAAATTTCCGCACCAAAAAAATTCACGACAAAACGGGCGTGCGCACCGCCCGAGGATGAGAGGAAAAATTCAGCAATTATTTAGTTGCCAACCCGATACATATTTTATGTGTACTCGATCCGATGTAATAAGTCGGAAATCGAGTCGTGTCTTGGGGGGCGAGGGGGTAGGGGGGAGACGGATCTGTAATCTGAGAATTGAGAAATCGGTCACATTTGACTGGCGGCTGCCACCGCATGACGACTGAATACGGTCAGTGTATAGGGGATGGGGTGGGGGCGATATAATGGCGATAATTGGAAGGGGTTCTCGGCGCCAATTGTCGATTACTAATTGAATAAAACACCGCATTAATACAAATCTAATGATTTCCGACCGCCCGACCGGCCGTCCCCGTCCTGTTGTGTCGTATTGAAACCCCTCCACCCCCCGGCGAAATTCGAGACCGAAATTAATTGAGACCACCCTCACCTCTCCTCCCGGGCAGACAGTTGTAAGCGCATTACCGCCGGTTAATTGGCGGGCATTATAAGTGAGGCTGGCCAACCCCCCCACCACCCCCCCCCCCCCGGGGGTCTAAATTACCGTCTGCGATAGTCACGGTCCGCGCCGTTAAACACAGGTCACGCGCCACACCCTGACTCCATTCAATACGTTAATTTTTACAGGCGATACTTATTTTATTCTATTGGACGGGGCAAGGGAGGAAAGGGACTGGACAGGAGTGGGGATTGGGATGGGGAGAATTGGGGCGGGAGTTGAACTTCGGGAACCGGGATTTTGAGGTCGACTGTCGGGGTATGTTGAGGTCATGGGCGGATTGTCTGGTCAGAAACATACCCCCGGGGGGATGGGAGCGATGTTGGATATCTTGGCGGAACCCCATAGCTCTATACCGTATTGCTTTGTAAATTGTCAGTTTGCAAGGTCAATTTCACGTGGATTCCACGTGAGCCGTTTGTCCAGCTGGAGCCCAAGATTTATCCAGATTTAAGTTTGAATTAATTTCAATATTTGTTTCATTAGGCCGAACCCCACAGTTCAAGTCCGTATATCGGTTCCAGATCGGTTTAAGTGTACTGTTGTATTGTACAGTAATAATGTATTGTTTAAACTCAGTTTTGGCCCGTTGTCCAATAAATTTAAGTAGCGAATTGGTAGCGTCAAATCTGAAACTAATTGATTTCATCCGTTCATCATTTTTAGGTACGGCGATACCAGTAATTCTGACGGGGGGTAAATAGAAAAACGACGGTGAATTGAAGGGGGAGGAAAACGGCGCTAAAATGATAACATTAGAGTTATAAGAGAAAATCATTTATCCGGTGTTGAGGAAAGGGTGACCCTCCACCTCCCCCCACCCCCCCCCACCAACCCCCAACGAGGGGTAATAATTTCATTCTTGAGATACCGTCTGACTTTAAATTGGAACAGTTGGTAGCCGACACAAATTATCAGAGATATAACTAAGACTTATGTTCGGAAACCTAATACGTTTCTATCTCTAAATTGCCGTGACCCAGAAAAACGTTGGAAACAATTATTTTTCGGAAGGTTCTTTAATTTTTCTCCCCTTTATATATATATATATATATATATATATATTAGTCTAACTTTAATTATATAATAAATCCCCCCCCCGTACTGAAATTAAAAACAAAAGAGTTATCGCCGAATAACGAGTTTTAACGATGGTAATAAAATTAATTTAAAAATTTAAAACTCGTGTATCTACTCTAGGCGAACTACGGTAAAAAAATAAGGACGGTGAGCAACTTATTTAAAATAAGTTGTAGAGCAGAAATGTATATAATTCAATGAGGGATTAAGACAGACCCTTACATTCTGATTTGTATCTACAGAAAGCTTCGCCGAATATGCACATGCTGTATAAGATGGCGTGCTTTTTCATGTTCCTATGGAATGTTAAATTGGTGCAAAGACTGCGAGTTGTAGGCGTTCAAAGGCCGCACTAAACACTCAACAATCAATTATACAATGGGCGGAAGAGGAAAGGGACTGAACGGAGGGGGAATTGAATTTAAGTAAGCGCGATTTTGCGACTTCGTCTCGACTGTCCGGGGCATGTTGAGGCCATTGCGGATTGTTCGGTTGGAAACATACCCCGGAGGTGGGGAGGAGCATTAAGGGTGGTAAGAAGGACTTTTGACTGGAACTTTTGGACGCGAGCGATGTCGGATTTCTTGGCCGTACCCAGAATAATTTTTAATAGGCATCAAATATAAACTTTTTGACACGTAATTCTCCGATTCTCCATTTGGTGTATCGACGAAAATTTCTGTTACCCCTCCGTATCGGTATCAGTGAATTATCTGAGGAATTCGACACCTAACGGCTGAGATTACCAAGTCTGGACGTAGGACGAAGGATCTGTTTCGAGCATTTGTCTTTGCAAAGGGAAAGCCGGGAAAATAAGACTGAGTATTTCTCTTTTACTCCAGAGAGAGAGAGAGACGAATGACTTGTCATTTTCACCGTTTTCCGACGCCGACTTAAATCGTTTTAAATTGAAGCCGCCCTTCGGAAAAGTCATTCTTCACCGGGCGCTAATGAAAAGGCCCGAGCGGTCAGGAAATCTGCCCCTCAAGTAGGTACTCACCTTTGAATTCGACTGTATTTAACATGAACTAAATACTCGTATTTTGATGCCAACCCGGTATTTCCCAGTAAATATAATAATTTAATACATAAAAACAAGTCTTACCCAAGAAGGAATAACATCTCTTCAAGCTCCGTAAACATATAGTCCTAAGTTGATCTACTCTTGTGCTCGTTTTGTCGGACAAAACGCGCGTATATCGCCATTTATATATGCACGAAATACGCTGTATTCCGATGTTTAAAAAACACTTGCGGAGAATGATACACATTCCAGCATATTCCCAAAACTCTACAAAAAAAAAAAAAAATGTGAAGATTTAGATCTAACTCGGCCCCGGGGTACACGTGGACCACTTTGGGAATCGACGATCTGAATAGATTTATTGATAGTTTATTAAAACTATTTTAAACGAAAAGAAATACACTCTTGAGGATGAACTCGGCAGAGGCGAATTCTCCGGCAGAGGAACGGATTTTTCGCGAGCCTCAAAAACACCCCGAATTGAGTTTCCCATTTTGTCAATCCCCCCCCCCCCCACCATCCCCTCAACCCCTCCCACCCCCGAACAACTGTTTTCAGTGCCAAGTGCACTTATAAGTACTCAATAGAGGCGCCCAGTGAATACCGGTTCTGGGGCGCATTCAGGGCCGTTATTCGGGGGCCGGAAAGGTGATTGAAGCGGATTTTTCCGAAATTCGCGTCAACACAGCTCTAGTTTCCCTATTGTCAAATTTTCCCCCCATTTAAATTGAATACACACAAAACTATCTGTACTCTGCGGGGGCGTTGTAAACAGTACAAGCGCAATAATAATAAAATATCACGAAATATGTTTCCGAGAGCTCTCTGAGACAAAGGGCTGAAGGAGAGATCCGAAGGGTGAACATTACAAAGATATTGCATCAATTTTTATGACAATTTTTTTGTTCGGTGGAAACTAAAATGAATTATTCCCTTTGATCGCGTTGCCTAAAAATTTTTTTTTTACCAAAAAGACAAATTGTACAAAGCTGTGGGACTAACTAAAAAACAGGGAAACTATTTATTAAAATTCCGTCTTCGCCGTGTTCTTGAGGTTGATGAATTATTATAGAAATTATTATAAACGGAAAATATTATAGAAATATATAAATAGATATTTACCCCGGGCGGAATCGGGTCAGAATATTACATGGGAGGGAGGGGTGAAAATATTTTTCCCGAGGGATGAAATTCTCACATCCGTAGGCGCTTGGAATTCCGCGTCGGACCCGCCCCGGCATCTGAAAGGGGCCCTGATTTCTGTCCTCATTCAACCGAAATTCACACTCCGGCCCCATACCCGGCCCCATACCGGCCCCATACCCTACGGTGTGTCTAACCCGGCGTGACGTCTCTTTAAATTATTCCCGCCTCTGCCGGAATAGAAATTCGGGCCGTGCCGATTTTGAATCAATATTTTGATCAATTCCCCCGGCGTTAAGACTCGAGTGTGTTTTCAAGTGGAATTCCACTCGAGTGTCAGTAATAACTGTTAATAAAAAAAGAGTTAACTGAGCGAAATTTTCGGCGACCACAACACTAATTATCACCTCTAGCGCGACTTAGGAAGAATCTCGGTGGTCGGTTGAAGATTCTTTATGGATATTCATGCATTAGATGCTAGAAGAATTTCGTGTATTGAAACAAAATTTATGGCTCTTTTAAATGTATCCAGGTTTTTAAAATGTTTAAGGGTGGCTTTGGCCCTTAATTAGGACATGGAGAATTCCCACAGTAAATTCTTCTACCAATATATAATGTATTGAACAGTATCTGTACAGTTTAATGGTTAAGCCCCGGTGAAATGTCCTGTCAATATTAACAGTGTATTTTATTTTTTTTTACAACGGCCTATTTGTAAAGTAAATTGTCCTAGGGCCCTTTCGCCTTCGATTTTAACAGCAACAAGTGTAAACGGTTAATGGAAATTGTTGATGTTTCAGCATTTTCCGCCAGTTTATTCTAATTCGCATTTCCGATTATTGTTTTTACGGCCAAAAAGTTATCGGGGAAATGTTTAAATCGGTTTCAAATTTTAAAAACGTGGAATAGCGCCATCGAAAACAGTAATTATATCGACAGTGAGACCAGGAAATGTTTTGAAATCGAACATTCGAGGCTTCGAATTTTCGAAAATTACTGAAAAATGAGATCGTGTCCGTCTGCGGCTTTTCGATCGCGTCATTCTATAATTCGGTGGGGGAAATTCCGACTACCGAAAAAAGACGAGAATATTGACCACGATAAGTGGAGGACACGAACAGAAACGTGGGGCGGGGGGGGGGGCAAAAAACTGTTTAAGTGGCTCGGTCCAACCCTCTTCATTTAATACACGTAAATTTCGATATAATGGCCGGAGTTGAAAACGGCGACAAAAACTACCGCTGTTTTCAAAACGGTCGACACGCCCCGCCACGTAATTACACGTGGAAAAGGAGCGATATTTATAATTCCTATTGGACGGGGGGAAAATATCCTGGGATTAGTTCGATTATACCTGTTTCGTGGTCTGCCAGGTGTTTCGGTATTTCGGCCCGACAGGTTTCGGCCGCTCGCCGTCTTCAGTAGCGCCGCGTCAGCCACTGTCACACTTGCGCCGGTTTGTGGTCTTTTGCCGTCCTTTCGTGAGCACAAAACTACAAGTGACACTGAGGACGGCCCCCAGTAAAAACATCCAAAGTGCCGACAGTGCACTTAACACAGCGCTACTGAAGACGGCGAGCGGCCGAAACCTCGGTCTGGCGAAAGACCGAACCGGCGAGAGGAGAATCCTACGATTCTTCCGCCCGATTATTTGCACTTTCGAAATGATAATATAAGATATAAAAAAATAAAAAGGATTATACCTGTGTCTGTTTGTTGTTTTGAAGGTTTATAGATAATAGCGGCGAATGCGTAATTAATTAATATAATTTTGTTATTCGATGAGAGTAAAATAAACTGCCCGATCGGTTACTAGCCCTTCAGCTTATCAACTACACATTTTTTCAGCCCTCGCCTTAGCACTATAGTTTAAATTCCGAAAGCATTACACGACGAATATGTACTTTTTGACTCTCCCTTTCGGACGTTAAAAAAAAAACTCATAGAGCGGGGGTAGATAGATTCTACTTAGCCGCATCGGAAGTTACTTACGACTTGATGGTAATGTATTTAGGGCGGAATAAACGAGTCTGGAAAATTGTTTGTTCCCCACCCGGGAAAGAGTAGAGGGACTGGTTTTACGGGGCGGTTGGGGGGGGGGGGGAGAGGAGGGTAAATAATTTTCGTAGGGCGAAAGGAAAACTGGGTGCGAGCTTTGGGAAAGTCCTTTTAGCCGGGCGTCGGCGGCGTCGGCTCCCGTAAACTGTACAAGGATTGATACAAGGGCCCCGGATTACAGTCTGACGTCGCTAACTGTAATTTGTAGTTGAGCCTGAGCTGTAGCCGGAGCTGGAGCTGGAGTTGGAGCCGGCTGTTGGGGGTTGGCTGGGGGTTGGCTGGGGGGTGGTTGGAGGGGGTGGCCCGACCTGATAACTCTACCAGAATAAATAGTCAGATTTGTGTTGCGGTGACGCGAAGACAGCCAGCCCTCTCGCCTAAGCTCATTTACTTACTGTCTAGTGTTTCTCCGCGGCGTACAAAACTCGGAATTTTGTTTGTCTCTTTTATATAAAAAAAAATTGGAACAACAACCGTTAGAAGTACAATTGCAGAAATTTTTTTTTAAAAATTCGGTTTTCTCGTCCTAACCGACCGGTATTTACAATTGTTTCGCAACGAAATTCCTGAAAATAGGGCAAATGTGGGCCGCCTCCCACTAGTAGTATATTTCCATATTAGCCCTTGTTACGAAATTATCCACCAGAAAACCCGATAATTTATGCCTGAAATCCTGAGATTCGGCTCAAATACGTTTTACCGGCATCTTCTTCAGCATCAGACCGGAAAATCCCCGTTCGGAGCTGAAAAACTGTCGTATTTCGGGTTTTTTGAAGAAAATATACCGATCGGACATCGAAATCCGGGCCTTTGTTAACCATCAATAGATCAATGTCCGCGAGGTCCGATCTATTTTTGAGGTCTTTGAGGTTGAGTAGGGACGCTCAATGAGTCCCTCGCCTAATTTGAAGAACCGAATGATTGTCTGAGGAAATAATAAAGTACGCATTTACTTCAAGAATTGAACCCAGTGATGTTGTAATTTATCCCATTACAGATCTACGGAAATATTGCATTTTATACCAGGCAATTAAAATGATCTTTCCAACTCACTTTGAAAAATACGAAAAAAACGATACAATAATAACTTTGATAGGGACAGAGGGTTTAATATCCCGCAGAGGTAATTGGGGGATGAATAAGTTTTAATCCGAAGGGATATAATCTAAAGCGACTACAACTTGATTTACTCTTTATACCTATTATGGAAGCAGTGACTGTTCCGAAGTATTGGGGTCGGCAACTAAGTAATTGCGGAATTCAACATCAAGTGGCGTTATACATTGTTTTAAGTACGTCAACATCTACGGCACAGATAAGATTCTTTCTGAAAAATTCAGTATCAAAATTGAAAGGACCAGTTGAATTCTGTGTGTGTATACAAAGTTATAAAAAAAAAGTTCAACAAGAGATATTGCGGAGAAGCCGAATTTATCTTATACTCGCGTTCGAAACCGTCTACGGCTTATCTGTGCCAAAGATACTTTGGACGTACTCGAAAATATGTACAACTTCACTCGTCGGTGAATTCCGCAATTACTTAGTTGCCGACCCCAATATAAAAATTCTGTTTAAATAAGCGTTAAGTTTCGCTAATTTAATCGCGATTTTATTACGTTTTAAACGGCGATTATTAGCGGTGCAAAATCGGCTGCCTGTTGGGAGTGGAGCCCCCGGGGCTTTATCCAAGATACACAGGAAGATGAGAGAGAGAGAGAGAGAGAGAGGGTGGGAAACAAACTACAAGAAATACAGGCGGTTTAAATAATTCATGTATAAAATCCTAGACGCGGGTTCAGCTCGCGGGTGTGTGCTCTGGGTGTTGTCCTACACCCAACTAGTTGTGTCGGGTGCAGAGACTAACTAAAACCGGGAGCCGGGAGCCGGGGGCCCAAACTCCCGTTTATCAACTATGCATTAGGGTGTTCAGAACCCTTATACAGCCAACCTATAGGCCCCTCTTTACACCCTCATTAATACTGAATGAGTTTTTTTTAATTTTTTTATCCGACTATTAATAATGGAAGATTGAACAGAATATGTACGAATTGTAGAGGTGTACGATTGCTCCCCCAATTCGAGAGGTTTCACCCGAAGTAATTTTAAGGTAGTTTGTCAAAAATAGAAGAAATGTCCTTTAAACCGTTAAAATGTGGATATTGGGTTGACAACTAAGTATTTCACCGACAAGTGGCGTCGTACATATTTTTATAAGAGTCTCAGGATTCAAATTATTTCAGGATTCGCCGGCTGAAAGTAGATTCCACCCCTTCATAAAACGGAATTATGCGATATTGTTTCACACCGCAGGAGACATTATGTACTAGGTTCAATTAGTGAAGTAAATGCACACTTTGGGCAACTTTGAGAAGCGTCCCCACTCAACCTTTAAGCAATAAAAATTATAAATATCCTTATTTCGCTCAATGGCTTACAGGACTGTCTAGGCTTACCTAGTATCGCCATAGTTCAACACTGGGACATTGCAGAGAAGCCGAAAATGTATCTTATACGTGCTCTCGAAACCGTCTACGGCTTATCTGTGCAAAGATGTTGACGCACTTTGAAATATCTCCTGTATGTAATTTTATGCGAAAATTGGCGAATAAAAAAAGCTTTGGGGTATCGAGGGTATAGCATAATTCCGTTTTATGAAGGGGGGAGAAATTTACTTTCAGCCGGCGACTGCCGACACCGATTATTGACAGGGGATCAATTAGCGGTCGGGGGGTGGGGGGGCGGGGCGAAAGTCAACTTGAAAAGAAACCGGTGGCTAAATCCGGTCTATTGAAGAAGGGCAAGGACGGCCGACCGAGTGTAGAAAGTGAGACGGGGTTGTGGGGGGCTGGGGGTGCGGGGGAGGGCCGAAAAGGGCGAGCCTACCTGACTGTGATTAAGGGGGCCGTCCCTTAAGGTCGGAAGCCCTTATAATGGGCGCACCTACCACGGAGACACACACACACACAGGCCTTCACACACTGCAGGAGAGAGAGAGGGATGGAGAGGGAGGGAGAAAGAAGTTGGTGAAAGGGGGGGTGAATTGAGAGAGTAAGAGAGAAAGGGGTGTGAAAAAAAACAGACTCTCTTCCACGTTTCGACGTCTTGTTAACTCTTCTCAATCATCGTTTTTCTGATTCTGACAAGGGAGAAAATCGATGCCTGCCGCAGCCAGGGCTGTCCTTACCTATTTTTTGGGGGATGAAGGGCTTCAGCTACCCTTCTCTCGCCACCCACCTCATCCCCAATCCCTCCGGTCCGCCAAATCCTTAAGGTACCCAAAATGCAAGACATTATTTCTTCCATCCAGACTGTCTACGTACGGCACAGTGCGTAAGTTGAATATTCCAACTTAAAAAATCAATTTTTGTACCTACAGTGTGGGCGCGATCGACAGTAAAAAATACTATAATACTACCTTAATTTATGTAAATTAATTGCTCAATCCCCGTTATACATAATAAACCTAATATTCCGACTACAAGGGGATGCAAGAATGAAGATTGGTCGCGTCTTGATTTATGGGCAACGAAATGAAGATTTCAACATTTGTTACTTTATGTATATTAATCGATTTAATTATCCAATAAAACTTGTCCAGAACCGATCTTCCAGAATTGGAGCTAATCTCGTTTATTGAGTCCAATCAATGGAATCATATTTCAAAGCTTTTCTTCCGCACACCCCTCAACAAAAAACTGAGAATAAATTCATCGTTATACATCGTAATTTTTTTAATTAATAGTAATTAACGTCGATGTAATTTCAATTATGATCGAAATTTTTTGTGTTGTATAACTCGAACCAGATTTGAATTCCTGCAACTGATAACTGACGACGGCGAATGGTTTTATATAATAAAAATAACGTGTAGGTACGACGATACCTATCTGTACCTTGACGGCGAAAGAAAGATTTCCACGGTTTTTCAACAGACCGTACGCCAAATAAATCAATTAATTACCAACACGTCAATATAATGTATCGCAGAAACTTATGATTTCAATCAATCAACGCCGACTATTCCCCAAACGGGGGGCGTTAGCCTACAACGGGCGTAATAATGACCGATCCAACGAAATTGAGATGAATTTGATTCGAGTACAATGTACCGGCCCCTGACCGAGGGTGGGATTCGCCCCTGTAATCGATGCGACTTTTTCTCCGAAAAAATTTTCTCCCTATGTTTTCAACAGCGAGCACTGTGATTTCAGATCGGCCGAATACGTTTGCATAGAAATATGAAGAAACCACCCCGATGATGACACGATTCAACTACTGTCCCGAGGTGATGTGGTGGACGGGTAAGAGTTGGAGAGGGACTGGAACAGGAGTGGATTGGGATGAGGGAAAGGCGGGAGTGGAATATTCGGGAACCGGGATTTTGCCGGACTTCGTCGAATGTCGAGGTCACGATGGATTGAAATCTCTGGATTGGAGCGATGTTGGATGTCTCCTGGTGGAACCCCACAGCTCTATACCGTATGTCCATGCTTTGTTACTTAAGGTCAATTTCGATGTCCGTTTTAGTAACGGCCTCAAGAGTCCAAATTTTCTGTTCAATTCGATTCTTCTGATTGAAATTAAGACCTCTGACTCCTCTGTCGCCTGATTGGTCTTTTGCCGGACCGGTTTCTGCCGTCTTCAGTAATTTTTTTTTAATTATAGGGGAGTTTATTTTCCCATTTATTGTATCCCTTTGTTTCGTTTTTCAATATCTCCCTCTTGTTCTCGATTGAGACCGTGTCTTTGACTTTCCTTCTATACTATTTTCCGTACGCGTCAAGAGTCCCGTAGGGGAGGTTTCGTGAATCTGTCCGCTAGCCTATTAGAGATGGCCAGATGTTCAGTTCTCGGTCGTCAGTAATGATCGTGGGGGTGGTCCTGGCTGGATATGCCACCTGTCTTTCTAGGGTAGGTTTTTTTTGTTTGTCCTTGAGGGGAGGAGGAAGGAGGGGCGGGCCTTTTCTGTTATCCCATAGGACCGACCCCTTGAAGTACACCTGTTAGTGGGGCTGAACCCACCCTTTCGATTCGAAACAACACTAATATCCTGAACTATGCTGGCTAACCACCGCCGAGGTTTCGTTCATCATGGTTCGAAATTGAATTCAGCCCCCAAATATTTATTTAGAGGAACGGACCGAGGCCGAGGGCCTAGTCGGTGCGGTCGTGAACTCTATGCAAAGTTAACAACCGGTCGGTCTACGGCCGGATCAGCCCCCCTCTAAAGGACCACCGTTCCTAATTCAACCCCCAATAACTTTAATAGAAACTGCGCCGCCTGGATGAGAGCGAGTAGGACCGAGGCCTTGTTTGATCTAAATGTTCTAAGAAATCGCCCATTTAATTAACCCGAACCGAGTTTCGCATCCGGCCCGGCCTATGCTGAACTTCCGGCACGACCCGGAATCCTGTAACATTCGCCATTTTAGAATTTAATTTTTATATTAATGTTCCAATTTGATCGTCCCGCTGCTCTTCATACAGTTTCCGGCTAAACTAGTCGGCCGATGAATAGTAGAGGGCAGTCCCAGATATTGGGGGTAGTGGAAATTGGGGGTGTTGGAATGCGGCTAATAGGGGGTTTAGTTTTGAATAAGGGGTTGTGAGAGGGGTTCTATATTTCCAGGGCGTTTTACGCGTTGAGAAGAAGAAGGAGAGAGAGAGAGTTCCTCCGTACAAAGGACGGAGGAGAAGGAATAAGATAATCGCTCCGGACGGGAGAGAGGAGAAATCGGGATTTTTTGGGTCAACGATTTGCCCCGTCGATCCGGAGCACCCTTGCCAACCCCTCCGGCCTCCTTATCCCCAACCTTCTACTTCATATACAGTACACTTCAGTGTACATACTCGGCATTTTCGTGCCCAATATTTGTATTGTAGCGGGTATAAAAAACAGGCTCAAAGATCAAATTTGTCATCATCGTAAGAATGGAAAATGCAACTATTGCATTTGAAAATTGGAAGTCGCCAACTAACGCTACAACGTTGCATCGCTATATCCCCGTTATTTATCGGACGGTTAAAAGCATTTAAAAAATTTCCCAATCCCAAAAATATTTCCAAACTTGTTTCCAGCGATCTGCTTTCCCCTAACAGGTTGGACTTGTTCAAAGAGCCGGCTGAGAAAAAGTTAAGTTGTTGTTGTATAAGGAGGGGGTTGTGCGGCCAAACAGCAAGTGGGGCTAAGAGTGATGGGTTTAGGGTTGAAAGACCGACGGGGGTTGGGGTTGGGACAGGGTCTGAGATTTGGTGGGATTTTGAGCGGGCTTTAGCCGGGAGAATCCCAACATTCATCCCCCCGGGATAGCCCCCCCGCCCACAACGAAGGGAGGGGGCTAATCCCCTCCCCAAACCCACCCCCCCCCGCCAAAAACACTGGATCATAACTGTTGCTAGAACAAACATTTTCCCTTCAACTCGTGTCCATCGCCGCCAATAAAACCTGGCGCCTCATTCCGGCCGACCGTATTTTTTCCAGCTTAGGGGGAACGCTTTTCCCCCCCTATCGTTTGTTCCCAACCGACATCAGTGCGATAATATTATATTTCAGATAATATTAGGTCGCTTTTTTTCCCTTTAAATATATAAACCACGTTCGGCTCAGTTGCACATATATCTGTGCAGAGAATCATGTACCGAGGCGTACACAATTTAAGTATACAATTTCGGTCTGAATTAGCGTTATAAATCATTCTTGAATTTATGACACTATCCAGAGTCCAGCAGGAAAGAAACTGCAACAATTTTGCAGGCGAAAAATTCTGTTTTTTGAACTTTTGTTCTGTATCTGTTACTTTTTTTTTCCTTTTTAACTGTTTTATTTTTGCACAATCAACCTATACAGTTATGGGTGCAATTGATACATGTATTTGTATCTGTTACTGTTAAAATTTGTTGAGCAATCTGCCGAAAGGCGAGTGAAGTTACTTGTACAGTACGTAAGAGTGTAGGAGAAAGATATATTTTCTAGGGGTTTGGAATATACCGTAGGTTTGTTGTGTTTCTGTCTCCTCTCGCTGTGGTTTGGCCAGACCGCTGTTTCGGCCGCTCGCCATCTTCAGTAGCGCTGTTTTAGTCGCTGTCGGCACTTTGGATGCTGTTTTTCAGGGGGCCATCCTCACTGGCCACTGTCACTTTCACTTGTATATCACTGTAGTGTTTTTCACAAGTGAATCTTCAGTAGCGCACGACAAACTGACAAACACAGCAGTGCACGTGACAGTGACAGTGCCTGTGAGGACGGCCCCCTGAAAACATCCAAAACTGGCCGACAGTGACCGACACAGCGCTACTGAAGATGGCGAGCGGCCGAAACAGCGGTCTGGCAAAAGACCAAACCGGCGAGAGAGGAGACAGAAACACCACGAACCTACGGTGAGACCTGAAAGTTAATATAAATTCGAAGAAAGGGACAATATCTACAGTCCCGAACTCTACTATAAGCTCAGAACACTTGTCGAAATTTAATCTGGAAGTTCTACCCCTCTTGTCTTCACGATCACAAGTGTGATGATGTACAATAAAATTTCCCCATTTCAAAAATTACCCTATACTATAGTAGGGGGTATATAGTATTGAGCCGTTTATACGTGGAGCGACCGGTGCATACTAATATAGATTGGTTTCGATTGCATATAATTCGCTGGCGACATCTCGGTTAACGCGATTTGCGGGGCTTATTTGTGCAATTAAAGCCGGTCGTAGATAGAAAGGGGGTGGGGTGGTGGTGGTGGTGGTGGTGGTGGACACCCCTCAGGGGTCGAGACTATCTCCGCAGGTCGGAAGTTCTGGTCGTATTTCATTTCTCTACCGTCGCCGGGAGAACCCCCACACCCACCCACCCCTAAACCGGGACCCCATTAAAAGTTAATCCCCGACATACGGAGGATTTGTATAAACTCGCTCTCCGATTAATCCTCGCCCACAATGGACGGACGGTATTGAATGCGGACACTGTAAATGTAAATTAAACTAAAACCGTGGGCCCTATCTTCCTATCGGGGGCCCCGATAATAAATAAATGCCAGGCCCCGACGGCCAGCCCAGCGTTTCAGATAAGGGTTCCGAAATATCTTCCGATGCGGGACTAACGATTTCAAATCTGACAGGGCCGAACACAATTCATGCCTATTTGTCCTGCCATCCGATTGAACAATAATCAAACCCCATATAATAGGTATAAATGTTCTGAGATTACACTCAGGAATAGATTGAGGACATTAGAAAAATGTCTTACCATTAGCGCCTGGACAAACGACCCATTCCGGACTCAAAAGAATCGACTTGAACAGAAAATTTGGACTCTCCTAAGGCCGTTGACTAAAACGGACATCGATATATTGACCTCAAGTAACAAACTGACAACATACAAAGCGATATTCAAACTGACTTCAACAAACCCCCCCAAGTCGACTAAGTCACAAAATCCCGGTTCCCGAAGTTCCACTCCCGCCTTTCTCCTCATCCCAATCCACTCCTGTTCAGTCCCTTTCCTCTCTTACCCGTTCCATTATTATCACGGCCACGTGAAAAAAATACATGCATCAAATGTACTTATAACTGTAAAGTTGATTGTGCAGAATAAAAACTTAAAAGTTTGTAATTTAGGAAAATCTGATAGTAACACCAAGACGGCAGGTACCAATATGAGGGCGTTCGTTCCGCTGGCACATTTTTACGTCGAAAAACCCTATCTTTAACCCCATTTTATTGCGTCCATCACCCTAACTCGAGCTAGTGATAGGAACTGATTTAAATCACTCTTTTTAACCCACTCGATATTTACGGAATATTTGTGTTGTGTATATGAAAGATTCTCGTTTTCTCTAGAGTCAATCCCTGGCTGTTGTTATGGGGCTGGAAAGGTAATGGATGGATTAATTCTTCGGATTGTTTGCTCATCCCCCCAGCGTGTTAGGGTAAGGGTAGATTTACCCCAACCATTCCGCCCCTGCCCAATCCTCCGGTCTTGTTTATTATGAGGCGGGTCCAAAAACTATGGACGCCGGCGGGTGTAATTTGACTTTCTTTCAAACCAGAAAGGCCCAGGTTGATGATGATCACAGGGCCCGATCGGTCAAACAACTTTCTGGCATTACAACAAAGCAAGTGTTCATTAGGCAGGCCATTCATCTCTAATCCGGTCCTATTGTAGAATCTCAATTTGAACCACAAAATGGCCCTATTGAGATTATATTTAATCAATTTTGCACATCCGTGCAATTCGTTTTGGCGAATCTAGTCTACACAATTGTGATCTGTTTGTAGTAAATAATAAATTCCGGCTACTGGCCCTCACCAGAGGGATTTCGCTTCTAAAATACTCTGAGATTTCAGCGTCGTTTCACTTTAATGTTGCGGAGTTGCTCTCCTTTAGATATATTTAAGAGTTTACGTTTCAAACGCGGCGTGAAATGCGATCGCTTATGCAAATTTTCTTCGGCCCCAAAAGCTACAACCCCTCTTTGTTAGAATCCTCGGGTAAAATCGCCCCGGTTGAAACGGAAATCTACTCGTGTCGTACAACGCCCCAGTTTATTCAGGTATATTATTTTCGTGAAGTTGTGCGGGGGCGAAATAAGGTACACAGTTGGTTTAGATCAGGGGGGGGGTGTGGAGCGGTTCTAGATTAGCCGAAGTGTTGAGGGACGTGTCCCGCCCCAAACCCCAGGGGGAATGAGAAGTCGGCTGTATCGGGGGTGATGGGAGGGGGGCAAAACTGATGAGTACATTACCGAACCCCACCCTCGGCCTCTTGATGTTTCACGGGACGAGGGATGGGATTCCACTCACTTGAAACACAGCAGATGGACCAATTTTTGTTGCCCCCCCCATTCTCCCCTTACTCCTCATTTAGCGGATTGGGCGTAAACCTTTTGAAGATTGTATTTCATCGCCGGTGCTACGCCGGGCGTAGCGGCATCTGCCGCGCCTTTTACAACTCGCGAAAAAGCGTATTAACGAGTGAACGGTTCACCTTTCCAAGGTGAACAATGGACGCCATCAACTTCTTCGGCGATCGGGTCACTCTGGATGATCGCCATCAACGGCGGAAGCCCGGGATCGCCGCAACGAAAACCTGGTATTTTAAGGGCCTGAATTAACACACTATCAAAAGAAAGTTGAATAAAGCTTCAACAACATATACGATAGGAGATTCCCTAATCTGTGTACAAATCGAGTATGGGAAATCCTGCATTATTTATGCGCGCACCTTCCGTACTATTCCTCGGAATTTTCATATATTTCCAGATTAATCGTTTAATCAGTTTTTCCAGTCAAGATATAAGTGAAAATTTTTTCAGTAAGTTAAAAAAATAATCCGAAAGCCGATTCCCGGAGTAGTGTTTAGGCGTACAGGAATTACGTAGAGGATACATTCGGGATGGCAAAGTGCAAGGGGGCAACTAGGTCTGGAGTGTTTGCGTTCGGAATAAACTGAAACGAAACCTTTGTTTGTTATGTTGGGGCTGAAGGGGGTTTTATCTGGCTCTGGAAGGGTAAAGATTTACGTTGCCGTTCAACAGAATTCATTCTTCAATTGATTCACCGAGATCGACAATTGTGGACTCCAACTGCGAAAGTTATAAGATCTCACCCCTCTTATTGTCCAATTCGTTACCCCTAATCATTAATTTGCCCAATCAAAGTATTTAGAGAGGGACGAATTTACTACTGAAACCGAAATAGTATATATTCACAACGTAATATTTTAATACCGTAATATAATATATATTTCGAGGTGTATTTGGGGGGTAAACGCAGGGACATGTATCGTGAATAGCGATGAAGGGTCACCTGCAACGTTCTAGGACTAGTATCGTAGTAACAATCCCGTTTATCGTACCGAATTTATGCACAAAATCGTTATATTCAGTGGTATTCGCGTGTATAAATGTACTGTCTACGATACCCTATGTCTTTTTTTTTTTAAACTTTTTTTAACCAGACAGTGGACGGGTAGGGGAGGAAAGGGATTGAACAGGAGTGGATTGGGATGAGGAGGAAGGCGGGAGTGGAACTTCGGGAACCGGGATTTTGTAACTTCGTCGACTGTCGGGGTATGTTGAGGTGGATTGTGCGGTTAGAAACATACCCCCTCGGGGCAGCATTAAGGGTGGTACTTGAAGGACTTTTGACTGGAATCTCTGGATTGGAGCGATGTTGGATGTCTCCCGTTGGAACCCCACAGCCCTATACAGTATGTCCGTGTCGGTTTCGATGTCCGTTTTACTAATGGGCTTATGGGAGTCCAAATTTTCTGTTCAAGTCGATTCTTTTAAGTCCGGTATGGGGGGATCCCTATGTCTTTTTAATTGTAACCATTGGTGGATCGAATTTTCATTCGATTACAGCTAATAAAGTGTATTTCTTAGCTGGGATGGTTGGTTCAGCGGCGTTATTAGGGCAGATGGGGCGATGACAATGCCTCAAGGAGTCGGGGATTGACTTTGATGAGTCGTCGGAAGGGTTGATCGTGCCCTCCCCGACCCCATCCCCACTTCGTGCCTATCTCTTATCGCGGGGAATAATAATAAATAGAAATAACCAGACAGTAAATTGGTGTCGGCGGGTTCCCCATTTTTTTTTCTCTACAGGGTTTGACAGATGGCCCGAGATGTGAAAGGGCTTCTGAGGCGGCGTCGGCGTCGGCGGCGGCTTATTGTCGGGTGAGTAATGCCCACAGCCCTTCAGTTCCGGGACCCCACACACCCCCACCCACCCCTCCCCGGCCCCGCTACCACCATCAATGATTTGAATAATGAACGCGTAGGGAGTATAGGGCGGGTCGATAGGGTGCCCCCGCCCCCACCAACCCCCATGACCCACAGCATACCGAGTCTCCTTATTGCACCAATATTATTATTTCCTCCACGGCCCCGGCACAACAAATCCCACGAGGATCACTTCTGTACAAAAGGGAACGATCGGGAACTTAATTGGGACATGGGGACCTCTCCACCCCCCCAGAACCCACCCCCAATGCGCGGCTATTGGTTCGCACTGGGCGATTCCCCTACAGCTTATAAATCATTAATTCGACCCGGGATGAGCTCCAATTATGTACTGTAGTTAATTGTGTGTTGGATACGAATTTGCAGTTGCGAGGAAATTCGAAACTTTGTAACTTTCGGTTGTGACTGATCGGAAAGTTGTCACCCCTGTGTTTTACATCAGTGGTTTTATTGGTTTACTGTAGGTTCGTGATGTTTCTGTCTCCTCTCGCTGGTTTGGTCTTTTGCTAGACCCGGTTTCGTCTGCTCGCCATCTTCAGTAGCGGTGTGTTAGTCACTGTTGGCGAGCGGCCGAAACCGGTCTAGCAAAAGACCAAACCGGCGAGAGGAGACAGAAACATCACGAACCTACAGTATTCCAACCCCTCGCAGACCACAAAACGGGTATATCAAATTTTATTGGTTTCTCGGGGGGCGTCTGACACGTCGGCCTGCCGACAGAAAGCTACTGAAGGCGGCGAACGGCCGGTACCAGTCGACCGAAAATCCTCCACACGGTAAAGCGCACACTTGAGCGTTATGGGGGTTGGTCGTTTTTATTATTGCCGAAGAACGTCGGGGCGTTGTTGCCACATGACAACCGATTGATATGAAACAACCCCCCGTCCCCTAAACGGCCGGAAATTATCCCGGGGTGGGGGTGGTGGACTCCTCCCCTAAACTAATAATACCGCCTCCTCATCCTCCTCCCCTATTCATCTTCAATTCCGTCCACCCTGAATGCACATTCCTCTTATAGGCCACCGAACCTCAACCTGTTTTCCCGAGGGATGATCCTTCAGTTCATAATTTGTCATTAAATATATACTATTCCAGGATCGAAGACTTCCGCGACCAGAACTAGAATGAACACTAATTATTAGCTATTCCGGAATTTTTCCTGTTTTCGAAATCCACCTGAGCGAGCTAAACTTGAAGGGTTTTTGACCTTCTCTGACTTCTGACGCAGGGGGTCAACCCTGTTGACCGGATCCAACACGAAATTAGTGATAATTCCAGGTGCGTTTCACTGAAATGTTACCTGTAATTATCCCTGTAATTACCCGTTCAGATTAATATGATACACTCGTTTCATTGGCCTCGTGAATTTCCCTTCTATAACAGTATAGAGGGGAAGTTCGGAAAAGCTTATAGAAGGAAGTAGGGAGACCTCAAAAATATATGGAAATGGGTACCCGACGATTGGGAGGGTTGAAACTCGGGCTGAAAATCAGTTCCAGTTCCCGGAACGGTTGTAAATGTAAATTTCAAACGGTGTAAATAAACTTTCTCCTACTTCTCCGCCAGACTTCCAGAAATAGGAAGTAATATCCAGAGATATTCTGCGGACGGTAACACGTGGGGCCAGAAGCGACTGCACGTGGGTCCCTCTATAAACATCCCTCACTGGCCGCCAAAGAATGAGGAAGTTTTTCAAAAACTCTCGTGTACCTCGTGTACCGAAATCTTACCGGTACTATTAATTAAACAATGCATTGTAGTGTAAAATTCAACGCTAAACTAGAGAAACGAGAGTTGTAGGAACAAAGGTAGTAGAAACTTACCTGAAATTAGCTTCTGGAATATGTGAGCAAATCATATGAGACAACAGTTAATCTAGGGATATAATTGTAGCAATGAATGTAAGTTAACACGTCTAATAATAACTCTGAAATAATTATTTGGTCCCTACAATTAAACAAACACAGGTGGGTTCATCGCCTAAGGTCTTGTTTTCCCTTGCCCTTCGTAGTCTGCCCGATAATTATAAGGCACAATCTAAATTGTCCCCTCTCTCTCCCTCCCTTCACCCTCTCCTCCCTCCCTCCCTCTCCCTCCCTCGAAGGTCTAAATAGAATCGGATACGGCGTCGACCCTTCGGCCATCTATTAAATGCAGTCACGCTCCGATACTGTCGCGATAAACCGGGTGGATATTAACGTCGGCCTTATATTTACGGCGCCCACCGTTTTGGCTTCACCCCGTCGCCGGTAGCAAATCGGACCGGAGCCTCACCTCACACAATCCGGCCGTCAACCGCCCCAATTGCCAAATCTGGAATATATATATATATAACTCTTAAACTAAAAGTACGTGCCTATCAACCACTGCACTGTTTTTCCAACAGTTTCCGCTTGTAGTACTGACAATTACAACATTCTATACATGTTATAATAAAAAAGTAATATTTTAAATGTACGTACTCTTAGTCGGGCGACCATTTTATTTATAACCGGGCGGCTAAATTCACTCGGTCCCTTACACCCTGGGCTGTACCTAATTTATACCGCAGTCTTAGGGCCGCGTTAATAATATAATATTGGGCTGCGGGGGGATGATAAGTTCGCTGAATTTACGCTCGATCCGTCTGGTAATGAGTGAACTGGGGGTCACCTGCACCCAACCCGGGAGGTCAATTACAGGGGCAAGGGGGTTAAGGGGGCGAAATTTACCCCCGATAAAACCCATTTTCGTTCTAACAGAAAACGGTTTTCACTAAACGATCGCCGGACTAAAATTGGGGGCGGCAGTAGCTAAATAAACGGGTCTATAACTTTGTCTATGGACAATTTAAATATTTACTACGCTGTATAGAATAGATGTGGGTAACATTTCAGAATAATCTCTGTAGGTTTGAAGATGCGTAAAAATACAAATAACGCCCCATCTCAGTCCAGCGACGAAAAACGCAATGACTTAGTTGCCGACCCAATATGCTGTTAATGTAAGTGAAATTTATAATCGATGAATATTCATCGACATATATAGAAGATGTTGATGAGACGCCGGTTGAAGTTGGCCAGAAAATAACTGATGATTCGATGCTGTAGTGTTCTCGAATTTCTACCCCTTTGGCGGGCCGCTAGGTAACTTATAGTTACCTTATTTCTTGACGTGCTGTTGTAGAGTATATTCGTGCAATGTTGAAGGCGAGTGATTAATCAATTCGCCGCAGGTTCAGACAGAGAGAGAGAGGGAGGGAGAGAGGGGGAGAGTGAAAGGGGCGGAAATCAAAGCGATGCACGAATAATTGTTAGGCCGAAGGGCGGAGTATGCCGCGAAACGTGACCGGGCCCCATTTTCAAATAGATCACCTTGCCTAGTCAAAGCGAGCACGCCAGCCCATCAGCCCATCGGCCCTTCGGCGTCCCTTCGACGGTTACACAACACCGCACCGTGCTTTACAATTTTCACTTCCTGCTTAACCGGTCCAATTTCGCCCAACGCCAATGCACCCTCGCAACGAATCATGTCTATAAAGTGAAAACGCTATTTCCTTTTTTTGTATTTCACAATTGACTAATTTAAAGAATTTTTCCGACGCGGAACAACGGAGAGGAGAT
Organism: Lethocerus indicus; assembly: GCA_019843655.1. Lineage (NCBI taxonomy): Eukaryota > Metazoa > Arthropoda > Insecta > Hemiptera > Belostomatidae > Lethocerus > Lethocerus indicus. The sequence goes on along the minus strand of JACDQD010000002.1, from coordinate 470,054 downwards.
CTATCCGGCCGGCAACTAAGTCATTGCGGGTTTCGTCGCTAGCTGGAGATATGGTGTATTTTTACGGCCGTTTACGTCTTCAAACCTATAGAGAATATTCTGAAAATGTTTATTACACGCCCCAAAAAATGCACGACACATAGTTTAGGTCGGATATGGGGGTGGGGACAATGGAATTACCTCGTTTTCGGTTTTTTCTTTTTTTTATCAGCGAGATAAGAAATCGTGTTAGGCCCGTAAGTAGTCGAGCCTGTAAGCCGATATCAATTTCATTTATCCATTTCAGTGACGTCGTTCGGCCGTAGGATTTTAATAAAGGTCGTGTACCTCGGACTCCAGGTATGCCGGGCTAGTAACAAGAGCCTGAGCAGTAAAATTGTTTAATTTATTAGCCAAGTAGTAAAAATTTTTTATTTTTACGAGACACCCGAAGATGAGAAGGATCCGCAATTATTTAGTTGCCGGCCCAATGTAGCAGACTGGATGCCTGACAAATACGGCTACTGAAGGTGGCGAGCGGCCGATACAGGTCTGGCGTAGGTCGACCTCAAGAAAAAAAATTAATTAATCATAATATAACGGACATCGATATTGACCAAGCAATACTCAAACCGACATTGACATATGGTATTAAGCTGTGGGGTTCCACCGAGACATCCAACAGAGATTCCAATCAAAAGTCCTTCGCACCGTCCTTAATGCTCCCTGGTATGTTTCAAAACCATACAATCCCCAACATTATCCCCCGCCAGGACGGCTTAAACGCCACCGTCCCAGAGAGATCACCTCGGACAGTGGTTAAATCGTTTGATTAAAACGTATCAATTTGCACCTATAACTGTAGAAAAGTTGATTCAAAACGTTATAACTATCGCTTATAAAGGATTTTCAAGTGGTAGATGGGACCTTGGCAGGGGGAGAAGTTTGCGTTCAACGGGGATGATGTACGCAGGAGTGTCTCTAATTTGTCGCCGGGAGAGGCGTGCAGGATGATCCGTCATGGTTGGACCCCGGGGGTACCTCGGTATCCTAACAAATGGCCCGGGGGGAAGGGAGGGATGAAGGGTGGGTGGGGGGGAGGACACAGCCACTGTTATAATGTATATCTAATGGCCCAACTTTAACCTAATGTCGCGCCGAGCTGTCGGCAGACAACTCCCAATTGAATTTATCACCCGGCCCTACGGGGTGAGGGGGTGGAGGGGGTGTCGTCGGCGGGGGCAAAATAGAGTTCACCGCAATTCAAAATTCACCGGCACGGAAGGAATACAATAACGATTCGAAACCGAGTGAAAATTGGATTACGAATTAGGGAAAAATCGATTAGGATTGAAGTAACGATCAATTTCTGTTTAATTGGGTTGACAACTAAGTAATCGGGGGGGAATTCACCTGATATTAGCCGGCGGAGTCCCGTCGGGACATTTCTGGAATTCCGGAAAAACATTAGTTTTACGGCTTTCTTCTTTCGCTACCCCTCAATGACTGGAATGTTATGGACCAACAGCATCCCTTTACCGGAATAAAACCCTGTGGTAAACCCGCGTAAATTATCTCCTTACAACCCTTAAATTTTATTAACATTATAAAACAAATTATCGTACATTTAGTAGACGATTTACAGTAGTGTTATTAAACAAAAATTTCAATTCGTGGTGAGATCATTCAGCATATTGTATATAAGGGTTGACAACTAAGTAATTGGGGAATTCACCGACAACAAGTGGCGTTGTACATATTTTTTAAGTACGTCAACATCTTTGCACAGATAAGCCGTAGATAGTTTTGAATCCTAAGTATAAGATAAATTCGGCTTCTCTTTTAAGCCTTCACCGCCGTACATAGCGTACAAATTTTTGTTACTTTCGATGTAATTTTGATACTGACTGTTTCAGAAAGGACCACAAATCGAATAATGCAAAGATTCTGACGTACATAAAAATATGTACAACGCCACTTGTGTTTGGTAAATTCCCCAATTACTTGGTTGTCAACCCAATGTATAGATTCGGAGCACGACTAAATTAACCGGGGACTTTACCGGCTGGTATCTTAACTAACACGTGGGGGGGGGAGGGCTTAGTTAAGTCCCTTGTACTGATATGATCGCCGCTTAGCTCACGAGATACTTAACCGGCTTACAGCGCTGAAAAATGCGATGAAACTCTGTGTATACACAGTGTATGTAGTGTATAGTTTTCAATAATATAAATTCGCTAAGGGTGGACGAATTTTATAAGTCACCCCGCCACCCCCCCTCCCTTAAACCAGAAGGCAAATCCTACGACTGACGTCTCAATTATTCTTAGAAATCCGCCCCGTTTAGCGGCGTCGTCATATTTATTCTATTATTTTTTTTTTTGTCCTAACGAAATTTCTATTATCGCGTCCGCGATTTACCCTAAATCCACGCGGCGATGGTGAGGGTTTGGGAGGGGGTAAAAAAGGGGTGAGATAGGCGAGAAGGGCCAATTTCTGTTCGGGGGGGGGGGGGCGCTTTCTGAGCCGGCCAGATTTAGGAGGTTGAACTCGTGAAATTTATAAGCTATTAGCGGCCCTTGGACCGGACCCACCCCCACCCCCGGCTGGAACCCTTTCGGGGTTATTATGCAAAACCGGTTATAAGGAATCGCGGAAAAAGGTTATGAATATAATGCATTTCAACTGGCGTAATTCCTTACAATATAGCTCGGAAGGAGCAGTAGGAGGAGGAGGAGGAGGAGGAGCAGTAGGAGGAGGAGGAGGAGGAGGAGGAATTCACTTTGAACGGCTGAGGGTTTTTTTTTTTTTCTTTTTAAATGACCTTTTGTCCGAATTACGACCTCAGTTTTTCCCCTTTTTTTTTTCCTCCCCCCGGCCGTGTTTTTAATTTTCTCCCCCTAAATCTTCGGATTTATAAGGCGGTATATTGCCCTTTAAACTAGTGTCTATTTTACGTCCGTGGGAGATTCGGTCGGCCGTCGACTATTGCCCCATAAATCGGCCTCCCAAAAAGGCTAGTTTCGACTGTCCGCCATCTGTATGTCACCGCGGTATAATTAATTAATAAAATTAAGTTATAAAAAAAAAAATTCCGCAACGCGACTAGACAAACGTACATAAAAAAGGCCATTTTGGAACAAGCAATCCACTATCCGTTAATTATTTTACTGTATCCATCCTAAAAAATAAATATATATACAACAACGACTCTATTTGATTTTTTTTTTCAGAACTAAATGTGGCGGAATTAATTTATTTATGTACACTGTATTTGTATTGACTGTACTGTATTTCGAACCGAGGCTCGCGTTAAAACTGGAACTTACATTTTATCACTGACCAATTCCGGGTAAGTCCAAACGGGATAAATTAAAATACTCTCAATATATCAACTATATATTTTTGTTCTTCGCACGCTGATAAAAAGGTAATCAACTTATATTGTATTCGTTTTCTGACGTTTCATTCGATTTATTATTAACCCCGATACCGGTAGAAAATCAATAGGAAAAGGGCAATTTACTATTTCTAATTATAAACAGGGAAAAGCTAATTATTATCTGAGAAGAGATTTCGTAATCCCTTCCCAACTGGCCGTAAGCGTTAAACGCAACTTACTGACAAAATAATTAAATTAATAATCCGTTTACTGGAGTATATTGCGTAAATAATAAACGAGCGCTTTATAATTGTAAATACTGTTAAAATAGCGTGTTTTATTACGAGGAAAATAGCAAATTTCCTCCCCCCCCGCCCATCCGTATGTCAAATGAATTTGACAATTTCCTTTTAGTTTCCGCGAACTGGGAAATTGATTAGGTATTTTCCACTTATTGGTCCCCGCGGGCGCAGCAATACTGTAAGGAGCCGAACGAGCTCCGGTTCTCGTTAATTGCACCGGGTACGTGCAGGTCATGCCATAACACTAAACAACACGTACACGACACGAGTACGGTATGGGGGGGCGCCATATAACCGGGGGCGTTAACTGGGACACCTTTGAGAAGGATGTTGTTCGTTTCATAAATCTGCGATGTCTCCGACAGTGAGGGAGAGAGGGCGGAAACCCCTAAGGGCGTGGAATTTATTTGAAAATTTACAAAATTTAGTCCCTTCTCTATTTCTAGATCGAAGGGATGGTTGTTAACAGGGGGTGCGGGAAATTCGCCCAAACAAAAGCTTCAGCTCAGAAATTAGGGTTATGGGGTTGTTTTGTTTTTTTTGCGACAAAACTCAAATATGCCTAAACTAGGAATAAAGTAAAAAAAATTACTGAATGTAATATTCGAATGGAATTCGAACAATTCTGAATTACAATTCTGGTGTAAACAGTTGGCAAAACTGTTTATATTATAATAAACGAGCGACTAGAGTCTAGCGATTAATGAAAATAATATTGTTTCGCGTGTGATAAATGTATTTTCTGTTTTAAATTAAAGGGGTGCGGGTCAATTAAAGGGTTGAGAAACACTGTTCTAGTGCTATGGATTTTTCTGAAAAAATCCGTGACAACTCGTGTTTCATTCAACAGTGCAATTTCGCGATCCAAAAGCGATTCTGCATCTCTTGATGGAACGAAGTTTTTTTTTTCACGGGCGCAACACCGCTGGACTTTCTATCAATTAAATACAATATTTATCTGTTTGTTCGAACCGCAGCGTTCAGATTTTCATTTTTGAATTCCTCCTCCACCACCACCACCCGTATACCTTTCCAGCCCCAACCCCACTCTCAATTCGGGGCAGTTATTGTTTAATTGAGAGCCGACGATTTCTCCGAATGGGACAATTTCAGGGCCAGAAAGCACATCAGAATTCACCTTCAAAGTTGGAGAGAGAGAGAGCTTAAGCGGCTGCGGCCGGGGGGTGGTGGGGGTGGAATAGTTTGCCAAAGTTTTGAATATTAATGGTTTCGGTCGGCAAATACGAACACCTCTGCACAAACTCCAACACCAACTTATATAATGGGATCTGTTAACAATTATTTCACGCCGGCGACAGTGTAAAGTAGTAAGTTTTTTTTTTAAAAAATCACTATACCGGTTTACAAACAATTTAGTCCTCGTTTAAAGAGACCTACGTTCAGATCATCGACAGAGTGAAATTTTATCTTGAAAGATGGATGTTTTTTTCTTGCAATTAACACGAAGTGTACACGAGTTTAAGACACGTGTCTGGGGACTGTTTGGAACGAAGTGTCAGTTCGTTAATGGATTATTCGTCTCCGACGATGAAGTTCGATCGTGAAAATATTGGCTTTCAGTCTGTTTGTGCTGACACACTGTGTGTCCACAGTTGTGGGTGGTAGTGACACATCCCCCGGGGGGGGCAGTAACACGTCGGCGTCATAATTCATTTCGGGCGGACGTACCGCACAAATCGCCGGTACAAATACGGACGACGTTTCGCCCATCAATCAATCTCTCCTTCTTCAGGAGTCCACGACGATGTAACGGGGACGATACGCGCTTATAAACGGCTTGTTTCCATATCCCGGCCGTTGATTTTCAATTTTACAGTCAAAAAAATTTTCAACAAACAAGCCGTCAAATATTGTCCTCAGAAAACTCCCCGAAATTTAATTCAATTTATTATGAAAATTGAAATTAGCCGGAACGGAAAATTCTTGAAATTGCACGAGGCTTAATAAGATGGACACTGTGTTAAAACATTAATTCGGACGCAGGCTAATGTTAAAATGGAATTTAATCTGATATTAATGTAGTAAGATAAAATTATAGAATATAAGCTCGGGTCAGTAGGCAAATAATATACTGGCCAGTTTTGTACGCCGGGTAATAAAATTATGGTTTACACAATAATAAAATACGGCTAACGGTTATTGTCGCTCGAAAGATAAAATGAATTAATTTATCACTGGATGTGGATCACTGGGGTGGTTTCGAAACGCGGGGAAAAATAATATCGAGATTCTTCCCGCGGGATTTACTCGATCCAAGACTGATAATATCTGTTTTAGGCCGTTAATTCAATACCGAAAATTATAATTGAACGAGGGTTTTATAGTCGCGGCGTGATTTTCGTAATTGAAATCGGCCGGTATCGCTAACCATCCGCCCTCGGTACTCTACCGGAGGGTAAAACCTTTAATGCACTCCTTCCTTACTTCGGCTCAATACTTCGTTATAGCCGGGTGGCGGGGTGGTTGGTTGGAGGGCGGGGTGGGGGTGGACACAACATCTCGGCAACAAAACGGCAATTACCCGATGTAGCAAGAACCCGAACTTGCGGGGGCCGGGGGGTACTCGGGGCCCTAGTGACTGAAGGGCCCCCCACTGGGGACAAGTGTTAGGACGAGAGCCAGGCGTCATCAGCGGCCCTTGGACCCGGGCCAGCCGACCCCCCCCCTAGGCCCACCCCGCTAGGGGCCCCTCTGCCAACTTCCCAGCAGAGCCCCCCACTTGCCGTTTGAAATCTGCCAAATTGACTCCTACTATTTCAATTCGCGGCGTTTGGGGAGTTGGGGCATCCCTCGGCCCCACTAACCACCCCACCCCAAAACCCCACAGGCGGAGCTTTTCACCGACACGCGTGGAATACCCACCCCCACCCACCACCCACCCGGTCGACACTCGGCAATCCGACGTATAAATCTTTATACGTGGAATTGTCGGCTCCCGAGCCCTTCTGGAGTGGGGCCCCGCCATCCACCTAACGATCCCCCGCCCCCAGGCAAGCCGAATAAAATATTTCGCCCTTACGGAGCACCGGCATCTGATAGGAGCCCTCCCCCCAACAATCGGGGTTGGGATAAAATACGGCGAAAAATCGTACACCAGAGATCGATTATAATATTATTTCGCGGCTTTTAATACCCGGATATTTCGCCCGCCTGTATTTCATTCCAATTTTTTTCCAATTTCGCCTCCACCGATTTGCGTGTTTTCGAGCGAAATCGGAGAAAACGCCGGACCGGTTCTAGACCCGCTAAGTTGACGGCTCAATCGGACTCGTTCAAATATATATTGGACTTATTTACAAGCGTGACTGTGGAGATTCGACAGTTGAAAGGGCACCGTGTAATTTTCGAGTCTGTTAAACATCGACAGTATAATAAAAGCCAGTATACAGCCGCTGCAGACGTTGTAATTAGCCGGTCGGAATGTCTCTATCCGTCCGACCTACTTTCACCCCGGCTAAGGCCCCCCCGACAACAACATCTGTGGACGATTTCAATCCAACGGAGACGGCTTTTAGTTACAGCCAATTTTATATTATAACCCGTTCGCCTACGGCTATTTACATATATTTACACTCGTTTTCGAACCGTCCCCGGCCACGGACGAAGTTATCGACCGAAACCGGGTCGATTATTTCATCGAAACCGTGGATTGTTTATAAGGACTTAAACCGTTTCCACGTTCCCTATTGATGTCGCCGCCAAAACTGGTTTCTCAATAAGTTCGGGCAATTGGGAACTCCGGAACGCATTCCAGGATTCCTTTATCGTAATTTCTGATTTTTATTATTTTATTTTATTTTTATTATAATTTCTTAATTCGTAGTTCCAACCGAACTTCGACTTATTCGGACAACACTGAGCAGGAATTAAATACGCCGGTGTTGGTTGAAGAAGCCATTTCTTAAATAAATCCATACACTATATTTATTCTCGTATTCTCATTTTATCTACACGAGTTTATATGAAAAAGTTTTATCTTGGTTTAGGAAAAATTCGACTTGGTAATGCGAAAAACCCAATTGCAGTAAATGGGTCAAATGAATTTGGAGAGAAAACGTATTTAACGTTAAGTTCAATTTGGAATTTGCAACTGATTAAATGGTATGAGACCGTAAACTCCGACTCATTAATTGCGCCGACAGATTAACGTTGAGTGCAGCAATAATATGCGGAGTAATAATGTTTATTTTGGCCATTATTAGGAGGGTGTACTACGAGTGCAGCACTTATGCGGAACGGGAAACATAACACTAAAACGCTCTAGAGCAATATAAATAGTAGAAATTATGATTTTATATATATTGTCGGCATTTACAGTAGATTTTGTGGGCGCCATTAGTGAAAGTTTCACTAACACAACACACTGTAACTTGAGTGTTTCTTTAACTTTATATTCTGAAGTATAACACACATTAAGTTAACAGGGTTAACCCATTAAGTACCGTAGGCCCCAAATGGGGATAAGTTAATTTTTTTTAAATTTGTGTTTACTGGAAGTTTTATTCTTATCTACTAGTAAGTATGACACTGCAGGTTTTATCTAAATAGTGTTAAAATACTTGTAATTACGATTATTAATAAAAAAAAAAAAGCTGATAGGTCTCATTTGTCGGTTCGACTCTGTAGTGCCCCAATCTCCAAATGGGACTTGATTTGAAAAAATAAAAAAATATTTGACAAACCGGTTTTAAAAAAACATATTTCGTGGTACTGTTTGATAATAGTGCATCATTGTGAGTAAATTTTATGGACAATTTTCGGAAAAAAAATTTGTAATTTAATTAACTGATGTCAGAATATCATAGGGCGTACAATTTACATTTCTGGATATATTTTGATGGCCCAATACGATTCAAAGTACCTTTCTTGATGTATTGCTGTCATTGGAATTTGGACATCCAGACACTGAATTCAAAACAGCATTTCGCCATTTTCATTAGCCACTTTCAGCGAATTAATGGGGCCTTTGGAATCAAACCCTCTCAAAAGGTATACGCACAATTGTTTAATTGTTCTGATGGACGGGCCGATTTTTTTTTTCCTTTTTTTTTGTCTTATCCGCGCATCCATTCACGGAATCCGCACATGACACCGGCCAAATATCACTCGTCGGACGATATTTTATTACCGGAAGAAACAGCGCTCAAGACGAGATATATCGGGTCGGCAACTAAGCAGGTTTTTAGTATTTCGTCTTCGCTAATATGATGATTGGAATTAGCGCCGTTATATCGATTGTAATACGAGTTATTGTGAACTTGCCAACTTATCCCACTGTGCTGTTGGTGACCTCGGCGCTGACTTTGCCAACTTCCTCATACCTTCACCGGCGTACGAGTTCAATTCCAGCGACGGCATTTAACGAGTTATGATAAAATAGAATCTGGAGTAAGCCGTCAATCTCAACGGCCAAAAATGATCGATGCTCTTATGATAGGGATGTTGGCTATGAATATTATTATTGGCGGTGTCTGAGAGAAAGAATAAGTTCCTGAAGCGACCCCTCGTCTCTATCTACTGGAGAGGAATTCCAAATGGAAACATTCAAAAACGCCCAACGACGACGGAGAAAGCAATAATTGACCGCGTATATTTGGGACACTGAGTTCACCTTGTTCTGACAAGCAAACATCACTGCTAAGTAGCATCAAAAGAATCGACTTAAACAGAAAATTTGGACTCTTAAGGCCGTTGCTAAAAAGGGCATCGAAATTGACCTCAAATGAGAAATTCAAACCGACATGGACAAGACGTCCAACATCGCTCCCATCCAGAGATTCCAGAGATCAAAAGTCCTTCCAGTACAATCCTTAATGCTTCCCCCCGGGGGTATGTTTCTAACTAGACAATCCACCATGACCTCAACATACCCCGACAGTTGACGAAGTCGCAAAATCCCGGTTCCCGAAGTTCCACTCCCGCCCCTTTCTCCTGCTCATCCCAATCCACTCCTGTTCAGTCCCTTTCCTCCCTACCCGTCCACTATCCCCCCACCAGGACGGCTTAAACGCCCCCACTGGCCCAGAAATCATCTCGGTTGAATCGTGTCAAAAGCGTTATCACTGTATGGTTTCTTTATCGGGAGAAACACGCGAATAGTATACATGTATCAATTGCACCTATAACTCTTAAGTTGATTGTGCAAAATAAAAAAAAAAGAGTGACAACCAGATATATTTATATTTAACGTTACGTAACGATTTTCCTATTCCGGAAAATATACACCTGACTGGCACAGGCGTAGGTTCTGACGAAACAGACCCTCGGGAAAATCAAATGAACCCGAGAGGATACCAACCCCCCCCCCCCCCCCCCACCACCGTAGCCATATATTTTCTACCCCATCTCGATCCTTATCCTCCTCCACGTCTCCTCCATCCTTCTTCGGGAATAGTCTCGGCGTAATCTCCACTCTCCCAAACGTTTATCTATTGTACATCTTTGTACTCGGTCTTTCTGGCTGCCATTAATTCTTATCTCCCCGATTCCTCCTCTCCCCCCTCCCACCCTTAATTCCTCAAGTTCTATCGATCAGTTCTTCGACACTTTGCCCCCCGTCGTCCTCAATTCGGACTTAATTAATTTTCGACTGTATCCAATTGTTGGGGGACCGCCCGATTTGTCCACCCCCCCCCCACCAATACAGCGTTAAACAAAAAAGTCACGTACAAGTTTATCTATTACAAATACATAACGTGCATATAGTCTCGCTTATTAATCAGTCCTTTTACTTTCTTCGGGCGTTCCAAAAGGACATGTCCAATATCGATTGTTTTTCTCTCTCCTTCAGGACCTTCAGGAAATTATTGATCGGCTCGGTTTTGGCGCCGTTTTAAGACCGTCCCACTGACATTCTGCCACATCTTCGAAAGATCTTCAATGGCAGATATCGACATCGCTCCTCCACTTTCGTCTTCCTCATTTCTTCAGTCGAGATTTCTTCAATGTTCTTCTGTCGTCAAGTCACCTTCAAGTGTTCAATTATATCTTCAATGAATCGAAGACTATTTTCGTTCGTTATCCGAATATTGTTCGTTAACCGATCGCCCAACTCTACTTCCAATTATCACAATACCATCTATAGTATATATCGTTCCATTACATATTATATATATATATATATATATATATATATATATATATATATATCGAGCGGAACACTGGAATGGTAGTGAATTTATTGGGAATTTCTCTCCCACCTGGAGACGGACAAAAAGGTGGAGGAGGGCGTATGTGCCAGGATCCTGAATGTCATAGCCCGGGGCTATAGACGTGATCCACATTTATATCGTGGACTCCCCAGCGCCGAGCGGGCGTTGTACGTGTTGTAAGGTTGGATCGGATAAAAAAATAAAAAAAAAAAAAAAAATAGGGAGGAAAAATGAAACGGGGATAAATAATGCATCGGTCCGACGCGTGTTGTTTCCTCCTTCGGGCACAACGAAACAGTGTACGGGCGGAACAATTACAAAATTTGTTCCGGCGGCAGTTGAATCGGAAGGGATGAAAATTTAGCCGGCCTGAAAAGTCGGACTTTTCGCGCTTTGCATCGTACCTGAAAGACGGGGGGAAAAATTCCCCTATGTCGATCAGGTTCTATACAACATTGGTACATAACGGTTCACGACAGTACAGGAAGGAGCGGCATATAGAGGTCGCCCGGTTCGGAGAAACCTTCAGTCGAAATCAATAACAATAACTTCGGAAATCGTACGGTAATACCTGAATTAATATTGTAAATTCTGTCATGCCGGGTATACGTGTGAGGATCCTTATAGGCCTTAAGGGCGTTACTAAAACGGAACATAGAAATTGACCTCAAGTGACAAAGCGACAACATCAAAAGTCCTTCGCACCATCCTTAATGCCCCCCGGTATGTTTCTAACCAGACAATCCATCAGGACCTCTCAACATGCCCCGACAGTCGAAGAAAGTCACAAAATCCCGGTTCCCGAAGTGCCACTCCCGCCCCTTTCTCCTCGTCCCAATCCACTCCTGTTCAGTCCCTTTCCACTTTTACGACGGCTTAAACGCCCCACCGGCCCGGAGAGAGAGAGATCACCTCCTCGGACAGTAGTTAAATCGTGTCTAAAAGCGCCATCATCGGGGGTGGTTTCTTTCGTGAAAAATATACACGTATCAATTGTACTTATAACTGTAAAGTTGATTGTGCAAAATAAAAAAAGTTAAAAATAAAACTAAACTATGCGTGGATCGCTCTCTGAGTAGGTCACGGATTCAGTGAAAATGAAGCCGGATGAATTCCGAGAAAATCGAGACCGTCCGCCGCCTTTACGATTTCCAACACTTCAGGGGGCTATTAGTTTATTTATGGGCCCCCCCCCCGTCGGAATTTCGAGCTCCGTAAACTGTCTCGCCCGGAAATATCCTCCCAATCCGAACGCACAAATCCGTACAAATACCGTCGAGTAAACGCCTCACTCGTTTATTATTTAGCGCCGATTTCGATCTCCATCCATCCTTCCGTTTCTTCTTCACTGCACTTGACCGTCAGACAAAATTACAGGATGAGGATATTGGGTTGGCAACTAAATAATTGCGGATTCTTCTCAACTTCGCACGAGACGCGAATAGTTGTGTGTAATAAACATTTCAGTATGCTCTCTACAGAGGTTTTGGAGATGTAAACGTGCGTAGAAATACAAATAAAACGCCCCATCTCCGTCCAGCGACGAAATCCGCAATGACTTAGTTGCCGACCCGTGAAAAGCGTTTTTCAAGTTATTGTGCCGTGATGCCCGGGACCTTTTTAGCGTTGGAGCAAAGTTTCGTGCATTCGGTTTATGTTTATGGGCAATTTCAAGTGTTGAAGGGGGTGGTGTTGTAAGGTGTGCTGCTTTAGAGAACCCCGGTAGGGCGGGGTAGGCGCTGGTGCGCCACCACTATATCCGAGGGGTGGAGGGCCCCTTCGGGGTCCCGGCAGTAAACCCGGGGGGGCGGACCCGGGGGACCAATGCGGGGACAAGGGAGGGATGAGCGGGGGGAAGCGAGGGAAGAAGCTCCCACTTAACATATTGCCGCAGGTTAATAAGAGACCGGCTAATCCTTTTACCGGATTAGAAATACAGTTCACGGGGGCGGAAATTAGTCGGAAGGATATTTTCATATTTCAAGTAGACGTTGGACGAAGGGCTCCAATTCGGGCCCTAACAGAAGGCCGGCCCCCAACAGTCTTTTGCCCCTCCAATTAGATCGAGTATGTTGCACATTTCTGGCATTTCTTGCCAATTTTCTTGCGAATTTTCGCCACAGAACTTTGTCCAAACTGTGTTCTTCCACCGCCCAAAGAGGTTCAATATACGTTCTGCGAGATAATTCATTAATTTCGCTCTTAATACGCTATCGATTCTGTGACAAACAGTGCCAAGAGAATCGGAGGATAGGGGGAATATATCCTAGGTCTCTTGGCATAACCGGTTCTCGGGCCTACTTAGCGTGTTGGCACGCCACAACCCCAACAGCCATTAATCACTCGGGAGAGCCGATCGGAACACTAAGTTTTTGAAAAAACCCCCGGTTTAAAGATAGCTCACAATGTAAATTTACAGCCTTTAATCTGTCCGCCAAAGGGGGCGTTGCACAATTAGCACGTAAAGTGGAGAACTGCCCGATTGGGTTTGAGTCCGCGCTCTGAAATTATAACCACTTGGCACGTCCACGCCTTACTGGGAAAACGCGTATTCGATTTCAGCGCGAAACCAATCAACGATATTTGGCAATCTTTCGTCGAAATTTTCCGCGACCATTTTGCATAAATGTGGCCGAATTTCGTCGATTGGCGGGCTCGATGGCGTAGACCTTTGACTCCGAATAACCCCGTAAAATGAAATAAAATTTGTGTCAAATCACATTATCTAGTGGGGAGGGGGGGCAATTCTTATCACCGAAACGAGAGAGATTACATCGAAAATGTCTCGTGCTGCAATTGAACTGTTTCACGGTCCGTACGTGGGGGGCACGTGGTCTTGTTGAAACAGCACGTGTCATCCACATCAATATCGTCCAGTTTAGGCTGAAATAACTACCGTGTTGTCAATGATATCAACGTTGAGGATGAGTTTGTTTTTCGTTAATAAGTGACCATATTTTGTAGGAAATTTTCGAACTGTGCGGCTGCCGAAATTTCACTATTTTTGAAATATTGTTCAACAATATTGAGAAAACACGTTGTTCTCATCGTGTAACGCCCCAAAATTCGTACACATTAGAAAACGCATTAGAAAATTGTTGAAGATTGTACTCAGATTTCGGTTGCTAGTCTGAAAACGCATATTACTCGCGTCGAAATTTCGCAATTTATTTACAGTATTTACAACAGCTCGAGACAAATGGTTTTCTCCAGCAGGTTGCTGGAATTCTTGAGAAGTATTTTCTGCTCGTAGCCGGCCCGCTGAACCTGTTTAACCGGACCGAATTACACAACTATATTGTCGGCACTACGGCCGAAGGCCGAAGCCGGTACTTGTGAGAGATGGGGGGGGCCCTGGATATGGTTATTAATGGGCCGACCGGGGATATACTTTATTAAATGGATTTTTATCGGGCGGTTGGAAAAAAATAAAACCGAACCCGTCTAACGAACGGGAGCGAGAATAGTTGTGCAATTGCACGAGATAACATCTAATCTTGGGGGTACAAGGGCGTTAACGTAACCGTAAAACGTGCTGACAAATCGAACAATTCCAGTTCACCTAACAAGTAGATTTTCCGTGCGTTTTCCCACAAGCCGTACTGAAGAATTGAACGAAACTCGTGACTGATAACAGTGGACAGTTTCGGGCGAGAAATCTGAAACTGAAGTTTGAAAAATTGCATAATACCGGCCAGCGGTACGTCTTTTCTGCATACATTTTTTCCGGTCGTCACGGTTACATGCACAACTTTATGTTATTTATCAGTGGAGCATTTCAGTCCGCTTATAATCCGAGCAAATACGATAATTCTTGACACTTTTCAGAGTCAGTTCAATAATCGAACAGTGCAGTTTGAAAATGGCCCAACTCCATTCTCGATAAGAAAACTAATATTATTCGCCCAATAATCGCCACTATTTTAATAGGAACTATAAATTTAACACCCTCAGATACACTTAAGAGGTATGACACATTCCGTATCCTATACGTATATTTTTAAATTCGTCGAAACGCAAACCCTTAAATATTTCGATTTGAACCCATTTCCCAATTGGTGCCGATCTTTTTCAATAATTTCGCTGACAAACGAATATTCCATTTTTCCCCAAATACATTCAAGGAATATACTATTTAACAATTGTTTCCAAACGAGACTAATTCGGGATATTAAAATACTATAAATTAAAAGAGATTTCTGGCGGAGGTTCAATTTTTAATTTTTTCTTTAAATTTCCGAATTGAATTGGGAGCGACTGAAAATTTTAAACGGGACGCCGATATTAAGAGTAATCGGTGTTTTTTCCGAAGGGAAATTGCTGTTGGCGGAGGGGGTTGTGTGTGTGTGTTGGGGGGATTTGTTCCCCGGAAAAACCGTCCGTATTTTTGTCTCGGTGGTATTTCCAGGGGGGGGCGGGGGTCACTTTCCTCCCCTACTCACGGCCGGACTTCCTTATCTGAATTTTGCAGGACTCTTTGGGGCCCCTAAAACAAATTAAATCTTATTCCGCCCCCCGGCATTGCAACCCCTCCTGTGTCCTGCCAACGAAATCGCCCCGCTGCCGAAAACATCACAGCGCCAATGTCACAGTCAACTATCGGTCTGGTAAAATTCGGAAAAAAATATATATAACATTTATGAAAATACATTGAAATAACTACGAGGGTAGTAGGAAGTTATATTGTAAATGTCTGCAACTAAATAATTGCGGATTCTTCTCATCTTCGGGCGTGCGCGCACCCAATCTTATGTCGTGCACTTTTTGATACGCACGACGAATAGTTGGCGTAATAAACATTTCAGAATACTCTCTATTTGAAGATGTAGACGTGCGTAAAAAATACAGAATAACGCCATCTCCATATAGCGACGAAAGCCGCAATGACTTAGTTGCCGACCCCATAACTTTATATATTTGTCAATTTGTAGACCTAATGACCGTTTGTAGATTCGCGGTTTAAATCTACGTTTTCGGATTGGAACGTCGGGGCGGGGGGGGTCACTGGGCGTACATAAACGTATTACGTTCTGGATATCTGGTAATATCTGTTGTGGTTGGGGGGGGGTGGTTCATCTTTATCGGCGATTCGCCCCACAATTTCTTTTCTCCGGTAGAAGTGCCGTATAATACGGCCGTTAATAAATTTCTGGAGGGCGCTGATTTTCGAATCGTCCGTGAAATTATAATTATAATACCGGGGCGTCTACCGCATAACGGCGATTGTAATTGGTACTTTTCTACGGTTATAGGGGGTAAAAGAAAGAAGTTGTTTATTGTCGGCCGGTAGCAATTTAAAAGGCACATTCGGGGGAGGGGGGCATTTCCGGAGTTCTCGATTTCGGACAGGATTTTTCTCCTCACGACGATCTCGCCGGAACCCCTGGAGTGTGCGGTACAAGAAATATCGTCCAGATGTTGATATAACTACCTTAAAATATTGAAAAATTAGATAAATTTCTCCGGGTATTAGACTCTTACCTAATTGTCCCAATGTCCAGCGTGTCCAGGAATACGCCTGGAATAAAAATCGCCCGGAACCATCCGATGAATCGATCCGCGAATTCGGTGTACCCGACGAACGGAAAAAGATACGGACGCGATAAAAACGGACGAAGGCTTTTGCGGCTTTTTTGCGATAGAACCGAGATAAGCCCTCGGAATAATTGGGTCCGACTCGAGTCTCGGGGGTTTTTCTAACAAACGGGAACTCGGCCGGGTTTTCTTACTCCGAGAGTCTCACCCTTTTCTTCCGCCTATTTAAATATTGACAAATTCCTAAACCCCCCCCCCCTCTAGGGGTCGGTGAGGGGGGGAAAGCCACCAATTTTGAGTTGGCGATAAGCCGCAGATGAATATTTCAAGCCCCCTATAGGGGCCCTGGTGAACACCCACCGCCCCCCCCCATACCGAGAGGAATTCCTCCCCCTCGACATCCACCTTATAACTTATTTTCTGTTTTTGTTTCCCTCCCCCAACATTCTTTGACCCGCCCCCCTTACACGGTCGAATTATTTATCGATTTATTTTTGCAAACTTCACGCTCAAGAGAAACTTATCTTGAGCACGCGGAACTGAAATTTTCGATTGCAACGTTCGAATCAATTTTTATTACCGTATTAAGGGGAAGATTTATTTTCAAAAAAGACTCGAGTAATGGATCAACAACCAATTGCCGATTCGCTTGACTTATAAGGGAGAAATATTTGGGGGTAGCTAATGTTAAAACTAGCGCTATTCAACCTTAATATAAACTGATATTTTTAATAATTACGGATGATATTTTATGGACGGTGGATATCTTCAAAATTTTTAGTGTATAATATCCCGGAAAACAACTGTTATTATAGCGGACGTCCTGAATTTCCAACGAATCGTTTAAATCACAGCGATACGATTTTTTTTCCATAATTCCGAACAGAATTTTAAACACGCTGTGAAGCAGCGTCCATGTGGCAGTGCTGACAGGATGCTCAGTGCCCAGTTCTGTTTGTGAATGCAATGGGCCCCCGGAATTCCTCGTGTCCGCTTAATCAACCCCACTAATGACAATGTCGATTAGAAGATTGGAATTCTTGAAAAGTGAAACGCATTCACCCCCCCCCGCCATCCATCAACCCCCCCCGGTTTTTAAATACGTCGGGTAACTTCTTTCCAGGAATTTCTTTCTTCTCCCGATTGGGGTGAGGGGGCGCTGTCGAGTTCATTAGTAGTTCCATTATCGGAATTTTCCCTTTTCCTTTTTTATTCTCCATCCCGTCGTGTCCGACTACGACGATAAGCCGGAATGTTATCCGGGGGGCCGGTCTCCCCTTCCAATTATCGCTCTGAGTCTAATATATCAATTAGCGCCCCCGGGACCGGCCCCTTTCGTTATTTTGGACGCTTCTCTGAAGCCTGTGCGATGAGACGGACCAGTCTGGCAGAAACCGGTCTAGCATTGCAGACCGCCTGGCTCAAGTTCAATGAAGTAACTGTCAAAGAAGTAACTATTTTAATTTTTTTTCGTTTTCCGAAAAAATACCCTTATTCCGAAGCTGGATTTGGAAGCGTAGGCCGAAAGGGAATATCGAATGAGGAGAATCAAATTCGTGGATCGTCAACGAAATGCCGGGAGTTGTGGGGGAGGTGAGGGGGGGGGTGGTCGACCCCCTAAAAACGCATAATTACTATTAATAATCGCAATAACAATGATAAGACAGGACATAATCCAGACCCCAACCCGTGATCATCGAAAACACGAACGGATTTCGATTGGGCCGTGTTTAGGTCCCGGGGGTTGCTGGATAAACAGTCGGACAAGACGATATCCCCCCAATTTGCATAGACGCATGCATGATTCATGAATCGTGTCCGATAGGTAAAGGTAAATATAAAATATTTACCTTTACAATTGACGCTGAACCTTGAGCGACTTGAAGGTGAGGCACTTGGCGGCTCACCGAGTTTTAACATTACTGTGGACAATAATCCGAGCTTAGGCTTAATAAACAAAGCTGGACTGATTGAATGGACAAGGGTTGAAACTTCGAATCTGGGGCCTATACCGAGTGCAGTCGGGATAAACGAGGGGTTCGGAAATGTAGAAAATACGCGATTTTTGTCCGCTCCGATACAGGTAGAGGTGGGGCCGTACCTGTTGTTGTTGTACCGGCTGACCTTTGCGACAAGTGTGTGGGCGTACAACGGTACGCAGAATTCAGTCCTTCGGCCGCCACCTTGAACATTATAAATGAATTTTATTGACGGGACGTTTAAAATTGGGTTTCGTCGTATTGACGCCGCATGAAACGATTGCGGAGCGGTTTTATTAGGCGGAAAATTAGGTGATAACGTTATCTGTTTAGGAAATTCGACGCGTTTCGGGGGCGATATTGAAATTGAAACCGATTTATGGAGATAATCAGAGTCGGGACTGGATTTTTATTGGGGCTAATTCTACATCTGTTCCTATACCAACGGCCGGGTGCAAAAGGCCTTTCTAATGGACGGGCTCCGTTTAGACCTTTGGAATTCCTTTCGCTCGGTCCATTCAAGCCGTTCGTCGTGACCTCCGCCGGTTCTCGGACATCTGACGCTTCCAGTTCAACGCAGAGCCAGATCTGGGACGCGAAGAATTTGAATTTGAGACACGAGGCCGTGTGGACCATTTGATGGATGAAATGGTCGCGGGAAAATCAAAATTGGTAACGAATAGACGGGATTTGAACGCAGGCTGTGTGCCTGCGTCTGTGCGTGCGTGTGGGAGGACGAGTTATATAAACAAGTTTTGGCAACTTTCCCGAACGGGAGTGGGCTAGGGATTGAAAAAAAGAAAAAGAAAAAAAAAGGCCCGGGCATTGTGTTTGACGCCCGGCCTAGCGTGGGCCACACGATTTATAAGGGCCCAAAAAGCCCGAAGCCAATGGCACGGACGACAAAATTGTTGCTATTCCAAACGGGAAAATATTTACCGAAGAAGTAAGACGGATTCGGCAGGAAAAATTCGGCATCTATCGTCGATGGCAACTAAATAACTGCGGATTCTCACCATACGCTGTTGACGAGTGTTTCAATGTTTCAATCCGTGTTCGGGACATATCCGTAACGATTATTGACTTTATTCGGTCGTCGTCAACTTCGACTGGACAAAATTTAGCAACCCTGTTTCGACACTGAAGGGTTTCAGTTTTTTGTGAGATTGCAACGCAATTTTTACAATAACGAAAATAAAATCGGATACCTATAAAAATATTTCTCAATACAACCATCGGCAACGGTCCAAATGGTTGAAATGTCACTGACTTATTTACGGTAATAACGCGTGATTTAAAATATGATTTCGATATTCAAATCTTTACAGGCGTTCGTAAAAATTGAAGGTGACGGTTGATCTGCAATCCGTTAAGATAATTTATGTCAACGGAGTTCTGCTATAATTGAAATTCTACTTACTTACAGTCAGAAGGTCGAACTTCTGGAACAGTTCCGAGAAACAATTTAAATATTAGATCAGACACTCGCTTGGCTGTGCAGTCGCTCTGAAGTCTGCAAGGATAAGATAACAATGTGAAGGGTATTTAGAATTCTCGGTTCTCGTGCACTATTATAATTTGTGAGATTGCAACGCATTTTTTTCACAAAAATATTAGTCAATATAACAGTACAACCATCGGATGTTCGGACTCAAATCAATAGAAAGCGTACAATTTCCTTATTTTATAGAATTACCGGACAAATCAGCTCTTAATGTTATCGAACTGGGTAATTATGACACCACTTATTCGGTGAGTTATAACCGAAAAAGTTCAACGGCACTTTCTCATCGGACTCTATTGCGTATCTTTATACAGAGTGGTCCAAAAAAATGTATCCACCGTTCAACGGTCCATAACTTGCAAACTAATTGACTGAGTTGTGTCTCATTTTTGGTGAATGGTATAGCTTAAAGTCCAACTTGAAGATATCACCCACTGTAGGTGTTCGAAATTGTCACCATTATTAACATCCACAGACAGAAACGATGCCGGCCCAACTGCAGCACCAACTACTGACTGAACAACGTGTTCAGAGTCGGATATTGGCTCTGTTTTGATACTCATTTCGTACTTAAAAATACCACTTCAAAACTGACTTCCTTTCATCATAATGTAAGCCTTGCGCCGGCCACGTTTACTCGAGTAACGAAAGGTACAACTGACACAACAGAACACTGACTATCCAGCGACTGTCATCTGACAATACAGCAATACAACGTCAATTAGTTTGCAAGTTATGGACTTTTAAACGGTGGATACATTTTTTTTTTTTGTTACCCCTCTGTTATATATTGGCGAATATACGTGAAAAATTGAAGTATTGTTCGCCCTACATTTTGAACCCGGTACAAGTAGGTCTGAAAGTGTTGTTGATAGGGAAAAGCTTACGGGGCGGGGGGGGCGGATTGTAAAAGCTAAAGTGTACTAACGATCGCCGAATAAAAATACATACGAGTGTGCAGGGCCTAATAGGTAGGTGGGGGGGGGGCCGGTACGCTGCGCGTTTGCCGACTTACTCATTCAAATAAACATTTTACCGAAGATGAAAAACAAAACCCCCCCTGAGGACGGCTTTTATTTCTCTGTGTTTGTGTTGAGTGGGTTTGGACCCAATTATTCGGGGGCTTATCTGGCCGGAGGGTTTTTTTTTTTTGTATTTCCGATTGGGTCATTCCAATTGTGTACCTTCATTTCTTCGAGCCATCATTTTAAACTTCATATTTTTAAGGGCGCGGGTTCGGCCGGAAAAAAAATACCCCCCCCCCCGATTACTCTCCACGAAAATAACAACGGGCGTTAGAGAAAAATCGAATCGTGAACTATAAAAAATATTTTGATTTCTCATTGAACTACATTACGGTGGTTCAAAATCTCCAATCCGTATATCAATATATAAGGAATGTAGCTCAACCAGCATAAAACTTATTAGAATTATTAGGAAAATGTTGTATTTATTATCTGTATAACTGTTCTGTCTCTAGCAGTAGTTAGTAACTAAGAGCAGGACGGAGTCAGCGAGATAAATATTTCAGGTTTTTATGACGGCGTCCATTAAAGAAATAAATCGTCTCCGAGGTCATAGCTCGGAGTTTCACTTTTCCCCCTCGAATTCTTCATTATTTCTCATTCCTGGGGGTGAGTAGGAGGATATAGAGTAGGAGAGAATAATTAGACTACATTAGACTTGTGTCCACTAAGTGGAGTATAATAATCGGAAATATGACGCGGAAGTAGATTATTTCCTAGACACAGTTTGAAACAAAGGTCTACGGGGAATTTTATAGCGGAAGCCGGAAACCGGTACTCGCGTTTGGCAACAAGTGGCGCTCCAACCCTTTTTAGGGGGATTTCCTCTCCGGGTTGGGGAAAAAAAGGAAGAAAAGCGCCGGGAAAAAATATGCCGGACAACGCCTCGACTAGTTAATTTGGAACGCCGAGTGCAATAGGAGCCTGGAAACGTTCCAGGGCTTCCAGGCGGTGGGGCGGCGGTTTTTCCGTTTCACCGCACCGGCGGCCCTCGACGATTTTCCATTTCAACACCGCCTCAACAACAACAAGAAGAAGAAGAAGAAGAAGAAGAAAAACAGAACATGGCCTAGATTATGCCGTTTTCTTAGAACGGAGGCTAAGTAACTATGAATTTTTTTACAGCAATTTGTATATAGGGCCTCCGGTTATGCAGGATGTAATAATAAGTAACTGGCGGCGTTCCAAATTCAACTCGAGAAGTTGTCGGACGCCATCACGCCCAGCTATAATAATCGTCTGTTTTAAACGATAAACTATCTAATCAAATTATTCCAATCTACATTGCAAAATGTACAACTTCTCTGTAACATTTCGTACGAAATGTATTACTTTAAAGGCGTTATTTGACGCTGTACAACGTTTCATTCTCTTGTTTGAAGACGCGCCCTTTGAAGGGCCCGGAGATTTGGCAATTGAAGTTAAAAAATGATCCGTTCCAATTGGATTGGGCTGAAATGAATACCGATTCGTGTTAATCGGCCGTTAAATTTATTACAAAGCGAAAAGCTGTAAATTCAAATCCTGTTGAAGATTTGTAATTGTACAAGAATTGGGCCGTTCGTGCGGTGGAGGGATGGCCGGGGGGGTGATATAGGTGTAAAACAGGTATTTTAACTAGATTTCCCGGGGAACTTAGTATTGACATTCGGGGATGGTGGGGGATGGGAGGGAGGGTAGACCGAAACAGCTTCTGATTAAGTTGGGGCCCACAACAAGTGGCGGAACAACTGTCAAGTGCAACAACAAATCCAATAAAGGGTGGGAGGGAGGGAGGGAGGGAGGAGGCGGAAGCTTCGTTCACCTCCAATATGGCCCAGATATTGCATTTCTCACTCTGTCGGCGTCAACAACAAACATACGGCGTTTGCAATTGCATCCGCGCTGCACCCGGCCAAAAGGTGGAAGTGTTTTCCACTCGGAATTTTATACAGCACTTCAACCTAATTGTACGACGACTTGTTTTATAAAAAAAAAAAAAACACACAGTTTCAACGTTCAGAGTTTCACGACACCTGTTGTGTATTTCTACAAAAAAAAAAAATATAACATTAAAAATATTAAAATGTTTTCGTCCAGTCCAATTTAATGCATATCGGTTTTATAGCATTTTGAAAAATAAAAATATATATCCCCCCCCCACCCAATCGAGTCCATGAAATTAGTCATATTATTATGTTAAAGCGCGAAAAAGACTTTGAAAACAATTATTTTCAGAGGAAAAAGCGTCTAGATGTACAATGTAGTTTCGCACTTCGACATCCAATTTTCTCATCCACACTTCAACCGGAACTTCAAATGTCACTGACTCATTTCCTGTATATCCCGGTGCGAACGGAAAATATTGCCGAAGAAGTGAGAGACAATTCGGCAGGAAAAATTCGGCATCTATCGTCGATGTTTCGCGTCGGCAACTAAATAATTGCGGATTCTGACCGTCCGCTTTGAAACATGAGTTTCAATGTTTAAAATGGATCCGTAACGATTATTGACTTAATTCGGTCGTCGTCAACTTCAACTGGACGTAAATGGCGTCTTTTAGCGAATAATAAAAAAAATAAAATAAAAATAGCAACCTAACAAAATTCAGCAACCCTGTTTTGACACTGAAGTGTTTCAGTTTTTTGTTAGATTTTAGAACGTAATTTTTACTATAGCGAAAATAAAAATCCGATACCTATAAAAATATTTGTCAATACAGTACAACCTGTATTGAATGGTTCAAATGTCAATGATTTATTTACGGTAATAACGCGTGATTTAAAATATGATTTCGATATTCAAATCTTTACAGGCTCGTTCGTAAAAATTGAAGGTGACGCCGGATAAGCCCGACGGTCGATCTGTAATCCTTTAAAATAATTTATGTCAACGGAGTTCTGCTATAATTGAAATTCTACCTACAGCCAGAAGGTCTGGAACAGTTCCGAGAAACAATTTAAATATTACAACAGACTCTGGAGTCTGCAAGGACAAGATAACAACAACGTGAAAGGTATTTAGAACGTCGGTACGCCCCGTGCACTACACAATTCGAAATTAATAAATGTGGAGGTAAGTTGCGTTCCAAACATCGTTTATACCTTTTTCTTTGGTTTAAATTTACCAAGTTCTCCGGTTAATTCCAGTCTATATTCACTATTAAGGGCTGTGAACAGTGTCATAACTTTTCTCCATTTTTGGGACTCATTTGGGGGTTTTGGATATATAATTTTCACGTAACAGCATCTCTGTAGACTGTCAAGCTCTATAATAAGTCTGTAATAAATAATTAGTTCGAGGAGTACGCTGTAATAACGGCGTAATAATAGAAGGGTTTTCAAGAAAATTCGTTTCAACAAAGCGGAAATTCCGTAGAAAAGCGATTGAAAGGGCGAAAACGGGTAGAGTGAAAGGTATTCTCCTATTAAACTATTTCAATTATCGGCAATATAATACAGCTCTCCGAAATGTTTACGCCGCCAATTGAAACGGATGAAAACATTCCTGTTTTAAATTTCTGCAGAATTTTTTTTTCAATTCGTCCGGGACTGTCGAGGACTTCCAAGCCGGCATCCGAACAGCCTCTTCTGTCCCTCCTTCGGATTCCCGTCCGTTATCCCCCCTTCAACGCTCCCGGATCGTTCCCTGAACATCGCTTGGCCCGGGATGTTCAACCGGGATTCGTTCCAATTGACGCTGATTACGGGGTTATTCCTATTACGTCCCTAGCTGTGGAATTACTCTCCGCAGAGTATCCAAATGTATTTAGTCGGTAACGACTGATTACACCGGTAATTAAGGATTAAGCTCAGTGCTTTTTACGCGGGAATATGACGACTCCGGATGACTGTTCTTCGGGGACAAGTTGAAATTGTGTTGCCAACGCGAAACATCTTTTTTATTCTCCCTCTGTCCTCTCTCTCTCTCTATCTATCTCTTTTGCCGGACAGAGGACAGAGAGGACTAAATCGAGTGTCGTTAGCAAAAAAAAAAAGAAAGGACGCGGCATTATAATGCCTTTCTTTTGGTTCGGCTGTTTGTGACAGTCTGAGGCCGCAGTAATCAGTTCTGGTTGGGCTTCATTCTCATTACACGTCTTCTCCACTTCCTTTTAAATCTGTTTTTATCCCTCCTCATCCCTCTCTCTGTCCATCTCCCACCGCCTGTTATCTTCAATAGGGCCCGTCGCCCTTCGCTGATTACTGTACTGTACCCGCGAGAATTCCGTTCCGGCCCCCGTTTTCCGTTGGGGGGGTGGGGGGGGTGGGACCTTTTGACGTCTTTGAAATTTTCCCGCGCTGATCATAAGGGCCGACTTTGGGACGGGAGAGATTTTTTTTATCGTAGAGACAGAGAAAATACGACATTTCACACTCTCGGACCGAAAATTTAGCGTACCCGATTCGTAGAAATGTAATTTTATTCGGCGTAATGACAACTGATTAAAGTGTTGAATGGCGATACATCAACAGTCCGATAATGGATCCGCTAATTTTGTGGAAGGCTGATCACAAAATTTATTAATTTCGAATATTTTACAGAAATAAGGGTCCGTCCAGGAGTGTACCCAATTTAGAAACCAATTTGTACAGCCAGTTTATACCGGCTGTATTTAATAATAAAACGGTTTAACGTTCTAATAATATACACCGGTCGGTGTTTATGAAGTCGAAGTACTCCTACGCAGCGCCAATTAAAAACTGGTCTTTCAGTGAGTTTCAGGGCCGAGTTGAACTTGGCATTTTAGCGTCGCCACAACTTTTACGCTTGAAAAGCGCTTACAGAAAGCTAAAATGTATGTTGTCTTCCTTAGTCGGTATTTCATTTCAGAGTTCACTATAAAATTTCGCAGAGATTAACGTGACCGGGGTCTTCTGGAGAAAGACCATCCAGCGTAGCCCAAGATTTTTTCGCGATTATATAAAATCAATTGGAATAGATTTTACGTGTCCGTGTATTTAGAACAGTCTAAAAAGTAGAATATGTGACGCCGGCCTAGAGATAAAAAAATCTTATTTTGTCTTAAAATATTAAATGTAATATAGCTACTTACACGACAGCTTCGCAAAATTTTCCTTTTTTTGAATTTAACTTATCGCCCGTTAATTTCACCAACCCCCCCTAAAACGACCCATATTCAACTGTCATAAAGAGTCTGACCGAGTACAGACTCAACAATTTTGTTCAATACCCAATATGTTCAATACATGCCTTTGTAAATTGTGCAAAAAACGTCACATAACTGCGACGGTCTGTTAACGCTTCGCGTCAGTTTGTGTACGATCGAATCTCGCTGAATAATTTCCGATATTATATACGGAAACGTCGGAACGGTTCGTAGTGGGCGCTTCACCCCCCCGCTGGAAACCTGTCCAGTAAATTTGAATCGGGATTAAATTATATATCTCCTAGCACTGACAGAACGACGCCGTGGCTGAGATAAAATTCGCCGGAAACGCCGAAAGCGTCCTATTTTTCGTCGGGAATCCGAAGATGGAACAAAGAAAGGGAAAGGATAAAGAGGGAGGGAGGGAGGGAGGGGTTGTGGGACGGGAGGAGGGAACGATATCTGTTTTATCGGTTACGATTTGTCCCCGGACGTTCTCCTGCGCGAATAGCCCTTTCGTGCCCGTTTTGTCAACGAAGGGGTGTTTTTTTCCCCCACTATTCAATCCGAGTTTCATTCGATACCTTAACAACTTCATTATCGGCTACTCCTTATCCGTTCTCGTTCCCTTCTCCCCTTTTTCATATATATATTTTTTTTCTTAATAACGAACCGTTACTTTTGCGCAATCGTCATTTCTTTTTTTCCAATACTAAAATATACACCCCCGCCCCAACAACACCATTATATAACCGGGTTTATATAACGGTGCTCTGCCGCTCTCGTGCCAGTTTATTATGGGGGGCTATTAATTTCAGTTCGAGACACCCGTAATTTACGGTTTACCGTCTGCAGAATTACGTCTGGAAAACGGGGTGGGCGCTGGGTTCAATATGCAGTTCTGGCACTATTTTCGAAAAAAAAAAATTTCCACCCCCTCATCCGGTGACGTTCTGATAAACTCTCCCCAAGAATTTATTGCCGGATAATCGAATAGTATCACTATCGGTATTCGGTGGCCAATAAGTCCGTTTCACCCTCTCGCCGTAGCCGGTAGCAGTCCGCCAGTAAATTATTTCCAGTAGGGACGGGTTGAAAGTGGTAAATGAAAACGGTAACGTAAAGTTCCCTGTTGTAAGTGCCGACTTCTGCGCCAGTGCTCGATCACTATCAGTTAAAACAAGCTGTGTTTCCGGGACTACCCCAACTTGTCGGATCGATCAACCCCCTCGCGACGATAAGGTCGGAAGATTTCGTTATAATCGGAGTGACGGAATTTCATTCGTCTGCACTTAGTTAGTTGGGCAAATACGACAGAAAAGTGTAAAAAAATTCGATATTCGGACGAAGAGACTCAATCTGCCGGTGGTGACAGGAAAAAAAAATACTATAAAGAAAAATAAAACCGCGTACACACACATGTTTTCGGATGAATAAGGGTTACGCAGTGAAAATATTTTTCCGAAAATAAAATATTCTCCGATCGCGAGCAACTGAGATCAGACGTGTTCTACTATATTTTTACAACGGAGTCCGTTTCCCGTCGGTTATTTCGATAAGGGTTTTTTCCACCCCCCCCCACACCCCTCCCCGAAAAATACTTTTTAAAATTGTTTCCAGACAGGAAAATTGAATTAGAGATAGCGTCAGAGGCAGGATATTGTGCGCGGTTTCGGATATCGTTAGGCCGTCAGGTGGAATAAAAGCCTCCTCTATAATGTCGGACGTCTCTAGGGTTCGGAATCGAATCCGAGAATGTTAGGAATTGCCGATTAATTTGAAATATTTATAGGCTTATAGGAAAAATCGGTGCGGGATAATTCGATATTTGAAATTGCAACAACCCGTCCGCTTTACGCTGTATACAGCGGTCCGGAGACAGGGTCTGATTCTCGCCACGGAAAGTAGTACTGTAAGTATAATAATTCCGACATTGTATTTTCATCAGTCGCTGAACAACCCCTTTTCAACACCGTCGAAAGGTTTCCAATTTTCCGACATTTTATTTCAACTCTCGTTGAATCGATTTGGAACAATTCCGACTTGGATTTCGCTAATATTCATATAAAGTGGTAGAGTGTAGACTTGTAGAACTTAAAATCTACCGGCTTTCCACACTCTGTGTATATACAATTGCGGGACGACGTAGGTCGGCGTATAAATTGTCGAAATGGCCGAGTACAAAAACTGGACGGAGGTTTATAATCTTCTGTAATTAGAAGAACGTTTACAGACCGTTCGGCCGGTACAGACCGATATTATTATTCTCCGGTCTTTGTCAGTTCGGGCAATATTCAGGTTGTCAAGTGTAGACTCTCGACTTGACAAGTGCACTCGCCGGCACAATATGTTGTGCTCGGTAAGGACCTCTTCCGAATTTACCAGTTTACCAATAAACGGTAAATAATTCACGTTGAGGATAATCTATACTACACTAGGCTACAAATAGCGTCTTCAGTAGTCACTTGAGCGTTAATATCGCTTGAATTACGATCGGCTTTCGGGGTCCAAACATTACGACGGGAGCTATCAAAGGGTGGAAAGGGGGTGGGGGTGGAAAAAAACTCCGGGAGTCTGGGCCCTCCGTAATCCGAGTGAAATTTATAGCGCTAAGTCCTATTGACGCCCGGCTTCCACACCTGGTCATAATCGCATTTATTGTCGTTCGTTGGGCACTTCCCTCGCAGGGCAGTGCCCTACCACCAATTCCAGACCGGCGGCCAACAAAAAACCGGCCCTTTACATTCATTTCATTTTCAAGATGCCTAAGTTGTGTACTCCAGTTTTCCCCAAGCCTCAAGACCCGGCTCCACCCGTATATACCGTTTATACCACTAGGTATTCCTGTACATTCCTCAACCACGAACTGAATCATGCAATTATAGCTTCAGAACTCGGATAATTCCAACCGGATAAGTCACCTTAATTCCAAGTCTGTGTCTGTTCCGTCAGAATGTTTTCGTCAACAGATTGGATATCTTGGAATTTACAAAACCGTACGAAACATAACCGGAACACAGTGAACACTGAACAGGACCTGCACAGTACTTATCACTATAGCCGTTAAGTACCAATTTTATTTCTGAAAATTTTTAATAAAATTTACATATTACGATGCACAATTATCAAACAGTACCTCCGAATATGTTTTTAAGTCAAATATTTTGTTTTTTGAAACGAGTCCCATTTATTAGGGCACTACAGAGTAGTTGGACGGACACACGAGACCGATCATATTTTATTTCGAATAATAATCATAATTACGAGTATTTCAACGCGATTTTAAAAAATGAACTGACCCCCATTTGGGGCCTACGGTACTTAATGGGTTAAGTAGCTTTGGCACTTTGTGTGTGTGTGTGTGTTTTTGTGCGGCTCTTCTATCGTTCGAATAGTCTCGAATTTCATTTAACTCATTAAGGATTAAGCGTCGACGCAGAGAATGCTTTTCAAACGGTAATTTCAAATTGGATTTGTCGTAAATGTCTATCGTGTCTGAAGCCGGCCGTCAGTAGCCCGTATTCATTCAATGGCCGACTAAACGCAAGTATAATTTTTCCTCGTATTGCAAATAGTACAATATTCCCCCCCCGCCCCTCGGAAAGCATCGGAATTAAATCATTTAATGACCGTTCGATACTTTGCTCGTTGAATTGAATCGTCGTGGAAAATTGGAACCGGAGGAAAAGGTCAGGTAGTTGGGCTACCGAATTGTGTAACGGCGCCCCCAACCCCCCCCCCCCCCCATACACAACAACCGCCGGCCTAACGAAATATAAATCGAAAAGCCCCCAACAACGTGTAATTTGGGGGTTCCGTGTGCATTGTCGGCCGTTAGGTATAATTTTCCCCGTAGTAACGATGTTAAGTGCCGTCGGTTCGGCGGGGCGCCCCGGTTATATTTGGAGGGGCTCGACGAAATACTTTGCCGGAGGCGGGGCCTCTTATTCACCTATTAACCCTTTCAAATTTCCCGCTGTAATTAATCACACCCCGAAGGTCGAAGAACCTTTCGCCGGGGAGGGGGCGATCGGCAATTTTAGTATTGCGCTCATTTATGCAATTCAAAGAAAATATTTAAAAAGATAAGACAGGGAAATTTGAATTCGCGTCGGAAACCGGGGGCAGAATTAATAGTGCAACGGGTTTTGAAAGCGAAATGTCTCACGCCGACTATTTTAATGGTTCCAACTGAAATTTTCAATTAGAGTTTTTCACTTCTGAATTATTTCGATTCGTCGATTTATTTGGGCTTAATCGGAAACGGGCATTTACTGAACATAGCGCGGTTAACGTGGGTCAAAATATTTCTTTATATACAGAGGGGGTCACAAAAAAATGTATCCACCGTTTAAAAGTCCGTAACTTGCGAACCAATTGACCGAGTTGTGTCTCATTTTTGGTGAAAGGTTTGGCTTAAAGTCCAACTTAAAGATATCATAGATAAGGAAGATTTTACTTTCAACAAGATGGTGCCCCCCCCAGCCAAGTACCGAAATCTTGTTAGGGCTTATCTCGACGACGAAAATCTACCGAGAAGATGGATAGGGGGCGTAGAGTTGCTGTAGAATTCACCAGACTTAACTCCTCTGGACTTTTACCTGTTCGGGGGTGGTGGGGGAACACTAAAGGACGTCGTTTATCGACACAAAAGCCAAGCACATTGGATGAACTTCGAGAATCCATCGTACAGTCATGTGCAAATATCCGACTGAACATGTTGCAGTCAGTAGGTTCGTGTGTGGATGTTAGTGGTGACAATTTCGAACACCTACAGTGTGATATCTTTAAGTTGGACTTTAAGCTACACTTTCACCGAAAATTGAGAGACATCTCCGTCAATTAGTTTGCAAGTTATGGACTGTTGAACGGTGGATACATTTTTTTTGGACCCCTCTGTATTATAATTCCGTGTCCAGTTATATTTTAATTTGCGAAGCCTGTCGGTTATAAGGGTGAATTGAGACAAGTTGAAGTTCCGGCTACTTCAAAACAAGCCGCCGCTGGATATTGTAATGGGCCTCGAGTATTTTAACCTGCAATCAATGTCGGGAAACGCCGACGCTTTTAATAACGTTCAGTAATCGCTTGTATTGTCAGCAGTTCGGCCTATTGTGTACCACCCCCGCCGCACCCCCGTCCGCCGCCCTTGAACACGTATTACGTGCCCTAGCGGGGCGGTGATGGGCGCTCCTAATTATTCTCCGGTGTTCCTCCATTATATTAGCGGGGGTGGCGGTGCGGGGGATGGTTGGGGGTTGGAGCCCTTTTCATTTTTTAAGCTTCGCGACATCCGCCCTTATTGTGCAGCGGCCGGATGACGGGGCGCCGTGTAGGGCCCAACCCCGCCCCCACCCCACCCCTGCCCTATAGGGCCGGCTAATGACGATCCCCGTCCAACTGTGCACTTGACAACTCGCAAACCAACCCCCGCCACCCCACCACCACAACACCAACCCTTAACCGAACCGACCGACTCGCCGCCAGTTCATTATCGGCGTTTTCGGTTCCTCCTCACTCTCTCTCTCTCTCTCTCTCTCTCTCTCTCTCTCTCTCTCTCTGTTGGTCCGACCCTACAGACACAAAGGGCAAGAGAATAACCCACCAGTACGACTTTATTAGGCGACATCACCGAAATACGCGACCACGAAAAACACCCCCACTTCTCCTGATGCCGGGAGGTCAAAGTCAAAGATCGGTTTGACTCAACCCTGTGTAAATGTACGAAATTCCCCGTAAACGACACCGTCCGTACTCATGCGGTTATTTTGACCCGAGACCGATTCGGTAATCGGTAACAGGTATCATCGGGTCGCAGGTAATTTATACAGAGTGGTCCAAAAAAATGTATCCACCGTTTATCAAGTCCATAACTTGAAAACTAATTGACGGAGTTGTGTCTCATTTTCGGTAGTTTCATAGTTTCGGTAGTTCCGGTTGTAGTTCGAGTCGTCGCAAGGCTACGACATTCGATGAAAGGAAGTCAGTTTCGAAGTGATATTTTAAGTACATTAAAACATTAACGAGGTTCAACGGCAATGGCGAAACGAGTATCAAACAGAGCCAATATCCGACTGAACACTGTTTGTGTATGGATGTTAATGGTGGACCATTTCGAACGACTACAGTGTGTGATATCTTCAAGTTGGGACTTTAAGCTACACTTTCACCGAAAACGAGACACAATTCCGTCAATAAGTTTGCAAGTTATGGACTGTTAAAAGTGGATACATTTTTTTTTTGCACCCCTCTGTATATATCAATCCGTAAATACGTACACATTTATTACATAATCTCGGCTATATACTAGCCTTGCCACCTGGCCAAATAATGGTTTTCATGGGTTTATAAATCGGGGGGAAAAAAAAAATATTCCACTTCCAGTCCAAAGTGCAAAAACGAATACTGAACTCGGTTAAATTAATACGTATATATATATATATATATATATATATATATATCTCGGTGACTCGGGGCTTTCGGTCTGAAAAAATACAGTCCGCCTCTAATATAAATATATAAAAATCTCCCGTGATATTTATTATCATCATGAATCATATTGCATTTTTAACCTTTTGAAGTTGATATACTGCCACCGGCTGTATATCCCAGTTTTTCTGTCCCGACGCCGTTCCAAATTAAAACGTTCGGTTTTAGAAGAGAGCGGTTGTTGTCAACCGGTTTCACCGATTTTCCGAAACGGGGGAGGGTGGTGGTGGAAAAAGACCGTATTTAAACGAGGTTGTTGCGAAGCTTTCTTGGCAAAACGGCGTCCCTTCTGGACGGTTTCAAAAGCGCGAGTTTAGAAAAAGGAAATCGACTCTGCGATCCAGTTACTTGGGCGAAAAGAAAAAAAAAAAATTTTTGCCCGCGGAACCGGTTCCCGCCGGCCGGCACCCAGTCGCTAGTTCCATGCTTTTTTTCATTTCTTCTTTTTATACCTCATTTTTCAATCCTACCTACCCCTAACGGTACATTGGGAAGGCTCCAGGGAAGGCCTAACTGGAGCGAAGGCTCCAGTTTTCGAACCGCTTCGATGAACACACGTCGAAGCCCGTTAACGGTCCTTTATTGTTTTTTAATAAACATCAGTTTCTGAGCGAAAACGTACAACACGAAATTGGCAAACTTCGACTATTGAACCGCACTCGTTGGCTCGAAAATTTCTAATTGTTATTACTATAAATCTGTTACAAAATGATATTTACCGAAAGAACTTGGAAGACGGGTTGGAATACTGTAGGTTTATGGTGTTTCTGTCTCCTCTCGCTGACCGGTTGTCGGCCGCTCGCCATCTTCAGTAGCGCTGTGTTAGTCACTGTTGACAGGTACAAGTGACAGGTGGACAGGTGGAGTGAGGATGATGCCCGCCCCCTGCCCCCCCCCCCGCCGAAAAACGTCCGACGGTGACTAACACAGCGCTACTGAAGATGGCGAGCGGCCGAAACCGAAATTCCGCCGTCAGAGACCGGTGTCTCCGCAGAGCCGGCCCCGCCTAATGCAGACGAATTCGGGGCCGGCCGTAAAATATGGCCCGAAGGGAGGAAACTAAATTGGAACCCAGCGGACGACCGACGCGTACAGAGCTGTACCGTGGTTTTTACAGGTTAATTAGTGCATCAATGATGCAGAGGCCTGAAACCGGCCGGCGGACGAGATTGGCCCGAATCTCTTCCAACTGTAATGCCTCCTATAAATTATACCGCCGGGGTTCAATCCGGAGAGAGCAAAACCTTCCCCTCTTTACGCGACGACCTCGTAAAACTCACGTTTAAGAACAGCGGATCACGTGGAATCCCCCAAACCCGACTCAAAAGTATCGAGTTGAACAGAAAATTTGGACTCTCAAAGCCGAAATTGACCTTAAGTAACAAAAAAAGCGATACTCAAACCGGCACCACCCTTAATGCTCCCCCCAGGGGGTAAGTTTCTGACCGGACAATCCACCGTGACCTCTCAACATACCCCGACAGTCGACGAAGTCCGAAAATCTCGGGTTCCCGAAGTTCCACAGCCCGCCCCTTTCTACTCCTCATCCCAATCCACTCCTGTTCAGTCCCTTTCCTCCCTTATCCATCCACTGAGCCATCACCGGGCGGTTTCTTTATCGAAGTGAAAAATATACACTATATCAATTGCACCTATAACTGTAAAAATTTCGTCGTATTGAATATTGGACAATTCCTTGACAACATGTTGCGAATGTACCCAACGCGACACGAAGGAGCTTACGAATTTTCGCGACGATTCTGGTCCGTT
The DNA here is from genome assembly GCA_019843655.1 of Lethocerus indicus. Lineage (NCBI taxonomy): Eukaryota > Metazoa > Arthropoda > Insecta > Hemiptera > Belostomatidae > Lethocerus > Lethocerus indicus. The sequence continues at coordinate 435,828 of JACDQD010000002.1, read as the reverse complement.
GACGCCGGCAGAAACTGTATCGAAAACCGCTGACAATTCACGATATGAGCGGTCGAATAAAAACACGGAATTTAAGATTAGAAGGGGGGATGGCCCACCCTTTTGGGGCAAATAGGCCGATTGATTGGCCCGTAAAATTTTTATGGAATTATAAACGACAGGAATGGGAAAGTCCTTTGACGGGGGATAAAACGGAACCGTCTACTCTTCAGAGTCGAATTATTATTATTATTCTTCGTATTTAAACGAGTCCCGGAATTAAAATTAGCGCAAGTGGCCGGGAATTAACAGGACGAGGGGGACAGCGTCATAAACAAATCTGTGGGTAATAACGTTTAGAGGATTTCAATTTTTTTCAATGTTTTTGTCAACGCCAGTAACATTAGTTCTTGTGATCTTGACACATTAACAGTAAAGGACAGAATGCCCAGCCTGATGCAGCGGACGGGGTGAAAAGGTCGCGATTACATTTAATCACATTGGTATCACTTTTTTATTATGTATTTGTGAAAATCAGTACAATACCAACTCCATAATTGTTGGAAGAAGAAATTGAATCGACAGCTTCGAATCTGTCCCTGGTTGAGAAGACGCGCTTCGAACACAGTCAGGACGTCGTCGTTCAGAGGCGGCGTTGAATAAAATAACGTTTAAACTGTGAAGGTAACGTTGAAAACTGGATGCTAATGTCCCAAGGGCTAAGGTCGGCAGGCCCCCGCCTATTATTACCGGCCCTGCGAATGAATACTAAAAAAACCTGGAGAAATGGTAGATAAGGATGCCGGTGGTTTGGGGGGAGGGGGAGGGGGCGGGTTTATGGTAATATTCCTGAATATGGTAAAGGTCCGGGGGGCCAGACGACAGGACGGGGTATCGAGGTGTACCCCCAAATACTCCAATTTCAATGGACCCCCGTCCATGAAAGATTCAACAGCCAGCCAACATCTACGGACGGTTCGTGCCATAGTAAACCGGGAAGAATTTGATTGTTCCATTTAATATACTATTATTTTTGAGGCCGCTGTGTAAATTGTCACTTTGTTGGCCGTAGTAAGTTTTCAAGTCCCCACTTTCAGTACACTAGAACGTAGAAACGTGGACAGGATGACGGTGAAACTGCCAGGTAGGAATCTGGGACGCCATATGGTCTTCGCGTCGTCCCACGCCCAAAACAACCGTAAATTACGCGTACTGTACATTAACGGGACCGATTTCTATCGATTGTACAATGAAAATTTAACTTGGGGGAAGTTTCTCGAAGTTAAGTCCTATCACAGAGGTATCGTCTCTTCTGACGGCAGAAAATTATCTTTATTTAAATGATAAAAACGTTAATTAGTTGACGTTGTCATTGGACGTAATAAACATCACTCTTGATATATATAAAAAAATATGAACGCAAATTCATAAAGAAAAATTTATATTTCAGGTCAGCGAACGATTTTCATAAAAGTTTTGAAAAATTAATAACTAGAGCGTTGTTATTTCGTAAATAATATCGTTATTTATGAAAGTTTGTCCGATTGCGCAGAGTATAATTAAGGGCAAATCTGGAGGAGCGTATAAATTCCTCTTGTTTGATCCGTTACAAATTAAAAATTATGAGTTATTTCCAACTCAAATGAATGAGAGGAAATAATTAGTATATAATTAGGATATTTTTAACCTCAGTAATCGAATATTAACCACGAATGACGTTTGCAAAATTTTAATAAGAATCTATGATGTTTATCGTAGGTTTGTTGTGTTTCTGTCTCCTTTTGCTAGACCGGTTTCGGCCGTTCGCCATCTTCAGTAGCGCTCTGTTAATCACTGTTGGCCAGTTTTGGATGTTTTTCAGGGATTTTTTTTTTTAGTGACAGTGCAGTGAGGATGCCCCCCGAAAACGTCCAAAGTGGCTGGCACCGCTACCGAAGACGGCGAGCGGCCGAAACCGGTCTGGCAAAAGACCAAACCGGCGACAGAAATACCACAAAATCAGATCGGTATTGGAGACAGGAAATGGAACTAGAAAGAGGGAATTCTCTCGAAAAGGCGACCGCGGAGAAAGCGGGTCATCGTACCGACATACAGAAATATCAGATAGGCCATATTAGAATTTTCCATCCTTCTAATTGAATTATACAGCGTGATTTAAATAAATTTCTGTGTAAATACAAGTGCCGACGTTAGTTTTTACGAGCTTGTACCAGCGTACCGGCTGTGATATCTCACTGAGATTTTCTTCAGTTGTAAATAAGTGCGTGTCAAGTGGCGTGAGCCGGGGCCCTAAATAGGGCCCCCCGCCCCCCTCCACCCAAGGGCGTTGTCTCACCGACCGATCTATGGAAATAACAAGTAAATCTCGCTTACCTACGTACATAAAAGAAGCTATTGAACGATACCGGTAACTTTATTAGTCGGATACGCCCCCCGGAGTTGTGTGGCGGCGGGGGGGGGGGCGGTTATTTGGCCGAAATGTTTATCACTCTATCGTGCCGAGTATCCGAAAATAGAAACAGAATTCGAGAACTAAAACACTTAGAATGACATATTTTAATTCAATTAATATATTTTGTAAGTACATAGTGTTTATTACAGCCTGTGTACCTTTCTTGTGAACCGCGCTTTTTAGGCGCAAAATTGGTCCGAAAATACGGTTTTTATGGGGGCAGACATAAGGTTTCTAGACCTAAATTTCGATAAAGAAAAACGTTTTCAAACGCAAAATCGCCCCAAAAATGCATTTTTAGGCCCGAAATCGACCCAAAAATGCGGATTTTAGGCCCGAAATCGACCCAGAAATGCGGTTTTTAGGCCCAAAATCGACCCAAAAATGCGGTTTTTAGGCCCAAAATCGACCCAAAAATGCGGTTTTAGGGCCGAAATCGACCCAAAAATGCTGTTTTTAGGCCCGCAATCGACCCAAAAATGCGGTTTTTAGGGCCGAAATCGACTCAAAAATGCGTTTCTACGTGCGAATTCACATATCGAATTTCACAGGAATTCCAATCCGGGCCCGTGTGAAAACACTTTACGATTTCCAATCTTAAGAAGCAGAAAAAAGGTTTTTAGAAGGAAAATCGACCCAAAAATGCGGTTTTTAGGCCCAAAATCGACCCAAAAATGCTGTTTTTAGGGCCGAAATCGACCCAAAATTGCGGATTTTAGGCCCAAAATCGGCCAAAAATGCGTTTTTAAGTGCGAATCCTCTGTGCGAATTTCACAGATTCCAATCTGGGCCCGTGTAAAACACGTTACGATCTTCCAATCTTAAGAAGCAGAAAAATAGTTTTTTAGACGGAAAATCGACCCAAAAATGCGGTTTTTAGGCGGAAAATCGACCCAAAAGTGCGGTTTTTAGGCCCAAAATCGGCCCAAAAATGCGTTTTTACGTGCGAATCCTCAGTGCTAATTTCACAGATTCCAATCCGGGCCCGTGTAAAAACACGTTACGATCTTTCCAATCTTAACAGCGTGTTTCGGATTAGAAAGAAAAAAAAACCATCATTTCGTGAATACTATTCACGAGCTGTTCCGACAGTTATCTGTACAGATCGGTACAGAAATATGAATCCCCGGTTAAAAAGGGGAAAAGCCCCACCTTTCTGAATTGTGTACGCCCAAGGCCGCGATTGTGATCTCGGCCGGCCCGTGGCATTTCCAGTGTATTTTGCATGTTAACGGCAGCCCAGATATTATGTGTTCTTAATAATTAAAACGAAAACATTTGTTTTACGGCTTCTCCGTTCGCTTCCCCGCAATGACTGGAACGTTACGGACCGACAGCATCCCTTTGTCTGGAAAAACTGTTGTCACTAACGGAATAAACCCTGCGGTAAACCCGCGTAAATTATCTCCTTACAACCCTTAAATTTTATTAACATTATAAAACAAATTACGTATATTTAGTAGACGATTTACAGTAGTGTTATTAAACAAAAATTTCAATTCGTGGTTAGATCATTCAGCATATATTGGGTTGACAACTAAGTAATTGGGGAATTCACCGACAACAAGTGGCGTTTTATATATTTTTAAGTACGTCACAACATCTTTGCACAGATAAGCCGTAGACGGTTTCGAATGCAAAGTATAAGATACATTCGGCTTCTCCGCAATGTCCCTTGTTGAACTATGGCGATAATGGCCTTTATTCGGTCATCAACGACCTCCACTGGACGTCCAGAGCGAGGCGTTAACAACTTTGCGTAAATAAAAAAGCATAATGTGACGGAAGGTTTGGTTCACCGTCCAGCTTTTTTTGACCGGTCAACGTTATTTTGATACTGACTGTTTCAGAAAGTACCAAATAATAACGTATCGAAGAATCTCACCTGTACAAAGATTTAGAAAATACGTAGAACGCCACTTGCCGGTGAATTCCAACCAATTACTTAGTTGTCAACCCAATAGAAGTCGACCTCTTGCAAAATTTTATCACTTAATTATATTAATACCGTATCTACACTGTGGGCTGGCGGCATGAACGGTCCAGTTATTGAACTTACGCCTTTCTGAAGCGAAAATTTGAAGGGACGAGGGCGTGAAGGGCGGTTTCAATCGTCAAACCAATTGCTTTTTCGGTTGCCGAAATACGTTCGAATTGAGCGCGGTGTCTTGAGCGCCGCGACGCTTACGCTGAATCCGACGACGCGTATCTGACGAATTGTTAAATTCGAAAATATCCCTCGGTACGTGGAATGTCCGGAGAGTAGGGGGGTGAATGGAGGGAAGGGATTGAACAGTTGTCGAGTGGGCGAGGTCGGGGCCAACTGCAATTGTACCGTTATACTGGAGGGGAACTCCTCTTCCATTCCCCACTTCCAGGCCAAAACCTCTCTCTCTCTCTCTTTCTCTCTCTTACTCTTTCTTATCTCTCATCTCCTTCGTTCCACCGTACGTCGGAGAATGCAAGGTTGGTCCGCTAGCGAACACCGCCCAGAAACGGGATGCACAACCAGCGAGATTACAAACGCCTACAGTATTATTTGTAGTACCCCTCGACAAGCGAAAATACTGTTCGCTATCGTTGGAATAAATACATTTTTATCGTCTGATCCATTGACTGTTTAAACGCGTCGAATGGTTCTCGTAATACTCGGTTGTCCCCTCTCGTGGGAAATTTATTAGCGATTACGGGAAATTGAGTTATTTCTGCTCAACTTTTTGAGGCGTTTTCACTTGGAAATGGCACAAGACATCGAATCGAAACACCGTTAACGTTAGGTTTGTGCTCCTCTCGCTGTCGGTTCGGTCTTTCGCCGGACCGGGGTTTCGGCCGCCGCGCCGTCTTCAGTAGCGCTCTGTTAGTCACCGTCGGCCAGTTTTGGACGTTTTCGGGGATTTTTTTAGCGACAGTGCAGTGAGGATGCCCCCCGAAAAACGTCCAAAGTGGCTGGCACCGCTACTGAAGACGGCGAGCGGCCGAAACCGGTCTGGCAAAAGACCAAACCGTTGACAGAAATACCACAAAATCCGATCGGGATTGGAGACAGGAAATGGAACTAGAAAGGGGGAATTGGCAAGAGGAGACAGAAACACCGCAAACCTACTGTATTCCGAACAAAACATGTATATTAAACTGTATAGTGAAATTTATAAATGGGAATAAACGTGTCTAAAACTGGATGGAAAGCTGAGCCCAGTCTGGAAGCGATTCTTCTGACGGTAAATGAGTTCTTTCGGGAAATTTAAAAGTGAAACAGTAAAATGTCTGTCCGTTGTTGATTGCACCGAGTATCGAAATGCGACTATAGCAGTCGTATATTTCGAACCGGGCCTTCGTTCGAGGCCGGCGAAACTCGGCCACCGGCGGAAAAGACGGAAATGAAACGTGGCCCGGTTGTAGATGTAGAAATTTATACGTTTCAATAACAACAATGTTGAAGCAGGGCCCGGCGGCCCTTTAACGAGAGGCCGGTAAAATATATAAGGCCTCCTTTATCCTCTCTCCAAGTACAAATAAGTGTAGGGGCTGATCTACGGGCTGGATGCCGCCTCCAACCTGAACCCGTCAGGCGGTAATTAAATTACGGGGAAAACGACGAAAAATATATTTTAAAAGGCCTACGCTCCCGTGGGACATTGTTAAGCGTTCAATTACGAGCTCTCCACCTCATTAAATCAGTCGAGATTGAATGAAAATTCGGTACACCAAAGAGGTTGGAAATTACTCTTTCTTAATCATTGCTTATACAGAGCCAATATGGCTGAAAGTAAATAATTTAAATTTAGTTAATTAGATAAATTGAATTAGTTTACCCCAGTTTTCTCGATATTGTGCTAGCGAAACCAGCAAGAGGAGAAGGAATTATTTTTTTTGAAAATAAATCAAAGCGGTACGCGGTCAATTCGACGATTTGAAATACCTGTTTTTGCGATGCGAAACGCCAAGTAGTGCGGAAAACTTCAGAAACCCAAACCTCGGAATTATAAAGTGTCTATAAAGAATCGATAGCGGGGCAAATAGCTTATGACATATTTCCTTTTTCGACCTTTTTCTCTCGGCAAGATAAACGGATTTTACTTTATCATCTACCAGATCTGAATAAAAAACGATGGGCGCGTCGCTGTCCCAATTGGCACGAGGACGTTTGCCGTTTCGGCATCTCGAATAAATAATAATATCATGTATTTAAACAGTGGGCGCTGCCGATGTTAAGTGTTGTACTCACCGAAGTTTAAAGCTCGACTGGGGGGACTTGGCCCCAATTCCGAGTTGACAGGGTTTGTCGCTTACCTTTCGCCGTCGGCATCGATGCAAATTTAAACTTCATCCTGTCCTCTATAAGCAACGTGCCTCTGGCACGAATCGAGCCGAAACCCTCGTAGACATTACTAGTAGTCGAAATATTTTATTCCTACTATACGTAATATTTGGACGGGGGGGGGGTCCAAAAAAATGTATCCACCGTTTAAAAGTCCATAACTTGCAAACCAATTGTCGGAGTTGTCTAATTTTTGGTAGTGTTATAGTGTTGTAGTTCCTGCAATCGCGCCATACAAGTGTTGTATTGAGTTGTTCTGTTTTGTCAGATGACAGTGGCCGGATAGTCAGTGTTCTGTTGTGTCAGTTGTACCTTTTGTTACTAGATTAAACGTGGCCGGCGCAAGGCTTAGAATTGGATGAAAGGAAGTCAGTTTTGAAGTGGTATTTTAAGTACGAAATGAGTATCAAACAGAGCCAATATCCGACTCTGAACACGTTGCAGTCAGTATTGTGGATGTTAATAATGGTGGACCATTTCGAACACCTACAGTGTGATATATCTTCAAGTTGGACTTTAAGCTACACTTTCACCGAAAAATGAGACACAACTCCGTCAATTAGTTTGCAAGTTATGGACTGTTAAACGGTGGATACATTTTTTTGGACCCCTCTGTATATGACATAAATCGGACGTATAAAAGAAGAAATTCTCGATGAAATAGCCACTAAATTGACAATCAATTGTCAACACCCATTTCATGATATAATTGCTGACTCGATTTGTATCAAATTTCAAAGAAATTATTTTTAAAATTTCACAAAATTCTTGCTCCTGTCTGGGGGGACATCGTTTGGAGACCACGTCAACGGTCCTGAACTTAAAACAGATTTACATGAATAGAAATTGTCTAAGACGTCGTATAATTCTAATGATTGTGCGATATTTGATATTTGAATTCGGCCAGAAATGCAGGTTTTGCTCCAGTCGCAGAGATAATCGAAGTCTGTTTGTTCCGAAGCCGGCTGAAATTGTAATAAAATTCAAATTGGAATCGATCCGTACCCCGGTCACTAACCAGGAAGTGCACTTGGTCCGGATATTGCAGTCCCGGCCCTCTATATATATATATATATATAGATGCGGGGGTGGGATATGCGGGGGTGGGAATGCCTCCATGACCCTTAACTGCATGCTGGCCATACTCCACTGTATTAAATAACGGTCGTCGTCATTACCATCCCCTTAGTAATAGAACAAGAAGATTTATAATATCGCGTCGCCTCTATCTTCCGTTCTTGAATTTCTGTGAAATTTCGCCCGGCTTCTCCCGCTCTCGGTAGACAAAACGGCCGAGGGATACAGCGAGGGTTCGCTGTAGATTTTTCGACAAGGTCGGAAGGCCGTAACAGCCGATAACGCAGTTTTATCGCGGAGAAAATTCGAAGAAAATTAAAGCCGCGGAAAGAAAATCCGCTGGTGGGGGGGAGGAGGGAGGGGGCGCTTTGTACGTACTGGAATTACCGTACACTTTCCAACCGAATTGTAAATGTGCGGACCCCGGGGAGTCGGGCTGAAAACCCATTCACTATTTAGTCGAGGGCCAAGGACACCGGCCAACTTGCAGAACCGACTCTGCCTTTGAATTAGCAATAGATCTACCCGCTTTCCAGTTTTCTCCCTCCGCTCCCTATCACTACTAGCACTTTCCCTCTGTTAACAAATGATTCAGCAAGCGCGCCCCCGCCAAGCCACGCGTAATGAACTTGTGACGCTTTGTGTTCAAAGGCCCACGGATTCGGAGTCTCGGCCTAAATACTTGATAGTTGATTCTAGGTATCTGTTGGCCAACTATTGCTGTGACGGGTTTTCACGATCGTCACGACTGCACTCACGAGTTACTGCGGCGAGAAGCCGAAACAATGGACAATAATCCCCGCGAGGGATTCTCAGGCAATAACAAATTTTTTTTTTTTTAACTTTTTTATTTCGCACGTATTTGTCCCGATCAAGAAACCACCCGATGATGTCGCTTCAGGAACCGGGATTTTGCGACTTCGGTCGACTGTCGGGGTATGTCGAGGTCACGGTGGATTGTCCGGTTAGAAACCAACCCCTGGGGGCATTAAGGATGGCGCGAAGGACTTTCGATTGGAATCTCTGGATGGGAGCAATGTTGGATGTCTTGGTGGAACCCCATTATTCAATACTCTGTCAGTTTGTCACTAAGAGGAAACAGACTGAACGGGTGGATTGGGATGAGGGGAAAGGCGGGAGTGGAATTTCAGGAACCGGGATTTTCGACTTCGGTCGACTGTCGGGGTATGTCGAGGTCACGGTGGATTGTCCGGTTAGAAACCAACCCCTGGGGGCATTAAGGATGGCGCGAAGGACTTTCGATTGGAATCTCTGGATGGGAGCAATGTTGGATGTCTTGGTGGAACCCCGTTATTCAATACTCTGTCAGTTTGTCACTAAGAGGAAACAGACTGAACGGGTGGATTGGGATGAGGGGAAAGGCGGGAATTTCAGGAACCGGGATTTTCGACTTCCGTGTCGGGGTATGTCGAGTATTGTCCGGTTAGAAACGGGGCATTAGGATGGCGCGAAGGACTTAAGGAGTCCCCCGTTATTCAATACTCTGTCAGTTTGTCACTAAGAGGAAACAGACTTGGATTCTGTTTTCAAGTCGATCCTTTTGAGTCGGATTTGGGGATTTTGTAAATTCAGAGAGGAGACTGGCGTTTACGGCCTCCATTCGTTCCGTGACCGATTAAACAGAGTCGACAAGAATAGTTCGGAGTGTTTGCGTCCGATTTTGTCGCCACCGCTCGTTATGTCTCAGTAATTGAATCGTACGTCTCGTCGACGGCGTAATAAAGGGTAATTTACCCCCGGGTACGGCCGAATTCGCCTCCTGTAGGCCGGCCGTCCCCCGTGTCGGCCATTTAACTGCGACTTTACAGGGAGCCAATTATCCTGGGCTGGGGCACCTACATCGGCTTCATTAGCCGCTCGGACACAGACCGCACCCGCCGGGTACACACAACACAATTCGGTACCTCAAGTCGGCACAATCCTAAGGAACTAACGAGGGTACGCTGCGGCATTTGAATCCGCCGTTTTCCGTCCCGTTCCGCGCACTTTGCCAACTGACCAACGTGGCACGCTGAACTGAAGTTCTACATATTTTTAAGTGTACATCAACATCTTGGTGCACGGATATGATTCTTTGATTTGGTCGAAATTATTTCCGTCACATTTTGCTTTTTTTATTTTCGCAAAAGGGCTAATAAAAATTTGTACGCCGTGTACGGCGATGAAGCGTTAAAAGAACGCCAGTGTTGGTACCGTGGAAGTCGATGATGACCAAATAAAGGCAATTATTGTGCAATTATTATTCAACACTGGGACATTGCAGAGAAGCCGAATGTATCTTATAGGTGCATTCGAAACCATCTTGTAAAAATTCTACTAAATCTACTAAATCAGGGGTATGAACAAAGGGCTACTCCCCAAAATATGCGGTTTTGTCCAAAAGTGGTGTTAAACTGAACCAGCCGGCCCACCCCCTTATTCTCAAATCGGAATGCCGAGGTATTAAACATCATGAATAATAAATAGAGAGAAAATTATATTTCGGATAAATGCATACCACAAATGCTTTATCTATGAGGTAATTGACGTTCCTTGAGTCGTTCAAAAATCTCGCGTCCAATTCCCGGCCTGTTGTTGGCGGTAACTAACAAGTTTAATCACACTTTATGGCCAACAGTTTATACGGGGTTTATTGAATAATACGCGTTCGATTCTACCCCACTTAGCGCCTCGGAAATACCCAATTTTCTACCTGCAGTACGACCCGGAATCACGCCCCGTACAGGACTGGTTTCCAACCGTACTTTTCCATTTTCACACAACAACAAATAATCCACCCATTGAAGCTAATGCGGAGACTGAAAACATTAATATATGGCGTGAATAATGAAGATGTACAGGGTGTTCGTAAGGAAAAATGAAATCTAACAGGCACAGAAATTACACTACTATCGACAAGTTTCACTCGAAATAATCACAATTAGCATCGATCCCAGGCTTCAATCACCTGCTTCGGAACCTGGAACAAGCCTGGATGCTCCAGTCTCCCTGGGAAGGGCCTCAAAAACACTTTGTAATTTTATCCATTGACCGGGCACAACAATCGGTGTCTTTTTCAACTGTGCCCCACAAAAAATAATCCACGGGGGGGGGTTTAAAAGGTCCGGGAAGTTCGGAGGTCAAACATTTGGACTGGTGAAGTCTTAAAAATCTCTCTCCTCTTCTTCTTCTTGAAGAAGATCTTTCTTCTTGCCACAGCCTCGTAGTCACAATTGCAAGTCTCTAGTTTATGCCCGATTGTTTTTAATGTCATAATATCCTTATTTTGATGGCCGGAACAAATCGTCATGACGCAAGTTATTCCCTTCCATGATTCAGGCGGGTTTCATCCATCCTCTCTGTGACATCTTGCATATGAATGTAGAAGGGTCCAAACTCTTTTAAATTACGAGCAGTTTTGGTTAATACCTCTAACATTTGGAAAAACCGAACCGACAATTATAAATATGTCAAATTTATACCCGAAAACCCTGTATTAGTAGTGGTAAGACGATCCGCAATGCAATTCTATTCGTATCGGGGCGATTTATAAAGAATCGCAGTATCGAGTACATTAATTATTTATTTATTCGACTACTGAATGTATTCGTGAGATTAATTATCTACGCGGCGGGAAAGGTGCTTACCGGACGGTGCTGAAGAAAACCCGCAAAATAAGGGTAGAAGCTTAAGATTGGAAGAGTGATGAAACGTCGGATAGAGATTCCCAGGTATTAATTACATGTTTATAAATAGGGGAGAGATAAAAGGACGATGTAAAAAGCCGAGAAAATGGGGTGAACGGTCGATCTGTTAGTTTTGAAGCGGGCATTATCATTACGTGGTGTCCGGGTGGGCGGGAAACACCCGAAGGGCCGATCGTAGGGCCGACAAAAAATAAGTGGCCACCGGCTGAAAAATTAATATATTTTTTTTCACCCCCACAACGGGGCGGTTTGTTGCCGTCCCCTGTTGTAGTAGTCTACATTCCGTTACCGTTTATTGGGCAAACCATAAATGACGGATATATCAAAGCACACGATACCTTTCTCTGAAACTGTTTTCACTGGAAAAGACAGAAAATTATCACTGCTTTGGGGGGCGGAGCGGGCCCCCCAAAAAAATTACCCTAATCACTCCGAGTGCGAGGTTTTTCGGTTCTTGAGTTTTAATTGTTTCGGATCGTCGGTTAAATGATAGTCGGGGCATTGGACAGTGATCATCACTTTCCCGGCCAACTCAAATTGATAACTCTCCCGGCTTTTAATTAGTGGCTGTCCCAAAGAAATGTTTGCCTTCTCTCTAAGTTTTTTTTTCAAGGTGTTTTTCAAGGGCCCACGTTGTTTTTTTTTTTTTTGGTCAGAACAATCAGAACTTACATAGGTAAACTTGACAATAATCACGTTTCCCTCTCGTTTCGGGAACAACGTACCTGTTCTCGTTATTACCACTTGTGTATTAATAATCGACCAGATTATTGAAGGAAAAATAGTTGAGAAAAAGGAGGCAGATGGTAAGAAATGTTGGTAAATCGTCGAAGTGGCAGCTGAATTTTCCAACGTGCCCGCGTCGGCACGCCGGTACGCGCCCCTTTCCCATTCCCCGGGGCGTATAGGCCATATTTTGTTTTCCTATTTGTGAAGGGACAAACGTTTCCAACATGTGCCGCGCCCGACCCTTCGGTTTAACACTTTTACTGGGCCAACAATTGTTACAACGGAGTACGACACGAATTGAATTTATTTTTTTCAACATTGTAAAATTGGGAATTTACTGTTGGCAAATTTGGCCGTCATTCTGTATCTCTGACTAATATATCGGCTGAAATATTAATTTCACGAAAATTTGGTTCGTCACCGCGATTCTAACCGGCATCTAAGGCCGCTTTAACGGCTAAGGTATTAATAAAACTCGAAGGACGCAAAATCGGCCCATAAATCCCGTTTATGGAGGAAAAATCGGCACCAAAATGTGGTTTTTAGGCGCAAAATCGACCCTAAAATGCGGTTTTTGGACAAAAAATGCGGCTTTTAGGTTCAAAATGGAACCAAAAAGGGGGCTTTTAGGCCAAAAATTGGCCAAAAAGGCGGTTTTTAGGCCCAAATTCGGCACAAAATAAGGTTTTAAGGCAAAAATAGCCAAAAAAAAAGGGGGGTTTTATACGCAAAATTGGCCCAGAAAGGGGGTTTTTAGGCCCAAAATCGCGGTTTTTAAACCCAAAATCGGCAAGAAAAAGGGGGTTTTTAGGCGCAAAATTGGCTAAAAATGGCGGTTTTTAGACCAAAAATTGGCCCAAAAAGGCGGTATTCTGGCCGAAAAATGCAGTATGCACCCAAAAATCGCATTTTTGGGCTCATTTTGCGCCTGAAAACCGCGTTTTCGAGCTCATTTTTTGCCTAAAAACGCCATTTTTGGGCCTGAAAATCGTATTTTCGGGCTAGGAAAATGCGGTTCCTGGGCGCTAAGTCGGCCCTAAAATCCGGTTTTGGACGCAAATCGGCCCAAAAATGCGATTTTTAGGCTCAAATTCGGCCCAAAAATGCGGTATTTAGGGGCGAAATCGGCCCAAAAATCCTTTATAAATAATGAAAATTCTTTATATTTCTTTAAATATAAATAGAATACAAGTCGACCACCACAATATACATATTTCGGTTAGTACACGTCTACCGTCTGCTGGCCTTTATACGTATATACATGGATATTTGAACTGAAATATACTACTCGTTTCACCTGCAAAGTTGGTATATCAAAAGGGAAAGTTATAATATTAAATCCAGAGTGCATATTCGTGCATTGCACTGCAATTTTGCATACCACAATTCACCGAGTGAAACTAATCAAACAAACCGCAATTGTACCTATAACTGGCATATAGTTGATTGTACAATAAATAAAGTTATAAAAAAAAAATTTTATATATATTTTCAGCCGGAAGAAAGAGCCAGAATTCGGTTAATATTAATTGGATCTGGTCTCTGGGTTGACTGGCGTTAAGTTAGTGTGTGCTACCGCGACTGTCCGTGCCCTCCAAGGGCACGTCTGGGGGGGGGGGTGGAAAGGGCTCACTGAATCTTTTATTTACCGGCGACGTGTCCTCATTAAACCAATTTCGGAGACCACTTTTATCCCACCCCACCCCCACCACCGTTCTCTCCGTCCTAATTGTATTTCTCCACCCTTCGACCTTTTTTAGGTCCGCCCCCACGCCCGGAACAACCATCCTCTCTTCATCGCCCTATATCCAATTGTATCCAGTGTCCGCGACGAATCGGTTTTATTTATTTTCCCTTTTCCATCCCCCGCTTACCTTCTATTTATTTTCCCCTCTCCCTCTGGGACGGTACCTGATTACGCATGTTCACGTGCTTCGGGGGACGACTTCGCGGTAGAAGCTTTAAAGGGATGACTGTAATTAAGTGAAAGGAGTAAAAACCCCCCGCTTTGTCTCGGGCCTTAAAGGGTCCCGACGGAAACCCTTTTCATTCTCCATAATGGAAACATCTTAAGATATAAAAAAAAAAAAATGAAATTTACAAGAAATGCATAAACGATGGAAGGCCCTTATTCCGGTTCTTAATTTATCGCGTCTCCGTCCCCTTTCCCTCCGTTTATTGCTCCTTTGTTTCACCCTGTTCTCCCGAAGTTAAACGAAACGTCTCGGAGAACCGATAAAAAAGACGATTTACAGAATCGTGAAGTTAAATTTCTTAATTTCCAGTACCGTCTATAAAATTTTTCCATTATTATTGCCGTTCAACGAGGATATATTTAATGCCAAGTAGGCCGGCCCTAGACTGAAGAAGTCCAATAATTGTCTATTCCGCGTTCGTGAAAATCCTCCCCAGTTCGTTTGCATACGAATGAAGCCGTCTCGGTCAACACATGACTTTACTTACACAGCGGACTGAACACATAATCAATGCGCCTCCCCCACACTTCCCTTTAACTCTCTGAACACCCGGCGAATTAATTAAACGGATTTACACAACAAGAGTGGCTTTCAGCCGCCGTCAATACAGCGCTCTGTAGCGGGATAATTTTATGTACAGATAAGACCGGTCAGTGCGCGATGGAAAACAGTGTCAAATTTGAAAAATTGAATTTTCCGGACGTAATACACTATGGATTACTTAAAATATTGGGGTCGGCAACTAAGTCATTGCGGGTTTCGTCGCCAGATGGGAGACGGCGTTTATTTGTATTTTTACCCACGTTTACGTCTCCAAACCTGTAGAGAGTATATTAAAAAAAAAATGTTTATTACCGCTTATTAAGGGTGTACAGACCCGAAGATGTCAAAGAATCCGCAATTATTTAGTTGCCGGCCCAAACGACTAATATTCGTAATCCCGCTCAATTACTCGGTAATTAACGCCCAATACGTGCCCTGACATATCCGAAACTGTAATAATATTTGCCGTAGCCTAATGCCAATTCAGCGCACTTAACGGGGCCCAACGCTCACATTTGAATGCCGCATGTTATATCGGCCGAATTATACTACCTACCGTAGGGCGGAAAAATCCGGGAGTATATTCCCCTATCGGTTTCCGTTTCACCTTTAGGGCTGCGGTGAAAATCGCGGTGTTGTTATTTCCACCCCCCTAAAACGGAATAAAGGTCACGGGGCTACGTCTTATAACTAGGCCGTTTTACGAACCGTCCAGAAGTTTTTATTGCGGCCCATCAAACGCGGCCATTTTGGCTTCTATCTATATATTATATTATACAATCGGTCGTGGCCGTAACTAGGACAGGTCTAGAACTATGATTCCAATATATACGGAACATTTATGGTGTCCAAGATGTTTCTAACGGTTTTTCAACGCGTACGAGGTCCGTTCAAAAAAGTATCGGGAATTTTAAATTTCCGCGAAATAAGTATATTCAATCAACGGTCTGTTTGTAGCAATTTCGGCCGTCGTGAATGTTCGGTTAATCTTTTAAAGCCGCTTTTCTTGCACGTTTTTCTGGTCCGTCTTCGATTTTTACCCAGTCCGAAAAATGGATCGGAGAATCAGAGTGTCCAAATTTTGTGTGAAAAACAAAATTTTCGGAGGGCCGACGAAGGGACCTCACAATATCGCCCAAGGGCGATATTGGGGGGGGGAGTTCACAATAGCGCTTCTTGCGCGCGAATTTTCGGCCGAAAAGGGCGCACGAAAGGACGACGCTACTGCGCTACAATCGAGGGCATAAAAACGTCATCGTAGATGGAGCTTAACGAGATCACAAAAACTTAATTTTCGAAGCGCTTCGAGGACTGGAAAAAACGTGGGGCACAAGTGTATAATATCTGGTGGGGGGGGGGGATTACTTTGAAGGGGACAAAATAGATATTCGTAAATAAATAAATAATTTTTGAAAACGCACAAAAGTCTTCTGCTACTGTGGCGATAACTTTTTGTGAACTCGAAACGCGATAATACGAGGATAATATTCGTTTTGTTTCGCTGTATTTCAATTTATGTCGTACAGATTTGTGGCCAAGTTTACCCACTGAATGTTTCATAAATTTCGAAAATCAGTTTCAACCCCATATATATTTTTAAGACAGTGTACGAATGACGCCGTTTTATTCACAATTGACGAAGAATAGAGGTACTTTGATGATGCGAATTGAGTTCGTTTACGGGGGGCCCGTTTCACGAGGCGAAGAATCACATTCTAATGCGGCAATTTTGGGGTACAGACGGGGCGGGCCCTCTGAGGGATTAATCTTCGTGGAATTTTGTTCGGGCGGCTACGAGTGTAAAGAAGATGTCTGAAACCGGTGTAGAGGGCCGCGGCCCATTGTCGTGGGGCCCCTCATTTGGGGGGGCACAAAGCGAGGGCCCGTCGGGGGCCCCCCCGCCAATAGCTTTTACAAATTCCGGCTTCACACGGCTCATTACTGTGTCTCTGTGAGGCCCCCATTGTCAGCTAAACAAGAGGTTCAACCACCAACCAACCAACCCCCACACACAACCCTCCAACCCCAATCTACACTCCATTCGCTTTCCCTTCTGAATTTCCACCGATTTAAGAGCTTTATCGGCCCGACTTACGAATGGGATCGTTTGGCCTAATGCAGCCGACAGACACATGAAAAAAACTACAAATCACATAGAACACAATTGCCTTCGAATTGCCCTCGACACACCCCCAAGGAACACGAACGGAACACGAACACGACTCAGCCCAGACACCTGAACTGGACGAAATAATAGACAAAATAAGTGCAAAACCACCCAAATCTCCTGGGGCATCTTCATCCCCGGCTACCCCAAAAACCCCAACGGCCACCCAAAAGACCTACCCCAAGGGGGAGGTTCCCCGCGCCCAGCTAGAAGAATCCCCATCCAAAGTGAAAGTGAAACAGTGCAGTGAAAGCTCTGAATGTGCCTACAGTGTTATAGTGCCCCAGTGATCAGTGCACCGACACCGAGTTTCGTGAACCCAAGTGGCAAGTGCAAGGTGCAGTGCAAAGTGCGCCAGTGAATGCAGTGAGTGTAGCTTAAGTTTTCGGCTTTTTATTGTAAATTTTCCCGATTATCGCAACAATATTGTTGAAAATTTAAGGCCAATAGGCCGGAATGCACGTAGGAATCGCCATTTTGTATTTAAAGAAATAAAACTTGTATCTTGTCTCTTGTACGAATGGGACACTGATGGGCCCGCCAAAGGCCGTCATTTCATTACCGGCTTAGGGCAATTTAATGGATAAAAATGCGCTTTTCAAGAACTTCCCTGTCCTATTCGAAAGTTGTATACTGTTTGTCGACCCGAATGAAACCGGGTTATGAAAGTTTCAGTGGCACGCCGAATCCGGTGCATCAATTTGAATGTTGAATACAAAGAATGTCCTTTCGACATTGTCGTATACCCAAATCGTAGGTGGAGGTTTGAGATGAGGTCCCGGATTAGAAACTGGAGTTGGGCTCAACTTCGTACCGCCAAACTTGAAGCGAAACCGTTCCCGTTTAACTCCCATTTGTAGGACCGACAGCGGGACGATTGTCGCCCTTCCCCCAATCCCAATCCCTTCCCGTCAACCTTCCGCCATTATCTATCGACGTTTCAATTTCACTTTCGGCCGGAGAATTTCATTCCAGTTTTTGGCGTTCCAATTGCAATTGTCAAATTGGATTCAATTCGTCTCTTGAATCAAAAATAAAATTGTAGCACGCGCATTTCAAGAAAGACTAAAGTCAATACTCTAGGCACGTACGTTTATATACAGAAAGATTGTGTCTTACACATACAGAGGGGTCACAAAAAAATGTATCCACTGTGTTTAAAAGTCCATAACTTGCAAACTAATTGACGGAGTTGACTCATTTTTGGTAGTGTTTATAGTGTTGTAGTTCCTGCAATCGCGCCATACAAGCTTTGTATTGCGTCGTTTCGTTTTGTCAGATGACAGTCGCTAAATAGTCAGTGTTCTGTTGTGTCAGTTGTACCTTTTGTTACTCGAGTAAACGTGGCCGGCTCAAGGCTTAGAATTGGAAGTCAGTTTTTAAGTGGTATTTTAAGTACGAAAACATTAAAATGAGTATCAAACAGAGCCAATATCCGACTCTGAACACGTTGCACTCAGTAGTTGGTGCTGCAGTTGGCCGGCATCGTTTCTGTGTGTGGATGTTAACGGTGGACCGTTTCGAACACCTACAGTGTGATATCTTCAAGTTGGGACTTTAAGCTACACTTTCACCGAAAACGAGTCACAACTCCGTCAATCAGTTTGCAAGTTATGGACTGTTAAACTGTGGATACATTTTTTTGGCACCCCTCTGTATTAATACTCGCGGTTATGCAGAAAAGAATTGGGTTTCAAGAAGAGGAATTATTGGGTCGGCAACTAAATAATTGCGGATTCTTCTCATCTTTGGGTGCGTGCATTTTTTGGTACGCACGACGAATAGTTGTGGCAAATTGTAATAAACATTTCAGAATACTCTCTATAGAGGTTTGATGACTTAGTTGCCGACCCAATATTACAGATAATAATCTTTTTATCGAAAAAAAAGTGTTTAAATAATAATAAAGTTATTACATTCTTGTGACGTTTGACTTAATTTCCGAGGTCAGGTTTTCATATCACGCCTTGGGTCAGATTTGTTCAAAGGACCGATTGTCGAAAGAACACGGGATTACACGAAATGTTCGTTCTTTTTTCTTGAACAAAACGAATTGATATAATTAACGCCCTGTATTGATACCATTATCTGAACCTGTAATTAGTCCGACCGAAAATTGGGGAAACTTTGACACTGCTAACAATAACAGTCGGTTTCTATCCGAGCGCGGGCTCAGAAAAACTTTTGATAACTTAGAGCCGGCAGGATTTACTCCAAGTTTCGGTGAAATCGAATGTTTCTCTCAAACTCGGCGATTTCTCAACACTTCTTTGAACTGAAAAGGGCCCCGGTTTCAAATGAGTTGGATCCTGGGAATAGGGACGAATGATTTTTTTTTTTTTTTACCTAAATCTTTTGAACAGGATTTTAGCCCGGAACGCCTCCAGGTCTCTTACAAAAAGCTTTAACTTTCACTCCTCCCCTCCCCTGATATAACATAAAATATGCGGAATAACAATAATACATGAAGAATCCTGAGATTCCACAGCCCTGAGGAACGTCCACCGAGGAAATTTCGCTGAAAATTCTCAACAGCGGTTAATCTTTTTCGGAAAAAGCCGTTCTGCGCGATTGGACCGGCGGCAAGCGGTACGTGGCGGATAGCCGGTGTTAATTTTCCGACCGAACGGCACAAACGTCCTCTCATTTGGAAGATTGCCAGCCGGATCTCAGGGCCCTAGAACGGCCCTAACCCTCCATCGAATTACTACGACACCTCGGGGTGAGAGAGAGAGGGAGAGAGAGGGAGGAAAGAAGAGGAAGAGATCTGTTTGACGAAGGGAGTACCATAGGAGAAAGATCAGAGAGTACGGCGACAATATATACCCGGATTGAAAGGAAAAGGAAATTGAGGATATAAATTAAAGGGGGGATCGCAATTGGGCAAATAGACGGGGGCTGGGGGGAATTGAGAGCCGAAGGTGGAAGGGCTGTTGGGGCTGTTCCCACTCGTCTATATTGACTGAAAATAGACCGGTTTCAATTTATTATATCAGTTGAAAGAACGCTCCGGATTCGTATTCCACTTACTGTGTCCATTACTGAAGATAAGCAATTTCAATATTTATTCATCTCATTCGCCCTTTTCCCCCCGATGTCTAGTCTGGTTAGTCGCTGTCGGAGTCCTTCGCAGGAAGGGTTTTTTTTCTCACAGGCTAGGGATTGTGTTGTCCTTCTGCGAGGTACGCCTTCAGACAACGGGTTAGGAAAAAGGTACGTGGGGTTGAATGCGACAAGAACGAGGATATCGTCCATTTATAAATAAAACTGTCTAAGGGACAGATTTCTTCTTGGCAACCAACAATTAGCGAATGCACAACTCATATTTTGGGTACAGAAATTGTATTCAACCCTTTTAACTCGTGCTGAAAACATCGTCAACTACAAGATTCGATAACGCCGTTCTCTTCGGAGAAAATTTCTCCGGGTTGTCTAATGGTGCCTCCGTTATTGCAGCACGACATAATTTGTATACTATAGTAATTTTAAATTGTTTAGTTTGTTAAATTGGCATTTTCTCCAGTCAATACCACCATTTTCATTCATCGTGAGGCCAATATGGATACTTGAGAATTTTCACTTCGGTCACGTGACTGTTTCACAGTATCCCCTTGGACTTGATGAAGCGCAGGGCTTATTCGAAGTGCCGCTGAAATAATAAGTGCGCCCGATTAAGCGCCCGGGACAACTGCAATTGCGGTTGTCCAACCGTCGTCGTCCACATTTCTGTATATTCACCATTCGGAATCCGCTTATAGATAAGCCGCAGTCTCAATGGTGCGGGGGGAGGGCCCTTAATGTGCTTAGGGGGCTGGTCCTCATCCGCGGCCCTTCTAAACCGATTGTATCGGCGACTGGTAGGCTTTTATCGGTGGCTCGACGAAGGGCCCGCTAATACGCCAAAGGGCTACTGCATACACCGCCGCCCTTCACAACTACTACTGGCCTTTGCCTAGGCCGGCAGATCTTGGCACATAGCTATATATATATACACCCTATCCCATATTGTAGGTCACACTAGTCTCTATCGACGGTATTAACGGTCTTGAAATTGATTGCGATCCGATTCTGAAATGATTCCTGTCTAGGGCTGAATATTGAAAATTGAAAATGAAAATCCCCACTCGGGTTACCGACAAAGTGGTTTAGTCGATTTCGAAATGGTGACTTCAATCTAAACGATGCTTTATCCGCGATTCAAGTGTTGACACCAGAAGTGATAATTCAACGACAACAAGTGGCGTTGTACATTTTTTAGTACGTCAACATCTTGAATGCCTCGCGGGCCCATAAAAGCATTAAAAGAAGGGCAGTGTCAATACTGGTCCGAAAGGATATTATTTCATTAAAAGATGAGGAGCGCTCCGGACGTCCTGTGGAGGTCGCTGATGATTGAATAAAGGCCATTATTGATTCAGATCGCCACAGTTCTCAACACTGGGACATTGCAGAGAAGCCGAATGTATCTTATACTTCGCATTCGAAACCGTCTACGGCTTATCTGTGCCGAAGATGTTGACCTACTTAAAAATATGTACAACGCCACTTGTTGTCGGTGAATTCCCAATTACTCAGTTGTCAACCCGATATATCACTTCCGGTGTCAATACTTGAATCGCGGATAAAGCATCGTTGAGATTTAAATCACCAATTCGAAATCGACAAAACCACTTTGTCGCTAAACGGAGGGCGGCTATTTCATTTTCAATTTTCAATATTCGGCCCTAGACAGGAATCAGTTCAAATGAACGTCCTGTTAATTAACGACGTATTTGGATAACTGTCCGGTTGGAACCACTCAATATAGAGAGGGGTCCAGAAAAAATGTATCCACTTTTTAACAGTCCATAACTTGCAAACTAATCGACGGACTTGTCTAATTTTTTGAGTGAAAGTGTAGCTTAAAGTCCAACTTAAAGACTGTAGGTGTTCGAAATGGTCCACCATTATTAACATCCACACTACTGACTGCAACGTGTTCAGAGTCGGATATTGGCTCTGTTTGTGATACTAATTTCGCCATTGCCGTCGAACCCCCATTTTAATGTTTTCGTACTTAAAATACCACTTCGAAACTGACTTCCTTACATCCAATTCTAAGCCTTGCGCCGGCCACGTTTACTCGAGTAACAAAAGGTACAACTGACACAACAGAACACTGACTATCCGGCGACTGTTATCTGACACAAAACAGAACAACGCAATACAACGCTTGTATGGCGCTATTGCCGGAACTACAACACTATAACACTTTAAGTTATGGACTTTAAACAGTGGATACATTTTTTTGGACCCCTCTGTATATCCCGAAATTAGCGCAAGATTCGAATCGGACTGTGGCTGGAAAAATTTCATTATTTTTGAAATATTGTTCAACAATGTAACGCTCCATTTGTACCGACCCTAAAACTATCGGCGTTAATTTTTTGGACACCCTACAATGAACAACGTTTTATGTACGTTTACACATTGCATATTTCGGACTGCTTGTTTAGAATTTGACACCGCCAATTTTCACCTATTTTGATACCCGGATTCGACGTCGTGGAAAATCGTCGCCCGGACGTCAATTCCCGTTTCGCCCCGCCTTCAGGAAGTTGGAAATCACGGACGCCGACTTAAACGGCAGTTGTTAACTCCCCGCCCTTTCAAATTGGCGGCAGTTAATTGGGGGTAAAAGCGAGGACCGCCTACGCCCGCCGATGTGACTCCTCCTGCGGATGCTGCGAACTAATCCACCCCACGCACCCCTATTTCACTTCTTCCGGGTGGAGGCGCCTCAATCGGACGGAATCTCCACGTCGTATGGAAAACGCGGGGCGGCGGGGCGGCTTTACGGGTGGCGGGGCGGGGGTTGGGGGTACCTGGAGCAACAGTTTCCTGCCGTGAGGAAACGTGACTATTTACAAGTGCGGAACATCCCCAACCCCCCCTGGAGCCTGTAATTACTTCAATTTACACCGAACCGTGTGGATGAGAGCGCGACACGGCCCTCCCTCCCCTGAATTGAGGAATTCGAGAAATAATCTCGAGCGAGAGGACGGTTTCCGAAGTAGCAACCTCAACCCGTCTGGTTTAAAATTATCCGCCAAATATTAGGAATTTATAACGTGGGATAAACTTTCTTCCAATAACGTAACGTTAAAAGAAAAATAGCCTCTCTCATCGTACGCAAAACGGTAGTTATCGTGCAGTTCTCTGTGTCGTTTTATCATCCCCCAATATTCGGGACTCAAAGAATCGGCTTAAACAGAAAATTTTGGACACTTAAAGGGCCAAATTTTACTGTAAAGTTGATTGCGTACTGAAAATCATCGGCGAAGAATTTATAAACCGGTGGAGCGAGTGAAATTCCTCTATTTCAAACGTAGCCACTCCCCAACCCCCCCCCCCCCCAACCCCTTGTCTTATTCAATAAAGCGATGCTGAAGTTGAAATCGCCCCGAGAAATGTTCACCTCAGGAATAAAAGTTCGGGACGGCGAAACGTCTCATCAATTTTCATGATACGAACCTGACACTGCCGAGTACAGTCTTCGACTTTGACAGAGAGTGATCAGCCCCGTTCCATTTCTGTTTTTCCCTTATGAAACTTTTATTTTCAACTACGAGAAATTTTCAATTTTATTTCTCCTATTGAAAAGCCGACATTTTGGATTAAATTTCAATCAATTCGCTATAATGTTTTGTTTCCAGTCCTTGTCTTATTTCTGGTCCTAATTCTGGAAATATCGTGCGAATTTCATAGTTATATTTACATTCGGTAAATGTGTACTGTGGTGGGGGGGGGGGTTAATGAAAATGAATATATAGGTTTAATGCTGAAAGTCAAGAATTTTTTTCAAATTTTAGTCTTTACACTAGAGTTTAGCAGCTCCACTCGTTTAAGCAGTTTCAGAAAATTGAAATTAATTTTTTTATTAGAAAATTAGTGGCGATTTTTTGGCGGCCCCAATAGAATGGAAATTTCTAGTCAGTAATTCGTAACTATGGATAGTGAATTCGATATTTTCTAGGAATTTATTAAAGTATTAAACATTATAGTATTTTCTGACGTTTATTTAGAGAAAAGACCTTTCAATTTATTACTATCAAGCCGGTAGTTGGGAGCACCTGGTGGGGCGTCATTTTGGAGCCGAAAAGGTGTCCCAAAAGTTTCGGAAAAAAATTATTTAACTATATTCCAGTCAAGATGACTACTGACGGTGGCGGGAAACCGAACAGAGTGTCAAGACGGAATAGGCTCCAGATTTGTATTGTGGTTCATATCCGAGGTAGGACTGAATGGTATTGGGTTTTTGAGGGTAATTCAAATTATTGATATTCGGCCGTAAGCGACGATTCAGCCGAGCTAATTTCCATAACGTCCAATTCCGAAGTACAATCGGATTTTAGGGACAGAGCAAATGCGATCAATAATTCCCCCCCGCCCCCCAAAAACTCGACCACGTTAACCACCAAACCGGCCTTTCACAACTGGAAAAATAAAACCAACCGAAGTGTGCTAAAATCCCGTATTAAACCCCTCCCCGGCCGGCCCCTTCAGTATCTCTTGCTCCCCGAATCGCCGGCCTAATGGTACAGCGCGCGGTATTGGTGATGGGGGTTTATTCAATTTTTCTACCCAAAATTTCGGGGTCTAAAGCGGCACAAATCGGATCCCATAATCATCCGTTCGTGGGTGGGGGTTGGGGGAGTTAATTTCGCAAGTAATTACTGAGGCGAACTCCAGGTCGCGAGAGTCTGTGTTGGCGGTTGGGGTTGGTGGGGGTTGGGGGGGGGTCGACGCCGTAAATTAGTTTGCGAGGCCGGGAGAAACCCTACTAATAATTCACCCACGCTCGGTTTATCATTTTATATATGTATACGTGTGTCTGTATATATATATATTTGTATATGGAGGTGGTGGAATGCGCCCCGAGATCAGTTATAACGACGGCAGAATGAACTGAATAATCCGGGCTGAAGAGGGGGGGGGATGTTGGGGGTGCAAAGTTCAGGATCGAAAGTGGGCCTGCTTCGCTCACTGATCTCCGCAACTTCAGGAAGAACTACCCCTTCTCCGGTTTTCGTCTTCTAAAAAGATAAGTTCAAGGAGGGGATCGATAGTCGCGACGATTGCCTCGGGGGTGACGGGTATGGGGGGGCTGTAGGTGGAACTGGGGGCCCTGGAGCACAGAAAGTTTTTCATTCTTTCATATTCCATTCTATTTCTTTTTTTTTTTTATTTTTAAGCATCGATTTCTCGGAATTAACACGAAACCCGGCGATGGATTCCTCCGTCCCTCCACCCTCCACCCCCCCGCCAATAGATGCCGGGAACTTTGGGCGGACAAAGTGGAGAAATTAGGCCCGCCGCCCCACCACCCACCCCCATCCCTTCGAAACTTTCCCCAACAGAAGCGGCGAAACGTGGGTACAAATTGGGAACGGCGAAAGCTGGGCGGGGGGGGGCGTTAACGTCCCGAAAACTTTTACAACTTTTACAACAATTTGATTTAAATTTACAACTTGAGCTAACGAGCATAAGACTCGAGGAGTGTCTCGATGGCGCTAGCGATTGTGTAATAATAAAATAATCGACTTTTTTTATATCGACTCTTTTATATGTTATATTGGTGCAGTCGACTTTTGTACTGTCCTGCCTTGTTATCTGGACGGAGAATAAAATCTTAAAAATTGTAGTCGTGAATTAAATTAAAATTAAAAAGAACAATAGGACCTTGTACGGATTGAGGGACAATACCGATTAGAGGATAACCGATTGATTTACTATTTTCGTCTAGTGTCCGTCAACCTATAATTCATGGCTGATTTAAAATACCGGCAATAAATTCTACGGCGCCTACCATAATTAATACAGGCATTTTCTGATTTATTCCAATAATTATCATAAATTTAAATAGCCGCCTCAATACGTCGTCGGTAATTTATGACCGCGGATCCGGATTAAATATCAGCCGGAGCGCATTAAAACGGGGGCTCCGCACCGACAACCTGGTTAGAATAATGAAGTTTGTCCGCCCTATTTATGGAGTTAATTGGTTAAAAAAAAAGGGTTTTTTAAAAAATTCCGGCCTGCTTTAACCGTCCCAGGATTTCGCCTGAGGTCGCCCGTTAATTCAGACTTAGGGCCGTTAATACGGTACGGAGGCTCTCCAACCGTCTGGTCCCTTCTCAGGGTCAGTTAGCCCTTGAGCACTTCTTATTTAGCTAATTGCGCCCTTTGTTCGGAACACGTAGAGCCCTGCGACTCATTCTTCGACTTACCTGGATCTATCTCCCGGTTCCTCTTCTTTTTCGAGCGAAACGTCCTTTGTGTAAAAATGACTTTGTGTCGTGCTATCCTTGCAATGTATTCAGTTACATTGTATTTAGTCAATTTAATTTTCGAATTTTCATTTTTGGGGTAAACATTTTGACCGGTATAAACGACGACGGCGTTATTGGATTTCGGCGCGTTGAAAGTAGTACATTTTAATAACACCGTGGACTCTGCAAAAGGACCGTGTATGGAAGAAGGGCCGACAAAGGTATTGAATTGAAAAAAAATCAGCCTTAAATTGAAGGAGAAATTTTTTTTTTACCGCCACATTTTTAAACTATGACAACCGATCTCGAAGCGTTTCGAAGTTCGAAACGACAAGAAACTAAAACGGAAATCACATTGTTCCAGTTCGATGTAAAACTGGTAAATATATTACACAGTGTAATACATGAAGCGTCCTTGATATACACGAGGTCAATTTCATTCAATTGGCAAATTCAACGCTGGGAATAATCTTCAATCGCGCGGTTCCTCCAGATGGATATCTGCTATCGGAAACAATATTAGATTCAAAACCCGCCTGAGACTAACTAATGGCTTACGTTTCGCCATTGTGTTATGTCCCTTCCCTTTTATCGATATCCAGCCTTATTCTAGGGTTTTATTCAATAAATCCAGAGAACCTGGCACTGACTGTAAGTACTGCGGAATAGATTAGATTTGGGCGTAGAACGAACTGCAGTCACACTTTGTGTCATTGGTGCAACACTATATCTCGTCATTGTCTCTCACTTTTTCACTATTTTACGTAAAATAAAAGTAAAGCCGTTGCTACAAGAAAGCGCTGACAGTGTTGGCTGTAATGTACAGTCTTGTAGTCGGCCTTGTACATTGTTGGGTTCGGAACATTCAATATTCTAATTGCGTACCGACCTCTCTCTCTCTCTCTCACACACACTGCCATTTGTATTGTCCGTCTGCCAGAGGTTTTCTCTGAAATTTTGTCAACAGTTCGTGATCTCCTGTCACTGTCACAGCGTTTAACATTCACCGTCCGTTTGTACGATTAGGCGAAACCGGTCTCGAACGAAAGTCTTTCGTCGATATGAACATTCCGGCGATGTTAAACCCACCCCCCTAACGTACAACTGAGGGCATAGCCCGTAGTACGATGATCGGGCCTAAAGTGAATACTAAGGGCATAGCCCGTAGTACGATGATCGGGCCTAAAGTGAATACTAAGGGCATAGCCCGTAGTACGATGATCGGGCCTAAAGTGAATACTAAGGGCATAGCCCGTAGTACGATGATCGGGCCTAAAGTGAATACTAAGGGCATAGCCCGTAGTACGATGATCGGGCCTAAAGTGAATACTAAGGGCATAGCCCGTAGTACGATGATCGGGCCTAAGTAATACTAAGGGCATAGCCCGTAGTACGGGCCTAAAGTGAATACTAAGGAATACTAAGCATAGCCCGTAGTACGATGATCGGGCCATATCTAAGGGCATAGCCCGTAGTACGATGATCGGGCCTCTAAGGGCATAGCCCGTAGTACGATGATCGGGCCTAAAGTGAATACTATTAGTACGCTATAGTCGACGATTGTCGCGCCATTGTATTTCACCGGCTGTGGGCTTATCTGGCGGCGCCCCATCGCCCCCGATACATCCGCTCTGAACACACAACGGGCCGAAGCCGATTCTTTCGCAGAAAAACTTCTATCTACCATTTTTCTTTTTTTACACTCCCATTGTCTTATCTTCCGTGTCCCCCTCCTCTACGTGCGTACAAAACGTGTAAGATACGCACAGTGCGGAAAACTGAGTGAATTTCGCACACGAAACGGCTGTAATACACTGTAATATCCTGTTGACGATACTGTTCCCTTATAATTGAAGTATTATCGAAGCAAAGCAAACGGCCCTTCGCCAATATTGTTCTTGGGCGGGCAAACAAATAAGTTGCACTTGGCCCGGCCGTGCCACAACTGAATTAAACTATTAGTTCCTATAGTAGTAACAGTGGACGATTCTACAACTTTCTGTTAGTAACTTATCGTATAAGAGGGTAAACTATCGGCCGTATCCGACGACCGGAGCTTGAACGAAGGGCGCCCAATGCAAAATGGAAATCTCTTGTCTTCACACCGTCATTTCGTTCAAGGACCGTTCAAAGGAAGTTGAGAACGTGGACGTTACAAAGGTTCCAGACGGCTAAGTAGACATTTCATGTTGCTGACGGAAAATCTACGTCGATTTGTGCCTGCCTCTAGCCGACATATTTAACTCAGAACCTGCTATCCGAACGCAACATGTCTTAGACATTTAATACAAATCAAAATGCAATATAAATTGCATTATTTTCAGCTTTGAATTGATCACAGGATTCTGTCTTCCACCGAGGCAGATTATTATAGTAGCCATTAACCCATCAACTACCTGAGGCCCCAAATGGGGATCAGTTTTTCAGATTTTTTCTGATATTACATATGTGTTTACAGGAAGTATTTTTTTGTGCGTTAAAATCTTGTAATTATTATTATTATTATTCGAAATAAAAGATTTCGATCTGCAGTGTCCCCAATGCCCCCAAAATGGGACTCGATTTAAAAAACACTGGTTTTAAAAACATATTCGGAGGCACTATTCGATAATAGTGCGTCGTAATAAGTAAATTTTATGGAAAATTTTCAGAAAAAAAAATTCGGTACTTAACGGGTTAACAACGCACTGAATAGCCGAGGGTCAAGTGAACATAAATGAAATTCCGTAGGTTTCGTGATGTTTCTGTCTCCTCTCGCCGGTTTCGTCTTTTGCTAGACCGGTTTCGGCCGCTCGCCGTCTTCAGTAGCGCTGTGTTACTGTCACTGTCACTGTCGCTTGTACTGTCAAGTAACAGTACAAGCGGTGCAAGACGGTAGAAGTGAAAGTGACAGTGCAGCGAGGATGCCAGAAAAACATCCAAAGTGCTGACGCCGCGCTACTGAAGACGGCGAACGGCCGAAACCGGTCTAGCAAAAGACGAAACCGGCGAGAGGAGACGAACCTACGGTATATTACGGCCACAAAACAGGTATATTAAACTAATAAATGAAATTATTTCCGCCTCTTTCGGACAATCTGAGAAATATAATTTTCCTCCGACGGACATTAAAATGTCTTGTTATTAGGAATGCTGTTGCACGGCGGGCCTTATCAGTAATTTGAGGCTGCATTGTCACTATTATTGCTATCATCATTACTGTATTGCGTCGGCATCTGAGTAATTGCGGATTTCACCAATATGCTGATAAGGTCTTCCGATATGTTATCAGTTGGTGCCCTGTGAAATATCCGGTAGAAAAACTATCTGGGCGCCGAACTACAGTGTTAAATAGTGTCAGTTCGACGCCGATTTTGTCGGCTTTTCAACATTGATTAAAACGTCCGTCGGACGCTGCGGAAAATTCCCGTTTCATCATTTTCCTCCCGCCTGATAAGGTTCCTGAGGAGGATCGCAGACGCCGGCGCCATTATCAGGAACCGCGTGTAATTATTCCAGAGAGGTGGATATTATCCGGCATCCCGTGCTTTTGGACGTGTGGGAATTCGGGCCCCGCCCCGCCCCCCCCCCCGCCCCATTTCCTCGAGATTAAACGCAGTTGTGACGAGTCGCTGTCTGCGGCCCGCTTGCTTATTACTGCGCGTCACAAACAAATGTCCGCTGAACACTGCCTAAGCCGCAATTCCCTGATTAGATGCTGCAGAGCGGAGTAGCGCCCAACTGTTTATGACAACGTTCAACCGTACGATTTTCGTGAAATTCCCGCACGAACCGGGATAAGAAATGGAGCGCGGCGCCGATCCAGGGAATTCCCGATTTTGCCCCCGTCCGGCGATCGGAGCTGTGCAATTATTTATTCGCGAATATCTATTTTGTCCCCTTCAAAGTAGTAATCCCACGCCGGATATTATGCGCAAAAATTCCTTTTTTTGTCGTCTCGTTAAGCTCCACTTTCGGCGCCGTTTTTTATCTCCTCAATCCTACTTTTTCAGTTGTGGAAACGAGACAAAGTCACTGGGCACTTGTCAACTTCGAGATCTGTCGATTCGAAAATTGGCCAATGCTAATTTACTAACTTAGTCAATTTTGCGTCCTAACTTGCGTCCGGCACGCCCTTCGTCCTTCGCCCGTTCTCGGCCCTCCGAAGAAAATTTTCTACGCGAGAAAAGCGGCTCTAAGAGGATTGACCGAACATTCAAAACGGACGAAATTGTCGGCATTAGTGAGATGCACGTGTACAAAACACGTGGCTGCCAAATTCGCGATACTTTCTGAACAGACCTGGGGTGGCCAACGTCTCCAGAACAACGTTTTGCTGAAAACGTTTCAAATTAAAAAGAACTGACTGGTGTTGATATTTCGATCCGGTTTCGAAATGGGGCCCCGACGACAAAAGTTTCTATTCCTATATTAATAAAACGCATTCAATTTATTAACATTACCCATTTTTATACGAACAACCGAACAACTTGAATTGGGATGTAGCATTTTCCGGAACTTAACCGAACCGAGAACCGAACGTTTCTCGCTGCACTCCAAAGAAATTATGTCCAATATCGGGGAGTGTTCTCGACTGTATATTCCCGTGTCCTATTTCTTAAATTAAATTATCGGAACCTTTTTCCAATTTTATAAGTAAATATGTAGTTTGAAAAAGGGAAAAAAAAAAAGAAAAAGGTTGGAACGAACAGGAAGAACAGTCTTGTCGATTAACTAATGGACGACTTCGATTAACGAAATGGAGTGGCTGTCCCTTTGACGAGGTCCAAGGGCCTCTAAAAGAGCGTATCAGCAATTCTAATAAAGTGGTCTATTAGTGATTGTCACTCTAAATTATCTCAGTTCCAGTCTGATATTATTGTAAAGGAACTCGAATCAACAATACAAGAAATACAGACCGGAATCGATCAACAAACTTAATGGCTTTATTATTCCACAGAATAATATATCTGGCGGCCCGCCAGAAACCAACCTTAAATAAGTATCGAACTTACCCTTTTTTTTTGTGTTTTACAGTCGGGCCTACCTCTTTTACGCCAATAATTAATCGCAATCCGTTCACCCGCCAATCGAAGCGGGAGCAATAAAAGAGTAATAAAATCCGCGCTGAAATATTAACGCCCCCTTCCACCCCCACCCTCCCCACAGACGACACTAAAACCAAATTAAAACCGTTTCGGAGATTGGCAGTGAACTACTAAATGTTAATGGCGCCCTATTAAATATTTCTTATATCGGAACTGTGTGTATCAATAGATATATTTATTTATTTACAACCCGGTTTCATTTATTCCTACCTGAGTCTAATTGGCGAGAACGTCGTAGATTTCCTATTATATACCGAACTAAGCTGGTTCCAGCCAGGTAGGGCTTGAATCATAATTCAACCAGACCTTAATCAAGAAATCGCAAATTTGGACTGTTGGGACCTCTCATCAAAACTGACAATAAACTGACAATATATAAAGCTGTACTGAAACCGACGCGGACGTACGGAATAGAACTATGCTGGGTTCAGCCGAGAAATCCAAACATTCCAGTCAAAAGTCCTTCGTACCATCCTTAATGCTCCCCCACCCCCCTCCGGGTATGTTTCTAACCGAACAATCCATAATGACCTCAACATACCCCAACATGCCCGCCTCTCTCCACGTCCAAATCCACTCGTTTTCAGTCCCTTTCCTCTTCTACCCTTAAACGACAATGGCCTAGAGACTTCCTGTCAAAAGTACCGTCGCTGGACGGCGTCTTTAACGAGCGAAACGAGTAAAAACCAACCAAACAAACGGCAATTGTACCTATAACTGGCATAAAGTTAAAAAAAAAAAAATTATTGCTACGAGGGAGGTTTTGGTTCTAACCGGTTCTGATCACCGCAAGTGTCTTGTTCTCGAATATTCTATTTATTTTATGCCGGCCATACGTGATCGGCCGCAACTTCGGCCCCCGGGCACGGGCCCTAACGATCGGCGTTAATTGTGCCGTAGATTAGACGTTAGAAGATTAGGCTCTGTTAATCTCCTCCATGAGGGCGTAACTCCCGACCGAACGTCCGAGTAAAAAGATATAGCAGCATCCCGATCGCCCGCGGCCCCACCCCCGGGCAGAAGACAATTAAAATCGCTCATGGAGCAATTCAGCTCTTTTTTTTAACAGGAAGGAGAATATATTGAACAATGGCAACGTATTCCAGGTGGGCCGTATGCTAGGTGGGCGAGAATTTCAAAAAAAAAAGGAAACATATCTCGAAGAGTCGACTTAAACCGTAAATTAGAAATGTCAAGGCCGTTAATAACCCTGATGACCATATCGCTTCCCTTGGTATGTTTCAAATGGTACCATTCACGGCATACCTACAGTTGACGAATTAGTAAAATTCCCGTCCCACTCCACATCCCAATTCACACCGGGAGATATCCCTCGTGATAAGTCTGAGAAGGAACTCTCTGTTTCTCTCCCTTTTCTCTCTCTCTCTCTCTCTCTCTCTCTCTCTCTCTCTCTCTCTCTCTCTCTCCCTTCGAGGGGCAATAATAATATTCTAATAGGGTGAGTGAGAGGGGAGCCAACGGTGACGGTGTTAGCCAGGGGCCTATCCCACTCCAGCCTAATAAGGCTGAATTATGTTATTAAGCGGATTTTTTGGAAAAGATCTCAGAGTTATTTCTTCTTATTTCTTAAAAACCCCACCCCCATCCCCTTCAAATATTAACTGTCAGTTGTCTTACATTTTACGACGATTTTAGGAGCATTTTATTTTCTCTCCGTTTTTTTCTTTTCCTCGGGTTCAGTCTAAGAATTTTAATGGACTTTCTGTTTTTTTTGTGGAGGCCCACACCAAGTCACGAAAGGCCCAAATCGACGGCGTTTTGACATACAAGTTCGGCGTAACACAGACCACATATAAAATTGTACATTACATGAACCGCTGACGGTGCATTAGTGAACCAATGGTGAAGCATTGAGGCTGCTTATATTCATTTTTTTTCTTTTTTTTTCAGGTGACTTCGTCGACTGTCGGTATGTTGAGGTCATGGGGTGGATTGTCTGGTTAGAAACATACCGTGGAACCCCATAGCTCTATGCCGTATGTCCGTGTCAGTTTGAGTATCGCTTTGTACATTGTCAGTTTGTTACTTAAGGTCGAAGTCCGTTTTAGTAATGGCCCCTTGAGAGTCGAAATTTTCTGTTTAAGTCGATTACACGTGAATTGAAACTTGTGGGGGGCCGCCACCGGGGTTCGGACCCCGGCCCGGTTGTAAATCCGAATTTATGCCGGCTGCGCCCAGTTTGAATTTAGACAATTTCGAAATTATTTAGTACGGTTCGTTTTTATCGGCCGGCGATAAAAACGCGTAAAAGGGCTTTATTCGCGAAGTCGGACGTTCTAATAAAATGTTGGCGTAAGAAATACGTATATTTCTTAGCTCGCATATTTCTTCTCCCCAACCACCCCCAACCCTATGATTTCCTCCTTTCGAAAGGAGGGCGTAAAAATGGTACGACTTTCCCTTGTAAAATTGTACCGGGTTTTTTTTTGTACGTTGAAACCGTTTCACTTTTCTAGTTTGTCAATTTGAAATCGCGTCATTTTGTACTGTTCGTCAGAACATTAGAAATTATAAAAGATAAAATAAATTTAGTAGAAATAAAATTTCAAATTCTCAACCTTCTTAGCACCGATAATCTTGCTGTCAACTTATTGACAGCGCCACACCGCTACTGAGGGTGGCGAGAGGCCGAAACAGGTCTAGCAAAAAAAAACCCTCTGAAAACCTCGGGTCAGCTCAGTCAAAATAATCGGTTTAAATCTACCATTTTCAAATCGTAAAATTTAAAAATATCCGTGACCAAATGACTGGTCGTTGATTGTGCGGCTCGGATATTATGGATACGCTAATTTAATACGAATTTAGTGTGTAATTACCACTTTTACTCCTTATTTTTTCTCGTTAATTGGCAATTTTAATTTCAGATTTATACATCGGAAACTTCCAAGTTCGAGGGGGTAGCCGCAGGGACAAGTCTCGGGTGATATTATCGGCTTTAAAACTGTTATTGTTACTGAATTTTTGTAAAGGTTTTACACGCTGAACAGGAGTCAATCGAAAGTAGAATTTCGAAAACGCATATATCTCATCGCAATCGGAACATACGGCGAAATGCTAAATGGGACAATGTTATTTTTGGAAAATGAAATTTCAAAATACCCCAACTGAGCTCTCAGGTTAAATTACGCAGTTACACCTTTCCTTTTATTAAAGGACCCGAGTCTTAAACTTGATATTCAGTGTCACAACAACACAATGTTTGAACGGAGTAATCCCTCGGA
Organism: Lethocerus indicus; assembly: GCA_019843655.1. Classification (NCBI taxonomy): domain Eukaryota; kingdom Metazoa; phylum Arthropoda; class Insecta; order Hemiptera; family Belostomatidae; genus Lethocerus; species Lethocerus indicus. Next base: position 401,240 of record JACDQD010000002.1, on the reverse strand, counting down.
GTGATATTCTTAAGTTACAAAATTGGACGAAATTCCGACAAGATTAAATTCTTAAGGCAGCCGGGCATCATTGGATGAGTACAATATTTAAAATAGGATAGATATAAATCTGGGTGGTGGGGAGAAGGGATTGTAAGGGACAAATTTGGACATAAACAATTCAACATTCAAAGAACGGGGGGGGGGGGGGATGGCCCCGGATTGAACAGCATAATTATTCAGGAATGCCGGCCCTTATTAGCGGCCCTTATTTATTGTACAAGTACAATAAACAGCGCTGAAAGCCGTTTTTAATCCCCGAGATGTTTGATATCGGGATTTTGGGGGGGGGGGGGCGAAGAGATGGAAAAAAATGAAATCGAAGGAAGGCGTTATTTTTCTGGATATTCTGGAGTCTAAAAACCCCGAGTTAATGGGGAGAGTGGCGGCCGGGATTGCGATAAAGCCGGGCCCCCAGGTTTGACAGGTGTCTGTTCCCGCTGCAGATCAAATGTCCGGCTGAGGGCCTACAAAAAAAAGAAAAAAAAAAAGGGAAAAAAAGAAAAACCGCGCCAGGATAACGAAGAATGAAAAACAGGACCAAAAACAGAATAACTCCCCCCGTGTATCGCGGCCCAGAGATAATCCCGTCCGGAGCCCAGATAATAATTCTACATTTTTATAGGATTGTGAAATATAATTTGCCTCCCATTGAAAAATCGGCCCTTTCATCCGGCCACACCAAAATTTACAAACTTTCAGAGTGTTTCGAATACGAAAATTCCATCTCCTGTCTACGCTCTGTGAACCGGTTTTATTTTTTGCTAGACCAGTTTCGGCCGCTCGCCACCTTCAGTAGCGGTTTGGCGAACAGCCGAATTAATCCAACGTAGTAGAAATGGCAAAGAATTTCACACATCCCAGGCATTCCTGGGGGATAAATCCGCTATTTGAAACCAGGTACAATAGCAATCAATACGAGCTTTGACTGTCAATTTCGACAAAATAATAATTTTCAGGCAATAAGTTGGCGCTAAGAAGGTGGCGAATTTGAAATTTTATTTCTACTAAATTTATTTTATATCTTATAATTTCTAGTAAACTTTAGATTGCCGTTAGTCGGTGTTTTGAATACGAAAATTTCCTATCTGCACGTCTTCAAACCATCGCAGCGTAGATTATTTTTACGCCGCTGTCTACCGTTAATTACTTATTTTTAAGTGCAGCGTGACTTACGCCGGCTGTAATTGGCTGGAAGGCAAAATTTTCCCGTTCGAAAAGAGTAGATTTGAGGGGTTGGAATTTAGGGGTTGGAATACCGTACGGTTGGTGGGCGTTTCTGTCTCCTCTCGCCGGTTCGCTCTTTCGCCAGACCGGTTTTCGGCCGCTCGCTACTGAAGACGGCGAGCAGCCGAAAAACGGTCCGGCGAAAGGCGAAACGATATCCGAAAAATTGAGAATATTGAATAAAAGGGTCGATTCCCGGCCGTGTCGCCCGCCCCAAATTCCGAATTTACATCGAATTGTCCAACGAAATACGGGTTATATTATAGGCAGAGTTGCGTTTTGCGTTACGCCGTTTCAGTTCGCCCGCCACGTCAGTTCAAGTTGTCGCCCGCCGCCGTGTACTTGTACACGCCTCTCGGCCGATAAGTTTCAAACACCGCCATCCATTCAACCTGTGCGCCCCCAGGAAACTTGGCAGCGATTGTTCGGGGCTAGATTCACCCTCCATTATATATATATATACCTGCCTACACACCTGCCTATTATATTAGAGTTGTTCGCTAATCGAGTGGTTGGGCCGGGCCGAGGAGCAAACTTGTCTGTTTAACGTCTCGCCTAAGTGTATTGTCACGGAATTGTTTCCTTCAAAAAAAAAAATTTCAATAACCCTAGAACTGTAACCTGTTATAACTTATCGAATAGAAATTTGCGATTTTTCCCAAGTTCAAACGGTGGAATTCGGACCTAAAAGTCATACAAGACTTTAATTATCTGGGGAGGGGAGACGACGAGAAAATAGACAATTGAAAAATTTTGGAAAGTAGCGACGGAAAACTTAGAATTGTGGTACGGCATTTTTGGGGTGGGCGTAAGGGCGGGCCCCAGATTCATAATATATGAGATCAATCGACGCTCGGCTATTTAATTATAAGGCAATCGGGACGGGGAAGGGGGTGAAAAAAAATGGGATATGAAATTGCACGCGATGCTTCTCCGGGTAGAAATTACCCGTTTTCGCCTGCACTCACCCAACCGACCAGTCAGCCACTTCTTACATTATAAATAAGTCCCTGGAACGGGTCGACAACTCTCGCTCTTTTTTCCCTTTATCGATCCAAAGCCAATTACTTACTTTCACCCTCGGCCCGCGTAACCTCGTTTGCGGACCGATCGCTCACACTGAATACGGCGCGAACTCCCGACGATGAATTGCATATTGAGTTGGCCAAAGTGCTGACTGCGGATGCTGCTGCATCGCCGGCCGTATTACGGCCGACCTACGAGTCATTTAGACGGAATCCCCTAAGTTATGATATCCACTAAGACGGTGTTACTGCCGCAAGGATTCAATACTTTCACTCAAGCCACCCCCAACGAGAGAAACAGAGAATTTTCTAGCCATCAAATTATGTTGCTTTCAGTGCATAAGTCTCGATAAAGAAACCACCCTGTGATGGAGGCTTTTTGACACGATTTAACTACTGTCCGAGGGGGTGATCTCTCTCTCTCTCTCTCTGGACCGGTGGGGCGTTTAAGCCGTCCTAAAAGTGGAAAGGGACTGAACAGGAGTGGATTGGGATGAGGAGAAAGGGGCGGGAGTGGAATTTCAGGAACCGGGATTTTTCGACTTAATAGGACGGCCCGGAAACTTTTGATATGGGGTTGGTAGGCCTCAGGACGTACGAGACAGGGTGAACATTTCTTGAATAACAGTCCGCGTTTGATATTTGTAAATTCATTTATTTGAAACTAAACATGCTAACACAAAAGCTTAACAGATAAGTATAATACAAGGACGATAAACCGAGGAAAGGGACTGAACAGGAGTGGATTGGGATGAGGAGAAAGGCGGGAGTGGAACTTCAGGATTTTCGACTTCGTCGACTGTCGGGTATGTTGAGAGGTCACGGTGGATTGTCTGGTCAGAAACATACCCCTGGGGAGCATTAAGGGATGCTGCGAAGGACTTTTGATTAGAATCTCTGGATGCTTGTGGAACCCCATAAGCTCTATACCGTATGTCCCCATGTTACTTGAGGTCAATTTCGATGTCCGTTTTAGCCTTAAGGGTACAAAATTTCCGTTTAAGTCGATTCTTTTGAGTCGGGTGCGGGGATTCCACGCCCGGAGGAACTCCCGCTGTCTGAGGAATTAGTTGTAAACTAATTATCGGCCATTAGGGGCCCCGTGAAGGGGGCCCCTTACCTATCTCATCCGACAGATGTGAAAGTCGGGGGGGGGGGTCGCGTGACGTGCCCGATTTGAGTGGATAACCACGGGGAAATTAACCGATCAACCGGCGGCCACGTCACCGACTTTGGCCGTCCGCCACGATTTTTTTTTGCCCCAATACCGGCGCTGTAATTTACAGTCCAATTTTCCTACTTCTACTCCCTTCACAACCAGAAACGTCGAGATGAAGTTCAGTATCCAATATTTCGATCTTCCGACTCCGACCGGTACTAACGGATCACGTTAATATACGCGTTTCGCGCGATACATTTCATTTATTCTGTCAGCACACCGCCGATTCCACCCGGTCAGGTTTTTTTTTTATTATTCGTTTGACAACATTTTTTTTTTCTTGTAGAATTTCTATGTTTACCGGCTCGTGTTTGGACAAAATATTCACGCAATGAAAAAGCCGTGACTACTTGCGCTACGTGTCAAAAAAAAATATCGAAAACAGTAGTTTCCCACAGTGTTCTTATGCCAAGCAATTATCCAATTCAATTTTAACGTTCAACATCAACTAACGGATATAAAGTGGATATAAATATTTCCGAAGTACTGTTAAGGCGCCTTGAAAATTCCCCGGACCGAGTAGGATAATTGGCAATCGGAAAAGCAGAGAAAATACTGAATAGACAAAGCAAAATATATGAATACATTACTGTGCAGACAGGAATTTGCGACTACAAAATTAACGGACGGGAGACCGCAAAACATGTATTTTAAACCCTGTAATAAAGTTTTTTTGTAGAGGCCGAATAATGTATGTGTACGCGATATTTCCTAGACTTCGGGGTCCTACGCCGTTAGCTCTTGTCGCCTTCATTACTGGAACAGTACGAGATTAATCATTTTTTAACGCGTAAGTATCTGAAATGTTTTCGAAGCCCGAGTGGCCCCGTTAGAAAATTAACAATCAATCATTGACAACGCACTCGAACGAGTAATTGTCGAATGAGCTCTCGTTCAGGCGCTTCGGCCTTTCGGGCTTGGGACGAGCTTGGAAAGGGAAAAAAATAATAAATTGAAAGCTGTGATTTATAACTGGAACAGAGGCCGGTTACCGGCGCCGTTCCGCCGCCTAATTACTCCAGAAGGCGGTTCTCGACCCGTTTAGGACGTCCCCCTCTCGGCGAGCTTAAGGGCGGCGATCGCGCGGAAAAGCGGACGGGAAGCGGAGACGGGGGGAAAAACTGCATATTACTGCATTGCGGGAGACGATTTCCCCAATTCGCTGAATTGGGGAAAAACGCCCAAGAAATATTATTTTCCCGCCCGGAAAAATCTCTCCCCGAAATATATTTCCCGACGCCGGCGGCCCGCCCCTAATGTCTATCGGCAAATTGAATTTGCCGCCCCCAAAGTTAAACCCGAACGTTCGTCGCCCGGGTGTGAACTCTTTCTGGGGCAAGTTAATTTACAATTCTGTAATTAAATAATAATTAGACTGCCGGCTATCGCAAGTTCAGCCGCTCTCATTTCGGCTTACTTCATCAAACCGGCGAAGTAATCGCGGATTTCACCAACAAGTGGCGTTGTACATATTTTTAAGTGCGTCTTTGTACAGATAATCCGTAGACGGTTTCGAATGGACGTATAAGATACATTCAGCTTCTCTGCAATGTCCCTTAATGTCTGTAATGTCCCTCAACACTGAAAAGAAGCCACTGAGAAAGGACCAAATAATCAACGTATCGAAGAATCTTATCCGTGCAAAGACGCACTTAAAAATGGTACAGCGCCGCTTGCGTGTTGAAATCAGCAATTACTTAGTTGTCGACCCAATATATATTAAAATTTGATTCTCGACATCTCTCTTGAACGACAACACGCTCCAGTGGGGCGGTTCCAGACGCCTATAATTAACGTCGCTCCGGGCACCAACTCTACGCAACTGGCTCTGTTTATTGCTAACGGAATGCTACCGAAGACGGGGCGTTCGCGTATCGCGTTCGGTCGACGACCAGACGGGCGAGAAAATCGGACGACAAAGCGGACCGGCCCTGTCCCTTAATTCGAGCGTGGGCGTTGAACCGTTACAGATTGCGGAGCTTTCTCGCCGTCCTGCCTCTTATGGCCGAATTAATGGGCCTCGATTACCGGCAATTTGTAAGGAATAAATCTCGGGATCGGTGCGCTCAGCGGCCGTTTATTTGTCGGTCGTTATTTCCGTTTGGCCAAACTGGCGGCCGACAGTTTAAATCGGCGCCTCGCCATTTATATAGCCGGCGTTGATTTATCGCATTCAAATTTGACTTCAGCGCCGTTTTATGGACAAAGTACAGTCTCACTTCAAGTCTACAAATAAGATTTCAGTACTTTTAGTAGTAGTATTCTGAATATTACTGTTTTTTCCAGTTCAAAATGACGTCCCAAGGTCCCTTTTCAGCATCGTTTGACATCGTCTCGGTCGGACACCTGATGATGGTCAGGTGAAATTTCCGAAACGTCGGACGCAGACAACATCCGAGAAAGCCCCGGAGAAGGTGAAGAAAGGGCAAAAACCCTTCCAACCCCCAACCCCCAGACCCCTGCCAACTGAGGTTCTTCGCACGGTATTAAGCGATCCGACAGTACGAAGTTCTGTTACTTAGTTCTGCAGTTCCTGCCTGTTAATCTCCGTTAACTGCCGGTCAGAATTTCGTTGTAAAATCCAAGAAATCAATCAACGACATAATTTAAAGAATTGGAGAATGGAGAATACGAAACATTCAACGTGTTTCTGTGAAATAAATCTGGTCGTTATCCCTCCCTTCGGATCACGCCCTTCTATTAATTCTACAGTTCTTGGTCTGCGAAACCAATAAAGTTAAGACGGGCTGGAAATAACACTGAACTCTGCCCTAATGCACAGTGCGCTGTCTTATGCACTTTTCGCCTCAAATTTACGACTCTTCCGCCAGTCGAGGACTTTATTAACCTACTCCGGACTTAATGGCCCCAGGGTCCAAACTCTCTTGGATAAGTGGGGATTATCCCGCCGTTTTCCTTTTGTCCCATCTCATCCGTCTCTATCTAATCCAAAATCCGAGTATTTTCTCGGTTCGCAATTGATGCGAACTTCAATCAACTTTACTTATAGTTAATCCTTGTCAGGGATTCCAATATTACTTAAAAAGTTTAGAACGTATCCATAGCTGGGTCCGTATTCGGTATGATTACTGGAGGGCCGCTGGATGAATTTTGAAAGAAATTCATAAAAGACAGGAATTTCGTTAATAAAATTCAATACCTTCGAAACAAAATATACCCTATAGTTTTTTGCACGAAAACGAAAGGATAAAACACGTATTTATTATTGTTTATAGGCGATATTATGTTGCGATTATATTGTTAGACTTGACGTCTAATTAGGCTGTAACCGGGGGCCGCTGAACCAAAATGGTGTTCAACCCCCCTGAGGTTTTGCGCCTCAGAAATATCACCCCCCCCCCCCCCCCGCCCCCCCGCCGGGTAGAACTCACCCCAAACCAGGGTGAGTTATGCAACCCCCAGTCATGCCATACGCCGCCAAACTAGACCGATAGTTAATATCTGACCTGCGGGGTTGAATTTCGACTGCCCGCCCCCGCCAACCGCGCTACCCCCGCAGACCGCTAATTATGCCGTGTACGCTGTCAAATCGGCGTATTTCCAGGTAACCGAGTTTAGCGAAAAATTCATTTCCCGGACCCTGTTTTCCTCAATTTCAACAGATTAAACTAGTCTAGATTAGTGAACTTTTCCATCATTATCGGATTGACTTAAAACTTATTTCATTTTTCAAAATTTTGTTACCCTCTTCTGTCCTTACTCTCTCTCTCTCTCTGTACTTCGGGAGTGCCCTTAATTTCTTTAAACACAATTTATAAATTCGGCCGAAATAGTTACATTACCTGCGTATTTACCGATAATTAAATTCGGCATCAACGATAGTCCTAATTGCTGATTATTTCGAATAGAATAATGCCATTCGATATTGTGTATTTGATTATCGCAACTGTTTGATTAATCGAACCAACATTGGTTCCAATTAGTTCAGATAATCGATGTTCTAATATGTGTGCCATCCGACGGATATACATACATACACACACATATATGTATATATGTGTAATTGTCAACACAGAGATATTTAATTTGATACATTATGTAATTTTATAAACCGCTGACAAACTTCAAATTAAATTTGTGTTGAAATAACAGTGCGACAGGATATTATTATAGTGCACTCCATTAAGACATATTTTAAAGGACCTTTAAGAAGGACCACAGATGAAGGAAATGGATGAAATTTTAATTAGCCTTCCAGAGATGGAACTGAATAGTTTAGAACAAGCACTGTGGACAACCACAGTGTTATTAAAACCCCAATTGACTTTTCAGAAACTCGAAAACCTCGTCGATTCGTGAAACTGTGGGATCTACACGTTTCAGGATACAATTTTCAAGAACTGCTTGTAAATACGAATACGAATTAAGGATATATATAAAAAAGGTGTGAATGACGAATCTACGGACACTATTTGTCTCTGGTAGCTCGAATATGAAAGGAAACGTCTGTGAGGTAGTTTTTCTAAAAATCTAAAATGATACTCTCCTGAAGGACTCTATTACAAACCACTTTAATAAGGACCACCGGTTAGAAACGTATGAAATTGACGAAAATAAGTGATATTGGTCTCGAGGGATGGGATTAAATTGTGGTCAACGTTAGTGCGGTACAGGAATAGCAGCTGTAGGTATTGTTATCGGTTTTGAGCGCCGATGGTACATGACGGGGGGGGGATAAAGTCCTATCAACAGCTTTATAGATTTTCTGGAAGTTGCGGCCTCGCCTACCTGCCTGCCTGCTACTACCACTGTTACTACTAGCAGTAGTAGTAGTTGTTGTTGTCGTGCCGGCCCCCGCCAGCACTATTTGACCCCGGGGCTGGACAAACTTACTTATTGGATTCGACACCAGCAATGTACCTCCCCTAATGCTTCGAAACAAATCTGCGGATACAACGAAACATTCTTCTTACTTCTGATACAACAATATAAGATTTGTTACTTATTTTATAATCTATTTCGGACAATTATATATCGGAAAATCGCACGACTCGCTGTACAGGATATTTGCTATACGCGCTTTGTGTCAAGGGAAGTGCGGAACGACTCTGGAAACGGTTCTGGCGGAGTTCCAGTTGTCTTCCAGTTCTAGACATTCAGTCTAAGTTACGTTAGAAACGTCTCCATTAACGGTTCGACATATAAATTATTTAACCAGTTCGCTAACCGGAGTCTTCTGGAGAAAACATCCCCCGTAGCCCATGATTTTTTACGAAATCAATTGGAATAGATTTTATGTGTGTGTGTATTTAGAACAGTCTAAAAAGTAAAATAAGTATTCTTTTAAACTGACACAAATATGTGATAAAAACTGAACGCTGTAGCCCACGTGTCACATATATGTGTCGCGTTAAATTAGAAGAAATTGATTATAAGACAAAAAATATAAATACAATTTATCGATACGAAATTCATTTTATTTTACGAAAATTCGTCATTTTGTCGAGAGATATGTTTCTGTTAAAAAATATTAAATGTAATATAGCTCGCTTATATCTAGCTACTTACACAACAGCTTCGCAAAATCTTTTCCTTTTTAAATTCAACTTATTGCCCGTTAATTTCACTAACCCCGCTAAAACGACCTCTATTCGACTGTTATAAATATTATAAATAATCCAACGCGAAAGCGGCCCGAGTACAGACTTCGTACATTTTACACTTTTAGAACTTGACAATTTTGTCCAATACTCGACATGTTCAAACGTGCCTTTGTGTAAATTGTGCAAAAATATCTGTGCGTGACGTTGGGCTGTTGTAATAAAATAGTTAATAAAATAGGATTTTAAAAATTCGTCTGCACAGAGGATGGAACCGGTATTTGAACTCCAAACACAGGAATTATCCCGCAGTAGCGAAAGGTTAAACCCTAACAACGTGGAGGTTCTTGCCGCAGTATTAGGCGATCCTGCAGGAAGTTAGTGATAATGTTGAATGTTCGGTTGTCTTCGAGGTTTTCCACAATCCAAACGAAATTACGCCGATAGGCCTACAGTGGCCGGTAGCGCGAGTTCTGGTTCCGAACATCCCAACTGGGTCAACTGGTTGGCGGCGGCGGCGGCTTGTAAATTTCAAGTACTAACTAAGCTGTAGTAGAACATGCCCGACACAGTCTGACTGTGACAGCCAACGTTTGACTGTCAAATTATGTTAGCCCGCCGCCGACTTAACACTTCGGACTGAAAAATAAACGCGTGCGGAACATCGAAGAGCGCGAGCGCGTCCTCAAGAATGGCGACACTCTGATGATTATTAGCGATACGACAGTGATCCCATTTCAGTATAATATTCTGAAGAATATTTCTCTCGGTGTTGCAACGTTGAATTTTCGGATTTTACCGGACACCGGAGAGCAGGGAGAGAGAGAGAGAGAGCAGGAGAGAGAGAGCAGGAGAGAGAGAGAGAGAGAGGAGAGAGAGAGGAGAGAGAGAGCAGGGAGAGAGAGAGAGAGCAGGAGAGAGAGAGAGCAGGGAGAGAGAGAGAGCAGGAGAGAGAGAGCAGGAGAGAGAGAGAGAGAGCAGGAGAGAGAGAGCAGAGAGAGAGAGCAGGGAGAGAGAGAGAGAGAGAGAGAGAGAGAGAGAGAGAGAGAGTGTCTACAGTCGTTGTTAACGGCCCTATTCCGCTTACCTATCGCATTGTTTTTCATTGAACTTTATTTCCAAAGTTCTAATCTGCGAATTTAACACAGCCGAAGTAAACAACTCCCCGGATAGCCGGCCAGATACCGGGGTTGAAGGAGACAAGAATTAAGGGGGCAACGACGGAGGGCGAAACAAAAAAAGATGGAGAGAACGGTGGCGGGATAAGAAAGGGATAAGAACTAGGATAAATACCTCGGAAGAAGTTTCCAGAAAATGTAAGCTGATTACATTGGAGATAAATGAGGTTAGCGAGAGAACAAACGGAAGTTGGGGGTAGTAATTATATAGGGCTCAGGACTGAATTCCCTTTTCTAAAACTGGGTATTTTCCGCCGCTCTATGAAAACGATTCGTTGGGGGATTCTTAATTCGCCCAGTCAATCTTCCCGTACGGAACTCGGGAGCTGGGTAAGTCTCCGGCGGTAAAACTAGGATTTCGCAGGACTAGACACTCTAGTGATACTCCCGGTCTATTTTCAAAAGTTATTCATCGAGAAACCGACGTCTGGGGTGAAACAAAATGTGCACGTATCTACAAGCGTTATACAAGATAAAGTCCTCAATTCTCCGATCCCAACAATTAATCCTAATGGACTCGCTGAAGCGCTCAAGATGATATGAATTAAATAAAAAACGCAGTTATTTTTTCTTTAAATTATTTTTTTTATCGCAACGTAAAGTACACAGGATAGGGTTATGTATGGAACAGCACGTCGGGCCTCCACGTCTTGTGCCGGCACGTAGGCACGTTTTGCATAAATTCGGCCGAATTTCGACGATGCGGCGTTCGAATTTCCTCCCGGTTGAGGTCTCGATGGCGTCGACCTTTGACATCGAATAATCCCCGTAAAAAGAGATTCGACGGTGTCAAATCACATTATCTAGGGGTGGGGGGGAAATTCTTATCACCGAAACGAGAGAGTGAACGGCCGTGAAATGTCTCGTGCTGCAATCGAACTGTTCCACGGGCCGTACGTGGGGCGGCACGTGGTCTTGTTGAAACAGCACGTGTCATCAATATCGTCCAGTTTAGGCAGAAATTTACTGCTGTGTTGTCAATGATATCAAAGTTGAGGACGCGTTTGTTTTCGTTAATCGCGGCAATTTTGACGATTAACGAAGCGATATTTTGGACGAAACTGTGGCCGGCGAATTTTCGTCATTTTTTGAAATATTGTTCAACAACGAAAACACGTTGTTCTCATCGCGTAACGCTCCACTTGTACTGACCCTAAACTATCGGCTGGTGAATGGTTTTTTAATAGGGTTGCCAACAAACACCCTACAGCTATAAAATTTGAAACTTTATTCTGTACTGTAACAAAATGTAAGTTAGTACTGGCGAAGGCGGCCTTCTGATGTAATTGGGTGCGGGGTTACGGTTTTTTGTCCGCTGCCGGAACATTACCGGTCAGATATGCATTCGTGAGTCACGTCTGTGTGTGTCTGTGGCACGGCCGATTATGGTTGACAATGGCTCCGGCTCATTGGGCATGCGGCTTTCTCACGCCGGCCCCCTACCTCACAATCGGTCCACGAATTATCCCCACCGCATGACAGAAACATTCTTATACGAACAATTGGCCACCGAGCCAGCCAAAGTTTACAGGCAAAGTTACAAGTTTCTAAAGATCCGATGAGTGCAATTAGTCCGGCGACTGAATACGAGGTATCCCCGCGTTTTAAGACGTTATCCGGGAATCCGTTCTGTCCGAATATTCGGGCGAAAAAAAACATAATTTCGAAGGCGACCCGGGAAAATGTTGAATTTCCCGAAAGGTACTGAAAGTCTGAAACGTTTCGAGATCGAAGTTGGAACGATGGCCGAGTCCTTTCGAGAGGCGTCTGGCAGCCGAATAAAGTTTGCTTTTATAATCCGCCAAAGCACTTAACACTCGACTAAACCAAAACTCGTAATTGATAGCGCCCCGATATACAGATTGCCCTTTCGGTTTACGGCCCGGAAACAACTTTGTTCGAGACAACTTTCGGAAAACGGATTAAACGAACATGTGAGCGGGGAACAGATATAAAATCCCTGACCCTTTCTATTGATTCAGTGTTTTTCACGGCCCGCGCGGAATTCCCATAAAACGGGAAAAAAACACTGAAAAAAATATTCGAATTAGACTAGATTAGATTAGATTAACGCCCAGAATTAACGCGAGATTTGAATTTGGCACAATTCTTACAGTAAAGTTGGGAACCCTATTTAAAAAAAAAAAATAGTTTAGCCGATAGTTTAGGTTTAGTGTAAATGGAGCGTTACACGATGAGAACAACGTGTTTTCATTGTCGAACAATATTTCGGAAATAATCAGCCACAGTTCGAAAATTGACGGTTATTTGAAGTCAAAGGTATACGCCATCGAGCCGGCAACCGCGCCGTCATCCGAGGAGGAAATTCAACACATTTATTTGGAAAATGGTCGTGGAAAATTTCGACAAAAGAGTGCCCCATGTGCTATTCCGTACATGACCCTACACTGTGTACTTTAAGATTCGATAAAAAATAAGAATTTAATGAAAAAAACTGCGTTTATATAACGAGGCCCCGTCGAGGGCCTTACTGGGTTGTAAAGTTGGGTTTCGAAGCGGCGTTAACGGACAGAGAAGAGGGTTTTACCGGAAACGGGGATGTGTCCAGTTCGGCCGCGGCTAAACTTGATTTAGAGGCCGTACAGGTGGCGGGCGGTTGAAGGGCGGTTTCCAGACAGGGCCATTGTCTCTCACGACCTTTCCAGCCTTCCTCCCTCCCTCCCTTCCTTCCTTCCTTCCTTCCAGCCACTCCAGAGGCCCGTTTCAAACTCTCCGCTCTGCCGAGCTTAAAGCCCGCAGGACTTTATTAGTGTTTACCTGGACGCATAATTAAAGTAGGACCCGGTGAGAGGAGGGTGCGTGCAACCCCCTACCCACCGTCTTCGACCCCGCCAACTACCACCCACCCCCCCCTCTTCCCACTCCAGAGAGCTTAATTTACCCAACTTCCTGCTCAGACGCGCGTAGCCGACTTCGCGGGAAAGTTGCCCCCGGCCCCGTATATATATATCAAGTTATACATATACATATATATATATCTCTGTACGCGTACGTCTCTTGGATAAAACTTAGTTTGAAAACAGTGCCGAGAAACTGTTGTCTGATGTTAATATTATCCGCTTGAATCCAATTTACATTTTCTCGCGTCGAAATTATTCGGGTTAAATTCCGTCGAATTAATTCATATTTCGGAAAAAGAGCTACATTTTGATGAGCTCAATTTCGTGTTGGCTTTTTTCTAAGAAATATTATTTTTAATAAATGATAATGGGTTGGTAGAAGAGGAAAGGGACTGAAAACGAGTGGATTTGGATGTGGAGAGAGGCGGGAATTGAATTTAAGGAAGCGTTATTTTGCGACTTCGTCGACTGTCGTGGTATGTTGAGGTCATTGTGGATTGTTCGGTTAGAAACATACCCCGGGGGGAGCATTGAGGACGTTTGGATGCGAGCGATGTCGGATTTCTTGGCGGAACCCAGCATAGTTCTATTCCGTAGGGTCCGTGTCGGTTTCAGTACGGCTTTATATATCGTCAGTCTGTTGACTATTGTCAGTTTCGGCGTCCTTTTCAAAAGAGGTCTCAACAGTCCAAATTTACGATTTAGATCTGTTCCTTTCAGTCCTGGAACAGTTCCTAGGGCGGTCTTACGCCTGCCGACCGAGAGGTGACATTGGGACCCCCGGGTGTCCCATTAAATTAGGCAAAACCGACGCCGTTTCCGACGTCGGCCACCGGAAAATTCGTCCTCGACTTCGATAGGGTGGAACGGGGGGGACTGTGGCAACAGAAGAAAAAAAAAGAAAAAATTCCACGACTAGTCAAAAATTCCCCGGCCTAATCGTCGCCGCGTATTGTCGTGTTGGAAATTTTCCGTTCTGGAGAGCGACAATACGGCGGCTGTGTGCGGGTGCATTGTGCCCCGGGGTGGGGTGGGGGACGACCACGAAGACGATTGTTGGTGGCCCAGCGGGGTGGCCGGGGCTGGGGCCTCCGCCTTACAAAGAAAACCCACCAGAGCGACCGAGAATAAATTATTCTCCCGTCGGTCACGGTCTTCAACGCCCCGGGGAGTGTGTCACACGGCCGCATGCTAATGGGACCCGAGATAATGTCCAGAAGAGAAAAAGAGAAGTGAAAAGCCGGAGACGAAACGGAAAGTGGGCCCCCGCCCCCCCCACAGATATATATTTCGACGATTCGTTCGGACCGGAATACAGATCCGGGAAAAGCGGAGTTTTACATATCGTATTTAATGGTACTCCCACTCGCTTTAATTGTGTCCGCCTCAAGAGCTTCTGCATTACGGAACAGGCTTTACGCCAAAACACTAATCAGAACGGCGATAATTGATAAAACATGGACTAAAAAAATTCCAATGCACGGACGAAAGGAAGAAGGTCACACGACACGATGTTTATGTCTACTATATACTGTCTAATAATAACGAAAAGGTATTTAATATAGTTTAATATACCCGTTTTTTTGCCAGACCGGTTTGTCGGCCGCTCGCCACCTTCAGTAGCGCGGTGCGGCAGTTTGCGTTCTTTCACTTGTACTGTACAACAGACAGTAAACAGTGCAGTGAGGGGATGCATCCCTTGAAAAACGTCCAAAGTGCCGACAGTGACTACTGAAGATGGGGCGAGCGGCCGACAAACCGGCCGCAGCGAAAGACCAAACATCAGCTAGAGGAGACACAGAAACATCACGAAACTACGGTATTTAATATATATATATTAGGGTACCCAAAAGTGATAGACAATTTGATAAGATGTATTCTGGCCTTGAGGAGTTTCTTTTTTAGTAAAAAAATAATTAATTCCAACGTCAAAATGTCTATTACTTTTCGGGCACGCCTGATGTAAAACCACCACTGTCAAAAAAAATTATAAACACTGTATGACTACATACGGTTGAAATCCTATTTGGGTACTGTAAAAGTTGCATCTGAATTGTTGTCTCCGGCTAGTAATAAACGAATATAGTAACACTTTTGTAAGAATAAATTCTGTAATTATATATTATTTTTAATGGCGCAGTACGAGCCGTTTAAATTGGAATGATAAACGCGTAAATTCCAGTACGCCTTATTTTACTTACTCCTCGCAATTGCTGAAAAGAAAAGGTGGGAAAACGCGTTGCAGAAAACGCGATAGTCGTTCGAGCCATTTAAGTTGGGCCGACCCGAATTTAGGGATTGAAAACAAAGTTGGGCAACAGGTGGACCCGCACACATAAAACGGTGCTTAGCATCTCCGCCCTGTTGTTAATAACATCGGCTACAGAATACAACATACGAATTTACAAATTGTATCTCTTTCGTCAGAGATTAACGCGATGCATTTCAAGACAACAATACACGCAGTACAATTACTGAATTGCACATCTGAATTGATCACAGTCAACAAACTGACAATACAGAGGGGTCCAAAAAAATGTATCCACCGTTTAAAAGTCCATAACTTGCAAACAAATTGACGTAGTTGTCTCATTTTTGGTAGTGTTTATAGTGTTGTAGTTGCGGCAATTGCGCCATACAAGTGTTGTATTGCGTTGTTCTGTTTTGTGTCAGATGACAGTCGCCGGATAGTCAGTGTTCTGTTGTCAGTTGTACCTTTTGTTACTCGAGTAAACGCTTGGCCGGAGCAATGCTTAGAATCGGATGAAAGGAAGTCCAGTTTTGAAGTGGTATTTTAAGTACGAAATGAGTATCAAAACAGAGCCAATATCCGACTCTGAACACGTTGTGCACTCAGTAGTTGGTGCTGCAGTTGGGCCGGCAACGTTTCTGTCTGTGGATGTTAACGGTGGACCATTTCGGACACCTACAGTGTGTGATATCTTCAAGTTGGGACTTTAAGCTACATTTTTCACCGAAAATGAGACAACTCCGTCAATTAGCTTGCAAGTTATGGACTGTTAAACAGTGGATACATTTTTTCGACCCTCTCGATCAAAATATATTTTTGATTTGTACGTGCATGACGTGACCATCTATCATCTCCATATGGCAGAACAATATATATGGGTCGGTTTGTTTGATTAGTTGAAGACGCCATCCAGTGACGGTACTTTTGACCTGTACTACAGAAAGTCCTGTAATGGAATTTAAGGGGGGGAGGATTAAGGACTTTCGACTGGAATGTTTGGATGCTAGCGATGTCGGATTTTTTTTGGCGGAACCCGGCATAGTTCTATTCCGTAAGTCCGTGTCGATTTCCGTATACCTTTATATACTGTCAGTCTGTTGACTATTGTCAGTTTTGAAAAAGAGGTCTGAACAGTCCAAATTTACGATTTAGATCCGTTCTTTCCAGTCGGGGTATGGTGATCGACACCGTTGACGGTGACGGAATTCTACTGTCGACTGGTGGAATCCGGAAATATTCTCGAAGAATCGAGAGCCGCCGCACGACTCGCGACTGCGTACCGTCGTCGTGGGGGGCCCTTTAAGGGCGACGCCCTTTCTCCCCCGCCGTTTCTCTCCAATTCGAGTAGGCCTCTCGAGAAAGGTAGGCCGGGGCGGGATTTTATAATGTTGTGTAGCCCGCTAATAACACTTATAGTATAAATTGTTATTTTATTCATGAGGCGCGGTGGCGGTGGAAGGGCTGAGCTATTACGCCCGAGAAAGAGGAAGGTGGGACCGGGGGACCGGTTTAAAATTAAACATTCCCAGCCACTCTGCTTCCCTCTTCTTCCTCTTCTTCTTCTTCTTCTTCTTCTTCCCATTGAAAGATTGTTTCTTGAGACTAATTTTTCCCCATCACTCTCGCCATTTTCCGACCCCTCAACTCGCTCATTTCCCCGAGCTGTAACGATTGCGGATTTTCATCACTGTCCAGAATTCAGACATACAGATTATCATCGTGTTAAACCTTAAAATATATTAATAGGCAGATTTTGAGCCTCAGGTTTGAAACTTTTGTAACATTACTTAGATTCAACTCTATTGTTAATTGAAATAAGAATCTAAAGAATCGATAAGTGTACCCGAATCGCATGACGAGCTCATTACCCGGTATCTTAAATAACTGAGCAAAATGAGAGCAAATCCGAAGGGAGAAGGGAACGCCGTAAATAAAGGATAAAATGCGTTAGCGATAAATTAAAAATTAACCGGTTATCGGAGCGGGTTACGGTTAAAAACTGGGGTAGGGAGGGGGCCCTTAGTTTTACGGTTTGACCGTTAAAGATTGTTGGTTTAGGTGGGGGGTGGGGGGTTGGGGTTGGTTATAAAATGGACCGGTTTCTCAACACTTTTCTTAGAACAAAGTACCGCCGTGTAAATTGGACCCCGCCAACCCCCTCCCCCATCCAGAGCTCCTCTCTACCCCTACACTAACTGGAGTGTTATAATTAGGTAAAACCGTAAATTAGAGAATAACGACGTTATTAATATAATTTTACTACTCTATTAAATTTAGAACAGACCCGAGCTAACATAATACTCTACACACTCCCCGTCCTCAATCCGATTAGCATAATGAACCCGGTGTTTTCCGAATAGGCGAGGTAAATCTCGTAAAGGGGCGCCCTTTGCGTTTTCCCTCCGATCTGTACCTACGGGAATTCTAAAAAAAAGATCAGATTTTCTCCAATTTCAAATTTAGTTTTTCCCGTACACCGGCCCTTAGCGCCAGTGATCCACACACTGGGTCCAGGGTCAGGGACGGGGACAATCAGAAGGGCTAATCACAAGTCGCCGATTGTAAATTTGTTTTCTTGGGACCGTTTCAAAAAAATACAACTGTTTCTAAGCCTAAGGTTTTACGAGGCCGGACGGCGTAATTTATTTAATCGAAGGGTCGGTTGGGGGAAGGGGGTCGGTGACTGTATGGAATATTCAGATCCTTCTGAATCTGGTAGGGGTGGCGGGGGCGAAGGGGGCACTAAAACTACCTGTAAAACTAGAAACAACAATCCTTGTTTCCTCCCCAATTAAATAGTTAATTTCGGAACTTCTTATCCCTTAAACGTCCGTCTCCCCACCCCCCCAAGACAGACTTGTAAAATTCACGGTGTGTGCGTTGCCGGGGTTATGCCGACCGACACGCCCCCTTGTTGTAATTTGTAAACACGCAACGTTTACGATCCCGGTTTCTCCTCTCCTTGAAAGAGTAACGCGTCCTTCGGAGGGCTACGAGGAATGAAAAGTCCCCCCCCGTACCGCACCAACAGGGAGGGGGTTTCTACGGGAACTGAATTAAATCGATGGAATTGGAGCCGGGTCGAATGTTTTACGGGGAAATCGGTTTCATTTAGCGTTAACCGGCCTCGGCCATTGTCTAGGCCGTACGCATTCCATCCGTGATCCGACTCCACGAACACCCGGGGGGGGGGGCGACCGGTTCACGTCCGATGATGCCGCATTTTAGAACGTAAATAGATTTCATATATTGAAACCTGTAATTTCAACGAAGTAATTGATCCGAAGGTCCCCGCCATCCTGGTTATTATTTGCCAATCGGTTCAGACAGTGATAGTGATATTCGTTCCCCCTCTACTGCACCACTATCGCTAATGGAATAGCGCTGACAACGGCGTGAAGCGGAGCCGTGCTGCCACTTACGTGCCCGAAGGGAGTTTTGGGGGCCTCAATTAAAGTAAGGCGTGCCTAATGCCCGCCGCCGGTTAAAAACAAAGCCCCCCCCCGCCAATAAGGGCCCGTTTGGAGACAATGCCGGGCCCTCACTGTACAGAGAAAAGGGCCCACTCGTCAAGGCGGACGCTCGCTACTTAACTCGGGCCCCGACTATTGCCCAAATGGAAACCGGCGTTTAATGCCGAAATCAAAATGTCGGCCCGTTCTCGGCTTCGACGCCCCATCCCGGGGCGACTTAACTCGGCCGATTCAACTTCAAGTTGTCAAATGTAAAACGGAGAATGTGCGTTCGCCGGAGTGTGTCGTCCGGGCCATAAATGCGCCGCCGATTATCCGCCCGTACCAAAATTCCCGAATTGGGTATCGGGGCAGATTATTTATTGGCGCAGATAAAGGGCCGAAATCGAAAAACGAGACGGCACGTCAAAACGCGTGAACGTCCCGACGTGGCCACTGTAATATATTTTATGGCCGCCCTTGAAATGGCCTACTAAGGTTTTCGAATCAAGAGCCGCTCGTAAATATCGGAATTGAGTGTTTTATCTCGCCCCTCTCTTTCTATGATATACGGCCCTAACGTTTTCTTTGCTCTTATTATTATTTTTTTTTTTTTTTAATACGGCCTTCAGTAACGTTTACGTCGGGAATGTAATTTCCTGTCGGCCCTCGCTTTGCCTACGCCGACTCTGAGCGGGGTTTGCGGAAAACATTACCGAGATGACATTGCCCCGTAGCCAGTTTTCAAACTTTCCGATCTTGAACTCGAAAGCTGTACAAAGTAATTTGGCTGCAAATAAGTCCCGGCAGTCGAGGAAGCGTTCCCCGGGGGTGAAATTTCTATTTCAGCTTTTTCGTTTATTCTTTCACATTACCTCCGATTTGTATCGGACTAGGGCGTATATATTATTGGAGAGGGTCGAAAAAATGTATCCACTATTTAACAGTCCATAACTTGCAAGCTAATTGACGGAGTTGTGTCTCATTTTTGGTGAAAGGTGTAGCTTAAAGTCCAACTTAAAGATATCACACACTGTAGGCGTTCGAAATGGTCCACCATTAACATCCATACAGAAACGTTGCCGGCCAACTGCAGCAAGAACTACTAACTGCAACTTGTTCAGTCGGATATTGGCTCTGTTTGATACTCGTTTCGTACTTAAAATACCACTTCGAAACTGACTTCCTTTCATCCAATTCTAAGCCTTGCGCCGGCCAAGCGTTTACTCGAGTAACAAAAGGTACAACTGACACAACAGAACACTGACTATCCGGTGACTGTCATCTGACACAAAACAGAACAACGCAATACAACGCTTGTATGGCGCAATTGCCGGAACTACAACACTATAACACTACCAAAAATGAGACAACTCCTTCGATTAGTTTGCAATTTATGGACTTTTAAACAGTGGATACATTTTTTTGGACACCTCTGTATTATCTTCGTATGAATTAATGTACCTGTACCCCCAACCAATTATCGGTACCTAATAACACTTTGAAACCGTTCAACGTTAACGTTTCGCGACATTCTTTTTTATCCAATGAACGCACAAAGGATTGCAATAAAATGTCGCGATTTTGATCAATTTCGACAGAAAGTTTCGTCGTGAAATTCGTCGCGTGTTCATTTCGCCCAATTCACTTCTCGTTTTTGGCCGGCGGTGAATTGGCGCCGAAATGAACGGAGAAAACCGTTATTAATAAATAATAAATTGCCACTCGTGGAAAAGCTTGTTTTAATAAGCGCCGGCGACAGGGAAATGGAATTCGCAGTTTGATTAAAGTAATAATAATATTTGTGTTATCATCGCGTTGAAAATACAATTTATACTCGTGAAGGGCGTTCATAATCTCGTTTTGGGTACATGTGCAGCCAATATGCAATTGAATACATGTGTCACTATGCTGGAAAATTCGATTATTTGTATCTGTCTTGTTTGAAATGAAAGAATAAATAATAAATCCCGTCTGTCGGAGTCAATATTTGTATGTGAATAATTCTTATACTCTTTGTTGTAATATAGAGTTTTCTCTTTTTTTTTTGGTACCAGGATATCTCTCTGAAATTGATGTATATAATAATTATTTTCATTACGATCCTTTCGCGAATTGGCAGCTTCCCGGTATTAAATCCTTTCGTTCGAAAGTGTCCCGTCACTGCCAATCCTTCGATGCGACATCCCTTCGTGAAAATCGCGAGTTTATGAACTGCATAAAGACTAGGACAGGACGGATTACAATAATCCTGACGATTCCTTTCAGGGAAGGACTTGAGGCGATAATTTGTCTCGAGGGGTGAAAGTGTCGGGCTACGAAACATTTGCAGTTTTGTAGGGCCTGAATTAAGGGCCGTGTACGCAGTTCTCATTCCTCTTAAATAAGGGGCGACCCTTTCGAGTGGCTGTCCTATTAATTTATTTTAATTTTCTCCTCCCGCATAAATTCCAGTCGCGTGCTAACCCGATGCTGGAATCCTGAACGGGGTTGTTCACACCAACGATGCCGATATTAATAATATCAGATCCGTAACGCGGAATAAAACTCTGAAACGCCAATCAGGCAGCTTCGTGTTCAGTGTAAGAGAGCGTTTCTGACTTAATTTCGTGTAAAGGTGCCGCCAATTTAGAGATGAGTGAAATTCCCAACCAAGTTAGTGTCGCCGGTCGGGGGATGAAACGTAAATCTCAGTTTGCCCCATTGTTTAGAAACAAGTATTTTCGAAATTCCTGCCGCCCGAAACGTCCGTCTTCCCTTCCCCCCGAGTTCGACCTTTTTCCGCCCCTTCAAAAGCTTAATTAAGAATCCTACGAGCCCGCCCCTCCTCCCCGTTACAAATTAAAAGCAATAAAACACTCAAATTAATTAGATCTTTTAGCTTCATCCCCGGGGTTACCGTCGGCCCGGCCTACGCATAAGCCGTAATCCACCCCGAAGAACGTTCCTTAATTTTGGGAAAGATTCCATTAAGATTCCAGGTGGGGCAGAGATGGATTTCCGCCCTTAAGGGCTTAATTCAATAAGTTCTTGTGACCGGATACAAGTGAATTGCAGGAGGACGGCGAGAAAGGGGGATGATGAGGAACCGACCCTTAATATTCCTTTAATAAATCCTGAAGCTAATTATCGGCTGTAATAGGGTTAAAGGCACACCTGTCGGCTTCTGCACAGTGAACGGGGACTGATTTAAAGGAAAAATGAATTACCCTTCGGGACGGGCTTTCGGGAACAATGTGAAGATGAACACGATTCTGACACACCAGTCGCTGTAATAATATTAAGCCCGTTAACGCAGTATAAAATGTTTATGCCGGTAATTACAGTTGTAATAAAATGTCAACATAAAATTAACAATCGGCCTGCAACTCCTTATATAAAATCACCCGGTATATCGAACATTTTTCGTGAGCTCGCCATTCATTTCTGCCGACGCGGAAATAAAACTGAAAATATCACGATAATGTTCGTTTTGTTTCGCTACTGACCGCACAACGTGTTCAGAGTCGGATATTGGCTCTGTTTCGATACTCATTTCGTACTTAAAATACCACTTCGAAACTGACTTACTTTCATCCGATTCTAAGCCTTGCGCCGGCCACTTTTACTCGGGGTAACAACAAGGTACAAACTGACACAACAGAACACTGACTATCCAGCGACTCTCATCTGACACAAAACAGAACAACGCTTGTATGGCGCGATTGTCGGAACTACAACACTATAACACTACAAAAAATGTTATGGACTTTTAAACAGTGGATACATTTTTTTGGACCCCTCTCTATTCCAGCTCATAACTTAAAACTTTTACATAGTATCGTGTTCATTGACGAGAGGTAGTTTGCGCTGGTCAACATCGACACTTTGGATATTGTTGAGTACAATTCTGTTTTTCCAATATTCACGAGTATCACCGGAGCTCGTACAACTGCGCGTAATCGGGGCAATAATAAAACGATCGATATCGTAAAGAATTACCGCCGCCGGAACGGCTTAAAAATTGTTACCGCGAACGCCCGTCGAAAAAGATTTCGTATTTTACGAAACCGGTACCAATCAATTAAAAACCTTCGGCTACCGGCGTGCTTTGACAACGTCCGGGAGGACAAATATGGTGGGGGGAGGTCATACCGGCGTGTGGGAGTTGTGTGTGGGGGTGCATAATGAAAATGGTTGGCCCTTTTATACGGGGTTAGAGGGCCAGCTATGAAATCCGCCCCCGCCTCCAACCATTTCATATCGATTTGGGGATGGCGTGGCAGAAGCGACGCCAATAACACAAGTCTAATTGGGAACCGGCGGGCCGTATAATCCGCCACTATTTAGGCCCCTCAAGAGGTCAACTTTAACCGAGATACACTGGTCTCGTTTCATCAATTGCCAACCGCGTAAAGCGGTCTATATACAGATCGTAGTTTACAGTCAATTGCCCCCACCCCCCTCCCACCCCCTCAAGCGAGATCGGTTTCGGCCATCGGCACCGAGACGGTAGTTGGCTACTGAAGACGGTGAGTTGCCGCCGCACATATCCTAGGGTCTTATCCGATAGGTGAAGCTTTATCAAATTTCAATCAGCCCTTCAAGCCGACACAGTGCAGTTTCGGTCGTCGGACAATTTCGCAAAACAAATTTGAAACCCCCAAAAAAAACCGGGCTTAGAAGGCTTTATTTCAAACTGCCGTTAATTGAAAGCCGGCCGCGTCACTGGCACATCGACACGTCTGAAAACATAGGCCACGACAGGTGAATAATTAAGTCCCCGTTCAATTTATCACTTCAAAAACGATTCCTGACTTTCGAAACTAGCATAGAATTGACAAAAAAGCTCAAGAATTGGACTAGGTTAGTACTTCCCAAACCTGTATAACTACCCGATACCTGTATAACTACTCAGTCGCGGCGAAATTCGAATTCGTACGCAATTCACGAGTTCATGCCCGATTCACCCCTGAAATGACCTGCGCCAACAAAGGGTTCCGCAACAAGGGGACAATTCAAGGGGGTTGAACCGACAAACGCACAGTGCTGATAACGGGAACAGTATCAGTGATATCGGCCGCCCAACTGTTTGTTGTTGTCCGCACTGCAAACGACTGAATTGTTCGGTTAATTGGCCGTATCGTGATAACAATTATTATATTCGATTGTCTGTACATAAGTATATATATATATATTTTTAAATACATAAATCCCCCATACCCGACATCGAAATTGACCTCGAGTAACAAACGGTATACTCAAACCGACACGGACAATTCAATGAAAAGTCCTTCGCGCCATCCTTAATGCTCCCCCCCCCCCCCCCCCGGGGGTATGTTTCTAACCAGACAATCCAACATGACCTCAACATACCCCAACAGTCCCCGGGCAAAATCCCGTTTCCCGAAGTTCCACTCCCGCCCCTTTCACCACATCCCAATCCACTCCTGTTCAGCCCCTTTCCTCGGTTCTGCCGTCCTTGTATTATACTTATCTGTTAAGCTTTCGTGTTATCATTTTTAGTTTCAAATAAACGAATTTACAAATATCAAACGCGGATTGTTGTTACAAGAAATGTTCACCCTCCATCTCGTCGCTCCTGAGGCCTACCAAAACCCCGTATCAAAAGTTTACCATATCCCGGTATTGCGCGTTTAATAGTCGGTTCGCGTTGATGGGGGCGGGGGCCCTGTTTTCTCGTAACATCTACGTGCCGGAACGACGCCCGAGACGAGTGCAAATATTATGCTTGCATTCGGGGTTTTTTTTTTTTTCACCATTCCTCCTCCGCCTATGGCTCCGAGTGCGCATTTCCACCCCCCCACCCCCCGCCCATAACCCGCCTACGGGACAAATATTTATCCCTTATCAGCGACTACACGTCTCCTACGGACGACCTGCGAACATGACCGACATAAAATTTCCGGCTATGAATTTAAACACGGCAGCCTCGGAAATTTATAGGGTCTGGAAAGAATTTCCACAGGTTTCCATTTCGGAGTGGATGCGCCGAAGATATAAAACTATTATAGATACTATCCGAATTTGAAAATTCGACCGATAATTCTAAACCTTTAAACACAAGAAATAGAGTATAGTTGGTCATCCATCGACAGCGTTTAACGGCCAACATTGTCGTACACGAGAGAGAGAGAGGAGTTCCTTGAGAGGATAATGGATGGGTAGGAGAGGAAAGGGACTGAACAGGAGTGGATTGGGACGGGGAGAAAGGCGGGAGTGGAACTTCAGGAACCGGGATTTTGCGACTGGTATTTTGAGGTCATTATGGATTGTCTGGCTAGAAACATACCCGGGGGGGGGGAGCATTAAGGGTGGTGCGAAGGACTTTTGATTGGAATCTCTGGATGGGAAGCGATGTTGGATGTCTCCTGGTGGAACCCAGCATAGCTCTATACCGCATGTGTTTGAGTATCGCTTTGTATATTGTCAGTTTGTTACTTAAGGTTCGATGTCCGTTACAGTAATGGCCTTGAGAGTACAAATTTTCTGTTTAAGTCGATTCTTTTGCTGTCGGGTGTGAATTTCATAGACGTAAAGGCAAAAGAAGGATCTCGGTGAAGCTCTTAGGAACTTCTAGAACTTGGATTTTTACTGTGTTCGGATCCCGTAATAGCAGGGTGGGTGGGGGTCAACCCGGCCAACCTTCTTTCATTTATAAAAAAATTCTTCATTTCTTAAAATGGCGTTACAATATACAATATTCGCAAGAATGAAGATATCAAATTGGACAGAGGAAAAGCCTCAAAATAAAACTGTCTGCGCTAGCGTTAGGGAAATTTTGCTGAGTACGCCGGCGGCCCAATTATTATCGGATTTCCGTGAAACCGAGCGGAGTTTTCGGCCGTTTGGACGCCGTTTTTGGGGGCGGGGGCGAGGGCGGGGGTTGAAAGAAATTCGGGCCGGTAAAGGAATTTATAACTTGGTGGGCAATAAAAGAGTGGGCGCTGGCCGCCCGCTCGTCCGACGTTGGGTGCTTCACCGACCGTTGCCCGCAATTCAATGAGATCCGATAAGCTTTATTTACAACCCTCCCCAACGCTCGTAAACATTCGCCCCCGCCCCCCATATATATATACTCTTCTTTTTTTTTGATTTTATTCGATCAGAAAAAAATGTAATCCACCCGAACGCTACTTTATCACTTAATTCGGTCGGCTTCTTCCGATATCGGAATATTATCTATTCCCTCTTCTTCGGACTTTACAGGCCTAGTCAATCCGTTCACGCTTCCCTTTACGACATTTCCACTCCACTTCAAGTTATAACCACACTTTACTGCGCTGAAAGTTGTAACGCCTTATAAACACTAAACTATGATGAAATTACTGATTCTCGAAAAAAGCTCCAGAAACGCCCAGAATACTACTTAGGTCCTGCAATCGGACAGAGAAACAGTTTCTCAGTGAAATTCAGTTTTAATTCCAGGGCGCCATTAGCACCAACTGGGTAACGGTACGATGCATACCGACAACGTAAAGAATTAGGTATTACTTTAGGCTATATATATATATATATATATATATATATATATATATATATATATATATGTATCGCCAGTAAAGGCTGAAGACCTATTTAATGTATTTCATGTTTTTCTGGCAATTACAGTCATCAGGTGCCTGAAAGGCGTCAAAAGTTGTCTGGAGCACATTAAAGCGACTCCGGAACGCCGAAAGTAATTTAAAACGGTTCAATTTTAAAAATGTTTTTTATAACTTAACATTGAAAACCGTTCGAGCGGCCGGAGGGCGTTAAAAGATTCCCAGAACACTTTCGGGAGATTCTCGTGTTCACTTTCTCTTTAACAAAAATTCGCCTTTGTCCTCTTTTAAATATTAAACTAAAGCGGTTGTCGCTTCTCGATTTATCGTTACTTAGTTATTGTAACGTATTTATTGATTCGAATGTGCAATAAATGTATCAGTCGGTTCAATAATCTCCTCCATTCAAGTTGGAACTTGAATATCCTCTCGGGGAGCTATAAACGGATACAGGGCTTACCCGAAGGGCAAATCGAAGAAGAATTATAGCCTTACTTAATTGTCTTCACAGTTAAGTCCTGTTCTGCAGCAAATGAGGAGATGAGATAGAAAATTCTTGAAAAACGCTTCAGGAACTGTAACCGAATCCCTTCCAGTTATACCTTTCCCCATTTTTACGATTCTGCAGCCCTTAAACCGCTAGACTGTAGTAGTCTACAGATAGGGGGCCCCAATTGGACTAAACAGGTCCGCGTATGTCTCCGGCTCAAATTTAAGGGGTTGAAAATTTGCCGCGTTTAAATTAAAGCATAAATTAAACGACAACTCAATTATATATTTTAGAATCTCATTTTAGTCCCTACGGGGGTTTAAAACTGATTACGGGCCCCACTAGGAAGGAAATTAACAATTTAATTATTTAAGGGACACGCGTCGGTTGGGCGGGAAGAGGGCCGTAGACTGGGTACAGTTTACAATTCTCCGTTCGCGGTGCAATTACTATAGCCTGAGCCGGCGCTCAAATATTCATTACACCCCCTATTACCGCCCCCGAATTAACATTCCTTTTATTTACAAATGGATGGAGGATATTTTTCTGTTTTTTTTTTTTTTTTTGGGGGTTTAGGCAACTTTTAATCTTCGGAACCCGAGATGCATAATGGAAAAACGAAATTCGGACCCAAAAACTGTTTTGGGGCTCCTTTCGCTCACTCCAGGAATTAAAAGCGAAAATCTGGAAAAACGCTTTTTTATTATTCAAATAATATTTTAATTTCATACGATTGGCTCTGCAAGATTTCACCCTAATGTCGATAATGGAAATGATAGCTTATAGTTCGGATAGGAGTTGTGAAAGTCAATTAAAAAAGTGCAAATAATCAATTCATTATACTTTACAACGCAGGGATTCGACATTTCCCAAACTTTTATTAATATTAATTCGATCCATACCGGAGGATGCTTTAATTAATCCCGGTACGGACGGGTGATTATTATCGAAATCGGGATTATTATTGGCAATAAAAGGAACGCCATCAAACGCCGGTAGAACAATAGATGTGGAATTTTTAATGAAGGTACTGTGCAGTTTAGAAACTCCGATAATAAAATTATGATATCGAATGAAAATATTCCCGCCCACCACCAAATTCCCGTCAGTCATATTTGAATTCGCGAAATGAGTAATTGCCTTTTTCTGGATATATATTTTTACTTATCCCCTATCCCTTATTTGAATCTGTAATCCGTCGCATCGAGCTAACTTTCGCTGACCCCAGTAAAACCCGAATTAACTTTTCGGTCTTTTATTTATCGGTCGCCGCCATCTTGGCCAGTCAAAACTGAAGCTCAACTTCGGCTGCAACTTTTCAATTTGCTAATTGGCAAGTTGTCGTTTTCCGGCCCCGTCGAAATCTGCTCGAAACTCGGAGCGCTTTTCCGGAGCGCTCGAAAGTCGTTTTCGATTACCGGAAATGCACCTGAAGCGGAACCCGTCGTTCTCGGCCGCTATGCGACAAATTGCAGCCGATTTCACTGGACAGGGTCGTAAAACGCGGTGTCCCAGTCGCCTTATTTGGACTGCACTTTAGTGCAACGACTGGTGAACTTCGCCTGCCAATCGTCGTGCTCAATAATCGAGCCACAGTGCGACCCGGAGCTGTTATTATATAAGCAATACAGCACTTCATTGCCCTATTTATTTATATAGGCAATAGAATAGAGTAAATATCATCAATTTACCCTCTATCTGGATGTATATGGGGGGTCGGCAACTAAGTCATTGCGGGTTTCGTCCGCTGGACGGAGACGGCGTTATTTGTATTTTTACGCACGTTTACGCATCTCCAAAACCTATAGAATATATTCTATTACAGTTTATTACACGCCAACTATTCGTCGAAAAAATTCACAAAAAATTCGAGGTATGAGAAGAATCCGCAATTATTTAGTTGCCAAACGACAAACATAAAAATGGCCTGTAAGTATGATTTTTTTTTGACGGCGGGTCAAATTAAGGTAAATAATTATTGATCTATAAGAAAAAGTTTATTTCAGTCAGGATACACTTCACGGACTGGATATATAAAATATCCTGAAAAACACTCGGGCGCAATAGAGGGATGAGGGCCGCAGGTATAGGAATCGTCTACCGATAATGCATTGTGAATAATTCGTCGGGACGTGCCCCGAGCGTACATTAAGGTGACTAACGCCGCCGTTAGCGTGACGGCGGCCTACGGCCTGGGAAAATTCTACTGAAGCCATTCTACAATTTATTTATACCTCTTGCACTCAGCCGCCCAGACTATAGTCGGTAGTGCCACTTCAGTAATTTTCACGGCACGTCCGGATAAAGATGTCGGCAGGCGGCATAGTATATTATCCCCGAATGGGAAAACAAATATATATATATATATATACTACCCTCACCGATCATCCCCAGTTTCGCCGGCAACAATTCTGTATTCTGCGTTATGGATACGATCTACCCCCAATAATTCGAGTAAATGTTGTCTTTAAGACCTTATTGGCACGAGTATCCGTACTGAAATTTTAAATTTCAGACACTGCAGATTCGTGATGTTTCTGTCTCCTCTCGCTGTTGTCGGTCTTTTGCCAGACCGGTTTGTCGGCCGCTCGCCCCATCTTCAGTAGCGCTGTGTTGTTAGTCACCGTCGGCACTTTGGATGTTTTTCAAGGGGGGCATCCACTCACTGCACTGTCACTGTCGGTTGTACAGTACAGGTGAAAGAAGGCACAAACTGCCGCACACCGCTACTGAAGATGGGGCGAGCGGCCGACAAACCGGTCTGGCGAAAGACCAAACAGCAGCGAGAGGAGACGGAAACACCACGAATCTACGGTATTCCAACCCCTCGCAGACCACAAAACATGTATATTAAACTATATCAAATACCTTTTTGGTTATTATTACACAGTAAATAGTAGAGATAAACGTCGTGATGTTTCTGTCTCCTCTCGCTGGTTTCGGTCTTTTGCCAGACCGGTTTGTCGCCCCATCTTCAGTAGCGCTGTGTTAGTCACTGTCGGCACTTTGGATGTTTTTCAGGGGGCATCCCCTCACTGCACTGTTACTACTGACAAAAACTACAGTACAAGTGACAGTGACAGTGACAAAGTGCTAACAGTGACTAACACAGCGCTACTGAAGATGGGGCGAGCGGCCGACAAACCGGTCTAGCAAAAGACCGAAACCAGCGAGAGGAGACAGAAAAACAGTATGTATTCAGTTTCAGTTGTAAACTTGACAGTTGACGTAATATCTGCATAATGGCGGACTGAATTCTCGATCCGTTCCGTACAGCGGACGTTTCAGGCGTTTTAAGGTGCTTGCACTTACTTTCCGCCCGCTTTCTAAATTTACACCGTTGTTGCCGAAAGACGGCAAAACTTGATATATCGCCCGTGTGAGGAATTCAGACTGGGCGAAATATTCCACTTCCAGGTAATCCACCCCTCCGAGTGAATGCCGAGGACGATGGGAGGGGGGGGAAGAATTGGTCCGATAAAACTCGACGCGAAAGTGACTAAGCACAGCTATTGCCTCGTTGAGTGCGATAATTCCTATTTGGAATTGTATACCGATAGGCTCGGAGCTGAGTTTCGAGCTTTTCGGTAAAGTCTTTGAACACTTTGAACTTGAGACCGAACCCGGGGGGCCCGAGCAGTGATCAGTACTGTGCCGATTGCATTGAAATTGTACGGTTTTGTGGGGGCCTGATGTGGCAGAAATATCGCAGCGGATTGACGGGGGGCCCCGGTGTAGGTGTGTCGGATGCATATAAATGATGTATTTTTCGATCTCCGCCATTCATCCTGGGGTTGTTTGGGTCTGTCTCCTTGTGGCCTCCCTCGCTCCCCGGGCCTATATTTGGCCAATAAATTATTCGGCCAGAGAATTTTCAATGCTATCTCCGTATTGAGTCTCGATTCGGGCTCGGAACAGAGTACGATTTAGCGATCGGAAATTGCATACCGAATACTCCTTTCGATTTTCGGTAACTTTCCGGTGTTTTTTGCTTTTTTAGTTAGGGCTGGATTAACCAAATGGATGGAGATGAATACGGTGAGTCTTTCTGTCTGCACTGGTTCATTGTCATTTAGGCGTTTAGCCGAAACCGGTCTAGAATTACAGAACAGACCGTCGAACAGAGACAGAAGATCGCGGGAACTATCCTACACCGAACTACACTTAAATTCAAAAAAAAAAAAAAAATATTACGAATATTAAAGGGTACGGCCTCCAAAATATGTATATTCCGACACAAATACAAGCCATATATATTAGGGGTACCCAAAAGTAATCGACATTATCTAAATCGAAACCCTGCGATATAAAAGGGAGTACATTTCATTCCGATTATGGCGCGGGGCGTTCAAACTGTCGAAGTTTGGAAAAATCTCCCACCCCCTCAGACGAACTTCATTTTTAACTTCGGAGTCAAATAGGGGGGGGGATGAATCGGTCGAGAGTAAGTGGACCGCTAAACTGAGAGCTGCTTTTCAATCCACTCCCACTTGGACCGGGAATAATTTGTGGCCCTTCACGTCTCGAGAGGAGGAAAAGGAATTATCGATATCCGTTCGGAAACATCACGATTCGAGGAATGACTCTTTGACAAATTAGTCAAAGCCGCTTTTGACCCAAACTTGAACTGGGAAAAAACATTAATTTCAAACGATTTCTAAACAGATCACGACCTTGTGTGTAACACCAATTTTTGAGGTTTCTTAACTCTTCTCATATTTGTAGCGCGCGTAAAGGTTTTTTAGGGGACCGCATTCATAATGTTCATGAAAATGAAAATTTCAGAGAGGGAGAGCAGGGAGAGAGAGAGAGAGAGAGAGAGCAGGGAGAGAGAGAGCAGGGAGAGAGAGAGCAGGAGAGAGAGAGAGAGAGAGAGAGAGAGAGAGAGGGAGAGAGAGAGAGAGAGAGAGAGAGAGAGAGAGAGAGAGAGAGAGAGATTGAGAGAGAGAGAAATTGTCTCCTATCGGAGGAATTCCCGAAGGTTAAACCTGGAAACAATTTCCCAGAAGCGTTGCACTATTGAATAATTAAATTCTCGGCCTTTAATTCCATAAATGTCTACGAGTTGTCCTCGTTGTTTATGCCCCAGGAGTCTCAGTCGTGACCTGGCTGATACGGGCACAAATGGGCACAAACAGCTCGGTGATATATAATATATAGACTGTCAGTTTCCTCGTTCTTTCCCCTGGAGGTGAGCTACTGTTCTATGGACTTCCGTCAGGACAATTAATTGAAACGCTGGAGAAAAAACTTGAAATTGAATCACATTGTCGGTATTGAAGCATATATTATATTCCTCTAGCAGAAATAGTAGAAACTTTAGGCGAACGAAAACAGAAGATGACAGGAATCCAACCCTACTTGAAACAGGTCTGGAGATTGTTGGGTATAAACAATAGATTATAACGCTGTATGCTAAATAATAAAGTTCTGTTATTTGTTTTTCAGCCGCTTCCCTCTACGCCCGTCTGAGGAAATAAAAGTTTGAAAACTATCAGGGAAATTGGATTAGCTGATAAAAGTAGACCTATAGATATATATATATATATATATATAGATATATATATTAGCCGCCCTCTGTTTCTTCTCCGATAAAAACTCGAGATGAAAGAGCCCTTTATTATTATCAGTCACGGCGGCCCGATCAAAGGGCCACTAGGCCCCCCCCCCCTCCCCCACCCCCGGCCACTTAGTACTTCCCTCTCAACTTCACCCCCCAACTCTCTCTTCTAATTATGTTGTCCGCGGACATAATTTGAAACGGCACTGGGAAAAAATGGCAACCAAAGTCATCGTCAGCATAAAATATTCAGCAGCATCAGTTGGGCGCTTGCCTTGTCATTTACCCTCGGTTTCCCGGTCTCGTTTTTCGATAGCCGAATAACGTTTTAATGCTTCTGTTTCGTGGCCTTTTTTAGCAGAAACCGGTCTAGCAGAAGTCTAAAACGGCGAGAGGAATTTTCAGTCGAATTTTTTATTCCTCAATGTTGGTAACATTTTTCTTTAATTTTCGAATGTGTATAGAGACTGTAATAACAGGAGCTGTCCTGCGGAATTAACGTAAAGTTGTATAAACAAGAAGGCGGCCGTCGAAAAATGGTCGGCGTAAAAGCGGGCGGCTGAGAGAAATGTGACACTAATCGAAACGAATGACTTTAATTAAGATTATAATTAAACCGTTCGTTATCTCCCGAAAAGCTGGGCACGCGGACCGAGTCAAATCCACGTGGGAGTTAAACGGATTTAGAACCCGGTCACTTGTACATCCAACAGGCCTCATCTTCCCATTCCAATAGTCCTTAACCAGCGCCACAATTAATGTTATAGGCTTTAATGGACTTTAATTCGGCCTTCTCACCTTCGTCACTTCCATTCCGCCAGCGGGAGATATCGCGTCGGGTGACTTTATCCAGGATTTCTTCTATTAGAACTAGATTTGTCTCTTATAAAAGGAACAATTCAGGACCGATTATTGGGGTTGGGAGGGATTTTGTTAATCGGCTTAAGCCATCCTCAATGGGGCGCTCGCGTCGCGGTGCTCGTGCACCGAACGAACTTTGTTTAAGTACATTTCCGCACCACCCTCACGGGGCGCTAGTTTGTCGATGCGAGTGCACCCAACGAACTTTAGTTAAGTACATTTCCGCGCCACCATCAGTGGGGCGCTCGCGTCGCGGTGCTCGTGCACCGAACGAACTTTAGTTGAGTGCATCCCCGCACCACCCTCAGGGGGCGCCAGTTTATCAGTGCGAGTGCACCCAACGAACTTTAGTTGAGTACATTTCCGCGCCACCATCAGTGGGGCGCTTGCGTCGCGGTGTTCGTTGGGTGCACGTTTTTCAATAAATTTTGAATCGACAGGAAAACTCTTAAGATCAAATATTGTCAACTATTTGGAAGTCAAAACTTAATAGTTGCGAGTAGTTTTGTCATAATCCTACAGAAAGTTAAGCCGATTAACAAAATCCATCCCAATCCAAATAAGACAAACAACGTTCGGAAAAACGCAATAACAAGTGCCAAAGTGACTCACATCGCTACTGAAGATGGCGAGAAACACACGAAATCTACGGTATTCCAAACCCTCGCAGACCACAAAACAGGTATTCTAAAATGCATTTTCCGTTGTATTTTACAACGTGGCCGGATATACAATAAATTTATTGACCGGACGAAAAGGTTTTAGCAACCTTGAAATTCCCCTTCCAGCGGCCCTTCTGGAGGAAATTAATTGAAAAACAGGGACAAGGGCCCTATTAGGCATTTTCTCAACGCCTGAAACTATTCAGGCCACGGTTTTTTTTTTCGATGAAACTGTATAGTCGCGTAAATGGGATGAAATAAAAATCTCGTTTAGTTTCCAAACTAAAGGGTTGATTATTTAAGTTGGGAATAATGGAAAAACGTAGGTGAGCGGGGGCCGACGGCTCGCTGCAAGTGACAGGACCAATTTTCAAACGTGCTGCAATTTCAACAACCGACCAAGAAGGAGAATGCAACAATTTCTCTTGCATTGCAAAAAATCAAAACTCGTCTCAATATGGGACAATAATTACCCTTCCGAATACAATCGGGTCTTCAGTTTGGGTGTGCGATACAAACGCTTACAGGATGTACCGAATGCGTACTTTTACATGTCAATATGGACATATGTGGGCTAGAATCTAGAGAAACGTTCGGGACACGAAATATGACGATAATGTTCGTTTTACCGCGTTTCACATAAAATATATATTATATCGGTTTGTGCACCCTTCTGTTATATCGTGCATTTTTTGGTAAAGCACGGCGAATAGTTGGGACGTGTAATAAACATTTCAGAATATACTCTCTATAGGTTTGGGGAGATGTAAACGTGCGTAAAAATACAAATATAACGCCCCGTCTCCGTCCAGCGACGAAACACGCAATGACTTAGTTGCCGTCTTAGTTGCACTTCAAATGATGTGGCACATATCGGAAAGTAGACACTTTTGGTTAACATTTAAGAAAAAAAACCCTGACAGCTCCTTCGAGCTGACGCTGGTCACTTGTGTCCTGTAATGTTCAACGTCAATGGATAAAATATTTGTTTCGAGTGTTATTGACGTGAGCCCGTTAATGGGGGCCGCTGAGATAAACTCAATATGCGTTTATAGAAAAACGGAAGTTGGACGGAACGTTATTTTTTTTTCCCCCAGCATCGGATACTGTCAGATACAAACCAGTATTAATTTAGTCGTTTGTCAGATTAGTCCAGTAAATTATTTGCTAGACTGGTTTTGCCATCGACAATCGTACTGTCAAATTGTTACTGACAGTGGTGTTACTTCTCTCCCTTACTTTGCTCATTAACCAGCAGCCAGAAAGCCAACTGGGAAGATGGTGCTGTCTTCTCGTGTCAAAGGTCAAAGGTTCGATGAGAGGTCGAAACTGCCTCCGTATTGACCTCGACATACCCCCCAAGAACGCGAACCGTACCACGACTCAGCCAGGAGACCTAAACTGGACGAAATAATAGACAAAATAGGTGCAAAACTACCCAAATCCCCTGGGGCAATATTCCTCCCCGGCTACCCCAAAAACGCCACTCAATTCCACGTACCGCAAGGTACGCCCAGCTAGAAGAATCCCTCATCCAAAGTGAAAGTGAAACGGTGCAGTGAAAGCTGTGTATAGTGTTATAGTGCCCCAGTGATCAGTGCACCGGCACCGAGTTTCGCGACCACTGCACTGAACCCAAGTGGCAAGTGCAAAGTGCGCCGGCGAACGTAGCGAGTGTAGCTTAAGTTCTCGGGTTTCAATTGTATATTTTCCCGATTATCACTGCAATATTGTTAAAAAATTCGCGATCAATGCAGTAAGGCCAATTGGGTCGGAACGCATATAGGAATCACCGTTTGTATATCGTTCTATCGCTTGTATTTAAAGAAATAAAACCTGTCTGTATCTTGTATATTGAGCCGGCCTACTACGTCGGGATCGACGAGGGGCGGCATTATAAATTCACTTTTCGGACGGTAACCGGGCGTTCGCCAACAATACATTTACGTCGAGTAACGCTTCGGGGCCGGTATAAAAAAAAAAACATCCTGAAAATACACACGGTCGAGAGGAGCTAATAAAGTCCTATAAACTAGCCGGAATTCAACAACAGACGGACCGGCTACAGTTTTGTATTCTTTCCGAATAAACCCGACAACGGTCGATCATAAAACTGAGGGGGTGAAATTTGCATAAACCAAAAATTCCCCACAACAGGAATTACAGATTTTGTCAACCTAGAGATTTAATTATTATTAATAGTTCTAAGGCTAAGCGGGGGGGGGGGTCGGGGGCGTTTTCGGTATTTTGACTGGAAAACCGGGAATGGACTCCGACCCAATTGTGGGAGATGGCCGGCCCGCCTTCTTCCCGGATAATCCCGCCTAATGGAGACACAGCCGGCAAAAGCTTTTCCATCTATTTCCCGACAATAACAACTCTCCGACCGATTTCCTGAAACCGGGAACGATACAGGTCCGCCGGTGGGGCTAATTGTAGTGGTCGTATCCGAAAACAATCAGTTTTCGGATCAATTCGTCCGTTGATGGATATATATACAATACAAATACCAATCTCTAGACTGAGTAGTTGGCGAGCTCGTCTCAATTAAGGCAGTTTATAATTGGGGGGAACTTGATTTCGGACTGTAATAGCGACCCTTTGCTGTACCTATAACTAAGATCAATGTCTAAACGATTACAACTGAGTTTATACGTGTTATCAGTTAAAATTTTTTCGTTTCCTACCGTCCAGCTGTAATTTCATTTTCCGCCCCTCAAAGGGCATTTTTTTTTTTGGCTCAAGAATCGACGCCGTTAGTGGAGACGAAAAATAGTGAAATTGAAAAAAAGACACGCCCGACGCTAATTGCTTTGTCTAATTAGTTCTAACGACGGGAACAAAGGAGAGCTTGACTGGGGTGCCACCCCCCCACCCCCCACCCCCCCATTCCCCGGTCTTCAGGCTAATTAGGGGTGGGGGTGGGTGGCGGGTCCATAGCTAAATATACAACAAGTATAAACCTTTGTTAGGAACAAGATAAACAACTTCATTATTACATCTTATTTCGCGCAAATCCCGCCGCCTCCAATTTAGCCGAATTAATTTGTTTGGCGCCGGCAAACATTTATTTGAAGTTGTCGCAACCCCCACCCCCGAGAAGAACCATTCGGGATGGTTGGCACGACTTTCGACCAGCTAAGACGAATTGCTATGCAAATAATTCAACTTTATAGGGCCTTTTTTAGTGGATACATCGATCGGTCGGTGGGTGAATCGGTGAATTTTACCTTAGATAGGTATTAAGATACCTGTTTTGTGGTCTCGGAGGGGTTGGAATACCGTAGGTTTATGGCCTTCTGCTAGACCGGTTTCGGCCGCTCGCCATCTTCAGTAGCTAGTCAATACAGAGTTAGACAGTACAAGCGACAGTGACAGTGGGCAGTTAGTATGCCCAGAAAAGCGTCCAAAGTGCCGAAAGTTACTAACAGCACCGCTACTGAAGATGGCGAGCGGCCGAAACCGGCGAGAGGAGACAGAAACACCGCAAACCTTACCGTAAGTGAAATACGTTTTGGGAGAAAAAGAATTTTCAACAGCGTTTAACGTTCATTATCGAATAGACTGAAGCCGGGCCCTCTAAGCCGTCGCTTTCCGATCGAACGAATCCATTGTTGACTTGGACAGTTCGGTCGTCGAATTATACGCGCTGATGGACCTCGCGAACAATTGGAAAAAAAAAGGAGATCCTTTTAGGAAACCGGTTTTTAAATTTACCCCATCGCACGATTTCCCCCATCTCTGCGGCATATCGCAGAAGGAGTCTCGAAATAATACACTACTTGTAATTAGAACTGCGTAAACGCGTCTACATAATCCACTATAAGTGTTGGGACACTAAATGAAAATCGTCCAACGTCTGTGGGAACGAGAAAGGGCGAAAGTGTCATGTATATGAATTTTCGGTTTTTGGTTTCGAAACCGGTTGAACGAACGTTCCGCAGAGTGAACAATTTGTAAAAGGTTTGTAAATACAGCGGGGATATTTTTTCGTTTTAAAAGGACTTATATAAGTTAAACGATGAGTGGAGAAATACAGACAGAGATTATTTTTTGTATCGGAAAACTACAGTTCAGGTCAAAATTTTGTACTCGCAAGTGCATTAACTGCATCGAACCTTTCTCGAATGCAACCCGGCAGATTCCATGCGCAACGTCAAAATTTGTCTATTCACGATACTCCGCTAGGGGTTGGAAGGGACCGGTTTCGGCCGCTCGCCCCGTCTTCAGTAGCGCTCTGTTAGCCACTTTCGGCGCTTCGGGACGCTGTTTTGGGCGTCACTGTCACTCGAACCAACCGGAAACTGCCTCAGGGGGTGCCTTAGGTTGCACCCTTCATGCGCGTCCCGCCCGGCGCATATAACAGGGTGTTTTCAATCGATTTTTATCAAAAAATTTTACAAAAATAAATTTTTATTGCTGTGGGTACACTTGCGGATATTTTTTGACGTTTTTAGCCGCTTCTCCCGATAATGAAGCCGCCCGGTGGACGGCACTTTATGACGTATCTCTCTTCTCATTTCTTCGTGATGTCTTCACCAATCCTTTTATAATCTTGTATAAATAGGAGGATCATCCTAGGGGACCTCGGAGAGGAAAAGCCTCCGTCCTCACGGGGTTAAGTGATCTCTGAACAGGTTCTTCCGGCCTGATCACACAGTGGTCTGACTGGCAGGACGTGATCCTGCTTCATCCTCTTCTTCTTCTTCTTCTTCTTCGGGAGGACACTACCGGGAACGTGTTCCTCCGGGTCCCGCCTCTGTAGACGAGCATTGGGCGAACCGTGCCACGTTACCGGTCCTCAATTCCGGCGGTTTGACCGTTGCTGAAGTGCTGTGTTTATGCTGGGCTTCCCCCCAATCAACTGGACTTTAACGGCCGCGATCGGTGATCGGTCGATACTGCGGAAAAATACGCACAGATCAATTCGCCGACAGCGGGGCCCTTTAAATCGGAAAATTATATCTGTGCAACGGAAATGTACGCCTTTCTCCTATCGGTGAAACGAGACAGCGGTGGATGGAATCACTTAGAGTGTTTGGAATGATGGGGGGGTGTTGCCGGGATTTAGGAGCGCCCACCCCCCCGTCCCGCCCTCCTTTACCCTCGACCTTATGAATATTTTAAAACCGCCTGTACCGGGGCTACAGACGCGTTAATTCGTAATATGGCTCGGGTGCGGAATAAGGTTGTGGAAGGGGCGAGTTTGGATCCAGGCTCCATAAAATAGACCCGCGAATTCGGCCGGCGAAACATGTTCCAATATTGAATGATTGGCGATTGAATGGAGCCTTCGCCGAATCCAATTTTATCGTGAATTCGGGACGGTATTTTAAGAAAAGAAAAAAAAAAACGTAGAAATACTCGGCATAAATACCGTTTCGTTTGGGCCACCGCTTGTATTATTGCGGACGACGACCGTCAGGAGAAACCGACTCAAGGATGGACCCGAGTTACCGGTGATTTGGATTTCAGGAATTTCTCCCTCCAATCTCACCTCTGCCCAGGAATCCAATCTCATTGCATACGGCCGCATTCTGTTTGTCAATGGCGGCCTTATAACCCACCGCCGCGATACAATACTGTTGTTGACTGAAACTCTATTGAATTCCAGTTAGTTTACCGAAGTTTACGACCTTCTATCCGGTTGTTGTACTTCTGCTTGCTGTACCGTCACTGACTGAATGTTACACGATAGCATAAGATAGCATAAAGTCGTTGAGGAATATCGGCAGTGTATACACAGTAGGGTCCAGTAGGTCCTGAAGATTTGTTTATTGAGGATATCCTGACCGACGAAAGATATATAGAGGATTGCTCTAGGAAAGTGCTAACTCTCCGTTCCTGAAACTGTTCAGAACGCAAATCACATTACTAACAGCTTATCGCTAATGGAATATCTTAAATAAATAATTCCCGACGATGTTGAGGATATAATCGAATCGTCGGGGCAGAACTGTCCTGCCGGTACGCTTCCTACTAAGTCACGATTTAACTACTTACAGGGAGGAGGATACAGAAAAACGTCCTGTCATGACATCTTTCGGCCGGTTGATAAAGCCCCAGGCCGTGAGGGGACTTGCGCTCCTCGCGCCCAAATCCCCCCCTCCCTATTTACACGGCCCAACATTCGTATTCGTATGTAAATTATGCTTTTGTACGCGAAGGCCGTGGACAAGCAAAGTGTGTAAATATCGACCAGTAAAACATATTTAATCAGGCACAACTCGAAGTCGAACTTTCGATTTGAACGGACGGAACGGCCGTCCGCTCAATTCGGCTTCCGCTTTCCCAAATAGTCTTGATTAGAGCCCAGAAATTCGCCCAGTGAGAGCAGAAATTAAATCAGTTTATTGCCTAAAACGGCAGTAAAACTATTCACTTTGTGCATTAGTCACCGTTCGATTATCCAATAAGGGATAACGACGAGTTCTACAACTAATAATAAGAAACCGATGTCTACACCGGTGATATTGGAGCGGGGAGGAGCCCATAATGGGTCCATTCCCATTAACCCAGTTGAATCTTGTTCACCAATCCGTTTCTACAATGATCGTTTGGCGGTAAACCCGGTTTCGGTCCGCATTCTAAATCATCCGATAAACTTTATCATTCCGCCCAGTCTGAACCGTCTGTTATTACATTCAAGGAAATTGGTTGTATTCGTTAGCAACCGAAATAATCGAATTCGTTTATCGGCTATACAACTAAGTAATTGCGGAATTCACCGACAGCAAGTGGCGTTTTATATTATTATTAATTAGGTCAACATCTTTGCACGGATGAGCCGTAGACGGTTTTCAACGAACGTACAAGATACATTCAACTTCAACAACGGCCTTTATTCGGTCATCGTCGACCTCCACCGGACGTCCTGAACGCGTTCATCGTCTTTCAATGAAAAATCGGGACCGAATAATAACGCATCAAAAAATCATATCTGTGCAAAGATGTTGCGGTACTTAAAAATATGTACAACTCCGCTTGTCGGTGAATTACGCAATTAATTAGTTGCCAACCCAATATTTCAAATGTTGTTTCGGGCGAA
Organism: Lethocerus indicus; assembly: GCA_019843655.1. Lineage (NCBI taxonomy): Eukaryota > Metazoa > Arthropoda > Insecta > Hemiptera > Belostomatidae > Lethocerus > Lethocerus indicus. Next base: position 360,262 of record JACDQD010000002.1, on the reverse strand, counting down.
GTAACGCCTACTGGAATCCCATCTTTCGTTCATAATGGAACGGTTTCAGCAGTGGCGGTTCGCCACTTGAAATGTATTTCTTGTTGAATAGCTCATGGAACAAAGTGTGGACGGGACACGGAAGATTTTTAAGCCCAGTCTCCTAATAAAGCTTTACGGGGAATCTGGGCAGAAGACGAGTGATTCTCTCCACGAAATCTTCGGCGAAAATTTGAAAGCGGACGGTAGGGTGTGATCCTCGTCGGCGGTGGATACGGGCCGCTGGCTGCCGTCGTAAGTCACCGGGGCTAAGTGAGGACCGCGGCAATCGATGTCGGACCGAAAAGCCGGCGAAAACGGAACTATTATAAAAGGACCGCTTTCCGGCAGAACGGAACGCGATACGCGATTTATTGACGGGCCGAAGAATTAGGCCGATTAGCTAAGCCGTGTGTACAATGCGGGCCCTACAATACCTAATGTCCCAAGCTAAACGTTAAATATATACCTAAATTCCTAGTGTGTACGTGTCCGTGAAATGAGAAAGAAGGACCCGAAAGTCTTCGTATCAAATGATGCGAAATTGCGCTAGATTTACTGAGTCTGCAAACTGAAAAAATTGCTTTTTGGTGCATCATGCATCGTGGTTTCAATCCTGACAGAATTCAAATTGTAACACCCCCCCTGTTGAGCTAATCTAGAACGTCTTTAATAGAATTCAGACAAAGATCAATTAGGCGCCGGAAAAAAAATTTTATTGGCCACGAAGAATCGACCCAGAAAGTACTTTCAAACGAATTTCCGTTTAAAATTAGTTTCCATTTCTCTCTCCCGCACATAGGTCAATTTCGCGGAATCGAAATAATCGACTTAAAACAGAAAATTTTTTACTCTCAAGGCCAGAAACGTACGTCGAAATTGGCCTTACAGTAACAAATTGACAGTACACAAATCCATATTAAAACCGATATGGAGCTATAGGGGGTTCCACCGATTTCACCTATAACTGTAAAAGTTATAAAAAATAGAAAAGTTTCGATTGGGCCAATCAATTCGCCAGGCTAAGACAATCAATACGATACCGTCGGGTTTATTAATTTGTCAATTTTACCGGACCGAAAAAAATTACTCGAAATCGATAACCGATAACCTGTTGCCTGTTGGTTGATTTAAATCGAATTTACGATATTATGAAAATAATGCGTTTGCAAATCTCGATTATTCGGTTAAAGGTCTATTTATTTAATCGGGGAAATATCGTCTAGAAGAATTATTGCCGGCAGAAAAATACGGCCTAAATTTTCCTAATAAGCGTTCACTGAAAAATGAAAAATGCGTGAATGAAAAAAAGAAATGATACTGTCTCTGGTAGTCATATTTTAGGGAGGGTTGTCACCGCTCGCGTGTCCTACAATAAGGTCCGTTCGTTGGGGCATCATCGATATATATATATATATATTTTTTTCTTTTGTTTTAAATAGGCCCTTATCACGACATCCATTAGCCATTAGGCCCACGGCAGTAGAATAATAACCGTCGTAAGAATCGGTAAGAAGTGTTCGGAAACCGACTGTCGGTTCCTCAGGGAGAATATTCCCGGGGCTTTACCAAACATTTCGAGTGTGTTATCAGCACTCGCAGAGATAAATAATATATATGAGAAAATTGATTTGAAAACCCCGGACAACGGTTTTACACATGCGCGTAACGATAAGGTATACAGACAAATTTCGGAATGAAACACAATTTTCTACACATTTTACTACAGTTTGTTACAAATATTTTTCATTATTTTCAATCGACTAATTCAGCAACTTCTCAGTTCTCTATTGTCTGTCAGTTTTTTTTAAATTTCAATTAACTTAGAAGTGTATTTTATTGGTAATATATATATATTGGGTTGGCAACTAAGTAATTGCGGAATTCACCGACAAGTGGCGTTGTACATATTTTTATATACAACTGCAATTTACCTTCGTCGAACTATGGCGATCTGAAATTATCGATTCGGGGTACAACTTTTTTATGAACCTGTCGGGAATTGACAACTTTGCGATAATAAGAGAAGAAAGTGCTCACTTTCGGTTCACAGTGTCTAATTATGCAATTTCGATACTGAATGTTTCAGAAAGGACCAAATAATAGAGTACCGAAGAATCTTATCTCTGCAAAGATGTCAATTGTCGATTAATTATATCCGCAATTATATCCACTTAATTGGTATAAGGTGACGATATTATCCTGGAAAATCGAAAGTTTGTTCGACCTCCCAGCGAAGAAGCGAGTCGAACTGGGCGAAGTGCGTCTAAACTTTGATAAGTGCAATGAACTTCAGCTCTAGCCCCACTCTGGGTCGCCTAACTCCCGACCCCCACCGCCGCCCACTTATTGCACTTTATTCTTTTTGCACTTGACTCGTATTATCGTCGGCCTTCCCAAGCGAATACCAATCGTCCTGCGGACGCCTTTTTACATCGTAGATATTTTTCGAAGACCGGTCTTCGTTCCAGCCAACACTAATTCCAGGCGTGTTACATGAATATTGATTCTGCCACTTTTTGGGCATTCGTCGTTACATTTAATCGGATCAGTTCTGTTGCTGAAGAATCCTCTTCGATGCACTGTAATTCGAGTGAAATAAAGTCCAATCTGCGGTGCCAATTGTTCGTGCAGTATTCTGGCGTTAACACTTTTGAAAATACTGCAGTTTTTCTGCACTTTGGCCCTGTACCGTTTCAAAGCTTTTGACGGGACCTACAGAAAGGTGCGAGGAAAAAATCCAGTTCGCCCGACAATTACCATAAATAAATTTTATTATTTGACAGTCGATATTTCGGTAAATCGTAGGCCCGGATCGTTATTTCAGATCGGGAAAGTGTTGTTTCTTTTTTTTTTTTCCCATCTGCAGCACTGTGCTCAGTGAGTAAGTGAGTGAGTTAGCTTCTGGTTAGAGAAACGATTACTGAGGACATTCCCAAAAAAAGGGAACGTGGGGGAACTCCTAAATAGAATTCCCGATACAGTGAGGCTTGTACCTGCAGCGCCCCTTTACCCCTCCCACCCCCACCCCCGAACTTCTTTACTGCCTTGTTAAGTACAACATTCTTTACTCCATTCCTAAGTCCCCCCAACAACAAGCTTACGAAAGAATCCTTGTTTCTACAATTCTCAGTTGTTTTATGTTAATTTAATGGGTTTTTTTTCTCCGAGACGAATTACCAGTTAATTTCTGTTTACATTATTTTTCTGTATTCCATTTTTTTTTCCAAAATCGTAATTTTATTTAAATCGTGTACCAACAGTAAGAAGCGTCATAAATCCGTCCGTTTTGGGACCACGACATTTAAATGCCTCGCCAATTCAATCAATCTACAAATACAATATTGTCTTCAAATTTACAATATACACCCGCCGTATCCTCGCAGATATCGTACAGTTGGGGCAGTTGAAGAATAAGTTTGTACTTTTCGCGCCGCGGCATGAGGTGGCGGCGCTCATAAATTGTCCGTATCCTGCAACTGGAACTGGAACTATGGAGGGGACACTGGAATAAATCAATGGTAAAAGGGGGCCCCGAAAAACCCACCCCCAGAGGGGGTCTCCCGCATTACCAGCGTTCGGGGCCTCAATAGCGCTAAACGCCCCCCATCCATCTTCCGTGACAATTTTCCAACGCCTACTAATATAAAATATAAGGATCGGTATCATCCTACATACAAATGACGGGGTTGCCTCGGCGCCCGGGTCTCTTCGATTAAAAACCATTTCACAATATTGCCGATCTTCTTTTTAGCCGATATTCTCCAGCAGCTATCCATCATGCCGTGGACAAATCGCCCCTCGAAATGTAGCCAGACTCGCTGAGAAAATGTCATCCCATTAAGCATTCCGTATCCAAAGTGATCGATCTACGCATTCAGTTGGTGTAAAAATCCAACCCCCGACCCCCCCAAATTGAAAGAAAGCCCAGCGCCAGTATCTATAAAAGAGTACGATTCTTTAGTCCGATTTGTGGTTGAAATTAACGCCCTATCGGGTTTAGGACATTGTCGGCAGAGTTAATTTAATGTAGTTCAGTTATTTTTATTCGGGGTGGTTTATTATACTCATTCTATTTCCTAATCGGGCCCGGATTCACATCCTGACCGGTAAGCGAGATCGATCGTTTTACACATTTCAAGTTAAACTGGACGTAACAAACTTTTTTATTGCCATTCAGACAAAAAAACTTCGTATATATAATTTCATACACCGAGTTCGGAGTATATATTTTGAAGGATAAAGAGATAGGATTAAATGAAATAAGGGTAGACGGAATATAAGACGGGGATAAAAAACAAAATGTCTCCGGACGTAATAGATAGCAAAGGACGGAGAGACCGAAACGGCGGCAGAGGTTGAAAAGGGCAAGATGATATTAAATTACATTTATGAAGTAGGAAGGAGTAAGGGATTTGGTGGTGTGGGGGAGGGGGAGGAGCCCTTTGTTGTTGAAGGGAGACCGCGATTTATTGGGGGTGAAGGGTGGGCCCCCGAGTCTCAAATAATTGGGGCTTCTGTCCTACGCTACGGAGACCGAACACTTTGCAGAAAGGGCGGCTAAAATAACTTTGCGACTATTTCATTTAGAGACTGGAAATTTCCAGCGTTGCGGTCACCTCCAGCGACGACCCCTACTACCGCCCCTCCCCCCCACCAACCCCACTACCTACCTATTCAACATCAAACTTAGTATTGAACTTGACAAAACTACCAAGTTCCACCCCCCCCCCGCCACCGCCACCGCCCCAACACCGCGGCCACCCTTGGAATGAATTGACAATGTTCGACGAAAATTAAGTTCTCGTTTTGAAGTTTGCCGAAGTTCCAAAGAAATCTATTACCGGGCCGACTATATTGATTGAACAATTTATCCCGGGCTCAGCACTGCAGTTTCGGATAATTCACGACACACCGCCACTGTGCTATTGACTCTGCTATTGACTGTGTTAATGAATTCCAAATTAGGAAATTTGGACTGTCGAGACCTCCTTTGAAAAGGACATACAAAACTTACAATAGACAACAAACTGACAATATACAAATCCATATTAAACCCGACACGGACTTACGGAATAGAACTAGGCTGGGTTCCGCCAAGAAATCCAGAGATTCCAGTCAAAAGTCCTTCGCACCATCCTTAATGCTCCCCCCCGGGGGTATGTTTCTAACCGAATAAATCCATAATGACCTCAACATACCCCGACAGTCGACGAAGTCCCGACAAAATCCCGGTTCCCGAAGTTCCACTCCCGCCCCTTTCTCCTCATCCCAAGCCACTCCTGTTCAGTCCCTTTCCTCCCTTATTCATCCATTATACCCCGCCGCCGATGGTTTCTTTTATCGAGTCATTCGAGCGAGAAACATACACTCAACACTTGTACACACGATTAGGCTATAATTGATTGTATAAATAAAATAATAAAAGGTGAAAAAATAAATGAGCTGTCGTCGCATTTGTTTAATCTGGCCCCGGCCTCGCATCAATGGGATCAAGATACGATATGCAAAAAGGGAAATACTGTCGCGTCCCCAATTCCGTTTCCTTTATAAAACTATATTGGATACACGAAGAAGGGGCGGAAGAAGGCGAGATGGCCGCCAACTCCCCTTGCATACGAATGAAGGCCAAATACATAAACTGGACGTGGAGTCGTCGTCGTCGTCGTCGTCTCAATAATGTCGGCCGGTCCTACCCCGGCCCTTGCTGCACCTCACTGTCGCGCCCTTTCTTCTTTCCCTTCCTCTTTCCGGCCCTCGTTTTGAAAGATAAGCCGGCGGCATATTTGACTCCGCCTCGTCTACGGCGCCTCGTGGACGTCGGCCGAAGAATATTGGAGTGGCGCGGGCTGTTGGATACAGACGGACAGGGCTGTAGGGGAAAGAAACGGGGGATGAAATATCTATATATATATATAAACTTGCATCGCGAGTATTTCATTTCGTTTCGCTTCCATTTCATTTCCTTTCGCCGAGAAAGTCGGCCCTTCCGCCGGCCCTCACTCCGTCGCTATATTCCCCGACGATGGGCCGGAGCGTCGAATACAAATCGACGTAAATAACCGCTACGGTTTTTCCCACGGGAACGTGTTTCGGCGGGTGTCGCAGACCGACCGCAATTTCCAGCGGTCAGTTGGTAAAATTCCAAGGCGGTTCGGGAATTTTAACAATCCGACGGGCGTGAATTCGTCCGATACACGAATATATACGGGGGCGGCGGGGGAGGGGGAGGGGTCGAAAAAAATGTATCCACCGTTTAAAAGTCGATATAACTTGTCTCATTTTCGGCAGTGTTATATAGTGTTGTAGTTCCGGCAATCGAGCCATACAAACATTGTATTGTTTTGTCAGATGACAGTCGTCACAGATAGTCAGTGTTCTGTTGTGTCAGTTGTGTACCTTTTGTTACTCGATTGAACGTGGCCGGCTCAAGTGATATCTTTAAGTTGGACTTTAAGCTACACTTTCACCGAAAATAGAGACAACTCCGCCAATCGGTTAGCAAGTTATGGACTGTTAAACGGTGGATACATTTTTTTTCAACCCCTCTGTATATCGATCGGTCGGCGCATCCGTTAGGTACTTTTCGCCCCCTGATGGCCGCTTTCTTCATCGGTTGTCGGCCCTCTCAAACGCGCAAGGCGTTTTACCACAAATTCTTGTATAATCAATTTTGTCAACCCCCCCCCCCAAAAAAAAAAAACCGACTTATGAATATATTATTATATTTTAATGGAAACGGGTATGATTTGAAATTGAAATTATCCTTCAATTTTTTTTTCGACGGATTAGTTTCATAAGATGTTAATGGGGGCCGGCATAGATAATGAACTAACTTTATCGAAGTGAATCGGACGTCTCATCGGCTTTGAAGTTATGTAAATTTGATTGATATTTGGTTAGGTAACGTCTTCGGTCCGGAGACGTCATTTATAAAAGCGTTCCGTGACACTTAACTAGAATTAATTTCCGTCTCCTATTTAATTGCCAACGTCCGCCGAATGCATACGTAAAAGGATAACAATATTTCACTAGATATTGATCCATCCAACACAATTATATTTGTGGTCCGCGAAGGGGTTGGAATGGCGTAGATGGAGACGGCGACCGGCCGAAACCGGTCTAGCCGAACACGGAAAATAGACAGAGAACAGACGAAATCTACTGTATTCATAACGACGGTGTTCTACCTGCTGATCAATAAAGTACGGAATTTCATCCCCGGCAAAGATTACGCCGTGGAGGAGATCAGACAGGTGAAGTTGGAATGTGAAATTGTAGGTTTTAATTAGTTAAATTTCCGCAGGATTTCCCGTCTTCAGATTTCAAATTAAAGCCCCAGTCCCCGGTCGGCACGGCTCAATAATGGTCTTCGCAGTAAGTTCAAGGCTACAAATTGCATAAAAATTCATTACACAGAGTTTAAATTACATTCCTAGGTCAAACGCGAGACATCTCCACCGTTATTATAACACAAGGCTGTATATTTGTTACCAGTTTGTCCATTCCAAAATACTTAAAGTCTATATTAAACTATAATTGGACCTGTTTGATAAAATTTAGGGGTCTTCGCCGGTCTCGGTCCCTCGGGGGGTTGTAATAATATTCCTTGGCGAAAAATTTCTACCCGGTTTTGAATATTCGGTTTTCGTCATAATTAAGCGGGTTGGGAGGGGTGGGGGTGGGTGGGTGGGAGTGTTTTAATTATCAAAATTCATTTCAATAGGGGCCGGAGTGGTCTCATCGAAGGGCGGAGGCCGACGCTTACCTGGCAAATAAAACTTTCCTTTTAGTAGAGCCCTTTTCAACCTAATTATTTCCAGTGCTGGAAATTCAGGCTCATCCCCCCATCGACCAACCCCATTTTCTTTATATAGTCCACGATAGAATATTAACAACTCCATTCAACTCTTTCCTTATTCAAATATGTTTTATTAGTTATTCCACGAAAAAGGCCAAATATCCTCACCCTCCCCACCACCACCGCCCATCAACCGGGGGATGATTCTTTCCCGCCTTTGACGGTCCAAATTAAGTGATAATAATAGCCGGGTGTAAATTTCTGTCTTCACTAGCGGCACTGACATTTCTCGGACGTTTTTCTCTTTCCGAACGAGAAAAAGAGAAACTAAGAAAAAAATATCGCCTAAGCGAACCGAATCAATTCACCTGAAACAAGACAGAGCGCCTTATTATTAATGCTCAGCTAAATTTGTCAGATTCCGAAAACTCGTCGATTTTATAATTGCCCATTAAACGTAAGTGTATATCGTTAGAGGTTTGGTGGGGGCTTCTGGCGGGACTTCGCTCGCCCTTAAACTGACTTTTTCCAGGCCCCCTTTCGTTCCCTTTTGTCGCTTTTTTTTTATTATCGCTACTATTATTATTTTCTGCCCGGCGATAAAAAAAAAATCGGAAAACTCCCAAGTGACCGGTTTCGCTAAGGGCGAATCCCCGACAATTCGGGCGCTTAACAATCAATTAAAGAATTGAGTGGCCCAAGTCCTAATTGGGACCTCGGGAATCTCGAGTTCGTTGTGACCTATTTACTGCGGGAAATACCGATTGATGCGGCCTTCAAAATTTATATTATTCTATAATAATCCGTAGTATTTTATATATATCATTTTCGACTATCTATTTTCACCCCACTGTAGCATTTTCACGTAAGAACCCCCTCTCTTATTTTCCATCATCAGTAATTTTCATTCACTGTCGCTTCCTCGATACCGAATTCAAATTACAGGTACGGATTTCGGCGCCGTAACTAATACCGCTTGTTATACGATTCCGTGTTAGAAAAGAAAAAAAAATAAATAAAACGGTTCGTCGGAACAGACGGTGAATGGAAACGGGACGACGTCAGCGATTGGGGGGCTTCAGTGCGAGTTGAGTGTTCGTGCCGGGGAAACTGAGAAATGTTAGAACGGCCCGAAGGGAAAAAAAGGGCAGTTTTTTTTTTTGTTTGTCTTTCTTTTTCAGTACGGTTTCTCGCCCCCTGACCCGGCTGTATTTCACGCCGAACTGAGAAGACCTCGCAATGTCGAAGGGTGAACAGAGATCGGACGGGGGGGGAGAGTTTACAGAACGATACTCGAGTTTAATCTGTTTAAATTTGAAGGAAATTAATATCCCGCCAACGGCGGGACGGAGGGGGGCCTTGGGCTATCCGTTCCTGAATCCAGGAGGACGTTGGGGTCGAGGGGCCGGCGTGAATGAGGGATAAAGGGAAGGAAATAATACCCCTCTGTCCGGCGCGAGATAAAGGGACAGGGGGAGAAGATGATAAGGAAGCGGGAAGCGGTTAGTCCAACCACCCCCCCCCCATCCCCCGGGAATGATGGGACGAATAGGATGGGGGTTGGGAAGGAGGGGCGAGAAGGCAGTAAACTGGGATAACGGCAATCAGGGAGATTGCTTCAGGAAATTGCAGACCACAAAACAAACATCTCGGAGTAATGCCCATAGGTAGGTGTCTGTCTCCCACCCCCAACACCACCCCCCGTACAGCCGGCCCATGACTCAACGCCCGGTTGGAAAATTACGATTGGCGAAACGTCCTTTGCCAGAATTTCCAGAAATCCAGAAAAAAATCCACACAGTCCAGAACAAAACGTTTCGATAAAAAAAAAATAGTCTAATACCTATCGCCAACTGACGAACTATGTGAAATGTTGGCGGAAAATCAAAATAAATTGGGGAAAATTCAACGATAATCGGATCATAGCGAAAGTTTAAAATAGTCGAGTGTTTAATGACGGAGAGAAATTATGGGCAATATACAATTTAGACCGCGCGACTAGTTTACTATACCTGTTTTGTGGTCTGCGAGGGGTTGGTTCGTGGTGTTTCTGTCTCCTCTCGCTGTTGTCCGGTCTTTCGCTAGACCGGTTTCGGCCGCTCGCCCCATCTTCAGTGGCGGTGTTCACTTGTACAAGTGACAGTGACAGTGGGCAGTGAGGATGCCAAAAACATCCAAAGTGCCAACAGTGACTGACGCCGCTACTGAAGATGGCGAGCGGCCGAAACCGGTCTAGCTAAAGACCAAACCGGCGCGACGCTAAACCACGCGACGTTTTCGAGTTTTCGCGCCGTCAGTGTTTCTAGCAATGGATGAAGAATTTTACTGTATTTTTTTACTTGTACAGATTACAAAATCTCCCTCAACTCTATGGAAAAATTTTTCATCGCAGAGGACAAACCTACGTACCGCATTACGGACGGAATTTTACTGAGTATGGCGAGCTGACAAAACCTGTTCGTTACGCGAAAATTTTCCGAAATCGAAGGCTTATCGTCGAATTGGATTTGGATAGAAGGGAGGGGTGGGGGAGGGGGACACATTCATAAATCGGATATAGCCGAGTTAGTTAAATAAGTTTTGCCGGGCGTATATAAATATATCAAAAAAAAAATTCATCCCTCCCGTATCAATATCGGGGGATGTAATATATCAGGAGATTCGGATCCGGAACAGTTACAGAGAAGAAGGGGTTGTGTGTTGGGGGTTGGAAGGGATGGAGTGGAAAGGGGGCGGTGTACACGGCGGGCCAATAACGTACCTTTTTACCTCGGGTTCAAAGCGCCGTATAAACCAATTACGGTCCATCAAACAGACATCCCACCCCCGCCAACCCCTCAGGTGACACTCAAAACGTAAGCACAAAGAGGAAACGCAAATTATTATAAAGACGCTTTGAAATTGGACTTATATTAGGGCCTCCCTATATTGTTGGGCGGGAGCGCCTGGTTACCTGGAAGGATGTACGAATGGTGATTAGGGAGGAAGAGGCGTTTTCCCTCGGGAAAAGATCAAATGTGAAATATCTACGGTGAAGCGGATGAATAAATTCGTGTTCGACAGTAGGATAATTTAAATTAACGAAAGGAATAGATTTAAACCTGGACATGGGATGGTAGCGAGTCACTTGAAACATATTTGTTTTCTGTTTTTAGGTTTTCAATCGAGTATTCAATACAATTGCCCTCGCGTTCAGATTACAGGGCTCTGTTGCGTTTAGTATTTTAGGGCTTTTGGGCCGGGGCTAAAGGGCCCGGAGTTTATGCCCGCCGGTTGTCTTAATCTGGCAGGACGGGACTCCGGTGAATACCCTTTCAATCTTGATTCCCTTTTACGACCGCCGGCCGGCCTAATTCCCCCGGGATAACCGCGGTTTTCCTATATTTAAGGCCGATATTCCAACCCCGCTTTAGCCCCAAAGCGCACAGCAGTTTGGAACCGAATTGTTCGGACCGCTGGATCGTTCTAAATGTAACAATTTGTTGTAATTTTATAAACTGTAAAGCGTCTTAAGACGGAAATTTCCAATTTAATACTCACTCCTCCACACTTACAAGGAAGGAGCCTCCTGGCATTCCAGGATTCCATTCCGAAAACGATTCACGAAACCCGGTCCTGCAGTCAGATAAAGGGTAAAAGAGTAAAGAATCGACCAAAAACCTTAAACGAATCGATTCTGTAATTTTGTACGATCCTGTCCTTGTATCATCTCCGGCCGTTTTTTTTACAGCAGACCTGCCCTAGTTAGTTAATTAACCGGTTGAATTGGTTCCAACTCTATAAGCGAAGTGGAAAAGTTTTGGTCAAAGTCACGATCCCGTCTGTATGAAGAGTATAACACTGTTATAATTATGAGATTGTCCTCCTCGCGGCCTCCTCGAACCCTTAATTCGGTTATCTCTGAAGCGGTGCTGGGAGCCTGAGGGCGACTCTTGTATTATGTATTTAATTACGCGAAATAAAAGAAAAAATCATTACCAAATTTGGGGGGGCGAGAGAAAACCAGAAGAGTGGAGAGAGTTAAACGAAAAAATTTATTATACTATAGTTTATTGTTATAACTGTTATAATGAAAGCGTTAATGGAGCGATTTCCCGAAACCGCGGTTGAAAATGTCACGCGGAAGGAAGGAAATTCGGGAAGGAAGTGATTTTTCCGGCAAATTCTACTGGCGTAGTGCCGAATGATGGCAATGGCTGGCAACCTTGAGACATCTTCGTTTTTTCGACTGGGAAAAGATTAGTTTCCGCCGGCCATATGGCGTTGTCTCTCGTAGAGGTCGAATAAAACGTCACTGTTTATTTGCTATTGCAGATCCCTTTCAACGTCATACATACGTAATACAGTTTGTGTTTCGGTCATGCCGAGACGGATAAAGTTAAACCATCCGACGACAGCGGAGAGAATTATTCATTTATTCAATCACACGACTGAGGAATGTGACATGTCGTGACGAACTTTTATTATAGGTTCGTGATGTTTCACGTCTCCTCTCGCCGGTCTGGTCTTTTGCCAGACCCGGTTTCGGCTGCTCGCCATCTTCAGTAGCGCTGTGTTAGTCACTGTTAGCGCTTTGGATGTTTTTTGGGCATCCTCACTGCACTGTCACTTTCACATGTACTGTACAAGCGAACAAAAATATCCAAAGTGCCGACAGTGACTAACACCGCGCTACTGAAGATGGCGAGCGGCCGAAAAAAGCGGTCTAGCAAAAGACCAAACCGGCGAGAATTTTTCATTTATTCAATCACACGACTGAGGAATGTGACATGTCGTGACGAACTTTTATTATAGGTTCGTGATGTTTCACGTCTCCTCTCGCCGGTCTGGTCTTTTGCCAGACCCGGTTTCGGCTGCTCGCCATCTTCAGTAGCGCGGTGTCAGTCACCGTTGACACTTTGGATTCTTTGGACCGGTCACTTGAACTGTCAAGTAACAGTACATGCGAAAGTGACAGTGGGCAGTGAGGATGCCCAAAAAACATCCAAACAGTGACACAGCGCTACTGAAGGTGGCGAGCGGCCGAAACCGCAGTCTAGCAAAAGACCAGACCGGCGGAGAGGAGACAGAAACATCACGAACCTACGGTATTCCAACCCCTCGCAGACCACAAAACAGGTATATCAAAGAACTTTTATTAGTTCTCAATTTAGTCTTCTCAGCGTTTGGATCGAAACTTTCCTACCTTTCCATACCATAACACTTAACGTTTAACAGCTCGACAGGTGAATAGGAGCCGAATACCAATGCCGGATACTGCCCCCCCCCCACCAATTGTTTTAGATTTTTATTAAATTAGTACCGCAATTAATTACCGGCCGACGGTCAATCGGATAACATTGTGGACGATTGGACATTTTTCGATCCGATAACCGGGTTCCTGTTTCCCACCGACAAAGGGCGAGGCGACCGGGAATAAAGGGCCAGATGGGACAGATAGGAAGATTAGATTGGGTAGAGTTCCCACCGAAAAACCGGGGACGAATCTGCCGGCGGTAAATGCGACGAGCGGCGTTCTGACGGAGTACTACTGGGCGTGGAGAGGAGCCCGAAGTGGCCATAATCTGTGCAGAATTAGGACTCTCTTAAATTTGGACTCTCTTAAGGCCGTTACTAAAACGGACATCGAAATTGACCTCAAGTAACAATATACAAAGCGATACTCAAACTGACATGGACATCCAGAGATTTCAATCCAAAAGTCCTTCGCACCATACTTAATGCCCCCCCCCCAAGGGGTATGTTTCTAACCAGACAATCCATAATGACCTCTCAACATACCCCGACAGTCGACGAAGTCACAAAATCCCGGTTCCCGAAGTTCCACTCCCGCCTTCCCCCTTCCGAATTAAGAAGTTTGGACTGTCGAGACCTCTTTTGAAAAGGACATACAAAACTTACAATAGACAACAAACTGACAATATACAAATCCATATTAGACCCGACACGGACTTACGGAATAGAAGTATGCTGGGTTCCGCCAAGAAATCCGACATCGCTCGCATCCAGAGATTCCAGTCAAAAGTCCTTCTTCGCACCATCCTTAATGCTCCCCGGGGTATGTTTCTGACCAGACAATCCACCACGACCTCAACATACCCCGACAGTCGACCAAGTCCACTGTCCAAAAACATCCAAAGCGCCGAAAGTGACTAACACCGCTACTTAGTAGGGTGTTCCAACCCCTCGCAGACTTTTCCAGGATCCGTTTTTGCCATCAGGAGGATTTGATCTTTGGCTGAAAATCTTCCCAATCTCCCTTTCCCAGAATTTATTTTGGACGCGATCCGTAACTACTCCAAATTCTGTTTTTTTCGCTCGAGAATAGTACAACGATCTATGACTTATATTTTGTCGCAGTGCGAAATTCGCGGAGCCGAACGATATATTTTATATATATATTCGTTTCGTTTTCTCCAACTTCGCCCGAATCGGTTACATTTTCGCCCGGCAGGTTTGTGACATTTTTCCACGACATCTTTTGCGAAATCGTCTGACGTGGTGATGACGGGCCGACTAGAGAGAGAGAGAGAGGAGGAGACAGGTTCATCTCTGGCGGCGATGAATATTCGATCGGGGGCCCTGCAAGAAGGGAACCGACAGTGAACCCGCTCTGAACTGAAGAAATGACTCTGGTTCACGGGTTCGTTCAAATGTTCCCACTGTCCGAATAAAAAACCATGTGGGTCATTACAGTATTGGAAATGTCGACGAGCCGTCTTCAGTAGTTTTATCGCCAGCAGGTTGGGCATAATACCGATGGGTGAAGTCAAAATTAAACGAAAATATATCTCTTAATTGCAGACAACGAGAACGGATTTGTAACGATAGAAATGAAGGCCGACAGCCTTTGACTAGGGTAAACTCGAGTTAATTATCTCGTCTTCACGCATTGCTGGTGGAAATAAATCTATCCAATATAACGAAGCGTAATTGTAATTGTAGTGGCCCTCTGACCGGTCGGTAACTTCAAACAGTCTGGTAAAACTAATGTCCGAAAGGAACGGGCGCCCTTTGTCATTTAACGTTGAAGGGCTCAACTGCGTTTGAAATGGGCGAATTCGGCGATCTTTCTCGGAACTATCGTAGGGCCCGGTGTCGGGCGGAACAAAGCCCGTATCGTAGAAGCCCGTTAATAACTTGGGGGAATTGTGGCGTAAGTAGAGGGAAAATATTAATTACCCAATTTGCTGGGGTTTTTAAAACGGCGGGGCCATTCCGCTCGCGCGACAAATAACGGATTGTCCATTATTCGAGCGTAGGGTTAAATTAATGGCGAATTATAACGGCCCTCCGTGCTTCGCCCTCGGTGGGAGCAATCCGCGCCCCCCGCCGGACGACTGTTTCGGCCCTGCAATAATTGCGGCCCTCACGTCCTCCACCATCGACCACAATGGACCTCATTCCTCTGGCCCACACCTCACTCCAACCGCCGATTACAAATCGAATAACAATGAAGTGTGATTAAAATAATGGCGCCCCCCCAAACGGGGGGCCGCTGTCATCTGTGGCGATTGCAGTTTAATTAATAGGCCGAATTACCCCCACCCCCCCCCCGCACCGGGGCCAGAGAACACAAAACCGCTAAATTTCTACCACTCCTTACGCTTCATTTCTAAACCCCACCCCCCCCCCCCCCCCGGCTACAAAGGCTCAGATTTGCTAAAAACTTAGCCCGTGCGCGCCCCAACAAACAACCGGCGATTTATCCCTCTTTACCATTTACTTTAGACCACCTACAGATTCACTGGGACTTGTTAAGTGTTGGCCAGGCTATCGGAAGAAAGGCCATCCATCACAATGGTGTCCGAGAATATTCTTCTTCTCTTTTGCACCGTCACTGTCACTGTCACTTGTACTGTGGCGGTTGTCCGTTCTTCCGTATGTTTATATAAGTGTCTCATTATTGTGTTTTTGGGCGTATGGTTTGTTTTCTTTGTGTTGATATTTTTGTTACATCCGAAAAACAGTGACTAACACCGCTACTGAAGATGGCAGGTATGTTAAATTTTTCCGGGACGAGTTTTCGCGATTACACCTCGCGGAATTTTCCGTCTCCTCTCGCCGGTCTGGTCTTTTGCCAGACCGGTTTGTCGGCCGCTCGCCATCTTCAGTAGCGCTGTGTTAGTCACTTTTGTCGCTCCCGATGTTTTTCGGCCATCCACTCGATATTCACCGTCACTGTCACTTGATGCGCGCGACACACATCCAAAGTGCCAAAAGTGACTAACCGGTCTAGGAAGAGACCGAAACCAGCGAGAGGAGCCGGAAACACCACGAATCTACTGTACTTCCTGGAAAAAGTTCGGATTGACAGGACGTCAAATTCCGATAACCGGGCCGATAACGCCCCGGAAATTAGTGATAACTTGTTTCTGAGATTATATTACACTTCAACAGCTCTGAGGGACACTGTGCTTAATATGGCGGTTATACTTGGCGGGAGCAATTGAATCTAACTGCGATTAGAAGCCGAGTTGTTGGGCTTAGTCCGGGACACCGATGTCCCTTGTGACTCCTTTTTATCTCTTGTGTCTCGGAATCGTTGAAGGGGGGAGGGGATGGGGGGGGGTGGAAATAACGTCGGGGAGAAGTGGCCGGGAAGAGATATTCAGGCGGTGGCTGTACAATAAAGAAAATTTCCTCCGTAGCTCCGGAGGGCCGTTACTGCCCCAACTGGAAGTGTACAGGAGCCGCTAACATTTACATAAAGGGCCCGAGGCGGCTAATGCGACTATAAGAACGAACTACTGCTAGGGGCACTCGGAATTTCTAAATTGTGGAATATGCAAATTTACAAGTACTTTTCCCACCCCACCCCCGGCTCCCTTTGGCCTTAACACGGATCAAAATTGCCGAGAGAAGCCCCACCTTCAGTCATCTTCCGTCTCTCAAACACTGAAATATAGTCAAAAAAACTCGCCATAGCTGTCAATTTATATTGGAAAAAATCCATAACTAGAAGCTGAAGGAGAGTCTTACGGTGTCGGGTCTCTTAGTTAACTCAAATTTGCATTTGCAACGGAAATTTGCCAAATTGATGCTAAACGGCTCCTTATGAATGGCAACGACAAATTGGCTAGGGAAAAATCAAGATATTTCTATGGGGGTGTCTCAAAATTAAAGCAAAATTTGAATTTGCCACAATTCTTGCAGTAAAGTCGACAACCCTATTAAAAAAAAAAAAAAACCATTTGACAACCGATAGTTTAGGGTGAGTGGACAAACGCAGCGTTACGCGATAGAACAACGTGTTTTCATTGTCGAAAACTTAAAAAATTACTTAAAATACTTAAAAAAATAATGAAAGTTTGACAGCCGCGGTTCGATTCAAAACTTGCGTCAATTTTGGGACGCCCTTTATAATAGGGCAAATTTGAAATATTCGACAAAGTGCATTCAGTAATTCTATGCGGGATCGCATAATATTTCATAAACGTCGTATTTTCACGATAGAGCAATTTCGCGTTTTTGAATTGAATACGAATTATTGAATGAAATGGAACCGACGGAAATTGATTTTTATTCCCCGTCTCTTTCTCCCTCCCAAATATAGAACAGAAAGTTGTACAGTGCATAATGGCAAACCGACACCGGTGTCCTTCCCGTATAACTTTTTCTTCCGTTGACCGCCATCCATTTTCACCTGAACGAAAATAAAAACGACGAAATACGACGAACAGTGTATTTCGTATTGGGGGCCAATTTGACCGCGGACTGTTTCGAGTAATTAAAAAATAACGTGTCGGCCGGAAAGTTGGTGCCGATTTTCGATCGGTGCTATTGGGACATATTCTAAAAGTCCAGGAAAAAAAGTTCGGTTAAGATACGTTAATTTTTCTCGTTTCTGTACGCCTTAGAATCAGGTAGCGGACAAAGCGCGTTATTATAGGCGTTTAACGCTTTAATTTTTTAAGGTAAAAATGCCGCACAAACGGCAAACGAGATACGCGCTGTTTATGGCGAAAGTGCTGTAGCCGAAAGAACTGCGCGAGGAAAGTGCAGTTTATTCGGTTTAAAGCTGGAGATTTCGATCTTGAAGATCCGATTAAAACGGTAATCGGAAATAATCCACGCTCTACAACGCGTCAATTAGCCCAAATCAACGATCCACGACCATATTGTGTGTTGCGTTTCGATTTTCCTCCGGAATCGGCACGAACTTTCCGGACAACCCAATACAAAGTCCCCAATGATGAAGTCCAGTGAATCTCCCCCGGTCCTGTTCGAATCCAGGCGATGTGACGAAATTTCTTTTAACAAAGTTAAACCGGAGTTATGTCGGCCACGTTCCATGCAGCGGGGCGAATTTAGGGTGACCATGGGGGGGTGGGCCCAAACAGGAAGCCAGGTAATCTGTCTAAATGGTTAATATGTCGGGTGGGGTTGTGGGGGGGGGGGGTGTGAGGGTGGATGGGTGGGGCACTACCGTTCGTGTCCCAACTGCTAAGCGTCAGACCCCACGGCTACGGTATTATGATAAAGGTATTATGTTAATGAAGATCCCCTCCCCCATACCACCGCCGGCGTGTTAATATACAGGATAGTGTAGCACGGAGGGGTAGGCCGGGGGTTGTCGGTTGGCCTATCCTCTATCGTCCTCTGTCCTCTATCAGCCCCGGGGTTTGAGGGGGTGGCGGGGGTTCGGAGTGGTTTGACGCCCCTCCCTTCTTGTCATGTGCCTCACGTTGTTGTTTTCGCTCCAGTTCCTCCTCTTCAACCTTATGGCGGGGGGGATGTGGGGGCGGGGGGGCGGGGGTTGTGGTTACCAAATTTGGAACCGCGTTCTGCATATATGCCCGGCCCTGGACCCCGAAGCCCGGGTACGATTCCTCATCCACGACCGGACGCGTAGCGAATAAACAGAAAAGTCCCTTTAGTCGTCGAATGGAATTCGAGAACTATTCGAAAAACGGACTTTGTTGCCGACCGGACGATGAGTAGTAACCAGCTCCACTACAAATACTTTATCTATTTTTAAAAATACGCGCAGGATATCGTGGACAATATAACATCGTTCTCAACCGACCGTCACAGATATGTGACAGATATTTTTGCACAATTTACACAAAGGCACGTTTGAACATGTCGAGTATTGAACAAAATTGTCAAGTTCTAAAAATTTACGAAGTCTGTACTCGTTCCGCTCAGTTAGTAAAATTAACGGGCAATAAGTTAAATTTAAAAAGGAAAAGATTTTGCGAAGCTGTAATGTTGTAAGTAGCTAGATATAAGCGAGCTATGAAAATTATTATTACATTTAATATTTTTTAACAGAAACATATCTCCCGACAAAATGACGAATTTTCGTAAAATAAAATGAATTTCGTATCGATAAATTGTATTTATATATTTTTTTTTGTCTTATAATCAATTTCTTCTAATTTAACGCGACACATATATGTGACACGTGGGCTACAGCGTTCAGTTTTTATCTCTAGGCCGGCGTCACATATTTGTGTCTTTTTAAAAGAATACTTATTTTACTTTTTCAGACTGTTCTGAATATACACAGACACGTAAAATCTATTCCAATTGATTTTATATAATCGTGAAAAAAAATCTTGGGCTACGCTGGATGTTTCTCCAGAAGACCCATGTATCGTTATATTAAATAAAGTTTTACTTATGCAGGGTGTCCCAAAATTGACGCCGGATTTGAATTTGCCACAATTATTGCTGTAAAGTCCCTATTTAAGAAAAAAAAAACCAATTTGACAGCCGATAGTTTAGGGTCAGTGGAGAAACGGAGCGTTACACGATGAGAACAACGCGTTTTCATTGTCGGAAAAAAATAATGAATGTTCGGCGGCCACAGTGCGAAAATTTCGTACAGAATATGGTCGGAATAGTGGCTTTGTTAATTGTCGAAATTGCCGCGTTTCCAGGTTCAGAGAATCCGGGCGCGATTAACCAAAAAATAAAACCAATCCTGGACGTGTCGCTGTTTGGTGCGGATTTTGGAAAATGGAACCGAAATGCGGCCCAAAATCCGCACTGAAACTGGTCATTTGCCCGACGTGTTATTACACACATAAACATATCCTGTGTACACTACGATTCGATAAAAAAAATAACAAATTTTCAAATTTCGCGTTAATTTTGGGACACCCTATATATATGTGGGTTTCTTCCTAATTATTGGCTGGCAACAAAGTAATTGCGGATTGTACCGATATATTTTATTTTCACGCGCGTTTAAATATTCGAAAATATTCGATAAGCTGTTCGGAAAATAGTGCAGGGATATGAAATCAACGGTACTTGTTACCGAATGTCGACAGCAGAAAGAAGATTCTGTCGTTTCTTTCCGCGACAGACTGAGCGGGACCCCCAACTATTTCTAGACTCGTTGCCGGAAAAGCCTCGACGCGGATTTTCCCGAGGGAATGAAAAACCCCGACCGGGGGGGGGGGGGGCGAATTTCCTTGTTTATTTTCTCCGGCTATCAGTACATTATGCAAATATGTCTTGAATATGCCACGTCTCCTTTTCCTCCCGGTACCGTTTTCTCCGCGCCCCTGTTTTGGGCCCTGAAAGAAACTATTCGTTCGGTGTTGGCGAAAAAGAACCGATATACACAATCGTCACATTAAAAGTTATTTTATATTGACCGTTTTTCCGCATTTCGAATATACTCTCTTAACTAAATATTTTCGATTTGGCTTCCTCTCACTTTTAAACTCCGTTGTACAACAATAACTCACTTATCCAATGCTTATTTTAATACTGTCCATTCCATTTATTGGTGTTTTTTATTCACAATTTTGCGAAAAACCTTTTCCCAACCTCCATAAAAAACTAATTTGATATACCTGTTTTGTGGTCTGCGAGGGGTTGGGATACTGTAAGTTCGTGGTGTTTCTGTCTCCTCTCGCTGCTGTTTGGTCTTTTGCTAGACCGGTTTCGGCCGCTCGCCATCTTCAGTAGCGCTGTGTTACTGTCACTGTTAGCACTTTGGATGTTTTTTGGGCATCCTCACTGCCCACTGTCACTTTCACATGTACTGTTACTTGACAGTTCAAGTGACAGTCCAAAGAATCCAAAGTGTCAACAGTGACTGACACCGCGCTACTGAAGATGGCGAGCAGCCGAAACCCGTTTGGCAAAAGACCAAACCAGCGAGAGGAGACAGAAACATCACGAACCTATAATAAAAGTTCGTCACGACATGTCACATTCCTCAGTCGTGTGATTGAATAAATGAAAAATTCTCGCCGGTTTGGTCTTTTGCTAGACCGGTTTCGGCCGCTCGCCATCTTCAGTAGCGCGGTGTTAGTCACTGTCGGCACTTTGGATGTTTTTGTTCGCTTGTACAGTACATGTGAAAGTGACAGTGGGCAGTGAGGATGCCCAAAAAACATCCAAAGTGCTAACAGTGACTAACACAGCGCTACTGAAGATGGCGAGCAGCCGAAACCGGTCTAGCAAAAGACCAAACCGGCGAGAGGAGACAGAAACATCACGAACATACAGTACTCCATATAAACCTTACGGCGTCCGCCCAGATTATTTTCCGACGTAATTGTAGGGCGAAAAGTGGAAAGGGGGGGAAAAATGGTATACGCTTTCGGCCGTTTAGAACTAATATATTTGATCGGCGCAAATAAGGGAGGACAACTGAAATTCTAAGCTTTAGTACAATTGGACGTAAATCAACATTAGGCGCCCGTGGCCTGAAATGTTGTTAGTGGAGTCGTTAAATTAAAGTTGCCGGGCTTTACCGGGCGCGCGGATAAATAAAGCACGGCGCTTGGCGGGTGGGGGGTAGTTTTCAGTCCTGCGAAGAGCAGTAGTCTTCCTTCCAGGCTCCGAATATGGAAGTTTTCCGCTAATAGGTTAAATTTATGGAGTGGAAAATTGGGCGCGGGCTTGTGACGGGGACCAGAAGTAAAGTTTAAAACTTGGAACCGGAATGAGCCAACTTTTAACACACCGATCCGGCGTGAGCGAAATCCCGCGGATGCGAACATCTTTTATACTGGCCCCCTTCCCGACTTTGGATCGCCGCCCAACAACAGTTTTTCGATAATTCCGTACAAATTCGTCCGTCAGTTTCGACACAAGAGGGGAATTTCTCATCGCCTCAGTACGACGGGTGGGAAATCTACCATTTCGTGACCAGGACGACATGAGCTTGATGATTGATTTTTTTTATTTGATTTTTCTTTTGGTTGGCCTGTCCTCCGAAGACTGTCCACGGTGACTCCTTCCTCATCCTTCTTCGGCCGTCGTCGAATCCTCGACCGAATTTTTTTCCGCTTCTGCTGTATGCTCCAACTGCTGTCCGCCATCGGTTTGTGCATCCGGTGCATCCATCGCCGGTCTAGCAGTTCTGCCGTAGAGTGGTCTAGTTCTACTTAGTAGTGGGGGGGTCTAATGGCGGAGTGCCCCATCGCCGGCCCTCGACATCAAAGCGTCGCCCTTCAATCAATCGCCACACTCACACACACACACACACATATATATATACACACATATCTCTCCAACCCGCACCAACCGCCGATCCAACACACTCCAATAATAACTCTTTGTCATAGCGTATATTGGGGTCGGCAACTAAGTAATTGCGGAATTCACCGACACCTTATCTTTGAACAGATAACATTTTTCGATACGTTATTATTTGGTCCTTTCTGAAAGATTCTGTATCAAAATTACGTTGACCACTTGAATTGTGTGTATGTCCAAAAAGCAAAAACATGGTGAACCGAATTATATTGATTCGGATCGCCATAGTTCAACACTGGGACATTGCAGAGAAGCCGAATGTATCTCATAAGTGCATTCGAAACCGTCTACGGCTTATCCGTGCAAAGATGTACTGACGTACTTAAAAGTATGTAGAACGCCACTTGTTGCGGTGAATTCCCCAATAACTTCTCATTTACTGCACTTTAAATTATCATCGCTTGTTGTTCCTCAGAAATGTCGACACGGGACTTCGAATAAAAGTCTCAGTTTGGACGAAATAGTAAATTTAATTCCCGAATCTATTCTCACAACTGCTCTGGCCTTAAGGTGTTAAGAGACCAACGCTGATATATTATCGAAATTGTACTGAAGACGATGAGGAGACGAAAAATGGCTAGAACAAGACAAAATAGTGGATCGCGAGGACGGTACAAGGTAACAAGATTTTATAATGCGCTATTCTCCGGAAAATTGAACTGATTAAAATTAAAACGAGAAAAGTTAAAATATTTTTATAGTTTCGAATACAATTACGCCGTTATCGGGTTATTGAAAAAAAAAAAAAAAGTGTTACTTTCGTCGCTTTAAGCTGAACGTCTGCATCGCAAAAAGTTTCAAACGACCTTCGTAACGATATTGCTCTTCGTTAAAACTTGAAAAAAAAAAAAAAAGAATAGACCGCAATACGCGATTAATTATTTTTTATGACACTCGTTTTCTCGTTTACCTGAAACCGGCTCAACTTTACCTTGTTAAACGCTGTCGAGTTAGCGGGAAAACTCTCGTCAAGGGCCGGGAAAATTCGACCGACCTCATTAGCGGAGTACCGCTTCTTCCCTTCAGGTATAAAATAGAAGGGGAATTGGTAAAATATTACGATAGATTAGAGTACCGACGGCCAACCGGTTCGCCCTATTTTGAGTTCTTTCCGTACAGAAACTGCGGACAAAAACGAAGTTTTTCTATTCTTCAAGTTCGTGGAAACCTCGGACCATTTAACAGATATTGCGCTTGTTCCAGATCTAGTGGCTACTGAAATTTCCGCTTGTTCTACACAAAGTGTAAATCGTCACTGATAGTGCTCGGAGACTATTTGAGCTTACCGAGCTTACACGACTCGAAAGAATCGACTTGAACGGACAATTTGGACTCTTAAGGCCGTTACTAAAACGGACATCAATATTGACCTTAAGTAACAAGGTCTTGGGTCCGACCGAGACATCCGACATCGCCCCAAGAGACAGAGATTTCAGTCAAAAGTCCTTCGAACCACCCTTAATGCTCCCCCCCACCCCCGGGTATGTTTCTAACCAGACAATCCAACATGACCTCAACATACCGACAGTCGACGAAGTCACAAAATCCCGGTTCCCGAAGTTCCACTCCCGCCTTTCCCCCTTTCCCATCCACTGGGGTGGTAGGAGTTTACATTTTTTGACAAATAACGGGAATTGTGCAAAGTCGTTCACCCCAATACACCCTCGGTTATTCGCCAAATTTTCAGGCGCTTCGCCAATTCGGCCTAATCGCGGCGCCGTTTCCTATTTATTTACCTCTGTCGGGGTTGAGGTCGCGGTACAAACTAAAAACCAATACCGCCGGACACACACACACACACACAGGCGGGAAATGCAATTAATGCCGAAGTCACT
This sequence comes from Lethocerus indicus, assembly GCA_019843655.1. Classification (NCBI taxonomy): domain Eukaryota; kingdom Metazoa; phylum Arthropoda; class Insecta; order Hemiptera; family Belostomatidae; genus Lethocerus; species Lethocerus indicus. Next base: position 336,097 of record JACDQD010000002.1, on the reverse strand, counting down.
CGCCGCCGCCCACTCAAATATTTGTTCCGATATTGCAATCGTCGGTGAGAACAATTTCGAAATTTCCAGATACAATATTTGTAATTGAAAGTGTGGCCCGGTGGTGGGGTGGGTGGGGGGGGGAGAAGGGTCGTCCCCTCAGTCGTCGGACGATTTAATAATTGGCCATAGGGCAAGGGCCGCCAATAAAGTGGTAAAAACCCGATCATACAAAAAGGGCTCTCTCAAGTCTCAGCCGAAACCGTTTTTTTCTCTTTTTCATTTATTGTTATAGTCACAACTATAGTTTTTTTTTTTTAGATTGTATCCAGCGACAGTGCTCTTACTTGACACTCAATCAGTGAACTCTCGAAGGAGAAGCCGCCCAATGACGGTTCTCTCAGGTCGTAGGGAAATCGCCTGGCCATCTCCGCTTTGGGCGAAGCACGGGATTTTCGGGAAGAAGGGATAGTTGGGAACGGAAGGATTTATACCTGGCAGCTGCTAATTCTCCAACGAACGGGACTTTTAGGTCATTGCTGGATTATTCTGTTCTGAGACATAGGGTGGGGCGTTAGGGGTAATTTTTCGAAGGATTAGGGATTGCAAGGATTGGAGTCTATAAGAGTTGGACGGCTCGGTAGATCCCTACAGTTCGATTCCGTAGGCCCAAATAGGTTTCAGTAGGCGGTTGTAAATTAATAATTTCTTTGAGAGCGATAGTTTTGATCTATAGTTGAGGAGTCTTAGTAGTAATTTGTAGCGTCGTTTCTGTACGTTTCAGTCTTGTACGTGTCAATCTTCTGTCTAAGAGTAGTCCCAAGTACCGCACTTGATTTTCAATAGGAAGTTGGGACCGGTTCAGGAAAAACGGGAGGACGAGTCGCTCTTCTCAAAGTGAAAGTAAGGCGAAGACTTTTTCGGCACTTGAACTTAATCCTCAATTTCCTGGACCGGCTTTCTACGAGGGAGAGGTGTTTTTGCAGGTAATTGGATGCTAAGTAGGGATCTGAGTTTGTAGAGAGTACAGCTTTGTCGTCTGCATAGGAAGCGAGGAAAGTATCAGGATGTTGAGGGATATCGGCAGTTTATAAAAAAATCGGGAGTTTATAAAAAAATGCCATCCTTACCCCAAAAGCCGCGGTCCCTCTCTGAACCGCCCCTCCCTCCCCGCTTTCAACAACAAATTTACCTGAAATTTCGAAATTATTCACACCGACGATTGGAATACTGCAACAAATATTTGAGTGGTGGTTGGGGGGGGTGGGGTGCAAGCGCCCCATCGGGCCCCGGTATTAATTGCATTCCTGTGTGATTGGCGCCTAATCCGGGCCCCTTGCCCAGCACACAACAAACGCACTAACGGTGTATCGCTTTCGGACCAACGGTCCGCATCGTTGTACCGCCCTTCATTATACCGCCGGTCCACTGTCCATTGACTATGTCAATGCGCTATATACAGCTTTGCGTTCTGCGCGAATCCATTTTTTTTTCACTGTTTTATTGTTACAACTCTAAAAATTATACAACAGGCAACATTTATATAGGCACTAGCAACAATAGTCAACAATTAGAGGAGAAACACACTAGTCCCCCCATTTTTTTTTATTATTTTTTTATTTATTTTTTTTTTTAATTTTATTTATTTAAACATTTAGGTCGCGTGGCCACTTCCTTTTCAGGCGTCTGTAAGGATGCGCAAATCTTAAAGGCAGAAAAAGTCAAAGTCGTTTATTCGATAGGGGTTGAAATTAATGGGCCGAGTTGCAAAAAATTCACAAAACATAGAAAGAGTACACTGACCAATTTCTTTTCCAGTAATTTATTGCAGTAATCAAGTGTAACGTTTAAGTATCAAATCGACATATCCGACTGAAAAGAACAGATCTAAATCGCAAATTTGGACTGTTGAGACCTGTTTTGAAAAGGACATCGAAACTGACAATAGTCAACGAACTGACAATATATAAAGCCGTACTGAAACCGACACGGACCCTACGGAATAGAACTATGCTGGGTTCCGCCAAGAAATCCAACATCGCTCCAGTCAAACATTCCAGTCAAAAGTCCTTTATACCGTCCTTAATGCTCCCCACCCCGGGGTATGTTTCTAACCGAACAATCCATAACGACCTCAACATACCCCCAATAAGCTTCCTTAAATTCCATTCCCGCCTCTCTCCACATCCAAATCCACTCGTGTTCAGTCCCTTTCCCCTTCTACCCATCCATTATCTTAAACGCCTTCTGTAGGCCGGATACAGGTCAAAAGTACCGTCACTGGATAGGGACTTTATCGAGCGAAACAAGTCAAACTAGTCCAACAAACCGCCATTGTACCTATAACAATAGTTGATTGTACGATAAATAAAGTTAAAAAAAAACTTATCCTCTCTGTTCTCATGTCAGTGGGGCGAACGACTGGCCTCGGCGTTAATTAGCGTTAGAATATTATATTCTGTAGCGACTGAATATTCACAAATTAGCGTCACCCGTAGCCGCCTAAGCCCGCCCCGTCGAAGGTTTCACTTACCTCCCCATTGTGCTGCTCTTTCTTGAACTTGCCCAAGTGACCCGTTACCGTGAACGGCGGACAACAAGTATTGGTTTACAGACGCTCAAATTTCGGGGTTGAAAAGCCCGTTGACTTGATGCGGGGCGGGCATCCAGCTTCTACGACGTGCTCTAACTTTACGAGGTGAACTTTCGAAAGAGAAAAGCCACCCCTCTCACTCTCTCTCTCTCTCTCGGGTCGTAGGGAAATCGCGTGGCCATCTCCGTTTCAGGCGACGCAGAATTAGGGATTTTCGGGAAGGTGAAGAGCGAGGAATTGAGGAATCGGGAACGAAGGGATAATTTGGAACGGAAGGATTTATACCGGGAAGCCGCTAATTCTCGGGACTTTTAGGTCATTGTGTATTATTCCGTTCTGAGACATACGGTGGGGCGTTAGGGGTAATTTTTCGAAGTATTACGGATTGCGAGGATCGGAGTCTATAAGAGTTGGAAGATAGGTTTCAGTAGGCGGTTGTAAATTAATAATTTATTCGATAGTGATAGTTTTGATCCGTAGTCGAGGAGTCTTAGTAGTAATTTGTAGCGTCGTTTCAGTTCTGTACGTTTCAGTCTTGTACGTGTCAATCTTCTGTCTAAGAGTAGTCTCCCAAGTACCGCACTTGATTTTCAATAGGAAGTTGGGACCGGTTCAGGAAAACCGGAGGACAAGGTACAAAGTAAAAGTACCACGAAGACGTTTTTGGCAATTGAACTTAATCCTCCATTTCCTGGACCGGCTTTCTACGAGGGAGAGGTGTTATTGAAGGGAATGTGATGCCAAGTAAGGATCTGAGTTTGTAGAGAGTACAGCTTTGTCCTTCCAAGGAAGGACAAAAAAAATCTATCCGTGAAATCCGTAATAACTTAGTTGCCAATAAACTTTTACTAATAAACACACCCGCGGCACAAGGAAAAAGTTGATTTCGAAAATGATGGACGAGAGAACCTTATTAAATATTATAGAAAAAACCAAATAAATGCCCGATTGGCGGGCGTAAATAATTTACGAATTTTTATCGGACTGAAAACAACTCCGGCCCCACTTTGTGTAACCCCCTGTCTCTCTCTCTCTAGAGCTTCAGAGCGCACCCCCTATTCGGCTGTTGAATTTAAAATTCAAATTTTCGTAACAGCTACAGATTCTGGCCGTGACGTGCCACGATTCTGTGCCGGCGCCTCGAATTATAGCCCCGCACTCGAGAGCACAGTTACACGACAACGGATGAACGCGTCATTAAAAAAAAAAAAATGACAAGTCCGTGTTCGGTTGGGGGGAAATGAAATGGGACACGTTGTACATCGGCACGTTGTACACCGGCACGTTGTACAACCCGTCCGACGGCCGGTCAGCCGTGTTTCAAGTGGGCGAAACGCAAAAAACGTTCGCAAAAGTGCTAGTGCGCCGCAGAAATTTCGGTCCAGCCCCGTAGTGTAAAATCCTACGGCTGTACAAGTCGGTAATAAAAACGATGGCCGCGGCAAGATGCGTACAAAATGTTTCGAAAAGTTAGATTTCCGCCAAATAAGTATATTCGATCTACGGTTTTTTTTGTAGCCTCGCGTTTGTATCTCTCACTTGTGCCGACAATTTCAGCCGTTGTAATCTTTTCAAGCCGTTTTTCTTGCGCGTTTTTTCGGTCCGTCTTCGGACATTTTTACCCAGTCCGAAAAGCGGATCGGAGAATCCGCGTATTGAATGTCGACAAAAATGGTACGAAATGTTTTCTTCAGAGGGCCGACAAGTGGCGTGCCCTTCTGGACGTCAAAAAACGGTCAAAAAATTGACGAAGTTAGTAAATCAGTATCGGTTGCCGAGGACTTGAACTGCGGCTTTTGCACCGCGATAACAACCCCCCCGTTCGCGCATCGCTTCTTGAGCGCGAATTTTCGGCCAAAAACAACACTCTGATAATTCGCCAAATCTGCCCTCTGAAGGGACTAGCGCTGCGCTACAATTGAGCAGATAATAACGGCGTCGAAGACGGAGCTTAACGAGATCACAAAAAATGAATTTTTCAAAAGCGCTTCGAGGATTGCAAAAAAACGTTGGGCACAAGTGTATAATATCTGGTGGGGATTATTTTGAAGGGGACAAAACAGATATTCGTAAATAAGTAAATAATTTTTGAAAAAAAAACCCCGATATTCGCGATACTTTCTGACCTCGTATTTATGGACAATGGACCGAGCCTCTGGAGTAGGGCGTAAATTGCGTCTGTCCGTCTTTCACCGGCGCTAAACAAGATTTAAGAAGAAGAGTGCATTTTAATTAGGGGCACCTCCTCCGGCTCTTCGGATGCACTCGATAATGGCCCACTTCCATTGTCTCCACAGAGAATTTAATACCTCCACCATTATTCCCCTATTGTTTATATCTCGTTTAATTATTTGTGTCTACGGATGAAACTCTGCCCGGATTCTTATTTAATGAACGCCGCTCTCTGGGGGTTGGGGGTGGGGTGGGGGACTTCTTACAATTCTGTAAAACGAAAAAAATAAATACTACGATCGTCGGCGAACAATGGAAACCTATATAAAGACTGATTTCCAATTTACGCTCGGTTATTTCTTACATATATTTGAATCTCCGTTCGTTCCTTGTTGTAACTAAATAATTGCGGAATTCACCAACGAAGTGGCGTTGTACATTGTTTTAAGTACGCCTTGCATCTTTTTTTTTGCACAGATAAGCCGTAGACGGTTTCGAATGCGCGTATAAGCTGCATTCAGCTTCTCTGCAATGTCCCTTCAATCCGAATCAATAATATCCTTTATTCGGTCATCATCGACCTCCCCACTGGACGTCCAGAGCGCTGGACACCTTTGAGAAAATAAAATGTCACGGAAATGCTCACTTCGGTCCACAGTGTTTTAGCTTTTTATACAGACGCGCACAATTCAACTGGTATCGATGTAATTTTGATACCGAATGTCTCAGAAAGGACTAAATAATAATATATCCAAGTATCTTGTCTGTGCAAAGACGTTGACGTACTTTAAAACAATGTACAACGCCACTTTGTTGGTCAATTCCGCAATTACTTAGTTGCCGACCGAAAATATGGTGGAATATTTTTGTATAATTAATAGTAATACACTCGATATTAACAATTAATAATTTCGAACGGGGTTATTTTCACTTATACTTTTACATTTCATCAACCGCGGCCAAAAAAAACGGACGTTCTATCCGCCGGCTTTATTACGTCTTCAGCGTTAACAAATCTCGGCTCGGCGGAGAGTTTTAAAACGGGTTTAGAATTTTAAAATCGGTAAAGCCATAAAGAGACAGCGGTTTGTCGGGCGGAAATACGAAAGGGCGCTATCGGGGGCGATATATACTAGGGCCGTAGTGGACTGCGGCGGCGGCGGACGAAGCTCTACCGAACGGATAAAAGTTGCCCCGAAAGCCCCAAGTCCCGGCCTAATCCGTTAATTGAACGGTCAGCCCTCGGGCATTCACTTCGGGGCTAGTTTTCCAGTCGGTTTTATAAAGCCCACCCCACCCCCCACCCCAACAAATCCCATTAGTTGGGCCTACCTACAGTCAAATCTACCGATAATGGCTCTTCCCAGTTCAGAAATCATTGTCCGCTCCAACTGCCCAGCAAATTTCGTCCAGTTTCTGTTTTTTTTTTGTTTTTTTATTAAATTTTTAAAAATAAACAAAACGTCGTAGTTGAACGCTGAAAAACGAAACACCCGACGCACTTTGTAGTCGGTTTCTGTCCTCTGTGGTTTTCGTTACAGGAAAAAAAAACCCCGAAAATCTGACAATATTATTCGGACCTAAAATGTGCGGAGTGTCAAGAAAGTGGGCTCACAATAAAAACCAAGATTATAACTGAAGTGGAGAGTGGACAACTAGGAGAGATATGATCGAGAAGCCCTTCAAGACCCGCTGAGAGGAATAACGAAAATTATCATCCGAGAAGCGAAGAAGTGCAAAAATGGAGTGTTTGCTTTTAGTTCGCGGTCAAAGGAGGCTGGAGAAGAAATTTTTTGTGAAATTCAAATAACAAACTCAAGGTTCGTCATCAGAAAATCTAGAATTATCGAGGTTTGCAAAGTTTAAAAGTAGATCCGGCATTAAACATGTCGTCATGCGGACTGAAAGGAAAAGGGCTGATTAATAAGCGAGACTGTATGTTTGTATTATATTTGTAATAGATAAACTTACTAAGAAATTTTTTAAATTTAATTTTTAGGATCTCCAGAACGAATTCCCATTAACGTATTTGGTTTGGATAGCGAACATAATCTTGGAACTGTACTAGGTTAAGCCAAGTTACAGGAGACGTATCTATAGCAGTATTGACTGTATTGGTCGTAATATCTATTTATTATTACCCCAAAAAACGAATTCAACGTATATTTCGGCCGTAAATCAGTTTTGCGCTGATTTCATCTCATAAACTGAGACTTGGCATAAAATGAAATTATATCGGATACAGAAATTTTCCTCGCCCGTTATTTGCCCCGCTGTGTAAACGATTTGTACGCAGGGAGAAAGGGACCGGTCGGTGGCGGTGGTTGTGCCCTTACTGCCGCTTTTATCCCTACGTATTGTCTTAGTCAAACTCGGACACTCGTCCCTATTGTTCAACGCCTTGAGTGGGCCCTTTTACCGGGGCCCTAACACACTTCCCCTCCCCACTTCCCTGTCTTCGCTGTCGCCACCCCCTCTCACCCCCACCCCCAATCATCCCTCTCAACGCTCAGTGTCTTCTCAGTCGAGTGAACCCCAAAACCGACCGTACGTCCCCTTACAACAGAAGGTTTTGTAGCATCCTGGGCATTCGTGAACGGGGGCCACCCTCACCACGGCCGCTATATAAATTAATCTGGTGTTTAGACAATTGGGGCAAATCTAAGTAAATTTGCTACAGTCAAAGCTGAGTTCAACTATATTTTTTTTTTCCAGTGAAGGGGGCGGGCGTCGGCAAATGGCAAACGCGAAACTGTATATTTCCGTGGATCGTTTACAACCCTCCACCCTGTTTAGCCGCATAATTAGCCGCTGTAATGGTAATTAGTTCTATCAGACGTCTATTGGAGTTTCTTAAGGGATGCCGGATAACGGCCCCAGGTGGCCACTTCCGACGGAGCCATTCACGCCGTTCGTCGGTTGGAAGTAGGGCTAAATTGATTTTCAACCCTAATTCCGACATTTATTTCTAATTGCGTTTCCCGACGGCCCATTCGAATAAACTTGTAACGGCCCGAAAAACCGGCTTAACGCCCAGCGCCAGAATTCCATTTCCAATTTATCCACGACGGACGGACGTCATCATCACATTTGGCAACATCCTATAATAATTATTCCGAGTAATTATTGGGGGAAACTGAAAGAAAATTAGGACCGAATGAGTTTCTATTCAATCGCCGTCTCTGTGCGTTGAGGTGAAATGGTTTTATTCCCATCCTTAAGATGAAAACTCGATGATTTCGAGAACGAGTACGCGAATTTCGAATTCGATCGAAGAATTTTCGAATTAATCGATTGCCAAACGTCGAAAAAAAAGGTACAACAGGTTGAGAAGGACGCTCCCGTCATGAAGAGATGGCTATAAGAGTTTATAGACCGATGGGAAAACTATTTATTTCGAGGAAAATTGTTAACAATTAAACGCGGAAGAGTAAATAGAGTCTTTAAAAGCGATAGGGGTTTTCAGTTGGGGGTTTTTTTTTCCTGTTTCCAGAAGGATTTCCCCGTAAACCTTCCACAGTTTATACACGACCAGTCGCATTCGTTCCGTTCGAAGCCGAATATTTCTCCTTTCTTTTTATTTTTTGCCCCAGGTTCACTAGGGGAAAAAAAAATCCCCGCCGAGTGCAGGGTTAAATAAAAGGGGGGGGGGGGGGGTAGAAAAAAGTGTATTTACATTACTGATGGAGTGTAAATGAGTTTATATGAAAACCGGGCCGGTGTGACGTATGCCGCTGTATTCCGTTGCCGGTGGCGGGGCGGTTTCCATTTTATTTTTTTTTTTTCCGGTTTGTTTTCGGTATTGTTTTATTATTTTTTCCCCGCCCGCGAGCGTCCGCCGCCGCCGCCGCCGCCGCCAGAATTGTCGGATGAATTTTTAAATTTCTCTCCGCTCCTCCTCACAATTTTCGGGGCCGCCGGATGAGTAAACAACGGGCCGCGGGCCGGGCAGGGAACTGCGGCGTAAATCTATACGCTGTGTGTCGCCCCTGGGGCCTAGTCTGAATAAAATAGGACGTTACATTGGGGGCGAAGTTCTCGAATGGAGTGGACGGCGATGGAAATCCGCCCTCAGTTCAAAGTGACACCCTCCTCCGGAGTCTCTACGGATCGCATCCACAAGGATACCAATTGGGACACCTTCGCGGTCCTTTTGGAAATTAGTTTGGGAGCCTACCAAATATTTGTGCAAGCGACAAAGTATACTTTACTGTAGAATGACTGGGTAGGCGACTTCGCGAAGCTCAACCGGATCGATCGATTTTTTCCCCAACAACTATATACTTTCGTCCTCTCAAGTCGTAAAATTGCGTCCACTAAATAATTTCTGTCTCCTCTCGCCGGTTTCAGTCTTTTGCTAGACCGGGATTTCGGCCGCTCTTCGCCCAATCTTCAGTAGCGCTGTGTCGGCCGAAACCGGTCCAGCGAAAGACTGAAACCGGCGAGAGTGGACAGAAACACCACAAACCTACCGTATTCCAACACCTCGTAGACCAAAAAACGGGTACGTTAAACTATTCGGTACCGGGATTGATGCTGTTGAAGAAAAAATACTTCTCAGACGTCTGTTCAATATTTCATCAATCACAGACCGATAATGTCTGTTCTTGAACAGGAAGATGCATATTTATATGAGAACTTTTGGTTGGTTTCGGAATCGATAATTTTATACTGTTTTTTCAAACACTTTAATTCGGATTTGGCATTTTCTTCGCTTAATATTAACTCTGTAACCGTTCCTTTCATTCCTCTTGTTAATCGTTACGAAGTTTCGAATTTTTCGAAAGGATTCTCTATTTCTCCCTTGGTCCATTCTTGGGGTTGGCCCTCTCCAACCCCATTAGTCTAAATCAACCAAATCTTCTTAACGTTTACTCTTCCTTCGTTTACAAAGCCGTTGTCTACTGACAGTGGGAAAACATTAACAAACTAGTCCAGAGATCGCTGGAAAAAAAACAGATTGATTTGAAACTGACGGAAATACAGCTTGATTTTAAAGTAAATTATCGATAATTCGCCGGAAACGGTTTGTGTTAACTGTACAAAGTCAACGTACCGGACTGTTTTTTATGTATACGTTGAGAAAATACATTGGATTACGTAAACAGTCTATTTACTGTTTATCCACTGGGGTTAATATTAGATTCATTAGGTCATGTAAATACTGGCTGGCGTTATTTCACATATGCCGGGGTCCTATTATGATTCACAACCAAACATAGGTCGACTACTAATGACGGCGTTGCCGCAATCTATTTTCATTGCGGTTGTTCAGTACGCCCGGCTTCAGTATCATCTAATGTCGGCCGAACAGAACTATTTCGCGGGAAAAATCGGTTTCGAAACGGTTTCATCCGGCAATACACATATTGACACGTTCGCCACCGAACGTCACATATATGTGACATGAATTTTTTACCACAGCCCAACGTCACATATGTGACGGATATTTTTGCACAATTTACAAAGGCACGATTGAACATGTCGAGTATTGGACAAAATTGTTAAGTTCTAAAAGTGTAATACATTAAAATTGTCATGTAAGTAGCTGGATATAAGCGGGCAATAAAAATTATTATTACATTTAATATTTTTTAACAGAAACATATCTCTCGACAAAATGACGAATTTTCTTAACGCGACGCATATATGTGACACGTGGGCTACAGCGTTCAGTTTTTTTTATCTCTAGGCCGGCGTCACATATTTGTGTCAGTTTAAAAAGCGATACTTATTTTACGATTTTTGACTGTTCTAAATACACACGCGCGTAAAATCTATTCCAATTGATTTCGTATAATCGCGAAATAAACTTCTCCAGAAGAACTGGTTGAGAAGCGTTTACGCCTGTCGTTCGAGAGAATATTCAGACGCGAAATTGTATCGATTTTAACTGTCTAATGAGGTCCTTTACAAGGGAGACATAAAGTACTGGAAAAAAAAGGGTGTCAGGGTAAGAAGACAGGGTTGGAAGGAGGGTAAGAACCAAAAAGTGGCGCTTTTAATTAATTTGCATCCGCCGATGGACGAGTTGGCCGGTGGGGGTGATGTTGGGGTGGGTGGTCGGTGGACCCGTTACGGAGTTTTTCCGAAAACGGAAAACAACTCGTCGGAAATAAGTTTTCCGCCGTCTACTTTTAAAACAGAAGAACGGTCGGCCGTGGCGCTATTTCGGAAACTGGCCTCGTATTAATAATGAGGCCGGCGCCGAGAAGAACTCCTTTCATCAACTTGCCAGGTGGCCCCGTCCAACTCTCATTTGAACAATATCTTCGCGACGGGGCTGGCTCCAGCTTTTCCCCGGGTTTTTTTTTTTTTTTTTATTACCGGAACGCTCCAGTTTCACATTTTCGGCCTCATATTATCCCTTCGCCAGTTTTGTTCTCGACTTTGTTTCGATGAGACGCGTCTGAACTACGAGCTCATTCCGACGAGTAGTCAAATACTCGCAGCGGGAAATTCAACGGGGTTGAAAAGCGGAAACCACCCCCCCCCCACCCCGGTATTATAATATACTCTATTGAGTATTCATAGAAAAATTGATCGGGAGTATCGATTGTGAGAGAGTGTCGATCAGATCGTTGGAAAATGATAAAACTCGTTGGAATCAATTCGACAACTGTTCGACTGTAAAGCCCGTATATTAGACTGGTAACGAATAGTTTATGCACTGCCCATATACAGGCAGATCGTACCCGAGGGAGTATTGCTCGCTCTTTTTAGTAAAATTTTTTTTTTAACTTTATTTATTGTACAGTCAACTATGCGCCAGTTACAGGTACAATTGCGGATTGTTTGATTAGTCTTTTAATTAAGTCTCTAGGACGGGTAGAAGAGGAAAGGGACTGAACACGAGTGGATTTGGATGTGGAGAGAGGCGGGAATGGAATTTGAGAAAGTTTGATTTTTTTTTTTTAAAGTTGAGGTCATTACGGATTGTTCGGTTAGAAACATACCTGGGAGCATTAAGGATGTGGTCCGCTCAGACTTTGGCGTTAAAAATTACAGTTGTACAGCGGCGATTGGATTTACTTTGTCCGATTATTCCAAGTCCCGCCTCGAGGGTCAATCAAGTTTTTTCATAAGTTCCAGAACTTAATCGCCAGCGGTGGCACCCACCCTCGGCTCCAATAAGTACGCCTCGGGGGCTGGCTGCGAATCCACTCCGATCCTTCATAACTCAAAGGGGAAAAAATCGGATCTGGTTATTATTGACAATTCAATCAATAAATCCGGACACAAAAACTTGGACGGATTGGTGGCGACGATTGTTTGACAGAAACTCTACAGTTTCTATATATTGTTTGGACGGTCTTGTACCGTCTTCTATACTTGTGCTTAAAGTAGGGGTGGCCTAATAATAATTGTCATTTTCCATTGCGCCTTCTCAATCTTGAGGAGATCATAAATCCGGTCTAGGCCTACAGACAGTCCCCAGCCTTTAGTTGACGAAACTAATCAGTAAAGCAGTGTACATCGGAATTACTAATAAAGCACTAATAAATATTATCACCCTTAGATCCGTCCGAGACCGACGCCATTCATCGATAAGTGCGCCCGAAATCTTTTCCCGTCGATGAACGAAAATAAAAAATACTAATGCGGGTCGATATTATGCCCCACCTGGAAGGGATTATTTTCAAAATACATTTTTTCCCAGGGCCTGAAATTTTAAATTATTCGACTACATAATTAATTCTCAAAAGAAAACCAATTAAACTGATCTTTTTTATATATATATATAAGGAACCCTTCGCTAAATCCTGGCCAATTTTTACTTAAAAAAAAACCGACTCGCAAAAGGATTCTCGCCGGTTAAATTAAGGAACTCAATTTGCTTCACAAATGCCGGCGAACGCGGCTTTACTCTAATAGTTGGGTTTCTTCTACTTTTTCTTCTTTATTTTCCAAATAAATTTATACTTTTCCTCAAATAACCGGCGGGAAAATAAGCGGGAAATTTTACACGGACCGGAGCGTTTCACCAATTACGAAAAATACGTCGGTAATATAAGTACCTTGCCGTCGGACAACAATATATTATATAGGGGTAAATGATCTTCCGTCCAATAAAGTGACTGGAAGCATCACAGTGACGCTAAAAGGTATACGCAAAACCGGCTTTCCAAGGAAACACTTACAGAATAAAAGGTCGGGGTCGTCAACTTCAGTCGACCACATTTCCATCATATGCTTAACGATATTTATTACCTTTCTGTCGAAGTTTATTATAATAGACCGATAAAATGTTGGTTGGTTAAGGATGGGGGTTGGCACCAAGATTTTGACGCGATGAAAAGCAGCGTGCCGGAAAATCTGTCGTGTGGAGAAAATTTCTTTTTCCACCTTCCGTTGGGCTTTCTTTGGAAACGTGTTGAATTCGGGCAATAAAGATAAAGCCAGGTTTTTGTGGGGGGGGGATGGGGGGGAGGGGGGTTGAACAGAGAGAGAGAGAGAGGGGGAGGTGGGACTTTACATGTCATATAGTGATTTGGAAGTCGCGATAATAACCGAACATGTTAATTGGTAAGGGGCGCTCGCACGCACAGTTTTTCATCACGAAAACGCTTTGTCGAACTAATTTTACTTTTCTCTCTCTCGTTGTTTTTTTTTTTTTAATATAGATATTAAATCGGCCCCACGTTTCGAACCTAGGATACGCATCCCTACAATTAACGGTACATACTAAGCTGAAATAAGAGATTGGAAGAACGGTACGATAATTGTAGCTCTATAAAGGGTGGTACAAAGTAAATTTACCCCCAAAGAAATTGTCCTCCTTATTAGCTTATAATTTCTTTATACTCGCAGAGCAATATTCATAGATATAATCCTGGATTTAAATTTCGATAAATTTCGGTATAAACAAGCAATTTGTTGTATCAATTAGCCTCGAATAATAATTCAACCAGCTATTGTACCCTTTCGCCTTAACATTATACCCAGTGTGTAATCTTCTAATATTGGAAATATGTAAACGAGGCTTAGCGCGGTTTGTTGTTTTCACCCCTGCCTTGTTCCATCTTCTGTTGGTCGTTCACAACAATCCGTACTTAATTTGAAATAGAATATTGGCAGGAGTTATCACGATCACTGTTCCCAGATTATGCGCGGCAAGTGTCAGGCTTATCGTCTCAAATATTAATTATCCACGCTCGGGGGGGGGGGGGGGGGGATAATTGGAAATCTGCCGGAAATGTGAATTACGAATAATCGCTCGAAATGTATCCGTCAGCCGTTGCGCTAGACGGGCCTAAGTGCCCATCTCCCAATTCTTACTTTAAGACATTGGAAGCGATACGTCCAAAGTGTTTCTTTCCATCTCCTCTCGCCGGTTTCGGCCGCTCGCCATCTTCAGTATCTTCAGTATTTTTTGTCCAGTTTCCGGTCCCTTCAAGTGACAGTGACAGCGCACCGAGGATGCCCCCCCCCAAAAAAAAACACCGCTACTGAAGACGGCGAGCGGCCGAAACCCGTCTAGTGAAAGACCGAACCTACGATTATTTTGTTATTAATCATTATACGAAGCGGTGCCTGTCAGTTATTTGTTATAGGGGTTGGAAGTGCGCACAGGTCGCTGAGAGGGCTGTTGATTGAAGGAGTTCTTCCAGAAGACGGCCGGCACCGAGGCGAAAAATACCCTTCGTTACAGACGCCGACGCTGGGCCGGCGTTAACTCGATAACATCGGAGAGCGTCGCAGCCCTCCGAGTCTGCGACTGTTCCTCAGATCGGACCTAACATCATTCAGCACCCCCCCCCCAACTAGCCCTAAATTCGGGCAGAAAAGTTCTTCTCTTCGATACTAAAAGGAGATCAAAACTGACAATAGCCAACGAACTGACAATATATAAAGCTGTACTAAAACATAGAAGTATGCTGGGTTCCGCCAAGAAATCCGACATCGCTCGCATCCAAACATTCCAGTCAAAAGTCCTCCGTTCCCCCCATTAATGCTCCCCCACGGGTATGTTTCCAACCGAACAATCCATAATGACCTCAACATACCCCGACAGTCGACGAAGTCGCAAAATCACGTTTCGTCAAATTCCATTCCCGCCTCTCTCCACATCCAAATCAAATCGTTCAGTCCCTTTCCTCTTCTACCCATCCATTTATAGGCTTAAACGCCACCGTCCTAGAGACTTTCTGTAGGCCGGATACGGGTCAAAAGTACCGTCACTGGATAGGGACTTTATCGAGCGAAACAAGTCGAACTAGTCAAACAAACCGCCATTGTACCTACAACTAGTATATAGTTGATTGTACAATAAATAAAGTTCAAAGGCAAACGGGCACTCGATAGAATTTTTAAACCGTACTCAATCGACTCGCTTACTACAAGCAACAGAATACAATGTATTCACTAAGTTTGGGAATACTTCCGTTAAAATCATCGCAGCCAGAGTGCTGACAGGAAGCTTCTTCCGAAGTATCTTTGGGTGCACTCCAGACCGGCAGTCCAGAAACTCCCGAAATCTAAAGTGGAATTAAATAAAAAAACATGTTGTATACGCGTATTCTTTCCGTCGTTATAGTTTAATAAGACCAAGCCAAGATATTACAATATACGATATCGGCCACGAATAGAGGAGGTGAACAATTTTCGTATGTTTTTAGGTAGGCTATAATGTAGGCTTTTATATATATATATATATATATATATATATATATATATACGGTGAGCCCCCCATCACCCCCAAAAACAACCCACGTGTGTTCCACGTGCACGAGAAGAGATAGAAAGAGAGGACCTGTTTTCCACTTCAATATTTAAACCGGGCCGCCGGTTTTTTCCGGCTGGAAGAGTATAACGCGTACAATACACAACGGGGCGACACCGTGGGGGTGGGTGGAGGGAAGAAAAATTATACGGGGCCCGAACGGTCGTTTCATCCCTTTTTATTGAGGTACGCTAGTCGAAAATTTAGTAATATTATGCACTGGCCGGCGTTAATATTGCACTCGATCTGGGATGGGGGCGCCCAGCCTTTCGGGAATACAATGCCTCTCACGATTATTATGTTTTGTATTCTTTTTCCAACCGGTTTATTGCATTACAATTTTCAACTGTAACTGATGTTACACTATAGCTGATATAAATATAGAGTTACGGAGGAAATCTCGACAGACTTTCCCCCGTCTGTTTCCCTTTCGGGTGTCCTTAGAGAACTTTCGGGATAAAGGGACAAGGGGCAAGGTCGCGGACTTTCAACACAAACTTCAATTTTCAACTATAACTCTAATTAGATTAGAAAAATAAGTTAAACTGGCGTAAGGAATTTAACTGTGGGTTTCCACCAAAACTCCTACAAATAGCCTTGACTTAAAATAAAAAGAGTAGGACTTAAGCCAGAGACCTTCAGGCCGCATAATGCCATGAAGTAGACATGATCCTAACAAGTAAATCCGACTTACACAAAGAGGGGTAGGTCCCTCAATCGACCCCCTAACTTCAACCACCCCCTGACAATATCCTGAATAGGTTTCAGTTTTTATAGCGCCCGGGTTGGGGGGGGGGGAAGTTTTGGTTTACGATACCTGTAGGGGGTGGCACTAAAAACTGCCAAAGGTATTAGCCTAAATTAAAGCGCCCACGCTTATTTCACCCCGAGGACTCGAGTTTTAATCTTTCCTTTAATTTAGACCCAAGCCCAGTTGTCGAACGATACAAACACCCCGGTTAACTCACCTTTCCAGTAGATCATTCCAGGTATATTCATATTAAAACCTTATTTAACGGCGTCGTAAACAGCTTTATTATTTCGGAAAGTGGCCGGGAGCGTTTACGTCCTTAGATTACAATCGAGCCGGGCCGTGGACCATAAAAAAAGGGCCCCCATCAATCAAACATTTTTATTCGGACGAAATCTCCGCTTATTGAATAACTTGTAATTGCGTACCAACTATTGTTCAAAACATACCGGTCTTACCGAATAAATTAAACGTTAATTGTACGCGATTCAAAGTCAAAGATTTTCTATATTTCCAGTCAAAACTGTACGAAATCGATATCTCGAGTACAATAATTGTGTTCCATTCAATTTCAGTTTATAGTTTTGGCTTCTCGGAACACAGGATATTATCTATTTTCTGTTCTAGTGTACTAAACAATAATGCTGATATTCATACATTGTATTATCCTACCCGTATATTATTTCAGTTCAGTAATTTAATGAAATTTGTTATGGATTCCAGGGCGCATATTAAATATTCTGTCAGTCCTGTTATTGCAAAACGTATCTTCTATAATGAAATTTTATGCATAAAACCGTCCACGCAATTGTAATTAGAGACCATTTGTAATTACCCCGCGAGAGCCTGTTAAACATTAAACTCGTTATCGAGAATTTCGCGTTATTTACAATTTGGAGACGTACACAAATAAGTGATAAATAAATTATAATAAATAATTATTACTGTAGCTCCCACTATACGGGCCATTTTTCATTCTTCCCCCAATGGGGAGGGGCCGTCGATATTTGAATCTTCCGGTAGTGAGGAGGACTTAAAAGTTAACGAATATTTATACTTTATTTTTTTCTCCGTCGTCTCACTAATTTAGGACGGAGAGAAAGAGAAATTACCCCTTTTTAATTAGCCGTAAAAAGGTTGGCCCTCCGGTCCTACCCCCTACCCCCCCCCTCTCCCTTATTGCTAATTAAACTCGCCCCGCCTCGACCTTTAATAATTTATCGCTGATAAGGGCTAGTTGTATGTTTTCTGGAGGCGAAATTTTCTGCCCTTATCGTGGACCGGATATCCGGTCACCGTTTCGAATCACCGGGAAGAACGAAAATATTTATTATTAACGATGCGACTCAACCACTTCCGTCTCCACAATAATTGTAGACCGGTTTCGGTATAAAGCCAAAATATTGGGTCGGCAACTAAGTAATTGCGGATTTTAGCGCAACAAGTGGCGTTGTACATATTTTTAAGTACGCCTTTGCACAGTCTTAAAAGGACGGCGGTGTCGGTACCGGTTCGCGAAATTCCGGACGGGGGATGTTTCATTAAAGGGCGAGGAGCGCTCTGGACGTCCTGTGGAGGCCGACGATGACCGAATTAAGGGCCATTATCGATTCATATCGCCATAGTTCGAAAAGGGACATTGCGGAGAAGCCGAATGTGTCTTATACGCGCATTCGAAACCGTCTACGGCGCAAAGATGTTGACTTACTTAAAAATATGTACGACGCCACTTGTTGGGCCAAACAGAGTGGAATCAGTCTGACAATGTCCAGAAGTTTTTCAAAATTTTCTGAAAAAAAAAATATCGACACGTTAGCTAAGTACAGATTTTGGTCGGCGTACAATAAGTGGGCGAAATATCGTTTTACTACAGTTTGTTGAGCGTTCACTTGAGCCACCTGCCGGATTATTTGGGGTAGTCGGTGCGCCAACTGTGCGTTGGCCATCGGGGCTGGTTGTTGTTGGCTCGCTCCCCCATACTCACCCCTACTACATCCCTCCGTCGCATGACACTATTCCCCGATGATGATGATGATGATGATGAACGCATGAATTATTGATGATTGGCGCCCTCTATCGCACGGCCATCCACAACACCGATACCACAGTCGAAATGTTTCTTCAGGGGTGGTGGGGCGCTTTCACTATGCACAAGTTCATTCGATACGGACTGAAAATTTGAGTAAATTTTCAGGGCCGACCGAGCAATTGAACTTCTGATGGTGGCGGGTGGGGGGATAAAGTTATGAAGCTTTTGTACAGACTTTCTGAACACTTTGGAATACTTGTCCCGCGGTTCGGTCTTCCGCTAGATCGGTTTTGGCGGTCCGGCGTTAACAATTGTACGAAGGGCGCATAGAGTCGGACCGTGAATTAACAATTCGTAACTTCGGATTCCACGTCAATCTTGTGTCCAGCTGAAGAATTGAGTAGCGATAATTGGAATTGTTTGTTAGTTTTTGTGATGTTGTGTGGCGGTGTGTGATGATTTTGCGCGCTCTCTGTGCTTGTCGGAAGAGTGGCAGAGTATTGCGGTTCGGCCGGAACGTTCCGCAAAATGACGGAAATTGTTTCCTCCCCGGGAATACAAAACCAGCGGTCCCGCCGCACAAGGGGGTAATTCGGCGGTGCACTCTGATTTTATCAGAGCCCGTTCTATCCCGTTTATATTGGCCGTCCTGTCAGTGGCAGCACGCCGACATTCAATCCGATCGGACGAGAGGATTCGGCCGATAAAAGGAGGACTAAAATATCCACCCCACCCCCGAATATCATCCTTGAATTATCATTGGACGATATCGAAGAAAAAACTGGCCGGCCGATCGCCATCCGAATTCCTTATAGCAGACGCTGCTCTGTGTGTACGCTCAATTCCAGTTGGGGGTAGTTTTCAAGAAAATAGTCATCGTAGCTACAATTAAAAAAAAAAAAAAAAATTACCGACCTTTTCGGGAAATACAGAGAGGGGTGCCCAAAAAAATGTATCCACTGTTTTGTCCTGTTTGTATGGCGGAGTTGAGGCTATATTGGAATAATAATACAATACTATATATAAGGTGGTAAAAAAAAATTGTAGATACGCTACGGGGATGGGATTTACGTCCGCTATCGACCGAAATGAAGACCCGATTCTCGGTCGGGGGGGGGGGGGGGGGGCAAGCCGCATCCCCTTTTCGGCCCTTTTCTAATCCGACATTCTTCCCATGAGTCGCGCAATCGTTTCTGCAGATCAAACAGAACGAAAAGACCGACAACACAAACAAGGGGCGGAAAAAAGGGAGCGTGGAATGTCGACCGCCCCTCTCCCCACCTACCCTTTCATATTAGGGGGTACCTTTTTATACCGGCTAGCCCGACAATCGGGCCCTAGCGACGTGTCACAGTTTTAGAAAGGGGTCAGAAGGGGTGAGAGGTGGGAGGAGGGGGTTAATTCGGAGCCGTTTAACGCTCCTTTTTGCTCGTGGACGGGGGGTGAGGGGGGGGCGGCCACCGGGGGTCAAAAGGTAACTCCGACTGTGACTCCGACCTGTGCGGCCGCTAACAAAGGGCTCAAAAGAAACGTCAGGCCCAACACAAACACCCACACTTTAGGGCTCAAAGGTTTAAAAACGGTTTGTACCCACTGTACATAAAATCTACACCGGGGGACGATTGACGTTAAGCGTTTAAATTTATTTTTCCCGACAGAGATATTTCCAATTCCACTACCGGAAGTCCACCTCACTTCACAGGCTTAGTATATACTTGCCATTTTTAGTATTTTTAACAGAACTTTTAGATTCAGCGAATACGAATCAGACAACTTATTAATCTATACTTCTACAAGTAGCATAACAATATATTTTGTACACTCGAATCGCCGGGAAGGGCCCTTTCCTTTCTTTCAATGAAGGTACTGGAACAACTGTTCCAGAGCTGAAACGCGTAAAATAAACTGACCGCAAATACTTTTTTATTACGTCAACACCGAACTCAGATGAATGGAGACGACAAAGCTGTACTCTCTACAAACTAAGATCCTTACTTAGCATCGCATTCCCTGCAAAAACACCTCTCTCTCTCTCTCTCTCTCTCATGGAAAGCCGGTCCAGGAAATGGAGGATTAAGTTCAAGTGCCAAAAAAGTCTTCGCGTTACTTTTACTTTGAGAAGAGCGACTCGTCCTCCCGTCTTCCTGAACCGGTCCCAACTTCCTATTGACAATCAAGTGCGGTACTTGGGACTAATCTTAGACAGAAGATTGACACGTACAAGACTGAAACGTGCAGAACTGAAACGACGCTACAAATTACTACTAAGACTCCTCGACTACGGATCTAAACTATCACTATCAAACAAATTATTAATTTACAACCGCCTACTGAAACCTAACTGGGCCTAAGGAATAGTTTATACCAAGAAATGTTAAAAAAAAAAGAATAGAAAAATCCTGAAGGTCATAAAACCTGCGTCGACGAATATGGGTGCCTTCTCTGCTAAAGGAGAGGTCAAATACGTTGCTTATCCTTAAGGTCGGTACGCTACTGAGGGTGGCAAAATGTAAATAAGAGGGTAGACAGGCTAATGCGACTTCAGGTTTTCCAACATGGCTTAAGTCAGCTGCGATTAGAACCGGTCTGAAAGAAGGGTGGGAGAACAAATAATTGATTCCGACTCAACTAATATAACAAGTTCAACAGTTTTCCCACGGGGGACCAATCGATGGCCGGCGGACTTAACAAGTGAGTTGGCGCCCGGGGCGGGTCAACCCCGGGCAACACCACTCCAGCGTTTTTTTCCTCCCCTTTCCAGCCGGCCAGCTGCTTTTTCCAGCGAACAGAGAGGGAGAAGGACAGCCGAAAGGTAAGGGAGAAAAGGCCTCTCTCCTCCACTGTCTCGGCTAAAGTTTTTATAACTAGAAACTCTCGAGAGTGGACATTGTTAGCGCCCCTGTAAAGGGAGGACGAGAGGGCCCTCCCGCCCGTCCACTGAACCCCCCCCCCCGACCTACACAGTCTACTCTGTCCTACACCCCCTATCTACCCCCCGACTGCGCGCCTCTCTATCGAGTCCCGACACTCTTTCATTCGGCCCAGCAGATTCAATATTCGCCTACTCGCTATTAACAATGGGGAAAATTCCGCTTATCGCACTCTCATTAAATCCAATAACGGATAATGAATGGCCGGGTGAATTGCCCGTCGCCTAGTGATGGCAGCAGCGGGAATACCGTAGAAAGTTCATTCTCTAAATATAATTTTAAAAAATCAGTTTCTTCAGTAACTTTAGACGGGGCACAGTTGATGGGAAAATGAAATCTAGTGACTGCGCCCGACCGTTTTAAACATTTGAAATAATTTATCAATTATATATTGTTGTATTACAGTGAAAGTAAACTCGTGGAATATTTCCGCGTTATGAACATCGGTCAACAGGGATCGCTTATTGCCGGAGTGGATATTTCTTCTCCTTTAAATGAACCCAATTAATTTATCAAAATTTCATTCTGTTTATCGACTGTATATCGGACTGTGATTTTAAGCGGTTTTTTTTTTATATTCCGCCCTTCGGATATCGAATTCCCAAGTCGGTCAATTCGAGGTTCGGGCATAAATTTATTTGTGGTCGATTGCAGTTGCAAATGTACCCGTCTGCTTGAATATTGAGACGGGGCCATTAAGTTCGGGGTTGGGCCTGTACCCTCCTACTTCGGCTTGCGGCCACCTGCCAATCTCTCCAAGGAAACTAGTAATTCATGGGCCCCCCCAGGGGGGGAAACACAACGATCTAGTTCACTGTCCCGCACAAACCGGTTAGGGGCGGACGGAATTTTGACGAATCGATCAATTATAAACAGCCCCCGACGGCCTAACGTTGATCCTCGAACGGCCGAGTCCTGTTAAATCGCGCGGCGGTCGGAATATCATAATTTGGTCCTTTTTGAAATATTCAGTATCAAAATTACATTGACCAGTTGTACCGTGTGTATAAAGAGCTAAAATACGGTGAACCGAAATTGCTTCGGAGGAGCGCTCGACGATGACCGAATAAAGGCCATTATCGATTCGGATCGCCGTAGTTCGATTGCAGAGAAGCCGAATGTATCTTATAGACGTGCATTCGAAACCATCTACGGCTTATCCGTGCAAAGATGTTGGACGTACTTAAAAATATGTACGACGCCACTTGTCGCGGTGAATTCCGCAATTACTTAGTTGCCGACCCAATATTTGTCCTGTCTCCGGACTCTAAAGGAGGGTACTACCCTATCTTTAAACGTTTTCCAGTAATTTCTATTAGCACCATTATATTAGAGAGGTACCCAACAGTAATTTGGAATTCATTTTATTTTGCTAAAAAAGAAACTTTAATTATCAATCTGCTATATATTGACCGAGATATTATCGACAACTTTCCGCCGCCAATTTTCCGGCAAATTTTCGATTTCCCCCCTTGAAGAACCAACCCCAAGAACAAAATACCAAAATTGTTGAGTACTTTTGGGTACACCTAATATATGATCCTAAATGGCCGTACACGG
This sequence comes from Lethocerus indicus, assembly GCA_019843655.1. Lineage (NCBI taxonomy): Eukaryota > Metazoa > Arthropoda > Insecta > Hemiptera > Belostomatidae > Lethocerus > Lethocerus indicus. The sequence continues at coordinate 313,360 of JACDQD010000002.1, read as the reverse complement.
TTCGGCCCCTACTGGACCGGTTTAAATTACTCTTCGTCTTCAGTAACGAATTATTTCAGTCGGTAAATGAAGATTTCGCTATGGAAGATTGCGCGAAAGTGAAACCGGGGCGTTTCCATTATTGTTATTAATCGTTCGGACCAATCTCCGATGCCCTTTAATAAAGGAACCTTGATGGGGAGGGGTTGTACGACGGGTATAGAAAGGGCGTGTATGTCGGCTTGTAGGGCGGTCTAAGTAAGGGCTGTGGTACGTGAGGCTCCCTTCGTCTTGGCCGAAGATAAGCCCTTACATGGGAGAGGGAGAGAGGGAGAGAGAGAGAGAGGACACAATGCTACGCTTAGAGATTAGTCTGTTGTCCTCCGCCACCCCGACATTAACTCCCTTTGCTCCCCGGTTATAGCGGCAATATCCAACATTGGGTCCAATAAAGCCTCGGCTCTACTTTATTATGCTCTACCGTAGGTTCGTGATGTTTCTCTCTCCTCTCTCGACGGTTTGGTCTTTTTCTAGACCGCTGTTTCGGCCGCTCGCCCCATCTTCAGTAGCGCACTGTCACTTTCACTTGTACTGTGAAACACTACAACAACAGTGTACCTTGAGGACAGAGCGCTGACGGTGACCAACACCGCTACTGAAGATGGCGAGCGGCCGAACATCACGAACCAAAACGAACCCCTCGCAGACCACAAAACAGGTATATTAAAATGTATTATGCTGTATTTGAAATAAACCGGTCGAATTGATTCGAGTCAAAAGACTAATTCTTATAAGATTACCGGGGTTCTGTTGGTCTAAATTACGTGTCTAAACGCAGTTGTGAAAGCGAAATAATCGATGGAAACTCGCCCGGAAGTTAGTAAAACGAATCTCTCGGCTGGACAACTTTTTAATCGGTTGAAAGACGGGTCGAAATAATTGCGGCGTGTCAATTTTGTAGATTAAAATTTCTTATCTTTTCCAGATCTTCTCCGGACCGGAGAGACTCCGGGACGTTTTTTTTTCGTAATGAAAACGAACTCGAATGCGATAATTACGGTGTAATTCATCGCTTCCGCCGGATACTAAACTTGTACTCGATTTCGGCTTCTCGCCATCGCTCCGACGCCGAATGCTATTGAAGACAGCCGAGCACGAGATGGGTATAAATCGAAAAACTATTTTTTTTTTTTTATTAAAATAATTTTAGATCACTGCAGTAGGTTGTTAGAACATGGATTGCCGGTAGGGCACATATCCGAAAAGTATTCCAATTATGGGAACATTCTAAACGTTTATATTTTTCATCGCGTTTAGATATTAAATTAATTGATTCCGTCTTCAGTTCAGTTCAACTGCCGGCCATTATTCCGCGTTACGACGGAATTCCGTTCCACTTTCTGTTCAGGGGACGGCTACTGCGGCTATGAACAAGCTATATAAGATTGGTCCAACTAAGCCCCTCAACTTATTTCGAGTCACGAACTGTACGCTCTAGAATCTATAGGGACATCAAGTCCACCCCCCCCCCCCGCCGCCCAGCGTGTGGTATTACCCTATTCGGTCCCTATTGGGCCCTATATATATATTGAAAACGTTCCTGAAGAATACATAAATATAAACATAATTTCAATTTTCCAGATGAAGAAGTCCGCAACGGTCTGCCGTAGCTGAAAAATTGAATTCTCCCCCCTTTTAAGTATACTCAACAATAGCGATAGACATTGTTTTATTAAAAAAAAAAATACAATATTTCAAACGTGAGAAATTTTGGTGTTTTTATATCCGATATTTCATTTTATACAGCGTCACTTAATAACAAAGATTTCAGGAAGATTGACGCACGGAAACGAACGAAATTAAAAACGTTTTCCAGGTTCTCTACTAGATCGATACATTTATTTTATCGGTCAATTTTCGCAGGGCTTAATTAAATTTCAGAGTCGAAATATTAGAGCCGAATTGGCGCGAATAAAATTATTAAATTAATTAATAAATCGAATGAACTCGCGGCCAACATATTTGTACGGATGTTGTAAATCAATTGTCCAGTTCGATGTTGTCGCAATTACTGTCAAATTTTCACTTACGTTCGGCGACCAATTTGTACTTATTTTTGTCGGAAACTCCTGAATAATTCAATATTACCGTATATATATATATTCCGGTGATTGAATCGTTGACATTTCGCAATCAGCGGACGGCGTAGAAAAAAAAAAAAATATTCGGACGCGAGTCGCGGTTTTCTGATCAAATCAATTTCGGGAACAATTAAAAATTATTTCTCTAACGAATCGTACGGTGCCATCTCTCTAATTTATCGGGAAAAACTTCATTCATTGTATTTGATAAACGTAAAAAAAAAAACACAAATATAAAAATTCTTTAATAATATAATAGAGATATTGTTCAGTTACTTTACTTGTTCAAAGTGTACAAAATAAGCATCACTTGTCACGTAGATTTGACTACTTTTCTCCACTCTAATTATGCTTAAATTTCTTGGTCAGATCGTCCCTTTGGACTCTACAATCCCGCTTACGATTTGTTGAACATTATGAAAGAGGTATGAGCGTTTCAACAGAAGAATTTCATAAATTTTCCCACAACCTGATTCTGATCCTCCCCAGCTTCTCGCCAATCGACGGTGGCGTTCAAAGCTGGCCGAACGTGTAATTTCTGTTTGTACGACGTTGAATTGATCGGTTACGTCGGAATCGGAGCCTCCGGTTGAATACCGGCGTGTCGAATACCGGCGGTAAACCCGGTTGATGAACCGTAGGTTCGAGGTTTCGGGGTTTTTTTTCTATCCTTCCCTTCCCTTCCCTTCCCTTTCTTTGCCTCCGCCGCGTGTTTAAGCCCACCGTTTTGATTAAGCGTCACGTACCGACAAATAATCGGATGTACACGGGTTACAAAATGCCCAATAAAACTATTTGGTTGACAACTGAAGTAATTGCGAAGGAATTCACCTCAACAAGTACGTACTTTTTAAGTACGTCTTTGCACAGATCTTTGCGTTATTATTCGGTCCTTTCTGAAACACTCAGTGTCAAAATTAAGTGTCTCATAGAAAGGTTGTACGGTGATGAAGCCTTAAGACGAGGAGCCGCTCTGGACGTCCAGTGGAGGTGGATGATGACCGAATAAAGGCAATTATCGATTCGGATCGCCGTAGTTCAACAAGGGACTTTGAAGAGAAGCCGCGCATTCGAAACCATATACGGCTTATCCGTGCAAAGACGTACTTAAAAATATGTACAACGCCACTTGTTGGTGTCCAATATGAGTAGCGTGACTGGGGGATTTAATACTGTTTGAATGATATATTCTCCGGTCAGAGCATTAATCGCTCACCTCGTCGGCATTTTACTGCGCCTATCGGTCACGGAACATTGTTTACTGCCCTGTTCGGCAGCGCGCACACACGCGCGCGTTGGTTTGTTTGGAACAAATCGGTTGGGAATAACAAATGGGGCCGAGACTAATGAGAGGGCCCCGACGGCGTCTATGAACGGGAACGGTCCCATTATGGGTCTGATATCCGCTCAGTCATCTTCGGAAACCTCCGAAGCTCCTTTCTGCAGCGGGTCCTGGAACGATTTCGGCTTCTCGCCATTCCAAGTAGCAGCAATCCGCCTAAAGCGATTTGTATTCTGTCTGTGCGTTCAACCGCAAAATTCCAACTTTCGAATCGTCAAACTGTTTGGAGAAATTACGTCTAGAATATTCGAATCTATACATTACTTAAACACTGTATCCATTACTTCTCACCTAAGCTATTTGTCGGTTCGATTGATTACTTACTCTTCGAGATCCAGTACTTAACTCCAACGGTCGCTTCCGCCCAATAAAGTCAAGCTGTAAAGTCCCAGCATTAGAAAACTGGCGAAATGCCCGAATCATTGAGAGGGGATGAAATGGGAAATTCTCTCTATACAGAAAGGTTCAACAATGACTTTGGAGGAAACACAGGAGATTGTCCTTAAATTGTGACTTGGGAGCCGGACTATAAATCCGAAAAATACAGGATCGAGTAATTACAGCATATTAAAATATTGTACAAACATTCGTATGAAATTATTTCTTACGGCAGAAACGTATATCGGAAAAACATATTCCGGAAAAATGACATATTGAGGCATTCAAAATTATTTAAAAAAAGGCCCAATGAAAACGAAACAATTCGGGGCGTCATTAAGTGTTTAATGTTTAATCGTTGTCGGAAAATAATTCGCAATTGAAACGAAATTCAAGTTCGGGAATAAAGAAAGAAAACTTTATTTATTCAGGGGAGTTTGCGAAGTTCATTGCGAGCCGTTGAATGGTTCGGCGGCGGGGGTGGCGAGGGAGGCGGATGCGCCAAGAGGGACAGAACCGCGGTCAAGTGAACGTGCCGAAAACGAGCTGTACCTTGAATTATTGAATACTTAAACGTTTAAACAAAAGTCAAACTGGGGGCGGGCTTTGTTGAAGCCGAGGAACCTAGATGGCCGGCGCCGGTACCCCGACGGCGACCCCTTTCCAATTGGAAAATTGTTTAAATTTTTAAACATAATTTTCATTAGCCCGCAGTGCCAGCCACGCCGCCGACCCTTCTCAATTCGGGGCTTAAATAAAGGTTAACGCCGGCCTTCCGCCGCTGCAGCTCCGAGGCATGAATTGTTCCGTCGGTGCTTTACTGAAAAAACTTAGTTCGCTTAATTTTACTTTCTCCCCATTCACCCGACTGAAAAGAACAGATCTAAATCGCAAAATTTGGACTGTCGAGACCCCATTTTGAAAAGGACATCAAAACTGACAATAGTCAACAAACTGACAATAGACTAAAACCGACACGGACATACGGAATAGAACTATGCTGGGTTCCGCAAAGAAATCCGACATAGCTCGCGTCCAAAAATTCCAGTCAAAAGTCCTCCGTACCACCCTTAATGCTCCCCCCCCCCCGGGTATGTTTCTAACCGAACAATCCATAATGACCTCAACATACCCCGACAGTCGGCGAAGTCGCAAAATCACGTTTCCTTAAATTCCATTCCCGCCTCTCTCCACATCCAAATCCACTCGTGTTCAGTCCCTTTCCTCTTCTACCCGTCCATTATCTTAAACGCCACCGGCCCAGAGACTTTCTGTAGGTCAAAAGTGCCATCACTGGATGGCGTCTTTATCGAGCGAAACAAGTCAAACTAATCAAACAAACCGCAATTGTACCTATAACTGGCATATAGTTGATTGTACGATAAATAAACGATTTTTTAAATTATAAATATGCGTTCATGGGAATGTTTAGAAAGCGGAACAGTTCAATGTTGACCCGATATTTCCGTTTTGGTTCAAAGTGTACAAAAAATAAGCGTCACTTGTCACGTAGATTTGACTACTTTTCTACACTTTAATTATGTTTAAATTTCTCCGTCACATCGTCCCTTCAGACTCTACAATCCCGCTTATTATTTGAGGAACGTTATGAAAGAGGTATGAGCATTTCCACAAAGCATTATCGTAGATTTTCCCACAACCTGATTCTCGACCCTCATGCCCAACTCGACCGGTAATTTCGTCTTTTCGCCAATCGCCGGAACGTGTAATTTTTCTGTTTGTACGATGAATTGATCGGTTACGAGGGAATTGTAGCCTCCGGTGGAATAACGGCGGTAAAACCGGTTGATGAACCGTTCCGGGTTTCGGGTTTTTTTCCACCCTTTCCCCCAGAATGGAATTATCCCGAATTCCGGATGAATAAAATACGGCTGAATGTTGCGACCGGTAATTGCCCGTTCTAATTTGTATAAGGGCTGTTGGAATGATTGGCAACAGGGGATGGTTCCGGTCGTGTGCGACCCGTTCGGGGCGAGGGTTGGCGTGAGCGACGGCCGGTGAATTTCAGCGGGTGTCGTTGAAATTCTTCTACCCCCGGAATTCGGTGTCGGGTTTCAGGATTCCTGGGGATTAACACGAACTCCCAGTGCGGACGCTATTTCGCCGTATCCGCCGGGGTGATCTCCCCAGCGGTCTTAGGGGCCCGCGCACGATAAATAATTCGCCTATAAAACGGAATTAGTAAATTTTTCCCTACACGCGAAACGTCGCGAAAGTGTGTCGGGGACGAATGGGACGAAGGAGGGGTATAAAGAAATGTGAAAATTTCGACTGGCATTATACGTTTTACAGTTATAGGTGCAATTGATACGTGTATATTTTTCGCTGTGTTTGTCTCGATAAAGAAACCACCCCCGACGATGCCGCTTTTGACACGATTTAACTACTGCCCTAGATGATCTCTGGTCGTTTAAGAGCAAAAGGGAAAGGGACTGTACGATTAGGATGAAGGAGAAAGGCGAAGGAGAAACTTTGTCTACTGTCGGTATGTTGAGGTCATGGTGGAATCCACCATGAGATTGTCCGGTTAGAAACATACCGTTAGCTCAATACCATATGTCGCTTTGTATATTGTTACTTTGTTACTTAAGGTCAATTTCGATGTACGTTCTAGTAATGGCGTTAAGAGTCCAATCAGTATACGACAACAAGAAAGCTCTTCTGGGGCTTTCAGCCGATCGTTACTTAGTTTTGACTGAAACGTTTCCGTCGAAGTCGGTCTATCACTGATACCTCTCTTCAATTTCAAAGGGCGGACACTTTAATTTCTAAGGGCTGAGGAAGAGGCCGAAGGCTGGCTAATGTAAAGAGAATTAAGGGAGATTAAGGAGTAGGAAAATAAATGTGACGGAAAAGGGCCTAAACTGGGATTGTCTTGTATACGTGCCGGCGGTCCCCAGAGCGCTAAACTACCGGGGGAGTGCCGGGGATAACTACCCGTGGGAACGGGAGGGTTCCCGAAACGGGGAAGAGGCCGAGTAAAGGGATCTCTAACGACCCTACACACCCCCGACCCTACACCCAATGATCGCCTAATGATGACCACCGACGGCCTAAATGAGAGCACTCTTCATTTCCAACTTTTTCCCCGGATTGACATTCGATAAACTTTTGTTGTGGCGAAAAGTTCTGAAAAATGAATGCAGATAGGGAAATTATTGGTCGGAAAAGCGCCCTTACTGGCATCACCGCTATTAACATTTCCTGCCGATATATTGCATAAACACAGAGTATTGAAACGGCACAGTATACCTGAAATTTAAGGGTAATAAAACATATTATTTGCGCTTAAATAGGGTCACCCCCATTCACCTCATCGATAGTCAAAGTTCACTGTACAGTGGCTTGGTCTTTCGCTAGACCGAAAATTGGCACTTTGGACGTTTTTCGGCCATCCTCACTGCACTGTCACTGTGCCAATAGTGGCTAACACAGCGCTACTGAAGACGGTGCGAGCGTCCGAAACCGGTCTAGCGAAAGACCAAACCAGCGAGAGAAACACCACAAACCTACAAAATTCTTGAGATCTCCGCTCGCTTGTCTATTCTTTCGCTAAAGTACGAAGACTAGGACCAATAAGTGTTATAGTGACCGTGTAGACAGAATGCTTTAGACAGAGAATTTTCCGGCGAATAAGCTACCGAAGATGGCCGAAACCGGTCTAGCAAAAGACCGAACCGGCGAGAGGAGACAGAACCCTCGCAGACCACAAAACAGGTATATTTCAAATTTCACTCTCGTTCGTGTGACCTTCTCTCTTCGGTTTGGTCTTTCACTAGACCGGTTTCGGCCGCTCGCAGCATCTTCAGTAGCGCTGTGTTAGCCACTATTGGCACAGTGACAGTGCAGTGAGGCTGCCCCCCCCCCCCCCCCGAAAAACGTCCAAAGTGCCGACAGTGACTAACAACACAGCGCTACTGAAGACGGCGAGGTGGCCGAAACCGGTCTGGCGAAAGACCGAACCGGCTAGAGGAGACAGAAGAAACACAACGACATCCTCGCAGACCACAAAACAGGAATATTTCAAATTTCACTGTCGTTCGTGTCTTCTACTAGACCGGTTTCGTTTTGTTGTTAAAAAATGCACATATTCGAGACTCATTTATACCCAATATATACACCGGTCTATTCCGATTTGTGGTAGACGTTCTTCCAAATCTGAAATCCTCAGGAGCGTCCAATTGTCTTGGAGGATAACGAATGAATGATAATCCCTGGAGCTACTGAGCGAATTATTTTGTAATCCTTCGCGGATATTTAAATACTAAAATTCTGAGGCCGTTTTTATTAACACGTCTGGAGATTCTAATGGGTATCTAATGGGCGAAGTGAGGGTGACTTGTTGCGCATTTGTTGCTCGGTATCGGACAGAACTGAGAAACCCGATGCTTGGAAAAGTACGAAGCGGGGTCTGGAAGGAAAAGTACCAGACCATCGGGGAAAAAAGGAGATGGAAAGGAGAATAAGTCGACGGATGGAATTAATATAGGGGGACCGGAACGACAGTTGGAAAATAGGCCCGTCCTACTGAGACCCCGAGTAATATTTGATGGGCGTGACTTTATAACGAGTTTATTTTTTATTCTTGTTCCTTTCCGGGGCGAAAATTCACTTGTCCGAAATTCATTTCTACGGAATTCGCAAAAACGAGCGCCCAAAAAAGATTAGCCGGCTACAGCTTTTTATTTAGCCCCATTTTAATTTCCCTCTCTAAAATAATATTTTTCCTCACAATTATCGCTATATTAATTTCGCGTTTCGTTGACTATATCCCTTGGCTTCTTCTCGTTTACGTTTGTGTATCAACCGTCCAACCAATTCGACCAATCGGACCAATATTCGTCCGATGATTGGACGAAAATTATTCAACCCTCCGGCCGAAGGGTTGTTTTGTCCGGCCCGGACGACACAATTCGGCGATTTTATAAACGGTGAATCGAGAGAAAATTAGACTTTCGACCTCCAGTCCGACTGTTTCCTCCGCCAGATCTCTTTCATAATTGGCACGTAATATGCACTAATTCTGACGTACAGTGCTGCCGGTTGAATAATTTTTACGAGACAATGTTATTTCAACTTTTAAAGCCATTACAAATTTCAAATTATCACGGTGCCTCCCACCAATATTACGCGATCCTAATTTTGAAACTGTTTGAAGGTATATCTCCAACTGTCATTATTTTGGTTTTATATTTCTAGGGAACTGATTTCCAGCGGTGTGAAGGCTCGACGGGGCTTCTCCCCGTCGTCAGTAGCACTCCCGTCGTTGTTCGCGGTTTACCCAAGTCCTTTTATTCTGAGAGTAGGGGGGGGGGGACGACTTCCAGGATTCCAGTCAAACTGGAACGTCGATTCGCCGTTTTCAGAAATCCCAATCCAGACTTACCGATATCGCTCACGTACCTGTCCAGTATTTACCCGAACCGCCTCCAATATCTTAGTATATTAGTATATATTAGTATTATATTTCTGATATTGTCGACATCAGTTTATGAAACGGGTCGTCATCTGCCCAGATAATTCAGAAATCGTGATAAAAACGCTTCGATTCAATTTTGGAAAACACAATTTTCCTCGGAACAACACTATTCAAAGACGGTTCAAAGGCCGGCCAATAACAACAGAGGACTTTCCCCCGCCCCTTTGGTTCTCTCTTTCGCCTCTTTATAAGTGGGGCCAATAGCTGCTACCGTTCTCCAGCCGATTTCGGTTTTTTTTGGGGTTTTTTTTTGGTTTTTTTTTTTAAATCTGGCCGGATTGTGCTCGCCCGGAATGGTCCGTGGACGTCTCCTTTTGGAGCGTGACAGTTTCGCTCCCACCGCCGAGAATGGAGCGAGACAAATTTGCGTTGACAAAAAGAAAGGCCGAGAAATTAGTTACGTTACCGAATCTGTAAGCCCCCGAGGCCACTCATCGGGACTGTTGTAAAAATATTACAAATTCAGTGATTTACAATCAAAGACAAAATGTCTCAACGAATTTAACGGGAGAGAGAATTCGAAATAGCCGTGACTGTTGGGTTGGCAACTAAATAATTGCGGATTCTCCTCGTCTTTGGGCGTATGCAGTTTTTCGGTACTCACGACATTTCAGAACACTCTCTACAGGTTTTTGGAAATGTAAACGTGCCTTAAAAATACAAATAACTCTGGGTCTCCGTCCCTCAGCGACGAAACCCGCAATGACTTAGTTGCCGATCCAATAAATATGTGAAAATATTTCTATATTTTATCACTTACTATCTTCCTATAGTATAATCTGCGGAATATATCCGCTGCAGTCCAATTCACAAGGCAGTGGCTGTGCGAACAGGATGCTTCAAGTGTCACCACTCTCGTACACATTCAGAAACTTCGCCAACCCCCTCCCCAAATTTTCCATAAATATTACTGGAAAATTGGCAAATACGTTGCTTGTATTGTACCCTCTTGGTATTGCCAATGCTTAAACGGTATTGAGTCCCGGTATTATTCGGGAAAAATCGATTTTCGGAAAGCAATTTAAAGTTGAGCCCTATAATTAATTGGAGTAATGCACTTCAGAATGCACGCGTGAACACCCCCCACCCCCCCACTATATACAGGTGGCGGGGGAAAACTTTTAATGGTTTTTCGAAAAGTCGGAAATAACATTTTACTGTTGTCCGGCAATCAATCAGCGGTGGAAACAATTTTTCTGCCTGGAAACAAAATGAAACTTTTCCCGGAAAATCGGAGTCGCTACAAAACTAGCCTTTTTTTTTCTATTAAAAGAAACTAATATTTTCAACGGCCCGCACCAAACTAGTTTCAAATAATTGGAAAAACAATTCAATCCAGATTTTTGACTTCCGATTCCAATTTAAACTCTAATCAACCCTACGCCCTGTTTCAAGATTTAATTTCTCCGTTTTCAGTTCGCTCTTTTGAAAAATATTAAAGGGTTGAAATATTTTTTTTTAATTTCAAACCGATTTCAAGCAATAAACTCCGGCAATTATTTTAACGCTTACGTCGAAATCCGTACAAATAGAAGATGTCTGTAAAATAATTTACAGCTCAAAAATGCACCGTTTTTCCTCGTGTTAACTGGCCAAATACTACTGTCGACGGGAGAAACCTGTCAGAGGGAAATATCTGACTTTCCAGCCGTACTGCTCGGCAATATTGGCTTCTATCGGTCATTCAGTTCAGTTCAGGACAATAAACAATATTGGACAGTAAAAAAATTAATCGTTCCGAACGGACATTAATTTCGGCACTGTTTCAAGCGCCGAGAGTTCTACTGGGTTAAGTGTAAAACTTTTATAAGACGCTGAAGGTATTTAAATTAATGAGCGTCGCAACAACTTCTTAACAAAGAGTGCTTCATTTATGAACTACGGGCGTAAACTTGAAGTTTTATATATGCGATACAACTAAGAGTTTATATCAATAATAATTACGCCGTTGTAGGTTAAACTTTTTTTTTTTAAATTTTAGAATTTGAAATAACGACGCAGTAACAGTCCAAGTCACTTAGACAACACTAAGTAATAATAGGCATAAGGACAAGTAGAAGAAATTTGCCGGACGTAAGTAACATGTAACAAATTAATTTAATACTATAGTTTTGGATCCCGTAAAACCCGGTACACGCCTCGGGACTGTAGTCACGAAAAGGGTTTTGATTTTCACAATTGAGTATTTGTTGATCGAACGAATAGATTGCAGTGTATAAAATCAAGCCCTAGCACTTCCAGCACTTTGGACAGAGTTTGTTTCATTTACTATTATATTCATGATTAAATCTGAACGTGGAAATCGGTAAAGGGGGTAGTAAAATCACCCGTGAACGAACATCATACAAAGAATAGTATCGGGAATAAATTTGATAAATTATATTATTTATGTATACGGTGGTTACCTTGAGATCCAAATTTAATTCATTCCATGACCGCGGGTCGTAAGTCAAAACGATCGTATCTCAAATCAATTTGCCCCGTTGAAATTAATTCGTACCAACCCCCGAGAAACCGGTCCAAGTTTTTAATAATAATGTACCTACAATCAACAAATATTGTACACAAAGAAAACACAATAAATTATATATATATATGGGATATATAGATTATAAATTTACAAAACCTAACTGGGCCTACGGACTTGAGCTGTCCGGGTGCACCGAAACTCTTATAAAATTTCAATCGTCCTTCATAAAACCTCATGTTTCTTCCACGAATTTGCAGTATTCCCAGTATAAATCCTTTCGTTCGAAACTGTACCAATTTCAAGAGGAAACGGTGAAATGATTTCCTCACTATCCAGTGAAAGTGCCATCCTCAGGTTTCACCCTCGGGGCGTGTTTCAACAGAAATCCGTCCCAGCCGTTTTGTCCCTTCCGCCCTTTCGGAATATTTCTGAAATGAGACTGTGACGAGTGTCATTAAATAGGATACTCGAAGCACGATCGTAATTCGGGGCGAAAAAATGGACCGTTATCTCAAAAAACTGCATATGAGCCGTTTATTTTGAAAGTGGTCCAAGTCAATTTATCTTCGAATCGAGACATTTAAGGGTTTGCGTTTCGACGAATTTAAAAATATACGGAATGTGTCATACCGCTTAAGTGTATCTAAGGGTGTTAAATTTATAGTTCCTATTAAAGTAGTGGGAATTATTAAGGGAATATTATTCGTTTTCTTATCAAGAATGGAGTTGGGCCACTTTCAAAATTAACAACCGGATTCATTATATAATTTGAAGGTGCCCAAGTCCATTCGACATAATTTAAGATGCTTCAAATTGAAAAAAATGACAAATTTATTTTACATATCTTTAAAACCCTTCGGAAACATAATTTATGCGATTCAAAACATTTTTTGACTACATAACGTACAAGAAATCATGGTGTTCCGGTGGTATATATCGTAATGGGTCTGTTATGTCCTCGAATTTTGCTGTTGTAATTTATCCGGTATTTTTATACAGCGGTGTCCAATACAATATTTTCCAACTTTTCCGGTCTACCTCGGACCCGGTAATAAATTCGGGACTTTAAAAATTTTCGTTCTCATTCATCAATGTCTTATAGACAATTTTATACGGTCCATTTCTGACCAAAACGCGTCCAACATATTTTCAGCCAGTTTATTGATTCTCCCATCAGAATTCTATACTCTTTTGAAAATTGCATCTTCTAATAATTTTGTCGATACAAAATCTTCTCGTCTCATTTCATTTACAATACAATTATTACCTTTCCGACACTTTTTAATAATCTTGGGGAACGAACGGTAAATGAGCCGTTTATTTTGAAAGTGGCCCAATCAATTCATCTTCAAACCGAGATATTTAAGGGTTTGCGTTTCGACGAATTTAAAAAAATACGTATAGGATACTAACGTGTCATATCTGCTTAAGTGTATCTAAGGGTGTTAAATTTATAGTTGCTATTAAAATAGTGGCAATTATTAGACGAATAATATTCGTTTTCTTATCAAGAATGGAGTTGGGCCAAACTGCACTGTTCGATTATCGAACTAACTCTGAATACTTAAGTGTCAAAAATTATCGTATTTGCTCGGATTATAAGCAAAACAGAAATGCTCTACTGATAAATAACATAAACATAAACTTATGATAACCGGAAAAAATTGAAAAATGGAGAAAAAATTCAAAATAAACGGCTCATATATTGGTGGGCAGCTGAAGGTACTTCGGTCTGTTGGGCGAAGGGCGGCCGAAACCGGTCTGGTAAAACACCAAATCGGCGGCTGGAAGAATCGAGCTATTCCAAACCGAACAGGTACATCCGCCGGTCGTGTACATCACGTAAAATATATGGAGGGGCCGATAAAAAAAAAAAAAAAAAAACTTGTTCCTACAGAAGAGGGCCATCGACTTTGGATGTGGCCGATGTAAGGGTAGCGATAGGGACGGTGTGGGGTGGGGGTGGGGTGAGGAGACGAGTCAATCCATCTTGGGAGGGGGGCGGAGGGCCTCCGCCCCTCCCTATCACCTAGGCCAAAAAGGGCCAGAAAAGGAAATGGAACCAGCCGGAACCAAATAAAGCAAGAAATTCGCCCCCTGTACCATCCAACCCCGGCATGACCTGCAGGAAGCCATTTCCCACCGCTCTCCTTCATTTCACGCCTTTACACAACTGCCCTTTTACACGAGCACCACCTTAACCTAACCTGTCGATGGTACCCGATTTCGTTCGGTTCCAGAGCTCATCATTTAAAATATTAACGTATTGTATGTGTTATTATAATGTTCATTTGAAGAAAAATTCAAGTTTGCAAAATAGCTTATTTTCGACCTGGATTTAAATCCAAAATTTTCCAATTTGTCTTCTCTCTAGTTTGTTTTTCAGACTCTACGTTCAGAAAATAACATTCCCGCTCTGGCATTTTCATGCAATTTCAACGTTTTAATCTTTAAGTTATTAGTTTCTTATATTATCTTGTAGCGTTATTCATTCCTGGAACTTCTCCTTTCGCAAAGTAACGCCGCGGGGAATTATTTCCTTCTCCCCCTTTTTTTTTTATCGTTTCCAATTTTGCAGAAGAGTTTCCATTTATTTTTTTTTTTTCCACAAATCGATTTAAACTCGGAGTGATTTATATCCGTTAATATATAACGAGATTTTCCTCGGAGGAAAAACTGAAGACGACGCTCTTTCAACCCTTTTCAGACGTCCGACGATTTCCCCCCCCCCCCGACCACCCCCGTCCACTTTCGCGTATTCGCTTTTCACTTGCGACGTGCACAAAAATGTATTCACTCGGGTCCGGGCTGAATATAAATTCGAACAATGGGCGGTATTCAAATTAGCCGGGTTTGTATTAAGGGTCTAATGCGTCTATATTGAATAATGTATGTGAGTGGAGTGCCGGAGCCGACCAGGTAAACGGCCCCCCCAACCAATTTTAATTTTAGAAATATGTAATTTATAAATGCGGAATTTTCCAATTGGCTAAAAGGTGGGCCGTATCTCTGCGGAAGTCAATACGAGTCAATTACAATCCGTATATTCCGTCTCCAAATCGTTTGTTTGGTCTTTCGCTAGACCGGTTTCGGCCGAGATGGCCGTCTTCGTCAGCTTACACGCCGGAAAATTCATTATCGTACGACTGTAAAGGACGTACTGTGCCGATAGTGGCCAACACAGCGCTACTGAAGATGCTGCGAGCGGCCGAAACCGGTCTAGTAAAAGACCAAACCGAAGAGAGAAGGTCGCACGAACGACAGTGAAATTTGAAATATACCTGTTTTGTGGTCTGCGAGGGGTTGGAATACCGTTGGTTCTGTCTCCTCTCGCCGGTTCGGTCTTTCGCCAGACCGGTTTCGGCCATCTTCGGTAGCCTATTCGCCGGAAAATTCTCTGTCTCAAGCATTCCGTCTAAACGGTCACTATAACACTTATTGGTCCAAGTCTTCGTACTTCACCGAAACCGATCTAGCGATCTCGAGCTAGCTGGCTCGTTTGCCAGACCGGTTTCGGCCGTTCGCCGTCTTCAGTAGCGGTGTTACTCACTGCGTTGGCACTTTGGACGTTTTTTTGGGGGGGGCATACTCGCCGCACTGCACAGTGCCAATAGTGACTACTGAAGATGGCGAGCGGCCGTAACCGGTCTAGCGGAAACCCCACGAACAAACCTACGGTATTCCAACCCCTCAAGAATTTTGTACATTTACACAAGTTGGTCGTAGGTTCGTGATGTTTCTGTCTCCTCTCGCTGGTTTGGTCTTTTGCTAGACCATTGCTCGCCATCTTCAGTAGCGGTGTACTGTCAGTACATGCGAAAGTGACAGTGGGCAGTGGGGATGCCCAAAAAACATCCAGAGTGCTAACAGTGACAGTAACACAGCGCTACTGAAGATGGCGAGCGGCGGCCGAAACCGGTCTAGCAAAAGACCGAACAGCAGCGAGAGGAGACGGAAACATCACGAACCTACAGTATTCCAACCCCTCGGAGACCACAAAACAGGTATATTAAACAAGTTAATTGCTTGTTTGCAATACCTGCAATACATTGTTAAATACCTGATTGGATGTTGTCGCCGATTAAGGCGACATCAATAACGTAAAACGGACTGTGTATTATTAGACGGGGGCATTAATCATAGGGCCTGCTAGCCGGGTGACTGATAGGCCGCGATTTGGGTGATCCGCCGTTGACATCTGATGGACCGTTCTCGGCCTCGGGTACGATTCAATCAAACGCCGGTACGCGATCGGACCTGAGGGCCGGTCACTTTCGCCCGACCGGAAACTCAAGGTAATGGCAAAGGGAGAGGAGGTACGAGAGAGGACTAAGAGGGAAGAAGACTAAGAAAGACTACGACACTGGAGGACCAATCGCCGATTCTGGCGATGATCTTCTTAACGACTCACGATCAATGGAACTTCTTGTAGTTCTCGAAGAAATAAGCCTAAGATATATTTTAGGGCCGGCCTTCAGGTCAGGCGATCTAATAAGATTTCATTTAGACCCGTCCGGCCAGTTCCCCCGGATAAAGGTAAATTTCCCTTTTCGGTGATTTACCCCTTTCGGCCAGGGCCGACAGCCAGCGCCCTAATGAAGAACTAAATCCTAGTTAAATCTGAGCCCTCCGGCCGGCCCTTTACCGGCGCCGATTTACGCTCACCGCCGGGTTCTCATAACGCACAGGACCCGATGTAATTGTCCGATGGAGTCCGAACGTTAGTCGAGCTCAAATTACACCCCTATCTGTTCTTACGGCCAGACAGATTTCGTCTTTACGCCACCATCGATGCGCCAATTATATCACTTAATTATGATTAACCCCCTACAAGGGGGTGTACAGAACACCGACATATGACATTTCCCCCAGGTTATTGTTCAGAACCTCGTCTCGTTTAGATTCTGTATTATGGCCATAAGGGTTGGAAACAGCCCGGCACAGGTGAAAACAGTAATAATTACTAGTTTAATATACCTGTTTTGTGGCCTGCGAGGGGTTTTGGAATACCGTAGGTTCGTGGTGTTTCTGTCTCCTCTCGCTGTGGTTTGGTCTTTTGCTAGACCGGTTTTTCGGCCGCTCGCCATCTTCAGTAGCGCTGTGTTAGCACTTTGTATGTTTTTTTGGGCATCCTCACTGCCCACTGTCACTGTGTCACGTGTACTGTGAAACACTACAAGAGTGTACCTTGGGTGCTAACAGTGACTAACACAGCGCTACTGAAGATGGCGAGCAGCAGCCGAAACCGGTCTAGCAAAAGACCAAACCACAGCGAGAGGAGACAGAAACATCACGAACCTACAGTATTCCACAACCCCTCGCAGACCACAAAACAGGTATATCAAAAAAGAACATTACTCTCAGTGAGTTTAAACTAGAACTCGCAATTTGAATAAATGCGGGGCGCTTTCACATAACAGCGTACAAAGTACAGTTTTATAGTGCTAATGATGGGGGGGGGCTCCTAATGTATGCAAAATGTACCGTCACTCAACACACAGAGCGCACCAACTACATTCTCAACTATTACATACCGATGTACAACGCTAATCTTGTGCTACGTAGAATGTTAAAATGAATGCATAACAATATCATTTCTTCCCCCGTTTCTTCCCCCCCCCTCCCACCTTCTTACGGCAATAACCTTCGTCCACTCCGGGAGAAATGTCCCGGTCTCGGAAATATTTCGGAATTGGAATGTTGGGCCCACCCCCCAACCCGCCGCGAGGAAATTCCGATATAGAAGCCCCTCAATCTGATAATCTGAAATATCCGGTTTAATATTTAAAAATGAAATTTCCGCCTAATGGACATTTTACGAAGGGAGGAGCTTTAATTTATAAATTTTATTTTAATTTTTAATGCGATGTTTTATTTTTTCATTATCTCGGGCCCGGCATATTTCCTCGGTACGGAAATCGAGCAGGGTTGGGACGCTGTTTTTTTTTATTTTCGGCCTCCCAATATTTTCCTCATCCAATCTCTTTCATCACTCGAGTCATCTGGTACTCAATAAGACCCAATAGTACTTATATAAGTTATGTGTGTGAAAGAATCAGAACTTTACAACAATATATATATGTATTATACCATCTTCCTTGCAAAATTCTGAACCCACTCGCTGATTTACGGACAGGTTCCTTCACTGTAATATGTGCCTCATTGATTTGCTACTAAAGATGGAAAGAAGCCGAAACCCCTCGTCGCGTATTAACAAAATGATTCGTTCGTCCCGTTTCGAATTGTTATCAATTGTAACCAAATCGATCCAACGCTTATTGAAAATAATCTCAAAAAATCCGGTCGTCAAATGAGAAAGTGGCCCTGTAGACTTCATAAAAGTGGCCCTAACCAACATCGGCCGTTAAGTAGGAGGGGGGGGGGCAGCGGCCCACCCACTTAGGCCTAACAACAACCGGCAACAACAACAATAGTCGTCGCTGAAAATCACATTATGGGGAATGGCGTCGGTTGGAAATCCAGCGTAACCTCCTCCTCCTCCTCCTCCTCCTCCTCCTCCTCCTCCTCCTGCTCCTGCAGGGCCATTTGCGGGTTTTAGAGGATTTAGCTTAGTGCGTCGGACGGCGCTTTCGTGTGCCGGCCTGTGAAATTGAAAAGTTGGTCAGTTGAACATTGTCCCCGTTTGTCTGTGTGTCTGTGTGTGTTTGGGGGGGAAAAGTGGTTGAGGGGGCCGTAGGGGGTCAACCGACAAAGCTTTTCCGACCTATCTCTCTCAGTGTGTGCGTATCAATGCCGTACATCCAGCGAGCGGTCAACATTTGTTGATTTCCACGGGGATTTCTGCCCTTCCCACGACCCCCCCCATCAACCCCTCATCCCCGGCTGGGACACGCGTTATTATGACCCCCGCGACCCAACTAACAACCGGGGAGACACTGAACCGGCCATGCACCGCTTTGTATTTTCGGTAACAATCCTTTATGAGATCCCGCGGGGACCGGGTACGGGTTTCGGACGGTCGCGGTCTTCAGTAGCATTTCGGGAGAGCGAGCGAGTGGCCCCAAACGAAGATTCGCAGGGATGAACAACTGCGGGCTTTCCAGAATGTAACGTTAAAGAACCCTTCCGAAAAATGGACAACATACAGAGAGGTCCAAAAATGTATCCACCGTTTAAAAGTCCATAACTTGCAAACTAATTGACGGAGTTGTCTCATTTTTGGTACTGTTATAGTGTTGTAGTTCCGGCAATCGCGCCATACAAGCGTTGTATTGAGTTGTCAGATGGCAGTGGCCGTATAGTCAGTGTTCTGTTGTCAGTTGTACCTTTTGTTACTCGAGTAAACGTGGCTGGCGCAAGGCTTAGAATTGGATGAAAGGAAGTCAGTTTTGAAGTGGTATTTTAAGTACGAAATGAGTATCAAAACAGAGCCAATATCGAACTGAACACGTTGCACTCAGTAGTTGGTGCTGCAGTTGGGCGGCAACGTTTCTGTGTGGATGTTAATGGTGGACCATTTCGAACACCTACAGTGTGATATCTTCAAGTTGGACTTTAAGCTACACTTTCACCAAAAAAGGGGACAACTCCGTCAATTAGTTTGCAAGTTATGGACTGTTAAACTGTGGATCTATTACGAATCTATTACGAACGGACGAAAATCTAATATTTCAAGCCGTTACATGCCTCGAAATTATAAAATTATAATTGCTACTGGGCACGGATTAGAGTCCGGAACCTGAATTTTTCCCGTTCCCGGAAAATAATTTTTGTAACTGCCCCCCCCCACGGGAAGAAAAAGGATCCTCCCGAACGCGAAGAAAGGTTGGGCCCTTCGGCGCGCCGAACGAAAAGCAATCTTGTTATTTAATCGACTTTATAAATTAAATCTCCAAATTATAAAGCCGACTGTATAATTGTGTTTGTCCAATCTACATAAAAGCCCGGTTGGGGCCGGGGCCCCTTCAAACCCGCATTTCCATAAGCAATATTTTAGAGTTAAATAACTAAACGCCGCCCGTCTCGCTCTCTCCTCTCTCTCCCTCTCTCCCTCTCCCTCTTTCATCTCTCTCATTTATTGGCCAAATACGAGTTCTATTTAGTATTTTTTTTTTCAAAGGCCCACCGCCACCTTTTATCACAAAACCCAATTGTCCGTATTGGGAACAGCGGGCTATTATTAATATTGAAATCTTTTTACGAAATTCCTGGCAGAAAGTAACTCTGCCGGTTTCCGTTGTCCCCCAATAGGTATACGGCAATAAGTTTTAATAATAAATCATACCATTGTGTAATTTCCCGTTCAGATTCCAATACTGTTCATCGGCAGTTAACCGATGGCCGGCCTCGTAAAACATATTTTTAAGTGTAAACGATTATAAATTGAGAATTAATCGGACGGCCCCGTTTGTCATTCGATATTGTAGAAGGTGTGGCGATCTGAGATAATTTTAATAGATATTTTAAACGATCCCCCCCATATTTATTACATCTAATTTTGATCTAAATCGCCGGCCATCCGTCGGGCGTTCAGGGAGCGATATCCCTTTTCTGTTCAACCCCCCGTACAATTGAATCGTTATCAGTGGGCCAGATATTTCTGGTACATTTAAAGAAATCTATAGGCACTTAATAACATTAGAAAGGAAAAAGGGGGACCCATTACAGGAGGGAACTCCATTACCTCTTTCCTACACGGGAAGGGGCCCCTCTTTGAAGGGCGAGTTTCTATACAGCCCCTGGGAACCTGCAGCTCCGCGACCATCGGCAACAATTAAAAATAAATCTCTACTTCCATAAATAAAGTCCAATTTCATTCGGTTATTGAATTTATATATAGTATAGCGCACTGTCGGCTACTTATTTCTATGGGTTTCCAATCTGTAAAACTAAAAATATCCACCACCCCTCAATGATATTTATTATTTCCTCGCTGGGGCTTGTTTCTAAATCTGTTTTTTCAGCCAAAAATACATCAGAAAGCCCAAGAAAATATGCACATATTTTTTTTTCTTTAACATTATTTATTGTACAATCAACTATATGCCGGTTATAGGTACAATTGCGGTTTTTTTTATTAGTTTCGACCTGTATCCGGCCTACAGAAAGTCTCAGAAAGGCGGGAGTGGAACTTCAGGAACCGAAATTTTGCGACTTCGTCGACTTGTCGGGGTATGTTGAGGTCATTACGGATTGTTCGGTTAGAAACATACCCGGGGGGGAGCATTAAGGACACGGTAAGAAGGACTTTTGACTGGAATAATTCTGTTCCGTAGGGTCCGTGTCGGTTTCAGTATAGCTTTATATTATTGTCAGTTTTCATGTCCTTTTCAAAACAGGTCTCAACAGTCCAAATTTGCGATTTAGATCTGTTCTCCAGTTATCAGTGCGTAAATTTGCAGTTTGTTATTTCTGGTGCTGATTTCTGCAATATAACATTCTATATATTTTAATTTTTTCACCAGACCGTGCGGGGGGGGGGGGCGGTCAAGATTTTGGCACCCCCCAGGACGATGGGTCATCTCGAGCTGCGATTGCCCCCCAACACCAACCCTCAGTAGTGAATAATATAATCTCCGCGGGCCCCACTTCAACATGACCTTTTTGCAGCTGCATCATTTAGAAATCTCCGTACTGCACGCTGAATCATAAATCGCGGTCAGTTCAAATTTCCCACAGAGAGAGAGGCGCTTTTTAGGCACTTATTAATAAAGCAGTAAAAGCGGGGCCGGCCCCACCAGGTGTACAAATTAGTACTGGTATTGAGGTACCGCTTAATTCCGTTCCAGGGTTGGAATAAATTCCGAATCGAATGTCCTCCACTGTTGTTTTATTCTTCTGAGAATTAATAAAACGGGCGATCTGTACATCGGCGTACATTCCTAAATTCCTGACAGACAATCGTGGAACGCTACTAGTAATATTCGACCAAATTACATTAAATATAATAATAGTGGGGGGGGGGGGTTGAACTCCCTGCTGTTCCGGAATTTTGTATTGGGCTCCATTGGAAGGGTTCTCAGCCCTTTCCTTCTTCATCACGTAGAGTAGATGAACTTGGTTGTTAAGTAGTACAGCCAAGTCTTCAGTAGATGATAATTTACTAACGCCCACTCTTGTAGTCATCCGCAAAGCTTTCAAGCGCTTAATAACTTTTAAGTGCATACATTTTTAATATTATCACTTTAAAATGGGGAAAGAAGTAAAATTAACCAAGTATTGAAGTATGGTACATATTATCGTGAATTATTGGACATTTACAAGATCCTATATTACATTATATCAGACTGTAAGGTAATTTATAGTACCTAATACTCTACCCTTATGTAATTACCGTTCTTGTCTTCTGTTCCAATTCAATCCGAATGCCGAGTGTGACAATTTAATTCCGGGAACGCGAGGGTAGAAAAAATTAGCCCCTCCTCCCCACCCCCCCCCACCCACGGTGGCCCAACCGATTTTAAAATTTAAATTTGATTTGCAATTTAATCCGGGAAAAGGGGGCGACTCGCGCCAACCACAGAAACGGCGAGCGTCGTGCATATTTCATGAAGGGCGGCCCACATTTTTCTCTCGACATACACACTATATGATAACAGGGTTCATCGGATGCCATTTTCAAACGGCCCGCTCTCCCGTACGCAACGCGAAAGATCGCAGCCGACGAGGGTTGTGTTCCGCGAAATTGTTGGAAATCGTAAGGGGACGGTCTTGATTTTCCTAGAATTTAATACCAGTGGGGCGTTTTAAGCCCCCATAGTGGATGGATTAAGGGAGGAAAGGGACTGAACAGGAGTGGATCGGGACGAGGAGGAGAAAGGGGCGGGAGTGGAAATTCGGGAAACGGGATTTTGCGACTTCGTCGACTGTCGGGGTATGTTGAGAGGTCACGGTGGATTGTCCGGTTAGAAACATACCCCTGGGGGGGGGGGGCATTAAGGGATGGTGCGAAGGACTTTCGATTGGAATCTCTGGATGGGAGCGATGTCGGATGTCTCCTGGTGGAACCCCACAGCTCAATATGGTCGGTTTGAGTTTCGCTTTGTACATTGTCAGTTTTTTTACTTAAAGTCCAAATTTTCCTATAGATTCCAATAGCGAATCTGCTGTTGGGTGGGAAAATATAAATAGAAGACAGAGGAAAAATGACGGAATGAAACAAAGCTCACAGATTCCAGTTTAGGGATTGCAAATTATATGACCGTGCTTTCAATACTTGTAACATTAACTTACGAACTTTATTCCTGTTCGTCGTGTGCTCATCCTTGGAGTCGGTATCTTGGTCAAGGAGACTTTTCCCTACTCCTCGTGGGGTGGCCATTTTCTCCTTCGAGTTTATGGTTGTCAGATATTGAACATTAAAAACTGACTATATAATCTGTCACTTTTGGACAGTGGAATACACTTAAAAAAATATATTGTTTTGTTTAGTTTTACGACCGAACGAGTTTAATTATAGGGCGAGTCAGTGTCGTTAATTTGGGACGTTATTACGGCCCGCCGAAAGGGTAATTTCATTAAACCGGCCAAATTGAATAACTTTGGAGACTATTTTTGGTGTCTTTGATGTCTCTCACTCTCTCTCTCTCTCTATATCCGGAAATAATCCGATTTCCGGTCTAACTCTGTTATTATCCTATTTAACGCTTACGGCGAACGGCGACGGCGGAGCGCCGCGAAACCCATTTGGGGCCCAAAACCAAACCGATACCCGATATGATGCGGTCGTTTTGAAGTCATGCCACCCCCCCGACGGGGGTGTCGCTAAGTATAAATCGAACTGCATTCGGCAGCAGAATAATCGGGTGAAATTAAAGTGGAATTTCTCTGCAGGTTCGTAGTTGTTTCTGTCTCCTCTCTCGCCGGTCCGGTCTTTTGCTAGACCGGTTTGTCGGCCGCTCGCCATCTTCAGTAGCGCTGTCAGCACTTTGGATGTTTTTTGGGCTACCTCACTGCACTGTCACTTTCACACGTACTGCAGTGTCTGTCGGTATTCTATACCCCATTAAATCTTGTCCTGCTGAAATAGTCTATGCGAAATTTTTCGGTGATCAATGAAATACAAAGGACGATTCCTAACCGAGATTAATCGAGTGACATTTTTACTAAAAATTCGTTTTTCGTTATCTGGGAAACGGTTCAAGTTTAATTAAAAACGCCAATGTCAAACGGCGTTACGAAGAAGATAAACCGTATCGCTTAGTGTTGATAAGTAAATTTATTTTTTAGGTCAAAAACATTCTGAAAACCGAAATTTCGATCATAGATTTAGTTTCTCAGAGACCTCTCGAATTTCATGATTTGTTGGTGACCCACAAGGCACCGTTCGTTCGTTCATATTAATTCGAATTCCGCATTTAAATATTGTATTTTATCATATAGTTTGAGATTTTCTGTCTCCGCAAGGGTAGGCAGAATTTCCTTTCAACAGTGAGGAATGCGAAAATTCTGTTCTGTAGTTAATTTCGTAAGAAATTCAAATAAGAGAAAAAACTCGTCAGAGGTTGTTTAAGGCCGGCACTCACCGTGCACAAAGAGAGACGGACGTCCGTAACAACGCTACGGCGATAACAATGCGAGGAAACAATATAGGGGGATTTACCTTTCGAATGGCAGTAGTAAAAATCAAATTTTCTTCTCGGTACCGAAAACAGATTTTCTGAGCTCCGGCAAAAATCACGATTCCACGAATCATTCCGTTCAAAATGAATCCGTATTTCGGAAAAAACAAACTTTCTAATTAATTCGGAGAATGATCAGAGCGCACTTCTGGTCTCACATGCCAGGGCCGTGTCGGTAAAGTCGGCACGTGTGCGCCCAAATGAATCTCCTCTGTCTCTGGTGCTAAATTAAAAATGTATTTTTACCCTCGCTTCGTGTATTCAACTGAATGTAGCGAGAGTGGCTTAAATTCTCGTGGGTTTTTATCGTATATTTTCCCGATTGTCACAACAATATTGTTAACAATTCACGATCAATGTACTACAATAATTTAAGTATAATACAGAGGGGGTCCAGAAAAATGTATCCACCGTTCAACAGTCAATAACTTGCAAACTGATTGACGGAGTTGTGTCTCATTTCTGGTGAAAGGTGTAGCTCAAAGTCCCAACTTGAAGATATCACACACTGTGGGCGTTCGAAACGGTCACCATTATTAACATCCGCACAGAAACGATGCCGGCCAACTGCAGAATACTGAGTGCAACGCCATTGCTCTGTTGATACCTCGTACTTAAAATACCACTTCAAAACTGACTTCCTTTCATCCAATTCTAAGCCTTGTGCCAGTCACGTCTACTCGAGTAACAAAAGGTACAACTGACACAACAGAACACTGACTATCCGGCCACTGTCATCTGACAAAACAACGCTTGTATGGCGCGATTGCCGGAACTACAACACTATAAACACTACCAAAAATGAGACAACTCCGTCAATTAGTTTGCAAGTTATGGACTTTTAAACAGCGGATACATTTTGCAAGTGGGTCTGTAATGCTGGAATAATTGGATCCTCGTTCGCAGCCAACGCACGCAGAAACAAAAGCAATCCTCGTGTTTTTTTTTAAATATAATTCTCAGGACTCGAACAAGTTGAATTGAACGGCCCTTCGGGCCTATTGGATAAGGGCCGCGTTTCGAACGCCGTACTCAAAACGTAGAAGTAAAGTCGTCCCAAGCGTACTTACTCCGAATGATCCGAAGCATCGCATTGTTGTTTGGGCAGGCCTCAATTTGCTACCGGTTTTCTCTATTATGCCCTTTCGAATTAGACAGGCGCGTTAAAACGGTAAACGGCATAGAAATAAAGAATAACGCTTGTTCGGGGGGGTTGAAAGTGGCGGTAATAGCTCCTGAGGGGGGGGAGGAGTGGTCGTTACCGAAAAGGCCGTGTCATCCAAATACTGTGGAAACACAAAAGATTATTCTCCCGGCCAACAAGCTGTGATTTGTGTTTCCAAAGGAAAGTTTGTCGACCGTAGATCGGAAGTTCGTTTACCGCCGCGTCCAGTTATACCATTGATTTCCATTCATAATGGTATAAAGGCGGAGTTTCACTATTTCCTGTCTATTTCCAGCAACCCTTCTTCGAAAAACCTTTCTCAAATTATATATGTAAGAAATGAACGAAACTGTAGGTAAGACAGTAATTGAAACACGCTGTTGACATACACCGTTCAGCGCAGCGTATATTTGAATAAAAAATTAAATCCCCTCCGGAGGAAATGTTTCCGATCGATTATCGTAATTGATCGGAATTAATCTCTTGCTGGCGTCTATAATCTTCGGACTTTTCAAATCGGCAGCTAAGGCTGTGATACTTGAATAAATGGATTAGGAACAGTTAGCTGGAAGTTGGCTGCCGGGGCGGAGTCGGTTGGTAACACACAGTTGTGTGGAACTCTCTCGAGATCGGTCCATTTATTTCACCGTCTCAATCTCTCCCCTTCTTCCCAATCAAGCCGGCAATCAATCTTACTCCCTTCCCCTGTTGAATCTTTCCCTCTTCTACTTTTTAATTTTTCTCTCTCTCTCTCTCCCCCTTAAATCATTTCCAGTTTCAGTTTGTTCCCGTTTCCGCTCCACTTTCCGCCGACCTGCCTGCAACCCGCTAAAGGGGCTAATGGCGTGTATAGAAAACCGGCTCTAATTCAGCCTCGAAGATGGTCTATTAGCTCACCAATTTTCCGTTCCGCTGTTCGAGACGAACTTCAATTTATTATTATCGCTTTCTACGGTCGATAGGACGATATCTGTCATCGATCGATCGCAACGGTAAGAGTAGATTTCGTGTAAAACTAAGATAGTCAGGACTTTCAATCTACCCCCAAATACTGGTCCAGTTGAGGTAATAAAAATCGCCTAAACCTTTTTATAAATGATCTGTTTATTTTCTTAATGACACTTCCAGACGATGATTTCGGTGGAGGAACCACGTGGTCGATAACACCTCTCAATCGTGCACAAGTGCGAAAGACGCACTTGGATATCACCTCCGGGATAACTAAAACGTATGATACTGAATGTCCGAAATAACCTATCGGATAGTGTTATTGTACAATCACTTTTATCGCCGGTTTGTAGATCACGATTTCCGGTCGGGGTAGCGTGACGCTCTCATAAAGATTTGCCAGCGGGAGGACGGGGTTCACGGCAGTTAGTCCCGGCTCACGTTATATATAGGGCCGCCCCCCCCCAATGCTGGCCGGGGGCGGCAGGGTCAATGCTGTGGAACCGCAGCCTCCGCCTCCGCCTCCGCCTCCGCCACCGCCTCCGCCTCCGCCACCGCCTCCGCCGCCCACTACATTTCATCCGAGTAACGGCCTCTCATTTGCCACATTTCCCTCGCACATCCTTGTTTTTCAAAACCACCTCCCCCACCCCCAACCCACCGCACTTCCACCGCTCTGTTTATTCGTTTATTTAACCCGGTGTTTTATTTCCCGGCGCGAAATGGCCACCCCCACCCCACACCCGAGAGGCGGGCCGACGTCTGGACCGCGGTTTATGCGTTTTGTCCGGCCGGACGGCGCGATAAGGGGATGAAATCCGTACCGGGGAATTTTTTCTCGGACGATTCGCGGCAAGGGTTTTTCCGAGTGTGTTAAGGTTTTCCTCGCCCCGGCTTGACCGGGGCAGGCCGCTCTGCTCGGAAATATAGGAATAGTTTTCCCAACGAAGAATGAGCCTCTCCCATTCCTTCTCTCGTCCCTTAAACGAGAAAGTTTAAGGGAACAGTCGGCCAGGCAGCATTTAGAGCGAAACTTTCACAAATTTCTCTTCTCCTCTAAAAGTATATTCTTGAGATGGTTAGATAACGGAGTTATTAGCGGTATGGGCGCACAATTGATCGAATAAAAAAATCCATCACGGATATGATACTTCCTGCGAATGGACAACATACAGAGGGGTCCACTGTTTAAAAGTCCATAACTTGCAAATATATAGTCAGTGTTCTGTTGTCAGTTGTACCTTTTGTTACTCGAGTAAACGTGGCCGGCGCAAGGCTTAAATTGGATGAAAGGAAGTCAGTTTCGAAGTGGTATTTTAATACCACAGTATTATTGGACTTTAAGCTACACTTTCACCCAAAAAGTGGGACAACTCCGTCAATTAGTTTGCAAGTTATGGACTGTTAAACTGTGGATACTTTTTTTTAGTCCTCCGTATATTCAAATTTCACAAGTTATTCCGGCGATCTGTCGTATCGAATATTTGTGATTATTAGACACGTTTAACGTGCGCACGTTAACGTTTTACCGTTATTCAATTCGGCGTGTTGAAACCGTAAATTACGTTGGCGTAATTGACGGCACAAGTTGAACGGTGTACAGCTTGTATATCCGGTAGGCGTTGGGGGGGTGGTGGTAGATAGACAGGGTGTAATTCCAAAACGTGCCGGCAAATCTGAACTCTAAGTCTGCCGGGTATTAACAGCCCTCAAATGACTTGTTTCGTATTCATGAACTGCAGTTAGCACCCCCGCCACACCCCAGCCCGACTAATATCATTATGCCGGCGGAAGGTGGGGGAGGGTAGGGTTCACAGCCCTCACCCCCCCCCCAGAACAATAAAACAAACCCCCCACTTCCCACGACCCGATTACAATTTACATTCGAGATTAAAACCATATTTATTATTGGGTCCGAAATCCTCCCATTAGAAGCCGGCCACGTTTGTAACCCAACAAACAGCTTACAACCGGTTTATTCACAGTCGAAATTTCTCTTAGGGAATATTAAACGGATTGAAAATATATACTTTCTGGATACCCAATAGATATTTGGTACTGACAGAAGATCCTCGATAGGGAAATAGTCACGCTTTTTGTCCCTCAATCCGATCTTCATTCCGTTCAAATCCAGCCCATCAATCCGATCCAATTGTAATATTGTAATTGTGACAAAAAGTCTGATATAAATCTATAAGTCAAATATCAGTCGGACCGGTATTAAAAATGATGGGAAAAATACCCATAATTTTTATAGCTCTGAAAAAATAGAAACCCCCACAATATCCAACCATCGAAGTTACCTTAAACAGTTCTGGATAAAACATCCAGCGTAGCCCAAGATTTTTTTCGCGATTATACGAAATCAATTGGAATAGATTTTACGTGTGTGTGTATTTAGAACAGTCTAAAAAAGTAAAATAACTATTTTCTTTTAAACTGACACAAATATGGCTATAGATAAAAACTGAACGCTGTAGCCCACGTGTCACATATATGCGTCGCGTTAAATTACAAGAAATTGATTATAAGACAAAAAAAATATATATACAATTTATCGATACGAAATTCATTTTATTCTACGAAAATTCGTCATTTTGTCGAGAGATATGTTTCTGTTAAAAAATATTAAATGTAATAATAATTTTTATAGATCGCTTATATCTAGCTACTTACATGACAAGTTTGATAATTTTGCTTCGCAAAATCTTTCCTTTTTCAAATTTAACTTATTGCCCGTTAATTCCACTAAACCCCGCTAAAACGACCTCCATTCAACTGTTATAAAGACTCTAAATAATTCGTACATTTTACACTTTTAGAACTTAACAATTTTGTTCAACACTCGACATGTTCAAACGCGCCTTTTGTAAATTGTGCAAAAAGCTGTGTCACGTATATGTGACGGTTGGTAGCGAGCGAGTTAAGCTGTACAATTTATTTCTTTGATATAAACCCCAATCAATATTAAAATATCGTGATGAAAAAGCGATAATTATAATTAAATCATTGAGTGGATGACAGAGCCGCCGAGTTATATATAACATTTAGATATTCCGGGTCACAGGTCCATATTCTTCTATTTACATATATTTCACCGTGTAAATACCAATAATACACTGTTACAACTTCATGTATGAATGAGATGCTTCTGTTCCGGTAAATTCCCGTCTGAATCATCCGTGGATGAGGTCCGATTCTCTCGCCACGAAACTATTACTTATGTTATGTTACAGCAGTAGAACAGTACATCGCTACTTTGCGGCGTCGTACAATTGGACAAAGTGTCATGAAATTTCCAATTTCAATAGTGGGAAACTAGACGTAACCGAGCACTGAGGAAAACTCACTCACAATTTTCCTCCTACTCTCTTCTGATGGGTGGGCGGAATTCCCCCAGCGAGGCTCATCCACGGAGTCGGGGATGCGTTTTGGGGTCGGAGCGGTTTCGCTCCAATTAAACGGCCCTAAGGCCTTTGTAGAATACCCTTTTTTTTTTTCTTTCTTTTATCTCCTTTTGACCGGCAATTTCGCGTAGGACGACCTGTTTACCGGTCGTACTTTTTGCCAGTCCCTTCTCCAAAAGGAAGGGACGAATAGACCGCCGCCGACGGGTAGATTGGGAAAAAGAAAAAGGGGGGGGGGGGGGGAATAAAGAAGACAAGAAGTTAGACAGGGTGAAGTAGAATGAATTGGACGAGCCGTTATCGCCAGATAAGCCTTTTTTTCCCCTGCGTTTTAGGTGGCCCCGGCTTTTAATTAGAACTTTCCCTTTCTCCGTTACAACAACAAAAGTAACTAACGCCCACTCACAATTCTTTTCTATATATATATATAGTTGCGTTTTTACGTCGAACTGATAAGCACTTCTGATACGCAAACTTCACGCCAACTATTTAATATATGTCAATTTAAACAATGTGTAAAATCCGCAATTATTTAGTTGCCGACCCAATACATTTTGATAATGAGCTCGGAGTTTTCATTTTTTCTCTGTAACTTGACCACAGAAAACTTACTCCGATCGAGAGTCCAATTCTGACAATTGGTCACTTATTCTTGGGGTTTTTTTTTGCGGAAATTATACGGCGTTACCCTTTTTCACCGTCGATATATTATACGTTCGTCCGGCCACGTTGTACGGATACGGGAAACGAGCCGTTACGAGTTCAAAGTCGGTTACGAGCCCACCGTAAACTGACGCAACAACTCAGCGGTCACACTTCGCTTTACACAAAATATCGTTTGCATCCCATTGTTGTTGTTACCACTTGAAAATTTTCCTTAACAATGTCGTAAAAACTGGATTGTCACATTGACCCCGTTAGACGAACGGCGATTTCCCCATCCGTCAGTCAACGTATCTTGATAATCCTCTTTTTCTGTCATCGTCCGACTCGAATGCGCTCTGTTTTCAGCCGAATAAGTGGAAAAAACGAAACCGTAAAATAAAGTGAGACCATTCATTAGGTGGGATTCATTTTAAAGTGTCCCCAGTTGCGAAATGGTCCCGTTTTCCTGAACCGGTCCCAACTTCCTATTGAAAATCAAGTGCGATAGTTCTGGGACTACTCTTAGACAGAAGATTGACACGTACAAGACTGAAACGTACAGAAACGAAACGCTGCTACAAATTACTACTAAGACTCCTCGACTATAGATCAAAACTATCGCTCTCAAACAATTTATTAATTTACAACCGCCTACTGAAACCGGATTCGGGCCTAAGGCCATCGAACTGTCGGGGATCCACCGAGCCGTCCAACTCTTGTAGACTCCAATCCTTTGAATCCGTAATACTTCGAAAATTACTAACAACCCCCACAGTATAATAATCCGCATTGATATAAAAGTCCCGTTCGAGAATCAGCCGCTTCCCGGTATAAATCTTTCCGTTCCAAATTATCCCTTTCCTCGCTTCACCTTCCCGAAAATCCCGTGCGTCGCCTAAAGCGGAGATGGCCGACTAAATACAATCTAAAAATTGTAGTTGTGACTATACCAATAAATGAAAAAAAAAAATTGCGTTCTGTCACCTTCCCCCGGCGGGGGGCAAATTTTCTATTTTCGGTCGGGAAATTTGAAAATGCAATAGCGGTGGGGGCCCCAACGGCAAACGCGAGCCCTTGCGCGTAATACAAAGGCGTGAAGAAAGGGCTTTGGACCGAATTTTAATCGCGTCACCAAATTGGGACCGATTCTTGTCCCACACAGTGTGTTCTTGAAATACACAGCATCGTACACGCACGGTGCCGGCACCGCGTTGCCAGCTCGATATCTCAGCCGACGCGTCGGTCGAATACACGCAGAGTACGATCACAATTTATGGTATTAATAAACTGTAGCTGATATACATACTGAAAACTTCTGTGCAATAAAACGGGTTACCAACGTCGAGAAAAAAATGTTCTTTTTCACGACGACAATGGCGTCCAACTTTGTCCCAATACACAATAGTCTCTGCCTCTTTCGACTCGGTCCTATTGAATATTGTTCTGGTTGTGGAAACGCGTTGCGGCCTAAATATCGCCGGGTCAGCTGCCGAAAGCTAGCTGCGTTTCGTGGGCCGGCTGAGCTGAGCTCAGGGAGGGAGCTTAACCTGAAAAATAAGGGATGCTAAAGGGCCGCCACCTAAACCAACCCCCCCCCGGCCGCCTAACAGCTCTACATAACAATGCCTCAACACCCACCCACCCCTGACAGACTTACAATATTTGGTTGTCGGTGTTTCTCCTGATATCCGGGCCGGGGATTTCCCCGAGCCCGAATAAAGAAACAGATTTATAAAAATACAACAGGCCCAGACAGAGGTGTAGACCTTAAAGTAGGCGATATATAAATAGCTATATCCCAAAAAAACTTTTAAAACATCGAAATTATGGTAACGTAACAGTTTATAAATAGAAGATGTTAAATATTGGGTCGGCAACTAAGTAATTGCGGAATTCACCGCGACAAGTGGCGTTGTACATATTTTTAAGTACGTCAACATCCTAGCACAGATAAGCCGAACTTTTTTATTTTATTAGGTAGGTTGTTTATTTGTTTGTTAACAATTTCGTTCGCTCGGTTTTCTTTTAATTTCCACAAAATGTTGTCCACTCCTCAGTTATTCGTCACTTCGGTACAGGACCATATCTGAGCGATGAAAGAACATTTTATCCTCGGTTAAATCCCATTAATACCTCTCTTACCTACAACAGTTGGGGATTGCGAGGCTGAGTGATGGTGTTAATTTTCGAAGTGAATTTAACAATTTATCTTGCCGCCTTTCGGTCGCTCTAAGCCTCCATAATACCGGGTCAAAAACGTTACTTCTCCTTATCTGTGAGAGCGAGCGTTGAGAAATGCCGGTTGGGGATTCACAGAATTAAACTTATTATTATCGCAACAAAAAGACAAAACCGAAGGGAACAGAATTATTGCAGATTAACCGACGATAAAACTAAAATTGCAGACGTAATTCATCGGACTGATTGGGCGCATTTTCCGGTAACAGAATGGGTGGTACGTATTTATCGTCCTATCGTATAAAATATGGGGCCTTCGGTTAATTGCCGTTAATAAAATTTGATCGGGACGAAATTATTTTACTGCTTTGACAGCGGCTTGCCATTATCCAAAGTGTGGAAGGTCGAAGTGGTTCAACGTCCACAACATAAGATGAGAGTTTTTTCCCCTACGTTATACCTGGAATGTGTAATCGGAATGACAGGTGATCGCCGACTAATTGGAATATATCATAAGACATTTGGGATATCGCAGAAATATCGTCATTATTGGATCTCAGAAAGAAATATCGGTTCGGCAACTAAGTCATTGCGGATTTCGTCGCTAGACGGAAATGGCGTTATTTGTATTTTTACGCACGGTTTACATCGTCAAAACCTATAGAGAGTATTCTGAAATGTTTATTACAACGTGCCGAACTATTCGTCGTCAGTACAAAAAAATGCGCGACATAATAATAGGGGTGAGAAAAATCCGCAATTATTTAGTTGCCGACCCAATAGTTGTTAAACCACGACGAGAAAGATCAAAGTAGGGCTTACGAACGGGACAAAGTCCACTGTCTTATACCTGAACTAGAATGTTGACATTATTAAGAGTAGATCTTCGAAAGATTATTCCAATTATTTCGACTATTGTTGAATAAAATACAGGTCAAAAATAAATGCTTAATATTTAAGCATTGATGGCAGCAAACTGACCGTACATTAGAAGTAGGTCTACAGTATATGAACGGTACAAAAAAAATTATATTAACCGCCCGTAGGAAGTAGACAGAGAGTTTAGAGGATGAATTTCGAGAATACACCAAAACTGGTTTTGTCCGACGGTTTTTCAACTCCTTAAACTGATTATATTGCTGAACATTTCCGAGATAATGTTCGAGTGTTCGATGTTAGTTTCAAATGATTAATTACAGCGCCGATTACCGGTTATGGGTCAAAACTAGATTTTTAACTGGGGGTTCAACTATCGAATCGATAGGTGAATAAAAAGAGAGGAGTTTTGGACAAATGGAAGGAAAAAATTCACGAATTATACCTATTGACTTGGGTGAGGTTCTAGCACCGTAATCAGTAATGTACCGCACGGTCTGCCCTGTTCAAACGCGATATAATGTAAATTCTATCGACTAATTGGATGATTAATTTTCAGACGGGACAACGAAAAAGAAATAAATAAAAAATGACAAACCGTGCCCATTATAAATGGACGACCGCATTATCGTCGAAACAATACGTGTCCGTTTCAACGACAGAATAAACAAACAGTGGAATAACACGACTGAGTCCGTTTGCCGATTACATGACGATTTTTATTATATTCAGCCTCCAATTAAATATGATCCGTATGGCTCGGGGAAAAGTTTTTTCGGTTTCGTTTCACAGCGTTATCAAATAAACACGTTTAAAAGTTTTGTTGTCAATAAACAATATGTCGATTCGTTATCAGTCTAGAGATTTTAGTCCCCAACCCCCCATGCAACCATGACTGTTTGGTCATGACCGTGACATCATGTATATGGGAAGATTCCTTCCCATGTACTTATGGACCGAATGCGTGCAAACTCGGAACCCCTACGTTCCGAGTACAAATGCTGAGTGTTATTTTTTTAAAAAAAATTTTGACTTTTTTCACCGCCAGTGATCCACGGCATTTACCCGTTTACCGTTTATTACGCCGAGCTCCTTATCTACGCCCTCAGACCGGGGATTATACGCCGAATAGCGTAGATTATCGCGGAATTTCCATTGAATATTGTTATTGAGTGCTCGAAACGGCAATGATTCAATAAATTCTAACGTAATCTCAAATGAGTATAACTAGTTGAAAATATTTCGTGAAAAACACGTTTCCGGCAGTGTGATTTTTTCCCGTTGGTCAATCGGTGTTTGCTCAAGAGCAAAGTGGACTCAGCGAATGTGTAAAACTCTTGAAATCGGCATATCTTACAAATAAAATCCACTCTAATGAACACTTTCACAGTTTCATTTCTGAAAATCCGGATAACGCCCTCACTCTGCGACTCCGTTCTCGCTAATCGGCGACGATGGACGTCACACAGTGATCACACCGCCTTCTTTTATCTCTTATTATAATGCCAGAAAAAAAAAGAGATAAATAGGGATAAAATAGGGAGCGATAAGATATAAAGAATATCCGACCAACACCGGTGGGACGAAACGCAGTCATGGGCGAACGTCTTCCTTGCGCGGTTCGCCTCGTCCTTTCGGCCTGCGCTTTATCTTCAGCAGTACTTGCAAGTAGGTAAATCGAATGTCCCGTTTGGAAATATTCAAGCGGTTCCTCAAGTTCGCCCTCGCAAAACAGAAACCGCGCGGATCTCGCTAAAGGAGGTGTTATTTATAATTGGAAACACGTTTTTACGGAGATACACAATGATCTCTATCGGTTGATGACTGCCGTTGGAGAACATTCCGAGACCGGTCCAGAACAACGTCCTCAGTAGTTCAATATACCTGTTTTGTTGTCTCCGAGGGGTTGGAATACCGTAGGTTCGTGACGTTTGGTCTTTTGCTAGACCGGTTTCGGCTGCTGAAGCGAGAGGAGACGGAAACATCACGAACCTACAGTGTCCTCAGTAGTCGTCAGTTCCCGTCTCAAAGTATTGACTATTGACTATTTGGGCCCGAATTTCCGTTCACTTGTAAATTTCAACTTGGACAAATTTAACTGCGATTGCAGCCGAATGGTGTTCTCCAATATCGTGGTGCGACGACGGCTATAGATGTTGCGACGTCTACAACTGCTGTCCTCTGGACTCCTGGTGCTGTTACCCGCCTCCGTGTTGCCAGACGATCGTTTACAACACTAAGTCGATGTGAGCCAATTTTGATACTATTCCTATTGAGTTAAGTCAAAAATATTTGGTTATCCAATAAGAAGAATATACGACGATATTCATACATGAGCACCGAGTAATGTTATACAATTTTCAAAATTTTAATACAATTTTCACGTGATTTATGCAGCGAATCTCTGAGCGTTGGTGAGGGCAACCGATGGCAACCGAACCGGGGACGGGAAATGTTATCCAAGCTATTTGGCAAGAGGACGACGAACCAGATACAAAAATAGGCGGATACATTAATAAAGCGCAATTTATTTATATAATTTAATACGTGTATAAATCAATGTACACAAAATACAGAATCTCTATTAAAGATAACTGAATTTAGTTTATTTATTCCTTAAAATCACTTGTTCGTATGTGGTGAGATAGTCGAACAAAATATTTCACGTTCCGAGTAACAACACCTGAACTACTGAAGATGGCGAACAGCCGAAACCGGTAACAACGGAAACACCACGAACCCACGCAGACCACAAAACAGTTGTATTAAACTACAATTACTTACCTCAAATTAACTATGTAACTGTCCCTTCTGTACGTATTGATATTGATCTGCGCGCTCTCATATCAACGCCTGTTTCTACTCAACACTTTTAGAACAGAGTAAGTTAATTAAAATGTACAAATTCCCAGGGTTAACTACTCTTGAACGAGCAGCTGAGTGGAGGGACTGGATTGCATTTTATTACACGCTTTTATTACACGCTTTTATTTAGTTTCTCATCGTGTCCCGTCGTAAAATCTTGCAAGATGGTGAATTTGACCCACTTCCCGATTTTCGAATGAGCTGAAATTTTGCATACACATTTAACTGCGATAAACGATGCAATATTCAGGTTCATCCCGGGTCATAGGTGACCGCTGAGGTCGTAGGTCACTTCCCGATGTTCGGATGACCGGGCGAAATTTCTGTCGAGACTAAAAGTTAGGAAATAAAAAAATATATAAAAAAGGAGAAAATAACATCTCCACACACACACACACACCACGATTTCCTTACAATTAATCGTATCTAAAAATGAAAGCGCGGGCGCCAAACATGCAGGGAAAAACTCAAATTCTACTAGAAATAGACATAGTTATCAAGTATAGTGGAAAAGGAAAAAACAGAAAGGTTTGTGCATATACAATGAAATGTCCTTCGTATTCTTTTCCTTTCCCTGGCGCGCTTTAATTGTTACAAGTAGTTTCACTAGTAGTACCTCGAGTGGGTCCGAAAGGGTACAAAACGGGAACTGTTTTCAGCCGCTAGCGATTTCAGAGAGGTTTCAGATTGATATCTGGGGAGTTTCGGACACTCAGAGCTTTTTATAAAATTTCGTCCGATGTCCGATACGTCGTCGTTCAATTCAGAGATTGGAGTTGGACGTCGGTCGACCCCGGGACGCGGGCGTGGGCCGGGGGCTGGGGCCGGGGCCGGCGGGTAATTAAGCCAATTAATACCAAACGGGAATAATTAAAGGTCGGAGAGGGGGCAATAGTTTCCACCGAATGAATTATTGCTCGGGCCGCCCGGCAGCGGTTCATTAGTTTTGACCGGCCTACTACTCGACACCGGCCGACTGCACAAAATAGACGCCGTCAATTAAACCAAATAATAATTCAAATTTGACGATTCGAGGCCGGAAAATCCGGTCGTACAGAGGTATACAGAGGGGTCCAAAAAAAAGAAAAAATTGGTTCAAAAAAACAGGATTGAGTCTCATGACAGAAGCAGTAGTGAAGATGAACTCCGGACAGACGTTTGTACGGATAAAGACTGAATCTAGACCGAAACGACAGCAGTGACAGTGACGAGGAGGGGTCCAAAAAAATGTATCCACTGTGTTTAAAAGTCCATAACTTGCAGACTAATGGGACGGAGTTGTCCCGTTTTTGGTAGTGTTATATAGTGTTGTAGTTCCGACAATCGCGCGCCATACAAGCGTTGTATTGCGTCGTTTCGTTTTGTATCAGATTGACAGTCAGTGTTCTGTTGTGTCAGTTGTACCTTTTGTTACTCGAGTAAACGTGGCCGGCGCAAGGCTTAGAATTGGATGAAAGGAAGTCCAGTTTTGAAGTGGTATTTTAAGTACGAAATGAGTATCAAAACAGAGCCAATATCCGACTCTGGACACGTTGCACTCAGTAGTTGGTGCTGCAGTTGGCCGGCATCGTTTCTGTATGGATGTACAGTGTGATACCTTCAAGTTGGACTTTAAGCTACACTTTCACCAAAAATGAGAGACAACTCCGTCAATTAGTTTGCAAGTTATGGACTGTTAAACGGTGGATACATTTTTTTGGACCCCTCTGTATAATAAATAAAAATCACTTTCTATTATTCAATGGCCCGTTCGTTGTGAATTTAAAGTAGATATATTTCGGTTTCTCGCCAGTACACCAACAAAAGCGATTTGTAGAGATTATTTAGACGGCGGCGAAACGGTTTTTCGAAAAAAGGTCCTACGACCCTATCGCTTAATTATAGTGCCGGAACCCGAACAACCTGTGCGGGCCGTTCCAAATATTTAATTTAAAACGGAGAAAGGAATAACTTCTGGTTTTAAAAGTACCAGCATCGTTTCCGCCACTGACTTTATGACCTTTACGATAGTTTATTGCCCCCCCCCGCTCCCGCCCCCGCCACCGCCCCTCGGCATACCACAACATCGAAACTTGTCTTCTGCTACGACCTGAATTTCGTGGGAAAACTTTCGTGGGAAACCCTGACAAGGGTGAATTTATACAATTGTATCCTGGGTCATGGAATTTAAGTCTGAAATATCCTACAAAAATAAGAGAGGATGGCGTAACGGTATCTCATTGAAGAGCGTGTTAGTAGTCAAAAATATAAATCTAACGTCGTGTAAATGCTAACAAGTTACAAGTGTTTTCGTAAACCGTTGCAGTGACGATGAACGTAGGTCGATTGTAACTTTGTTTTTACGACCAATTATTCGACTGCAATGCGTCAAGAGAGGCATTTATGCGCCGTAAAAAATTATAGCATCGTTGAAGTAAATTCCAGTAATTTGTCCAGTCGAACGAAATCCTTTTAGTCTTGTGATTTTGGTTGATAAGATGCTTTCTACGCGGCGAACGGA
Source organism: Lethocerus indicus (assembly GCA_019843655.1). NCBI lineage: Eukaryota > Metazoa > Arthropoda > Insecta > Hemiptera > Belostomatidae > Lethocerus > Lethocerus indicus. The sequence continues at coordinate 274,385 of JACDQD010000002.1, read as the reverse complement.
ATTGAATTTCGACGAAACTGTAGTTTCAGCTGCTCGTCATCGTCAGTAGCGATTTTTCAATAGACCGGGTGGGGGGCCACTCGAAACGCGATAAGTTGGTAAAACAGTTAATCTGCTGATGTTGGCAATATTATTCAATATTATCATTCAAAAAAAAAAAAAATTTTGAAAACAAACAAAATCCGAAGTGTTTTCAGATTATCTCCTCCTAATGATTTTTTTTTTTTTAAATCTGGATAAAAACCGTTAATCGCGGATTCATTGAGTGTAATTCAAATCGGGCATGATACGATAACAAATAACTTGTTGTTAAACAAGTTGGGGTTCCATTGGGATATCCAATAGAGATATTCCAATCAAAATTAGTTGGCTTCTTTATCGAGGGAAACAGCAGATATAAAGTATAAACTTTTATAAACATTTTTATAAACATTTGGCATTCTGTGAAACCGACCTTCACGGGTTCATCAGATTTTCACGAAATTTCATTTTCGTCCCTTCTTCGTTCCTGTCCCGACGAAGGGATCGTTTCGGTCATCGCAGTAATATTTAATGGGCCCGTAAGGGAGAGTCGGGGCTGTAGGCGTCATTTTGAACAGTGACGCGCGCCCCTAACGCTGAGCACTTACTCGGTCGGCAAGTGTTGCCCCGACTGTCCCCAATTCTCAATTCACCCCGGGATCTGAGCCCGAATTTAAACTTTGAACGGATCGTGCGTTTAAAAATTGAGCCCGAAAAAGCCGCTCTACCTTAGGCGGATGTGGGGTGTAGATTGTACTCTTATTAATGCGGACAGCGTTGACCCACCCCTCCCCCCAAACCACTTCAGGGCATAGAGTTTGATATATGCCCGGTTTTAGCCGCTAATTGGCATATCGGATAACCAAGTTGCCTCTAACGAATGCCACACAACCGACGCCGTACCACCCGACCCCAAACAATATCCAGGAAACCGGTCTACAGTTTAGGCACTGACGGGGGTAATCAACACGCCGCCCTGACAAAACCGAAATCGGACTGAAGTAAGCGCGACTTATCCCATCTATAGTTCCAGTCTCGGGACAAAGTTTTTTGGCAGATATCACCAACTGATAAGGGCGCTGCGAAAAGGTCACTTTTTCCGGTCGCCCGTTATAACTGCGCTGTACAGTATCTCACATGAAATTACCTTCAGAGCGTTAACGTTCGTTTCGAGCTGGCAACGGGCACATTCGGTATTTATCAATCACTTTTATGCTACGCCCCGAAACGAAACGGTCTACGCGTGCCAGAAAAGCGGAGGATAATAAAAAAAAAACGGTGAATGACGGTGACGGCGTAACGAAAAATGATCGGTTTAAACGAACGGCGACTTCTGGACACGAGAGACAGAGTTATGAACTGGCGAATTATCAACTTTGGCGATTTGACAAGTGCGTGGCGTGCGAAAATAAATATATATATTGTTTAGAGTGCCGCCGTCGTCGGTGAAATTGTTTATTCGTCCGCCTCGCTTTATGCGTCATCTCTAGGGCGTGACACGAGCCCTTCCAACCGGTTTAACGGGGGTACACACCCTTGGCCAGAGTTAAAACCCTTTAGGAAAACATTACTTTGTTAATAATTATATTTTAGGATTAAAACAGTAACAATGATAGTTTTGTACAGTATCGGACTGGCAACTAAATGATTGCGGATTGTTCCCATCCTTTGGTCTTGAGGTACATACATCGATCTCTCTCTCGTGTTGTACTACAGTGACGATCGGTACCTATTACGTACCTTATTAGACTGTTTTAGAAAACGCTGAACGCATTATATTATTATAAACTTATTTTCCTATAATACTTAACGTCGTATCACTGTGCCGCGTGGTAGATACTTCGTTTTTGTTGGATACAAAGACAGAAATAGTGACGCGCGAAGCCGACTAGAAATCGGTCTAGAGACTGGGATGAAGTTTATACGACGGCGTGATTACCGTATTTGTATATTTTATAGAGAAAGGTAATTCTGTTACGGCCTTTTCCGCGCCGTCGGCTGTAACGCGTCATAGGAGGGGTTCGGATAATTTTCAATTGCTGTTCGCAAATTGTCGTAATTAGGTTGGGGCTAAAATAAAGTTTCGGCTTCCGAAGACAACTCGTGAAATTTCTGAACGTCGTCGCGAAAATTCCAGCGAAAACGGGGTTTCCGAAATGGAAAAACAGGTGAAAAACTCATATCAGCATATTCATTCTCTCATACTCAATAATGGTCCTTCATTCTCGCATTTTTATTGTCCTGCCCGACAGAGAAATACACGCAGACGAAGATCTTGACCAATCAAGCGATCCACGACAGAAAAGTTATTCGGATGTTGTTAAGAATCTATAAAATCTTGATATTCGCGGTGCAGACGACGTAATGTAACGGATAATAAAATCACTTTGGTGTTACCCACCGACAGATATTGGGAAACCGAGCGTATTCGTGAAAAAAACATTCGTATTGTAACAACAAGAAAAAGGGATGATATTTTATATATATATATAAAGCAACGTGGACAAAACTTTTTCATTTAACGCGAGGTTGGTCAGTGTCGATTGAAGCCGGTGGACTGGGTTTATTTTTTTATTTTTTTTTGCTAAAGACGGAGCCGGCGAGAAATAAAAAAACATTCTAGCGTGGCCCCGAGATAAAAGAAGTAACGAGTTAAAAGAGAGTGGCCAAGAATAAAGGAAACGAAGAGGGTGGGGGGGGGGCTTTTACCATAAAAATAATTTACAAGCGGTGCCGCCCCCGCTCTCACAAAACGGGTAGAATTTTAATTAGACATATTTTCTCCGTTGGTCGGGAACGAACTATTTCTCAACTCCCTTTTACCTTTTCGCTTTTATCGATAAATCGCGAGATGAAAAAACTTTTTCCCTGTTCCCTTTTCTTACTCCCCTCTCAACCCCGGCCGAGCCTCTTCCACGGGGTCCTCGACTCTCCTCCTAATTGGAGTTAAAACATTTATTTTCTAATCTAAGGACAGGGCGGACAGGAATTTCCTACTTTTCGGCCGGCTCCTCGTTTAGCTCACTACTCGTTTAGCGCCGCTGAAGTGTCATTTTTTTTGTAAAACTCAAATTTCATACCTGAAAATTGAGCGGAAATAATATATTTCCGTCCAGGTCTCCAATTATCGAGCTCGAGATTTTCGTCCACTTCCGTACTTATCTTCTAAGAATTCGAATAGTCGGTCTATATTCTGCCGTGCGGACAACGAGTCCGCCAAATCTTATTAATTTCTAATAAGGGAATAGCGTTGACGAAACAATCGTAGCTGATATTGTGCGCGCAGGGGCAAATTGCTTGCTTTAATTAACCGAAAGCGAATCTACCCTTGGCGGCGGCCGCACGCCATACCACTGGTACCGCCGGCGGGGGCGGCTGGGGGCGGCGGCGGTATTCATCCCCGACCAATTAAACTGTACCGCAACACTCTCTCGCTACACCGCCCTCCGCAACCCCGGCATTTTATATAAGATCGCATTAAACATTTCGGAATTAAGCGCCACCGGCCCTCCAATTTCCAGCCGAGGAGTAGGGTCCGAATTAGAGCTGTTGGGGCAAAGACTAGAATTGCCCTAAGAATGATCTCTCCTTTAGGTCGTTTAAAGTATCTCTACAATGGCACCCTATTTACCAATTCTGTGGAAATTCTCCTCGATCAAATCCATCCCCAAGTCCAATAAGAGGCCATAGTTCTCAAAAATCCTCCTAAAACGCCTCCTCCCTGTCCTTAACTCCGTCCAATTATTACCCAATCATCAATTTGGATTTCAACCACAACACTCTACCAAGATCTACAATGCTTTTGCATTGTAGATCTTTCCCCAGTACATACTACCTCATCCTCGAGTCAGAGACAAAGAATGTGTAGCACTATTCGACTATTGCCCAGTAGTGTCCTGGCTCCACTCCTGTGTACAATTTACACAGCCGATATCCCTCCACATCATTCCTGCACAGCTTATTACCGACCCGAATCCTGCAACTATAACTACCAACCCTTCAGGATCACCTGTCCAACATCCAACATCCCCCGGTGAAGGCGATCCTCGAGAGTGAGGTTGGACGGCTCCAAGAGCGCCCACGTCACCCTCACACTACGTCCCGACGTGTATTTCCAACGGCGTACCAATTCCCAACCAACAGCAGACTCTTAAGGCCGTCACTAAAACGGACATCGAAATTGACCTTAAGTAACAAACTGACAGTATACATAGAGCTGTAGGGTTCCGCCGAGACATCCGAGATTCCATCCTTAATGCTCCCCCAGGGTATGTTTCTAACCAGACAATCCACCGTGACCTCAACATACCCCGAGAGTCGACGAAGTCGCAAAATCCCGGTTCCTGAAATTCCACTCCCGCCTCTCTCCTCGTCCTAATCCACTCCTGTTCAGTCCCTTTCCTCCCTTACCCATTTACTTCAGAATAGTTCTCTGAAAATTAATTCTTAATTACGAACGACCCTCTCTATATCGTATTTCAATATACCGTGCCTCAATATCCTCAATATCTTCGGCAGTATTATTGTCGGTGTACCGTTCGATAACAATTATCTAATGTCGAATTTTGGGGGGAAATTTAGTGGCGTTGGGGGGCTTGAATCGGTAACCGAGGGATACATTAGAGGGGCATTAGGTGGAAACCGTAACAGCAGCAGCAGCATTCCTCGGCATTCAATAATGCAAGCATCGCTGGCCGGGGGGGGGGTGGTAGGGGGGGGGCTGCTGCTACTGGAAAAAAAAAAGGAATAGTCTAACAAACGGCAATAAGGGCTGTGCCCTGCGCCCGCACACTATGTTAACCGATGTTAATACTGAATGAAGTTGAACAACAACACCTTCGGACTCCGACCGAACACTACCTTGGCCCTTCCGACCCCCCCGACCTAACCGTACGAAGATAGGGAAAGAAAATCGGGGACGCGGGATGAAAATATAGCAACAATGTCCACTCATCTAGGTATCGGTATAGCTTATTCACCACGTTTAGAACTGAAGTACATAGCCATTTAAAATAAATTTCCATCAATTCGTTTTCGAAACGCGAAACGCGAAATTTCGAAAATTATGTGCGTTTCGTGTTATTGTAATTTTTAAATGACAGATAAGCGTTGACTGAAACTGGACCGCTGGCAACAACAGACTGTAGTAGAGTTATTTAGATGCCTAGTATTAGGTATGGGGTTTTTTTAGGTAATAGGCCCGACAGGGGTTGTACCAATTTATCAGGACGATAATTCGGGATAACGTACGTGCTCGGGTCAAAGTTCGTCCGGCGTTGATCCTGGCTACCTGGGGACGTAACTCCTTTCAGCGCGTCTCCTCCTTAAACCTCCCTACAAACGTCCCGCATAAGTCTTCGGGGGACTTCCCCGACTGTGTCCACACGACGTTATTCCAGAGCATAGTATATTGACATGAATTCACAAACCGTTGGGAGTAATAACACCACTGTATTATACAATGCATGTTATATTATTATACGTAACTGTAAATAACTGTAAAACCTATTTTCCAGAATGAGAATTTTATACCGGCTTCCTAAGACCGGTTTCGTTATAGCATTCCTATAGTGATGTACTGCCAATTAGTTAACAATATGAATTTTCAGTGTCTAGTGATTTTTGTGATTATTTCTATCCATAAATAGGTATTTTCAGGCATTTAGATAGCACCAGAATCGATAGCATCCAGCGTCCACCGCTCCGTTTTCGGAATTCGCCTGTCGGGAAGCTTCGCTACTAACGAACTTGGGGCTTTATTAGCCCGTTGGGTGAAAAATTCACAATTTCCGCCGTCCCGCCTTCGAATCAACTTGGCTCGCTGCTAATTGGCGGATAAATCACATTTTAGAACGGCTCGTTAAACAGCCGACCGGACCGTTAACCGGGTCCCAATTATATACTCGAGCCGGGTTCAAACTGAGTTATATATATATGTATATATATCTACGGGTTCGTTACGGCACTGTGTGTCTCAAGATCCGCCACGGTCCATAATGCCAAATTTACAGTTTACACGTTGGGGACCCAAGTCATCCGGGCTAACAATGGACAAGATACTGTACGGTGGGGGGCAGGGGCGCTCTGACCATAAATTTTAAGCTTAATAGGCCTGAATTTCCCCCGCGAGGAATTCCAATTGAAATTCCAGAGGGATGAGGGGGGGGGGTGGTGAGGGTAGCGGGTCGTAGAAACCTGCGCATTTCTGCCTTAGCGAGCACAAACCGGAATAATCCGATTGCCGGGAAATATTCCAAAACGCGACGAGTTTACAGTATTGTCAAGTCGAAAATTTATATTCGATTCCCAATAAGGACAGCGGTCCGACCGAGGAGAACACTCGATATTTCGTATAAAGCGATAGAATTGACGATTTCGGTTTTTTATATTGGCGGCAAACGCATATAATACATGCTGTAAAACAGAGGGCCAAAAATCAAACGGGGAACGCAATCGAAACAATCAAGTCCCTCCGCCCGACTTTGAAAGTCCAAAGGACCAAAAAAGGAGGGTCCTCGCAAAGTGCGATGTACTTAACTGCCGATAACGGTATCATTCAACCCATTGTAACGTAACTCAACGTAGCCTCGGTATAAAACTATCCGTTCGGAAATCTTGATACCGATACCGAGTTGTACAGTTTCTTATCTAGAGGACAAGGCACTTACGAATTTCGAAATTGGACTGTTGAGACCTCTTTTGAAAAGGACGTCAGAACTGACAATAGTCAACAGACTGACAATAAACAAAGCTGTACTGAAACCGACACGGACATACGGTATAGGACTATGATGGGGTTCCGCCAAGAAATCCAAAGTCCTTCGCACCACCCTTAATGCTCCCCCACTGGGTATGTTTCTAACCGAACAATCCATAATGACCTCAACATAACGCTTCCTCAAAATTCCATTCCCGCCTCTCTCCACATCCAAATCCACCTGTTTGGTACCTTTCCTCTTCTACCTTTTGGCTTAAACGCCACCGTCCTAGAGACTTTCTGTAGGCCGGATACAGGTCAAAAGTACCGTCGCTGGATAGGGTCTTTATCGAGTGAAACTAATCAAACAGACCGCAATTGTACCTACAACTGGCGTATAGTTGATTGTACAATAAATAAAGTTGAAAAAAAGTGGTCGGTTCCAGTTCTGACGGGCGGGGGAATCTTATTATCCGGCTTTCCCGGTCTCCCAGATCTCCCGGCGTCCTCTCCCTCCTCTCCCTATTCTCTCTCCTTTTCCCGTTTCCGGATGCAAATGCCGTCTGAGAACCGGTTCAATTTTCATACGGCGAACCTACTTTTTCGAGAACAATTACTACCGGGTATGAATTCGGTGCGAGATCGTTTGCGAGGAGTGGGGGAGGGGTACGGGTACGGACTCCGATAATTAGGCCCCGAGAAATATTTGTCGGCCGCGAAATTAAAGCCCTATATTTAATACAGTCGCCACGATGGGGAAGTGTGGCAGGGGATCGCAATTGCACGGGGCCTAGTAGCGCCCCCGACTACAATTGCGTCGGCACATTTGCATAATAGGCCTCGACCGAAATGCGCCCCGGTAATTTTACAACGTTATGAATTTAAACTACTTTCAGGGACAGAGCGCGTATTTGTTGTTCAAGGCTAACACTGTTTCGAAGGAAGGCAATTTCCGCGGTCGGGCCCCCAACCACCATTACCGGCCAAAAATACGCTCACTGGTTAACGAACTGCTGCAACTAATCGGTCGATATTTGTGACGGAAATTCGATCGACGCTTTAACAATAATCGCCGTCTAACTCGCTGTACACCTCGAGTAATTATTCCACCCGTTACTATGATTAAAATCTATTTGGCCGACAACTAAGTAATTGGGGAAATTCACCAACAAGTGGCGTTGTAAATATTTTCAAGTACGTCCCACCATCTTTGCTGATTCTTTGATACGTTCTTCTTGATACGCTTCTTCTTCTACTAAAGCCCAAGAGCCAAAACCGGAGGTTGAAATCAACCATTTGTTTCGATAATTAACAAATACTGTGTCCTCATCCGCCTAATATATATCTGATATATTCGGGCCGCTTTGTCGGTGGTCCCCGATCGTGGGGATGATGACGCACATTCCACCCCCTCGACGGGTGACCCCAAAATACACGCGGCGCCGACAAACGAATAGGCTGGAATAAATGAAATTTTACTGGGCGGTTCGATGGTTCGCGTATCCAGTGTACATTTTGGAGAGGGGATTATTAGAAAATTTTCCCGGAGAATGTTAATTGCGATACGCCCGAAGTTTAAATTCCGCACCGAACCTGTGCAGGACTTTGTTGGGACGGGGCTTGATTAAATTTTCCGTCCGTAGGTTGGCAGGTCGCCGTCCGGGGGCCGGGGGGGGGCGCCCTGCAAAATTGAAATCGAATCCACCAAATTAACTCGGCCCTCCGGGGTCCTTTGTTCTTCGGCCCGACTGCGAGCTCGCTTCCTGTTATGAAAAATCCCGTCACCGGTGATTGATTATTAGATACCAAAAAAAAAATAAAAATAACTGCGGAAAATATGCGGAGCGGGGCTGGATGTGAAATCCGTTCGAAATAAGCCCCCCCCCACAATGGCTCCAGTTTTTCAAACCGGTCAGTTTCTCAAAACGGAACACTATACAACCGTATAGGACGACAGTATTCTATAGGGGTGGGAATAAAATAAATAATAAATTTCAGCGACCAGACCGTAATTTAAACAATTCGTAATTGAAGGCCAGGGGCCCACACTTTTTTTCGATCTTCCGGTTCGGTCTTTGACTGTACCTTTGTATAAGTACCCTGATAGCGTTTCAGGGGCGGAATTCGGCGAAATCGCCGGAAAAATTCCAATTTCCGCGCGGAAAATCGGTCAATTAGCCAATATGAAAACTGGGCCGCGGTCACCGGTAGAATTGTGTAAATATATTTTGAAATGAGCGCATATTGGAGCCGAGCCAGATGTTTTGCCCCCGTAGATTTGGGGATAAGCACCTCAACCGGATTCGAAGCGGCGGCGCCATAACTAAAGTTTTATTTTTCGCCGCCCAGTTCAACCTTCAACTCCAAGCTTGTTCATTTTTCACGGGTTCAGACCCACCGAATAAATATATTATAATAAAAGAGCCGTCGATATCCCCTATTTATTTGCCGAGAGGCCCGAACTGGAGTCACACCATGAAATGGAGGCCACTGATTCGAGAGCCCCACGGAAAATTCCAAAGCAATATTCGTGGTAATTTTCATTAAATATTGAATAAAACTAGGGGAGGAAATATCCGGAAATACTTTCAGTGTTTATGGAAGATCACGTGGAAGAACCCGACTCAAAAGAATCGACTTGAACAGAAAATTTGGACTCTTAAGGCCGTTACTAAAACGGACATCGAAATTGACCTCAAGTAACAAACTGACAATGCGATACTCAAACCGACATACCAGAGATTTCCTTAATACTCCCCGGTATGTTTCTAACCGCACAATCCATAACGACCTCAACATACCGACAGTCGACCAAGTCACAAAATCCCGGTTCCCCAAGTTCCACTCCCGCCCCTTTCTCCTCATCCCAATCCACTCCTGTTCAGTCCCTTTTCCTCCCCTACCCGTCCATTATCCCCCCAACAGGACGGCTTAAACGCCCCACCGGCCCAGAGAGAGATCACCTCCTCGGACAGTAGTTAAATCGTGTCAAAATGCGCCGTCATCGGGGGGGTGGTTTCTTTATCGAGACAAAGACGTGAAAAATATACACCTATCAATTGTACTTATAACTGTAAAGTTGAATCGGGAAGACCATCCCTGGTACATTTAGAGTGTCTCATAAGCCCAGTGTGGTTGATCTTCGGTCGCCGCTTTATACCCCCCCCCCCCCACTGTGATTTATTTAAAAACTTTCCCATAAATTGGATTTTCGTGTTTTAAAGTGACCGCCGGCGTTACACGAGGTACTTGTCGGCCCTGCGTACCCCTACAGAGAATTGTCTTTTTGTAAAAAGATCGCGTCGCCAATTTAAATGTTAATGATACTCTCAAAAAGAAAAAAAAAAAAAACCGTCGATACATATGCATGCCTTTCAGGGTGGCCTTTCGGCCGTTGCGAACCCGTCGTTAGCCCCATCGTCCCATTGTCATGGAGACCGGCGTCCTATATATATATATATATATACGCCCTATTTGGTTTTCGCAAATTGTTTCATATTCATCGAGGATCGATTACAATATTCATTGGTCGGCTCGATTCCGCTCTTTCGATTTATTTCCGTCGCATTTTCAAGGGGCCGGGGTTTGCGAAGCGCTTGTCAAATTGTAAATATGAAAAAAGGTCGAAATATGAATTTCCGTTTCGGCCCCAACACAAAACCGGCCGACATGAAGCTACACTTACCGTATAAAATACGATTGGCCGGTTTCCAAATTCGGTGTGGAAAAAACCTTTTTCGGAAGAGAAAAGACGGAATGCGTATACCCGAGTGGGGGGGGTTTTATATGTTCCATACATACGTTTGTGTGTGTGTGCGTTTATGAATCGAATGCATACAATAATTCCACACCATATCTAGGACGCGGCTCGGTTTCTGCAATACAAATTAATTCTCAACAGAATGGACTTATTACCGACGACCTGTACCGGCGATGAACTAACTGCAGTGCTTATACGGTGCGCGTCGACTGTTGCAATTATGCGGTGTGCACTGACCTAGATTCTCCTGGCCGTGTTGGGCCTAGGCCAAACTAGGCGACGTTCCAAACCCGCCGGCACTAATATTTGGATCGAAAACCGTACAACGTGAAGTGTCGGGTTTCAGTCTTGATGCGCCGCTTTCGGGCCACTAATGAAAAGTCTACAAATCGCACGGTGTACAGTAGAATGTGTACTTGTAAACCAATTTCTGAACAATTAATTTTTTCAATTTGCTCGTGGGGGGGGGGGCGCTCTCTTTACTTGTGCCGTACATGGGCACAGCTGTAGGTCGGCATCCAAATACGGAATGGACCTAGTTACGGGTCGGAGGATGTTACGTCGATAAATGGAAATGGAAAGGTGAACGGGGCTGACGGGGCAATGTGCCCGATCACTTGGCACGGTTCTGTCCTCGCTCTAAAATATCACGTCGGCAACTAAATAATTGCGGATTCATCTCATCTTCGGGCGTCTGCGCCCTTCACGTCGTCCATTTTTTTTTGGTACATTTCAGAATACTCTCCTATAGGTCTGAAGATGTTAAAAAATATGTAAAAATACAAATAACGCCGACCGTTGCCGACCCAATAATTCGGTTCTATTTCTAATTTCTGTTAAATGTAAACCCTCTTCTTCTGTCGGGCCTAAATGGCGATTCCTAGCGCCGTCAAATTACCGAATACCCGAAATGAACGCTCATTGTATTCAATACACTTCATTAGTATATTAATACCGATACCGATAGAGTAAGTGGGCGAGAGTACCCGATAAAGTTCTAAGGGAAGCCTACCCCCGGCAAATATTGTCCGAACCCTTCAAAGAACCTCCGCATCTCGGCAGGAATTCAATCACGAAATTATTTTGAATATTAACTCCGGGTTGATGGTGGAATGGGGGCCGCGGGGTATTGGGGAGGGGTTCAGCCATCTCCAACCAATTTGTATTAGCCGATTGGGCCCCCGCCCCCACATCTCCATTTAATATACCCCCAATCCATATTAATATCTTATTTGTGAATGAATACCTAATTATTCTCCGAGTTATTGCTCTGGACAAATAACGGGCCGTTTACCCCCCCGCCGGACTATTCATACGCTGAAACTAAATTAATAACGGCTTAGAACGTTCGGCCGATAACTACAAAACCGTCCCACATATGTAGACATCTAAGCGCTAACAAATTCAATGTTAATTACCACTCTTAAGTCGAGCCCAGGACTGGAGTACACTTTATGTTAAACTTTGTTTAAACTAATCAGGCTAAATGTTTTTCGAAATATATAGGCAATTTTCATTTCTATAAAACACACAGGTGACGCGGACCTTCCGCGTGTATATATATATATATATACACCGAATATACCGAAATTGTTTCGTTAGGGAGACGTTGGCCGGAGGGGATGGTTGTTGGTGGGGGGGGGGGTGGTGGTGGTGAAGGGGGTTGGCCATAGGCATAAATCAGAATGTCCCGGGTGTTATATCATAGGCGTAGACATGATTAATAGTAGAGCCGCTGTACCACCGGGCACATGCCTAAACACTGCCCACTGTTCACATAAAAGGGGCGGTCGTAATTCTAGTCCCATCGCCCACCGATGCGGAAAATGAACATTTTTCGAACGAAATATTTACGAGCGCTACAGAAATACTTCCATTCGATGTTTAAATAAATTGCTAGCCGTTCTTATATTCCCTAGAGGTACTTTAACATACCTGTTTTGTGGTCTGTTAGGGGTCTGGAATATGCGTAAGGTTGTGGTGTTTCCGTCTCCTCTCGCCGGTTTGGTCTTTGGCCGGACCGTTTTCGGCCGCCTTCGCCGTCTTCAGTAGCGCTGTGTCAGTCAATACGAGTTGGACAGTACAAGTGAAAGTGTACGAACACGGTATCAACTATTTCATTCAATTTCTCGTTGACTTAGACTGGACATCTTCTCGGGGAAATACAATTTAAAAATGTTGAAACGAGGGGTTTTTTTTAGTTCCAAAGCCTTTCAAAGCGCCCAATGTACAACCCCCCAGAGAAGTGTTCGATATGTGTCAATACCGAAGTGATATACCGGCCGGCCGAGTCATTAAACAGTGAATAAGGCGATATAACGCATTAAATACGAGTTTGGACTTTATTGAAAGCGGATCTGGAGCCGGTGCCGGGAGGTGATTACCGGCTAAATTAGCGGCGTTAAAACTTGACCATTCCCAACAGCCTTTTAACCGAAACCCGATAAAAGAAGGAAAGAAAAAGCCTTTTATTCTTTATTACTTCTTCTTTTACTTTTTGTTGCCTCAACCACCCGCCCCCTCCTCCTCAAACCCCACGGTTTTCAAATTTATAGCCGGTCTCATTGAAAGGGGATGCCGCTTAACTTTCTATTGTTTCGCAGAGAAATTCTCGCGCCCCCCTCTCTCACGCCGACCGGTTATTATTAAATAGGATTTCTAATTAAAGTTAATCGTCACAATGGAAGAGTTCTTTTCGCCCCCGATAAATGGAATATAAAGCAGTAACCGTTCACCGATCGGTGGCATCACAATAGATGTATCGATGTAATTGTACAACGCTTCGACATACAGTCTCTGGATTACCAATAACAGTGACATACACTGACATGATGACGATCCACGAAATCGGTCTACGCTAGACCGGAATCGCCGAATGGAGACAGAATACCCAACCATAAACGGATATCATTAACGTGCTAGACCGATTTCGGCCGCTCGCCACCTTCAGTAGCGCTGTGTCAGTCACTGTCGGCACTTTGGATGTAAAAAAAATCTCAAACCCCCCCCCGTCAACACAAAGAAGACAAACCATACGCCCTAAAACACAGTTAATGAGATGGCACAATAAAAGTGCCGACAGTGACTAACACAGCGCTACTGAAGATGGCGAGCCGCCGAAACCGGTCTAGCAAAACGACCAGACCGGCGAGAGGAGACAGAAACACCACGAACCTACGCATATTCCAACCCCCGCAGACCACAAAACAGGTATATTAAACTGGATATCGTTAATATTCCATACCTGCCCCCCCAATTAATATAATAGATGGAAATAATTGCGCAATTAATTGAGTGACTGGAGTGAGTGTAATGCGTGTTCAAGAGTTATTCGCATGGTAATTTTCTCGATTACTATATTTAGTAATGTACAAATAACGCATAAAATTAAGCCCTGAGTTCGGGTCCCCTTTTCAATTACACGTTAAATCGGAAAAGAAATCCTCAAACTGTCAATATCTTATTACTTACTCAAATATTTTATATGCAGTAAGAAAAAAACTGTAGAAACACATTACCTTATATTATAAACAAGCCTTTTCAATCAAAATTTAAGTAAATTCTTCCGTTCTGCTCGTTGCACGCTGAAAGTTTGCATACACCCCCAACCCCCACCCAAAACTTCTTTCACAGGTATATTTCCAAGGTATAATCTGCGGATTGTGGTGGATTGTGATGGGATTGGGCTTGGTGGTGTGTGTGTGTCGGGGGTTGGAGGAATCATCCCTTGGAACGGTTTCGAAGGTTTTCTTGGCCCGGCGGTATGTTTGGTTTTACCGCCTATTGGCCGATTCCCCGAACGGAAATTCCGCCCCCCAACCCCCACCCCGGAAAGCCCCTGTTTGTTTTCAATTCGCCCATAGACAAACATTAGTGTTCATTCGGTCTCATGAATCATTCATCGGGTACCGATAAAGCGGTATGTGCGGCGCGAGCGGTCGGCGGTCGCAGCCCAACGCTTTTCAGTTTAAAACCAGTTTTCCAGTTGGAGCAAAGCCCTCTCTCTCTCTCTCTCTCACCTCGACAATCCCCCGCCCGGCTGAAAAATATATATCTTCGTCTTTCAACCTCCCCGTAATTTAGTTATTATTAGAGAACCGGGAAAGATGAGGCTTCGTACAGTCGTGAAGAATCATCACGGTACACTCGGTAACCCTCTGATTTTAGCGGATTTTCAATCTCCATTTTAATGGACGGGTAAAAGAGGAAAGGACTGAACAGGAGTGGATTGGGATGAGGAGAAATGGGGGGAGTGGAATTTAAGGAAGCGGGATTTTGCGACTCCGTCGACTGTCGGGGTATGTTGAGGTCATTATGGATTGTGCGTTTAGAAACATACCCGGGGGGACTTTTGATTGGAATCTCTGGATGCGAGCGATGTTGGATATCTTGGTGGAACCCCATAGCTCAATACCGTATGTCAATGTCGGTTTGAGTATCGTTTTGTAAATATTTAGTTTGTTACTTGAGGTCAATTTCGATGTCCGTTTTAGTAATGGCCTTAAGTGTCCAAATTTTCTGTTTAAGTCGATTCTTTTGAGTCGGGCGTTGGGAAGATCCCAGGCCCTGTAGTCCGAGGTATTTTTTATTTAAATCAAGTTACCGGAGAGTAGATCGAGACTGGGTTTTTTTGAATCCGTTATCAATGTACGACGCTACGCGTAATACGAACTTTTCAATCGAAAACTTTGAGGAAAACCGACAAATCTGAAAGTGGCGAACGCCGGAAGCCGAAGTAAGTTTCTTCGCCTCGGTATAAAAAGTAGTTGGGCTGAGGCTCAGAGGTCTCTAACAACTGTCGGTCTTTAAATGAGTTTTAATCGTTTCCCGAAAGCTCCCCTTTGGTGGGGCGGGGGGGGGGTAAGGTCGCACCCGGGATTATCCGACTGCGGTAATAATTCCGGGCAATAACCGATTTGCAGGGCGGATTTCACTAAACTAAAAAAAGATGTCTGGCGTTGGGCGTTAACGCTCACCGGTGGCCGGGGAATCAATTACAGTGGGGTAACTGGGTTTCATGGCAGGTTTGGGGGGACGCTTTCGAAAACCGCAGTTATAGCTGCCGATAAACCTTAATGGCTTTCTCAAAGTCGGTTTTCTTCAATCCCCCCCATTATATAGGCGCTTAACGGGGGGCCGTTCTACTTCTCATTGCTGCTCTTTCGACTGTTTTCGCTGTTTGAAACAATTATAAAATTCGTTAAAGGAGGACGGTACCAGTCGGTGTACCAACTGGATGGAGGAAGTGGGCTTGCCAAAGGTACACGATTTTTATTTTTTTTTTTTAATTTGATTCTCTCTCTCTGCCCGAGAGAGAATAGCGGTGTAGGTTCCTCCACTTCGAGGGCCCAGTCTTCAGTTTCATCCTCTCAATGCGAGTCCCGGAAAGTCCACCTCCGGGTGGTGGGAAAACCCTCATCCAACCCTAATTTTATAACAATAAAAATCGAACTGTAATTATTGGACACAACAAGATTTTTTCCCCCTACGGTTTGACATTAGCTATCGCAAACGGTAAATTACCCGTCAAAGGGTATCGAATGTACATATTCGATGACCGGAATTCATTAATTGGGTTAAATAAAGACCTGTACACACATATTTGCAGTAAACTATACGTCGGACATATTAAATAATACCGACGAATCATCTCCGGCCAATATTATTTGGCCGGCTACGGTAAAGTCCTATTTCCAATATTACAGAACGCCGGTCGACTGCGATCATAATTCGGGCCAGAATCTTTTTTAATTATCGGGCCCGGCCTTTGTACTGCACAATTTCGACCGGCCCTTTGTGCCGGCTGGTCAAAGGGTGCCGACCGAAAATTCATATCTGCCGATCGCCTCCTAGTGACGAGGCCCTTCCGTGAAAACCCAGCCCTAGATCCACATTTTTTCGGGTAGAAAACCATTTTGTCTTATGTCTTAGGTCTGAACATCGATCTTGTCTACTGAAAATTTCAATAGGTAGTCACACACACATTATAGTCCTAAGGTATACAGATTACGGCTGGCCGCTAATATAGCACTGTTGTTTCAAGGAAAACGCTGCTTAAAATTACTGCTAAAATCACTGTTCACTGTTTGTCGAGCGGTGAAAATGGTAACGAAAATCGAGTGACGAATTTACCAGAAATGCACTGAACGGAACAATTGTTATACAGCGGGTTATACAACCGGTTACCAAATTCGAGACCCGATATATAGCGCTGAAGGGATAAAAATTATAAATGTAATAACGAAAACGCTCTCAAAGCGGCGTCGTCGCGCCAAGACGGAACGACGCCGGGCCTATCGATTGCGCAACAAATTCATTAACTGCTTAAAAACAACTCGCCTATATACACGTAATACAGCCGATTGCGTAAGCGGAATCGGTCGGTAACTTTATCCCGTAGCCGGCCGGAGAGCGTGGCTTACAGGATGTAAGCCCCGTAATACAATATATTGGGCGAAGACCAATTTTATAAAATCGTTGAAACAATTTGAATATAAGTATCTTGCAGTGCAGGAATTACTTGGAACCTTGACTGGGAACGTCAGTAGTATGAGGAATACTAGTACAAGACATACATATCAAGGATATGTTGTTCTGTAGTGCTTTAGAAAAAGCTACTGCACGCGAAACGTTACGCAGCTTTACAAAATGTAGTAGACGAAGTCATTTAGTTTTTTTAACGGTACATCTGTAAAATTCTATAGAACAAGAGGCAGGTGAAGAGGTGAAAGAGCCTGTCGACAATCTATCTAATAAATAGATTATATTTCCTGTTATTAGATAAGATTGGCCGAATAAGGTCCATTCGGAGTAATTACAGTAATTTATTATTTGAATTGAAAGCGTTACCGTTATTCCTTTGATACTACTGTAGCGGTGGTACCGCCGCACTCGTGTTTGACCTGTAATTAGGCCACATCGAATCCACCTTCCAATCTTCCCTAATTTACTCATCATCTATGTACACCGCCTGACGTTATCGTCGTTTCCTTCCCGTCACAACTACTGTTTATATTACAATTCTTGAGCCGTAGATTGTAGATGCAGAATCGATGGAATCGCTACCGAAGACCGGAGAGCACCTCGCCTTTGGGTGAAAAATCACTCGAACCTAATTTTATATTATTAGAAATTATTCGCGTTCGATTTTGAATATTTGAATCCAGGAGCTGAACGTTCAAACGTTACAAAATTACACCCCCCAAACGCCGAACTATAACAGCGCGAGATTCGCATTAAATTCAAGAGGCCTCGAGGATTCCAGATTGAGATACCGCGCCCATTTAAAAGCATAAACTGCGCTTCATGTTGTAGCCATTTATCTTTTTTTTTTTTTGTCTAGATAATGGCTAATACGCACGTCGGACGCGCTTCTCGTTTTATTCGGATCCCGTTCCGTCGGCGTAAAAAAGAACCGTTTAAGACGCCTCGGTATAATTTTCTACCAGCCATCACGAAGTCGGTGGGTTGAGAGTGCGGATCGGTAACCGAATTATTGAAATCGGAACCCACAATCATAAGAATCTTACCGGTTCTCTTGACGGTTAAAAACCCCATTCTTAGGCATTTACCGTTATTACGCAATATAAATTGTGTGTACAATTGATATTGAACATTTATTTTTAATGTCACTCTGAAATCGTAAATTTGGACTTGTTGAAACCTCTTTTGAAAAGGACATCAAAACTGACAGTATATAAAGGTATACTAAAACCGACACCGACATACGGAATAGAACTATGCTGGGTTACGCCAAGAAATCCGACATCGCTCGCATCCAAACATTCCAGTCAAAAGTCCTTCTTAACATACTTAATGCTCCCCAGGGTATGTTTCTAACCGAACAATCCATAATGACCTCAACATAACGCTTCCTTAAATTCCTTCCATTCCCGCCTCTCTCCACATCCAAATCCACTCGTTCAGTCCCTTTCCTCTTCTACCTTTTGGCTTAAACGCCACTGGCCAAGGGACTTTCTGTAGGCCGGATACAGGTCCAAAGTACCGTCACTAAGGACGACGTCTTTATCGAGTGAAACAAGTGAAACTAATCAAACAGACCGCAATTGTACCCACAACTGGCATATAGTTGATTGTACAATAAATAAAGTACAATAAATAATTACACACTTTACACTGTAAATAAATTAACTTCATTCGCCTCATTCTATGGTGCTGCGCGGGTGTGAAAGTGTGTTTGTGGACTTAACCCCCTGTTAATTCTGTGGGGGAGCGGCAGGTCCTGCAGGAGGTGAGAGCCCCACCTGTTTGCCTTAATCAGAAACCACCCTCTGTCCAATCAATGCACACACTACCAGTCGTTTGATTTCCCTCCCCCGGGTTCCCAAAATCCACCCTGTACACGGGCGGAGGGGGGGGGGTGTAGTGTACCACACCCCTAATACGGGTACACCAGGACAACTTCTTTCCCAGATTTAGCCTTCCGATACGCGTTTTCATTCAATCTTTGGTTTCACACGGACAGACACTACAAATATAAACTGTACGTAAAATCCACCAATTTCCGATTGGGGATGGTTGGAAAGGGATATGTGAAATCTCGAGCGAAAATTTTTTTTTTAAAACCATATTTATTGTACAATCGATAAAGACGCCATCCAGTGATGGTACTTTTGACCTGTATTCTGGGCCTACAGAAAGTCTCTAGGACGGTGGCGTTTAAGATAATGGATGGGTAGAAGAGGAAAGGGACTGAACACGAGTGGATTTGGATGTGGAGAGAGGCGGGAATGGAATTTTGAGGAAGCGTTATGTTGAGGTCATTATGGATTGTTCGGTTAGAAACATACCCAGTGGGGGAGGATTAAGGATGGTACGAAGGACTTTGACTGGAATGTTTGGATGGGAGCGATGTTGGATTTCTTGGCGTAACCCAGCATAGTTCTATTCCGTATGTCCGTGTCGGTTTTAGTATACCTCTTTATATACTGTCAGTTTTGATGTCCTTTTAAAAAGAGGCCTCGACAGTCCATAAAGTGAATACAGGCAAATAAATATACTTCATTTTGCTATGAATATAAATTACGATTGTTACGTGCATTCCGTCCGACGGGACAAGAGTTTGACCGGATTTTGGCTGGAATAATTTTCCACCTTGAATAATACGCGTTTTATATATATGAAAGGGGCGTCGAAAAGCTATAAATCTTCATTCCGCGCAGAAAGTAGATTTTCCACGATGTACTTAACCGGTGACCGGCAGAGGACCGTAAATATTGGCCGTCGGTAAACAGCGATAAAAATAAATAAGGTTAATAATTTAATAAACGATTCCGTCTATTTGTTGGCGGAGTTTTTAGATGCCGACTTCTTAAATTTCCCGCTGCTGTAAACACAGGTAAAAAGGCCCAGATTTACGGCTTCAATTAACACGATTGCCCCGGCTATTCCTTTATTCCCGTCTGCGATCTTTCCTCTTCTGTATTCGTCACGTTTGTTTTAATCAACGTCGGCTTCCAAACTGTTCGTTCGCGAAATTCAATATTTGCGCCCCCCCCCCCTACAACTATTGAACTCCTACTGGAGATGGCGAGAAGCCGAAATCCCGTGTCCAGCCCAGGAGCGACAGAGCAAGTGGAAGATCGCAAGAAAGTTTGGCAAACGTTCATGGACCGATTTCGTCATTTCTGTTGTGTTTCTTTCTGTCTATTCTTCATAGAAAAGCGTACCAATAAATAGACGGGAGTTCTATAACTCCCTATAACCAGATTACCTCCCGGTTCTACGTGTATTTTCCAATTAAAACGCGAAGACGAGCCGGGCACGGTCGGGTCAATGGAAGTCGACCCCCAGGGGGGTGGGGGGGGGGGGGGGTTTCCTCAAAGAGGACACCAAAATGTCATCAACATGTTAATTTTGCCCCGCGGCAGCAAAATACAAATAATAAATTCATAGAGTTTATTACGCTTTGAGCATTTACGATACACGGCCCCCCGCCCCCGCCCCCTCCTCTTAGGGTCTTCCGGAGATACTTTCCCCTTCGGGATGTTCGTCCTGGACGGGCGGCTGGTTCAAAAAAAAACCAGTTCAAATACGAATAAATACCAATGTTAGGGACCGGCGGAATTGTTTTTTAATAGCCTTGTCAGAATTAAATGAAACGCGAATAAGGAAGAGACAATGCCGGGACTTAATGTGGCCGGAGTTCGGATCGCCCGTTTCAAATCTAAATCGTCCGATAGAAACTTAATAGCGCCCCACCTAATCACCTCCAATTCGATATAATGGGAGAGGCTCTTTATTAAATGAAACCTTTATAAATGTTGTAAAACGTTATTTCCCAACCCCCCCCCACCACCCCAACCTAATGCCTCCAACCGAGATTAATATCGGCGGGATACAAAAATAATTAAAACAAAGCGTATATCAAAGGCCATTTATTTGAAATTAAATTATTCGTTCGATACTAATTGTAGGCTAATTTGGATTTTGCCAATGTTCCATACCTGTTAACCATAATTTCACAAATGCACTGGTACTACCTGTTTTATTCTCAAAACAGCCTATTTACATACACTCGTTCCTCATTCAAAACACAAAAAACATTCAAAACTATACACACACAGACTATAGTCCTAAGGTATATAGATTATGGCTGGCTGCAATATTGTTTCAAGGAAAACGCATTTGAGCGTACATAATTACAATTGTATATAGGAGAGTAACACATAAAATTACCGCTAATTATTATTAAAGAAATAACAAAACTGGAAAAATTACGAAATCACGGAACCACAAATTGCTTCCGAGCCGCATATTTATGTGTATAATAAATTAAATATGGTTCACTGTTTGTCGAGTGGTGAGAATCGTAACGAAAATCGATTGACGAATTTACCAGAAATGCACTGAACGGAACAATTTTTATACCATTGGGTATACACAAACCAATTTGAGAACCAATATAGTGCGGAAGGAATACAAATCGCAGAAGGAAAACTGTAAATTTTCCAAGCCCGAGGCCGAAGTTCTGCCGCTGGACGAAGTACGCAGTGTACGGCGAATCGTATTCCCAAGACTACTATAAATACTTATTTTTTGGTTTTATTTCAGTCATTTCAGTTATTCTCTCTCTCTCCTGGGGTGGCACGTATGAAAATTTTTCTCTAAATATTGGAGAGTTTTGGAGTCGAAGGTTTCTCGGACGACGTTATCGTAGGAGGCGCCCTCCATTCTGCTTTCACAGTTGAAAGATTTATATTTCCAGAAGGTGACGCCCCTACACCCAATTTACCTTAAATGAGGCTCTCCGATGTCAAAAGGGAATCAAAGGGGAAACATTTCACGGCGGCAACATCAAGAAGGCGGTATGAAAGGGGCGGCGAAAGAACGGTGGATTATAAAATATTACAGAATAAACTTTCAAAAAGAAAGTCACACTATGCTCAACTAATTGGCGATTGTACTTAAAATCTAATACTCGGTGACGCGTTTTTACTTTGCAGCATATGCATGGCATGTCGCTTGGCCTTTCAAATATGCGACGTTTCACTTCGCTTTTTCCAGTCGTAAAGTGTCCTATATTTTATTAATTTAATTATTTAACGCGATTTATTGTGATGAATTGAAGCACAGAATCGGGAGAACCGATTCGCTTACACAGTAGCTTCGATTAGTAAGAAAATATGATTGTGTCGAGATTAACGCATTAAGTTTCCAATACGGAGGTATAAGCGATAATTATATACTAATAAAGTTGTAACGAACGATAGAATATAATGATTTTTACGATTTTTTAATGAAGTTTTACGATCGCGCCGGATATGGTCGTCTCAGGACCTCGGTCACGTGTATTATATATCTATCCACTGTACGAGGTCTGTTTTGGGGTTTTTTTAAAAATTACTCATTTATTTAGGAATATATATTTTTTTCCCCTTCAAAGTATTATACACTTGCGCCGACGTTTTTTCCGATCCTCGAAGCGCTTCGAAAATTCGTTTTTAGCGATCTCGTTAAGCTCCGTCTTCGATGCCGTTTTCATCACCCCAATTGTAGCGCAGCGTCGTCCTTTCAGTTGGGCCTTTTTGAGTTTTTTTGAGGTAACGAGAAAAAGTCACAGATTCGGTGAATACGAGCGTTGTTTTTGGCCAAAAATTCGGGCACAAGAAACGATGTCAAGAGCGGGGGCGTTAACAACGGTGCAAAAGTTAATTTTTGTTGTTAAAAAAAAAATAATTAAATCGAACGGCATTGACCGAATCGATATGTTGTTCAAGTCCTCAGCAACTTGTCTAAGGGTGGATTCGACGATTGGCCAATACCAATTTACTAACTTCGTCAATTTTTTTGTCCGTTTTCGACGTTTCAGTCGGCGTTCAAACCGGTCTATAAACCTCCTATTGGAGTTCCCGGGCTGTTTTGTTCCCGTTCGGTTGGATTTCGGCTGTATCACGAATGCGAGTATATTTAGGGCGGCGTTATGAAATCGCGCCGAGTGTGCACGCCGAAGGGTCGATTATTGGTGTACCGCCTCTCGGCTGGCCGGAAGGGATAAGCCGGCGGCGTGGGCGTCAACACTTTCAGCCCTTTCGGCCCTTCCTGTATTTCGGGCCAATTCCGGGTATTCTAATAAGGGGCCAGAGAATAACCGGTCTGTATTGTCGCGTTCTATTTTCGGTACGTGGCCTCTCAGTCGCTGACGGATCGCTACTGAAGATGGTGAGAAACCGAAACTCATACAGCGAACAAAAATCACAACCAATCATAATCGCACGAATGGATTATCGACCTCTTGTAGATTTCATACAGTAAAAAGGAATTTATTTAAATAAATGACAATTTAAGGAAAAATGAATTTACTACACTTAGAGCTATAAACTTTTAGCGCACGAAATCCAATAAATCCAGGACGCCGTCTTTCAACACCAACAATTTTCATATACTAGACGTTTATTGGCGCGAACGCTTTAAAACGAGATTTTATATTCCGCTATTTAAATATAAACATATTTTCAAATTGCCAACCGACATTTAATAATATCGTCGAATGAGAAAAATCGTATTCCCGGTTTAATATTAGAAGGCGACAAAAAGGCGATAAAATTGTCCGCTGAAAATCCCTTTCAAAATAAGTGAAAAGTAAGTGAGCGGCATTTTTACGACCGAGCTGACAATTTGGAAAGATCCAATTTGTTTCCCATTTAATGCTGTGCAACTTAATGGGACTTTTCAAAACTTTGTCCAAACTGCACTTCATAATCAGATCCCGACCGCTCGTAGACTGAACACATATCTCGTTCATCCTAAAGTAATATCCCTTATATGAATCGGCAAAGCTGACGAATTTTTTTAATTATTTTTTTTTTTAACTCTTCCTATAAAAATTCATATCCTATCCACGTGCTCAACAGGATAACTGGGAATTTTATTCTGGGGTCGCTATATCGAGGACGCTAATAGGTGGACTCTAAAATCCTTATCCAACTCAATTTGTCTCCATTGTACACAAATCGATTAATTCTTAACTTGCCAAATTATATGAGAACAGCCCCATTCAATTTTCAAGTAAAACATCTATTATTATCAGTTTGTCCCGAGGAAGACCAGCCCCGGTAATAGATAGTTAGGCACGTTCCTCGTGACTATACCGGTCTACAGTTCCCGATAAAGTCCAAGGTGGCGGGACTTAAAAAATGGGAGAATAGTTGGAGCTCCGCCAGAATGGCTGCAGGCGATAAATTTAAATCGCACAGTTGATTTCGTTTACCTCCTAACTTTGTTCCTCTACTAGCAGTCGTTGTACCCCGACAGACATTGTTGGACGGCTCACCGAAATTACTGTACTTATTACTTATTATATAGTACTATATCGTACCCAGACAGTAATCGCCAGACACAGAGGTGTTCTCGTATACCCCGTGGGCCGATATTACGTGCGCTTAAGACGGTATCAAATAATTACGCGTCTTCGCAGGTACTAAGGGGTACAGTGTACATAGGATCCATTCTTCATTGGACCCAAAAAAAAACCACGTCCAAGAATCAAACGCCTAAGCGGGGTGGATTTCCATTCGATCATCGTAACACTTTAAACTTCACTTAATAGTGTCCCGGTACCGTTAAAGTGTAGGACATGGAAATAATGTTGATTTGTAGGCGGGGAGGGTTGTATGAGGCCGGGAAAACGGGAAAAGTGTGTTTGTGGGGGTGGGCGCCACTATCTCGTCCAACGGACCGAATGTTATTAGGGGGGGGTTGGTCTTGGAACAATATGCAAGTTTATAAGAGTGGTGAGGGTGGTTGGGGGCTATTTTACGCCCCCTCCAGGACAAATTTCACGGTCCCGGGCGCATATAGCGGGGCATAACACTAAAACCGATAGCGGCCCTCCGGTCAAACCGACCTATTTCCCGTATTTTCTCCACTTCTTCGGTACCGTACCCCTCGGTACTATTCTATAGATAGGCCCGGCTATCGGACGATAAAACTGAGTCAAAATCCCGGAAATGAAACTTACATTTTTCTACCCAATGTTATTTCCCTCCGTCTGACGATTAATTCGATACTCTGGCCCTTCCTCCACCGTACTCCATTCAGAACAAGTTTTTCTCCTACCACAGGCCGCTCGTAACCCTAATTTTTGTGCTTTTTTTTCATTTATTGGTATAGTCACAACTACAATTTTTAGATTGTATCTAGTGACAGTGCACTAACTTTACACTGACGGTGAAAGTTGTCGAATTGAGGGATCGGAATTGAAGGATTTATACCGGGAAGCTGCCAAATACTTTTTTAGCACATCGGGAAAATAAAGGACCCTCTATAGAGACGACAACAATGGGGTGTAAAACTGTTAATGTTTTTAGTTTTTCCTAAGGCTTTTCTATACTGTTACATTTTGGCGCCTTTTCCTTAAATCAGATTTAGATGCGTCTGAAGAAACTCTGAAGAAAATCAACTTCAGCCCGAGGAGGTGATCTCTCTGGGCCGGTTGGGGCGTTTAGTCGTCCCTTTTGGGGGGGGGGGGGATAATGGATAAGTAAGAGAGGAAAGGGACTGAACGAGTGGATTTGGATGTGGAGAGAGGCGGGAATGGAATTTTGAGGAAGCGTTATGTTGAGGTCATTATGGATTGTTCGGTTAGAAACATATCCGGGGGCATTAAGGGTGGTATGCGAAGGACTTTTGATTGAATCTCTGGATGCGAGCAATGTCGGATGTCTTGGTGGAACCCTACAGCTCTATATATATTGTCAGTTTGTTACTTAAGGTCAATTTCGATGTACGTTTTAGTAATGGCCTTAAGAGTCCAAATTTTCTGTTTAAGTCAATTCTTTTGAGTCGGGTTTTCTTTTCTCGTTGGTAGCAGTTCGGGGTGTGGGTGGGGAGGGAGGTTTGCTTGAAGCCTGTAAAGTGGAAACGCGTTGAACAGAAATGTGAATACATCAAAAATACATTCGCCCGTCACGTCTAGCCCAAGCTAGATCGTTTTGCGCTTTCCGCCACCGTCTCATTGTGTAGAATTCGGGACAGTGATACACGGCGATGGAAATTTATTCATCTTGCCGAAATTAACACAACAATGCAGTTTAGAAAGACCGCAGAGACATGTCCCACTGTTAATATAAGACGTGAAATGAAACGAGCTATTATGTAATTCAGGAATTTACAACCAATAGAGAAAAGGGCTAAATTCGTCCGGGACCTTGGGACGACCTAACGTTGTCTATTTCATGTAGCCGGATCCGCCGTCTACAGCGAAAACTGTGACACTAACGATGCCATTTGTCTAGTTTCGAACAGGGAAACTTCGTAGTACAATGTCGACAAACGGACACTCGTTACGGCCGCGGCATACAAACATTTTCATCGTTTTACACATTTCGGTACGGATGTCGTTCGTTATTCTGTCGATTCAACTTCGTCCATTGTTCGCATATCCTTCCTGTGCACGAATACGCTGTCGGCATCTTGCAAGGTCGTCATTGAAAATTGAAAGAAAATACGGAGTTTGTACAAAAGCTGAAACGACAACGTGGCTCGCCAACGATCAATTACTTAATTGAAGCTCGAACAAAGGTAATTTCGGTAAATGTAAGGGGAATTTAGAAGCTCCTCCCGTTTACAGTATAAGTCGAACTGAAATTAGTAAGTTGATGGAAATCTAATCACGTCCAAGAGAGAGAGAGAGAGTCACGTGTCGGTTTAATCACTGAGCTTCACAACCCACGCAATTTTCACCCTCCGGGGACATAACTGGGAACAATTCCGAACTGAGTCGACAGCAGGAATCGGCCTAAATATGTCGACGCAGATATACAAACTCCGCTGTTATTATAATTTCCGTACAGAATTATGGAAAGTATTTGCGCCCGAGCGCCCCTAGAGCAGCGCCAGGCGGAATTCTACTGAAGACGGCGAGAAGCCTGTCCCGACAATTCCTCTATTTGTATTCAAGGAAATAAGCGTTTGATGTAAAACAGTATTATATCTTGAAATCTGATTACTGGGTCGGTTCTGCGGCCAAATGAGGGTGCCGAAGTGCGTCGAATAAACCGTGAATTTGTTACGCCGTCGTAGAGTCGTCCGATAATTTATTGGCGGAGGGTGGACAAAAAAAAATAAAAAAAAAAAAAATAATACTCGGAGAGGTCGAGGCGCCATTCTATCCATTTCCATTTTATGAGGCATGTTTCAAGCCGGTACGGATTCGGTTTTTGTCCGCTCAACGTCGGTATTTTGTCACCGTTCAAATGCAGGCTCCTCCTCTAATCCTCATCCTCCTCCTCATCCTATTTCTTATTATACAGAGGGGTCCGAAAATATGTATCCACCGTGTTTAAAAGTCCATAACTTGCAAACTGATTGACGGAGTTGTGTCTCATTTTTGGTACAAGTTATATAGTTTGTAGTTCCGGTGATCGCAATTAATTGAACTCTAATATTATTAACGGCCACTATTTGCACCAATGCCTATTATTATAGTACAAGTACGAGTTTATTTCTTGGAGTTTTACATTTTTATATTCAGACACGATCAGTGTAAAACGCCGCCGAATCATGTTTTTTTTTTCGCGACGTTTAACGACTAGAAATTGAGACAATGAATGGAATTAAAATACGGGCCAAAGTCCCGAAATATTTTCTCGCAAAGATTTACCCCTGGCCGAAGTTAAACAGGAGGACTGGGATAAATTCCTGCCGCTGTTATTATTCATTCCGCTTATTATTTATTCTGGAATATTTCGTCCGGTTTCCAATCCAACCCCCAACCCCCGATTCCCAATCAAACACCTCCCGGACGGGAAATTTTCTTCCCGGTAAAGTTGTTATTTTATTCTGAGAGAAATATCTCCCAACTTAAATATCCGGGCCCAACTTTACCGCGGCCGCTCTCGTCGTCGACTTTGCTATTCGTGAACTTTAAATTACATTTGGACCGAGGCCCAATTACGTGTCGCCACGTCCGATATATATATATATATATATATATATATATATATATATATATATATATATATATATACTTGCGCTTGACACTTGACAATTTTGAGTTTTGACGGTATCGAAACTACTCGGTCATTTTTTCGGTTCCGCCCGAAATTAAACGAAGGTTGGGTGAAATCAGTGTCGGTTTGTGTACGCAATTAAATTTTTATTGTATCGTTGAAACGTTTACATTGGACTTAAACTACTTTTAAGGCGGACCCTTCATTCTTTGGTGCAGATCGAGACGTCCTTCAACCTTGGATCGGCTGGAAAATCAGAAAGGAACAGAACATGACAGATTAAATATTTAATTTTTTTTTCGTAAAATGGAATATTAAACGGGTCGATTAAACAGTAGGCTGAATATTAATAATAGTCTTGGAATAAGAATATTTGTTTTGCCTGCACTATACAATTGGCTTCAGTCGACTTTTATGATTTTGAAATTGTTTAAATTCGTATTCAGAAACTTGAAGCGCAAAGTGGTCTTTGAGCGGGATTATCAGTCTTATATACAGAAAATTAGGACTGCTAAGTCCTATATTGGATAACGAGCTTATAATTTATAAAACGACATTAAAATACACGTGGATATACTGGAATTATTCACGAATTCAACAAACTGTATTACTCAATTTTAAGAATTTTCAAGTTGCGAAATCGGTAATTATAATAAGCACTGACTACAGTAATACTGTAATATATTAATAAAATAGACCGGAACTGTCCTTCTTTCAGGACGTAATACTTAAAATGACGTCCGCCACAGTGACAATCGCTGATGACCTCAATAGTCAAATTCATATTTTCAACCTGTTCTCCCCGAGAGGACGGAATAGAACGTCAAATCTATTTAACGGAAACTGTTAATTTACCGTTGATTTTGCTAAGGATCCAACCCATGAAGTGCATAACGTCGGTGTTGACGCCAGGATCTGATCCTGCGCAGGCCCTGCCGAAGGACACAATACCGACCAGCGTGAAACGGTTCGTCTCCGGGTCCAGCCAGACTACAGGTCCTCCAGAATCGCCCTAATAACATGACAACAACAATTATTTCATTACATACACACACACACATATATAAAGCTAGGTTCTACCTAAAAATACAATAACGTTAAGAGGGAAAACGTACTTGTTATTTGCGGAACTGTCGGAAAAAAAATTGTGAGAATAATAATAAGCAGTATATATCGGTCTGACAACTAAGTTATCGAGGATTAAGTCTTCAGATATGTTTATTATTCGGTACAGTACGAAAAATTCAGTAGCGAACCTGCCCCGATCCGTTCAACAGTGTCTCTGTTTTGACGTTTCGTTTTCTTTTTTTTTTTTAACTTTATCTATTGTACAATCAACTGTACGCCAGTTATGGGTACAATTACGGTTTGTTTGATCAGTTTCACTCGTTAAAGACGCCGTCCAGCGACGGTACTTTTGACCTGGGAGTGGACGAGTGGATTTGGATGTGGAGAGAGGCTGGAATTGAATTTAAGGAAGGGTGTTTTTGCGGGGTACGTTGAGGTCAACGTATGGATTGTTCGGTTGGAAACCTACCCCCGGGGGTGGGAGGGGGGGGGCTTAAGGAAGGTACGAAGGACTTTTGACTGGAATATTTGGATGGGAGCGATGTCGGATTTCTTGGCGGAACCCGGCATAGTTCTATTCCGCATGGCATTTCGTTAAGAAGCCAAATGTATCCCGTACTTGTATTGAAAACCGTTAAAAACATTTTGGGGCGCAAAAAGGGCTCGATGCACGGATATCCTCAACCGGATTTGGTTACCCCCCCAACTCTTTTAAAAGAAATTAATTTCTTTTAAATAGGAGATTTATCGAATTAATTTTGTAATTAAATTATATAAAACCTGGCAGGAGTCCTTGTTCAGGGAGTAGGTGCAGAACTGATGAACTTCCTGTCGGTTGAGGGCATGCTCGTTGTAATATTTGGCGCAATAGTCGAAACTGACAACCCTAAGATTGACCTTCATCAGGACCTTGGCCTTGTCGCCCCTGTACTCCAGGTCGCCCCAACCTTAGCGAAATCAACAGTACAGAATATAGTTATAATGTAAAATATTTTTTAGTATAAACAGAATATGTTATGTACCTGATCTGAGCCATCCTGATTAGCATTCTTGCACAGTCGCTGTATTGTACACATTTTAAACATGACATAGTAAATCTAGATATTGATAGGTCAGTGCTATTCCCAGTTGTAATGTAAGTTTTAATCTCATACAGAAAATACAGAAAATCTGGATTTTAAACGATTTGTGGGAGGTTGTGTAGTTAGACTTTTTGCCGACAGATCGTGCCACTATCCTACGTGTGAAATTAAGTGTATGTAAGCAATTATAATTTTTTCACTTCGATTAAATACTGTAATTATGCTAGATTATTATTATTATGTTATAAAAAAAACTGTGGAAATAATGAAACTATCGGAAGGCCCACTCTCCTTCTATTTGTATTGACACAAATAGGAGTATGATTTCAATAGAAATTTAATTTCAGTCGCAGACAGTCAGATATAGACCAGAACATATAGAAAAATCAGTATAATAAGACGCTAATCTAATTAGAAAAGTTAATTTCTGTTGCCTTAATTACTGGGCTCAAATATGTTTTATTATTCTATCAATCGGGAGTATGCTCCAGCATTCACTGTGGTTTATTGGGATAACTGCAGACTCCAAAGGTCCCAGTGAAAATATAAATAAATTTGTTTTAGGTTGACAACTAAATAATTGCGGAATTCACCGCAACAAGTGGCGTTGTATATATATTTTTAAGTGCGTCAACATCTTTATCTTTGAAGATAAAGACTTGTTGAAGTGAATTCCGCAATTACTTAGTTGCCGACCGAATATAATAAAGTATTAAATAAAAGTATACAATGTTAACAAACAGAGAGTACTGTTTTATATAATGTTTATGTATGTTGGTATATACTAATTGTGATATATATGAACACTATATTGTTGGAATACGCCTCTGCCCCCTCTCGCCGTATTGGTCTTTGGGCTAGACCGGTTTCGGCCGCTCGCCACCTTCAGTAGCGGTGTTAGTCACTGTCGGCATCCTCACTCGTACTGTGACAGGACACAGTACAAGTACCAAAGTGACTGACACCGCTACTGAAGGTGGCGAGCGGCCGAAACCGGTCTAGCCCAAAGACCGAACCGGCGAGAGGAGTCAGAGGGGTATTCCAACCCATCGCAGACCATTTCTGTCTATTTTAATTTATCACATAAATACGTTATAAGGGAAATCTATCCGATATTTACCCATGACTTTAACGAAATGTCCGACCAGTTGTTTGGCGGTAAACGGAGGCTTTGGCAGGCAAACGGGACTGACGGCCATGTTGAAGGCGATTTTCCTTCGCCTGGTCACGATCAAAGCGATGTCGAACTGCGACGTGTCGTCGTCGTAGCGTTCGTGTTGGATGACCTCGTCGGCCATGTAGATCTTCGTGAACCTCGATTCGGAGGCTGAGGGGAGAAAAGGAAAAAAATGAATTGGGGATATAGGAAACGGCCGAGTAAAATTTAGTGGAAAATAGTGAAATCGAGTTGTACTACCGTCGGCCAGGTTGTGCTCGCCGACCACCACGGCCAATTTGCCAATCTCTTCGCCGAAGGTGCAGTGGGCGGCGGTGATGACGTGGTGCGGCGTGACGACGGCGCCGCCGCAGAACGCGTCGAAACCTCTGTCGCTCGCCCTGACGATTAGCGCCATGAACGGGTACTCGTTCACCTGGGCCTCACGACCGCCGACTATACGCCCCCTCAACTGAAATTCAAATCGCCGGCGTAAAAGAAAAAGAAAAAACCCGCCGTCCACCGAAGTTATTGGCCCCAAAAAGGGACTGAACTTCGGGGAACCGAAATTTGACTGTCGGTATGTTGAGAGGTCACGGTGGATTGTCCGGTCAGAAACATACCCCCGGGGGGGGGGGGAAGCATTAAGGATGGTGCGAAGGACATTCGATTGAAATTTCTGGATGCGAGCGATATCGGATATCTCGGTGGAACCCTACAGCTCTATGCATACTGTCACTTTGTTACTTAAGGTCAATTTCGACGTCCGTTTTAGTAACGGCCTTAAGAGTCCAAAATTTTCTGTTTAAGTCGATTCTTTTGAGTCGGGTGTGGGGGGCATCCACGTGTATCCCAAGATAGCGAATCTGCTGTCGGATGGGATCAGTCATAACCCGCACTTAGGTATAGGCCCAAACGAATATTACGTAGCTTTTAGGAACTCCAGCGAACGGGGTTCCTAAAATTTAATTCCACTCTGGTCCGAAACCTCTTCAGTCCACCAGTTTCTGTCAACACCCACTGAATCGTACATTTTTCTCAGGACGTACTGTACTTTATTGACCGAGCGATATTGTTGTTGTTAACAACCGATGCATTTTTGTATTGAAGACGGTAAAAAGAAGCCGAAACAGAAAATAGTATGGCTCAAAATATAATAGATATTTGTAGTATTATAGTACAACGCTAAGGGTGTCAAGTGGGGGGCTGGCATTTGTGAAAAATTTACTTTCATACTGCCTGGTTCTTAAAAGTTCCCCCACGGTTCAAAAGAAAGGAAATGAGGTCCTTTAAGCCCTCGTAATTGTCTACCGATTCTGGACTTTATCGGATTCAATGGCCTAAATTACGCGATCCAACCGGAAAATAGTAATAATTCCGAGTTCCGATCGCGGAAACATTCGGCTCATTCGTTACTGTATTTTTTCTGTTACTGTTCTGGTTTTCCTTTCCCGTCTTTGAACCTAAACTAGACCGGTTTACGAAGTACTTTCGCGACCGAAGTATGAATTCAATGCTCAGATTTACAGCCTAAATTCAATATATATGTTTTACCGTTTACCTTGTTGGTGATGCCGCAGGTACAATTGGTATTTTTGGCACCGACGAACTGTCCGTCCTCGTCCGAATCAATGGAATAGGAGTCATCCCGTAGGTAGTCGATGCCAATTTGGGCCGAACACTCGGCCAACCAAATAAGTCCGACGGCCAAAAGCAGTTTTAAGCCCACCATTGCTCTGTCACAGATTTAAGACGTTTCAGTTATAGTTCAAATCCGAAAATCGGTTGAGACCGAATAGAAATAGTTGTACTTATTCAAAATTCGAACTGGTGCCGAACAGTTACGCTACGCTAGACTGTATCAATTATATCCAAGTCCGTAAATTTACTTTACAAAATTAACGCCGGTACAAAGTTATCCGGAGAGACTGGCCAACTGAATTTTCACTTACCCAACTGAAGCGAGCAAGTAAATTGGCTCGTAAATCCGAGAAATGGCTATATAAGACCGTAAAATCAAATTGGCAGGTGTTGAGTGACCTCGGCTACAAAATGGCGTTCATCTCAATCAATATTCTACTAACGAATAACGGGGTAAACACTTGTAATTAGACTATTATAATATCGCCAACGTTCGACTGTTAGTACACCGATCGGGGCTTTATACCTGTTTTTTTTTTTCGAACTGAGCCGGATTTTTTCGGACAATATTCCAGACAAGACAAACATTCGCCGTCAACACTTTAATTAGGGCCTATTGAAGTCGGCCCATTGGGAAATATTTGATCGTTATCAATACCGGTTGATAATCAATTAGCGGACTGAAATTCGGTTGGACCTTTTTGTTATTTCTATTGACCAGCTTGTAGGTCAACAGAAATTGGCTAGCTTATATATAGACTAGTTTATATTTCTATAAACTAGCTCGGGGCTGATCACTGAAGACGTGTTCTTTGCCTCGATCGCCAATTTTTCTAGCAAACCGGTCTATTATTTATTATTACGATCCGGGGAAAATACCGTAACAATAAAATGTCGGTTTTAAAATCAACCCGATTACGAGGCAATTTAATTTAATGCCAGAACGCTTTGAAAACTCTCCCTTTAGAACTGCGCATAGAAATCCACGGCTGTGAATTGTATTTCAAGTCGCGTTCAAAAATGTACCAACGGTTCACCACTGGACTTAAAAGGTTGTACCTTATCTAGGGACCCTTACTTGGGAACGTCGGCTTCTTGACGCGACAATGAAGGGCCAAATGTTACTCGGTTACTCCCCGATTGCAGTGACGTTCGTCGCATGTGCAATGAACGGCTGAAGTGCAATGTCAGACTTGAAACAATGCCGTGAATCGACATATAAGTAATTTGTAATTTGTGCGACGCTTTCATTCAAGTTACTACCCAACACAACTTTGTATGAGGGATGAATAGATATCCTTATAGGGATATAGATATAATACATATTTAAAATTCGGATAATTAGGCAGTTCGGTATTGTTTGAAGACGTGTTTTGAAATTCAGTTTGTCTACAATAACATTCTACAGTGTGTGTGTAAATTGTAATTTGGGTATGTAAGAGCCAATAGTGTTTCGTTCAATTTCGTTAAAAACAGAAAAAGGAAATTACACGGACAAAAAAAATAAAGAGAGAAAGGAGAACGTTCAGTGTCCTCCTATTTTCCAGGGAAAACAAGAAAATTGTACTTTAATTCTTTATTTCTTCAGAAAACATATTTATACGGCGGTGCGAATGTATACTTGATCTCTTCAAATCTTGCCGCAGGTTGCGATATCAGTCAAATCGGTAGCAGCTGAAATACAACAAAAATAATTGTTATACAAGCGATTTTTCAGTGTTAAAACGAGTTTTAGGCGCCGACTTTAAAGCGTAACTGTATGGAAATAAATCGGGAGAATATTTTTGAACAAAACTTCCAGTTTCTACAATATTATCGCACTTTGTTTTTAACGCGGACGTTTTAAATTTATCGTTTTATCCGCATAGTTAAATTCCTCAATTCCTCAGTATTCTCGATAAGCGTTTAAGTAGTACCTTATCGGCTAAGGTGTAAGGTTTCTGACAAAAACCGGTCTAGCTTAAGACCAGATTTTGAGGGAGGGGGGTAGTTATTTCAACTCGAAGAGCGTAAATACTCCTCGTTCCATTTGTATATGCGCTTACAGCTTATTTGGTCCTGTATCCAATCGAGGAAGACGGTCACGTCCGTGGCGATCATTGGGAAGTCGAGGCTGCAGCTCACGCTCATCGACACCGCCCCCACCAAAGTGTACCGGTTGGTCTCTGGATCCAGCCATATCAGGCCTCCGCCGGAATCACCCTGATTTTATAAAACAGAAATATAAAAAGAATAAACAAGGTGGTTGAACCGTCCCGATTTTTCATTTGAAAACGAAGTGATTGAAACACTCGAGGTGGACAACCTCCGATGCCCCACAGGACTTATTCGTGTCCTTAAAACAAATTCATCGTTATATTGTATCGCTCTTTTACGGCTAGGAAAGTCCTAGCTTCAAGCGCACCACTAAGGACGCTTTTAGGACTCGCGATCCCTACAGATTAAGATAAAGGTTTCATTTTGACACAAATGCCTACAATGCAGATTCCCTTATTGTTGCCCATGGCGCATAGCTGGTGGCGGTCTTGGACGTTGACGTACGACCGGTTGTAGATGTTCTCGCAGGCGTCCAGTTTCAGGATCTTCAGATCGGTTTTCAGGAGGTAGCGTGAAGGCTCTTCCTGCAGGCCTGTACGGCCCCAACCTGACGGGAAATTTTCTCCGATTATTGATCAGTAACAACGCATATTGATCTTCGACTCTAGAATGAAATTGAGTAGAAAAGAAAATCATACATCCAAGTTATTCGTAGTTTTACACATCTCTAGTAGAATATTCAATCTTAGATCGGTTTCTTTACAAAGAACTACGGAGAACTGTGATAGCCAAAGATGCTTTTTTCAGTATCGTGAAACGATACTTTTCTTTTTTTTTCCCCTTAAATTATAAATAGGAGACGTGCTCGAGTTCTTTCATCCGATTAGCGGCAATAGTTATATTATAGTAAGACCAACCTGTGACCTTTACGAATTTCCCTTCTAGGTCGAGAGGTCCGGTGGGCATGCAAATTGGCAATACCGCCAAATTGAACTCTATCCTGGTCTTCGTGACGAAAATGGCTATGTCGTATTGGAAGAAAAACGATTCGGGGTCGTACAATTCGTGTTGAATCACCTCGTCCACGTCGTAGATCTTGGCGTATTTCGACTCGGTGTCTGCAACGATACCGAAATATTTATTATACAAGAGACACTGTATATATATATATATATATTTATGCTGACGTGGCTGGCACGCCATTGTCAAAACAGGTTTGGTGAAATTCGTTCGGGCGATTTTTCACTAAAAGACGAGCGGGAAAAAATTATTAATGGCTCAATATAATTTTTGTTATGTACGCATCTCGAAATAAATTCAATTCCCGATAATTTTTTGATAAAAAAAACAAAACTTTTGATACCCCTCTCTTTTGATACACCGACATCCTGTACAACTGAATCCTTTCTTCTAGCTCGACTATTTTTTTTTCGTATCCTAAACAATAAGTGTCAGACTCACTTGACTTGGTGTCATGGTCGGCGACCTTGAGGAAGGATTTCCTCTTGTCGGGATAGAGGCAATGGGCAGCGGCGAGGACGTGGTGGTGGGTGAGCAAGTTGCCGCCGCAGTAAGTCGTCATGACTTTGTCCAACATCATAGCGATGCCGACGACGTGCGGGTACTCGTTGATTCCGGTACGCTGACCGTTCACGATCCTGCCGACCGCCTTCGAGGTACAGACGAAATTGAAGGGTTATTTAAGAGAAGCGAATTCGGAAATTCGGCAGTTTGATGGGAGTTTTGGCAGGATACCTTGTTGGTCTGACCGCAGGTGCAGTTGGTCTTCCTCGGTCCCACGAACTGACCGTGCTCGTCCGAGTCCGAGGACGAAGAGGAGTCGCCGAGGCACTGGTGGTGGTACGCCACCAGGACCAGCAGGAGTAACGCTTTCGACTGAACCATGACACCCAACTATAATAATTGAAAACAGTCCTTGAACCTTACTTCATTATAATAAAAAAAACGCGACTAAACAATTTAAAAAATACAGAATCCTAGCCCGGCTTTCGACGAGCTGCAAATTTGAAATTATTGTACAAATACGATTACTGGATGAAAGGAAACATCTATAGTAACGAAGGTAGTATTAAACGAAGAAAATCCCCAATCCAAATTAAAGTTTTCGAAAAACAATTTAAAATTCAAATATTATTTCGAGTAATGATATCATATTTTGATTCTATAACAGACGCTGTCGGTTTGTGATAGCTGAAACGTGAAAGAAACGACCGTGAAGTGATTTTTTTTTTCTGCAATTATTGAGAAGTGATCTAGTGATCTCAAACTAGTCTAGGCTGTAATCTGATGGTAAATAACCTTTAGCAAAAATTGCAGCGTAAAAATAGGATAGCTTACAACTCGTGTCTGTAATTTAAAAAGTTTAGCTAGCGCTGTACTTACCGTTCCAATATCAATTGATGATTTAACCGGCGGGATCGTCTTCTTTATATGGACGTCCCGACCAACCGGCAGTCGGTCCGCAAACCCACGTGTATAAAACCTCGGGCCTCAATTAGCCGGCCTTATTAACGGATAATTATCTCGGAATACGCAAATTGTGGATAATTGCCCCGTTATTGAGAACCCGTTATTAAGAGGATATTTTTTTTCAAATCACAATGTCCAAATTATTCGATATTGTTCGACTGGAATTGACATCGTCAGCAGAAACTGCAAACACTGTTCCAGCCGGTCCTAATCGTCTGGACCTTCGTGTCGAATTCAACATTTAACCGAATTGTAAAAATATCAAGCAATACTAAAGTTAAATTCTCTGGGTCTCCACCAATGGGCCACACTTGTCTTCAGCCTGCTCTGTACACATAAAACTAACTATAGTACGATTTATTATTCTGAAATTACCCTCGTTCAAATTTTAATTATTTCTCAAATCCCTTTTCACGGTATAGAATTTACCGCCAGTGGGGGGTGACATCAAGGGGTAGACAGAGACTCGTGATTTGAGCTTCGCGCTCGTTTACGAAAAGAAATATTAAAATAACAGTGTTGTACACTTTAACTACTTCATGTGCTTACTCAATGGCCATTGAAGATGCAATATCGTTCCAAATCTTGGTACCGAAAATTGGGCTGTCCCTGCACGCCACAAATACGTTTAAATCATATTTAATAACGTCTTTTTTTTCTGAAATTATCGAGTTTTTCATCGAGGAAAATTTTAAAAGAAGAAAAAGTCGTTCTATATATACATTTTTTTAATTCGAATTAAATACAGCGGTTGTAAAACAGATTGCATCGTCAAATAATGGACAGGCGTCGGGCTCTGTTATATTTTCGAACATGTCTGCATTCCCGGTTTCGTTTCTGAAATCAAACGACAGTATTTCTTATGGGTAGACATATTTGTTAGTGTTAGCGCAGTACATGACTGTATATAGAGGGGTCCAAAAAAATGTATCCACTGTGTTTAAAAGTCCATAACTTGCAAACTAATTGACGGAGTTGTCTCATTTTCGGTAGTGTTATAGTGTTGTAGTTCCGACAATCGCGCCATACAAGCGTTGTTTCGTTTTGTCAGTGTTCTGTTGTCAGTTGTACCTTGTTGTTACTCGACTAAACGTGGCTGGCTCAAGGCTCAGAATTGGATGAAAGAAAGTCAGTTTTGAAGTCGTATTTTAAGTACGAAATGAGTATCAAACAGAGCCAATATCGAACTGGATACGTTGCGGTCACTAGTCGGTTCTGCAGTTGGCCGGCATCGTTTCTGTGCGGATGTTGTTAATGGTGACCATTTCGAACACCAACAGTGTGTGATATCTTCAAGTTGGACTTTAAGCTACACTCTCACCAAAAATGAGACACAACTCCGTCAATTAGTTTGCAAGTTATTGACTGTTAAACGGTGGATACATTTTTTTGGACCACTCTGTTTTTTTTTGACCCCATATTGGGACGTTTACTAACAAGGAAATTTTCTGTTATTTTAAATGTTATGCCGTGAAATGAATAAATTCCACTGTTCTAGACTATAAGACTCGTACTGTTTTTATAGACCTACCGGAGATTTTATTCTGCAACCAATCCAGATGGTAGGAGACGTCCGTGTTGACGGCCGGTTCCTTTCCTCCGCACTTCGTCTTGCCGTAGGAGACGAGGGCCACCAACGTGTAACGGTTGGTCTCGGGATCGAGCCAAATTACAGGGCCACCAGAATCGCCCTGCAGAAACGCCGCGTTTAGCTCTTAAATTGTTTAAGCCAAATTGGTCTGAAAAAAAATTACTAGCAAGACTGTCCTTCCTCGCTTCCTATGCAGACGACAAAGCTCTACCCTCTACAAACTCAGATCCTTACTTGGCATCCGATTACCTGCAAAAACACCTCTCTCTCATAGAAAGCCGGTCCAGCAAATGGAGGATTAAGTTCAAGTGCCAAAAAAGTTTTCGTGTTACTTTTACTTTGAGAAGAGCGACTTGTCCTCCCGTCTTCCTGAACCGGTCCCAACTTCCTATTGAAAATCAAGTGCGGTACCTGGGAGACTAATCTTAGACAGAAGATTGACATATACAGAAGAACGACGCTACAAATTACTACTAAGACTCCTCGACTATAGATCAAAACTATCACTTTCAAACAAATTAATAATTTACAACCGCCTACTGAAACCTATCCGGGCCTACGGAATCGAACTGTGGGGATCCACCGAGCCTTCCAACTCTTATAGACTCCAATCCTTGGAATCCGTAATCCTTCGAAAAATTACCAACGCCCCACCTTACGTCTCTAACAGAATAATTCACGATGACCTAAAAGTCCCGTTCGTTCGAGAATCAGCGGCTTCCCGGTATAAATCCTTCCGTTCCAAATTATCCCTTTCCTCGCTCTTCACCTTCCCGAAAATCCCGTGCGTCGCCTAAAGCTGAGATGGCCTTCCCTACGACCCCTAGTAAGGGCGGGAGGAGCGGGAGTGCCGCCATTGGGCGGCTTCTCCTTCACTGAGTTCACTGAGTCAGTGTAAAGTTAGTGCACTGTCACTAGGTACAATCTAAAAAAATTGTAGTTGTGACTATACCAATATAATGGAAAAAGGAAGACTGTACGAAGACGATTTCTGGTATACGGACTCTTCATGCGGGGAACAGACCTGTGGGGTCAACTGGGACAGAGTGCATTAATCCATCGTAGAAAATGAACCACAATTTATATCACTAACTTCTGGTGGGATCGCGGACCCCGATCATGTGGAACCAGTTGCGAAACGTCAGAAGTTCTTTTCGCGAAAACGTTAGCTCATTTATGACTATGCGTTTCTTTATGGATATACAACATTTCTCTTGATTTATTCAACTCCACTCGATATATTTATACGTCCAAATTAAACGGTGACACTGCAGTATTTCAATACGGACCGACTCTCCGGATTCTTGTGTTTTTAACGCGGCGGAATGAATAGAACGTATTAATAACGAGCACCTTATTAATTCTACAATAATTGTTGTACGAACCCCGCAGGAATCCTTGTTTTGTCCCTTGGTGCAAATCTGTGTGGGTTTGTCGGCGTCGATTTCCCTTCGGAAACTCGCTTTGCACACGGTCATCGGTATCACCCTCAGGTTGACCTTCATCAACACCTTGGACAGGTCTTTCCTGTATCCGAGAGTTCCCCAACCTGAAAACAAATTTCGTCCCAATCAGTGCAATGTCCGGTCCTTCCGCGACAAGTGGTCAAAATCTTACGACACAAACTTAGGGTTGAGGCTGATTATTTCGATTATTACCGCCTGTAAAGCAGGCAGTTTTCATCATCCCAAACTTTGTTTGGACCTCGGTTCTTCAGTCAGGGGTCACAGTCAGTTTTGTCATTAAAGTTTACGATAAAATTCCGGATTATCTCGTAACCAATAACGTACCAATGACTTTGACCTGTTCGTTAATAAGGTTCAGCCTCGCCGACGGCAGACACGCCGGACCGATTATCTGGTTGTATTCGATTTTCTCGCGAAGCACAAGCAGCGATATATCGTTGAAGTACTTGTTCGGATTGTAGTTCTCGTGTTCGATCGCCCGTTCGACTTCTATAACGACCGTACCTTCGTCCACTGAAAAAAGAGTATATTAGGGCGTTATCCGTGTTTCATTCGCAGAACGGGGCCCCAAACAAGGGACACTGTACAAGAAAACCGTAAAAACGTGATACCGTCTGTGAAACTCGTCGGACATTATTGATTTGGCTTTTAAACTGTGAGAATACGATTTGTTGGCCCACCTTTGGACTGATCGTGTTCGCCGAGCACAACGACCAGCTGTACGCCTGTGCTGTGCTTGTAGGGGAAAGTGCAGTGTGCGGCCGTGACCACGTGGTACGGTGTCAGGATCGTACCCCCGCAGAACATCTCCTCGTCGGCCTTCTCCCTGATTCCGGCCATCAGGGGAAATTCGTTGGCCAGAGTCTCTTTGCCGCCCACAATCCTCGCCTGGAACGCATCCCTCCCGTTTTACACTCTTAGCAGGGTTAATTCCCCAATTTCAGAACGTCAAACGCCATTTATACGCATCGTGAGTAATGTCCAATGTTAAAAAATGCGGTCGCGAAATACATTTTTTATTCTCCGTACAAATGTGAAAAAACGTCTTCAAAACACGGACTACAATTCTTATTCGTGTCAAATAAATAGTCGGTTTAATATACCTGTTTTGTCGTCCGCGAGGGGTTGTAATACCGTAGGTTCGTGGTGTTTCTGTCTCCTCTCGCCCGTTCTGTCTTTTGCTAGACCGGTTGTCGGCCGCCGCTCGCCGTCTTCAGTAGCGCTGTGTCGGTCAATACGAGTTGGACAGTACAAGTGAAAGTGGCAGTGCAGTGAGAGGAGACAGAAACACCACAAACCTACGGTACAATTTGAATGTTGAAACGAGGGGTTTTTTTAGTTCAAAGGTTTGGTCTTTTGCTAGACCGGTTGTCGGCCGCTCGCCATCTTCAGTAGCGCGGTGTCAGTCACCGTCGGCACTCTGGATGTACTTTGTTCGCTTGTACAATACAAGTGACAGTGACAGTGGGCAGTGAGGATGAACCGAAAAACGTCCAAAGTGCCGACAGTGACTGACACAGCGCTACTGAAGATGGCGAGCGGCCGACAACCGGTCTAGCAAAAGACCAAACCGGCGAGAGGAGACAGAAACACCACGAACCTACGGTATAAATAGTCGGTATTTGAAGAATGTAATAATTTCAATTTAAGATGCTTGCTTAGGAGGGCTTGGAATGACCTCTACTCTGTCTCTACTCAGCCTATTTTTGGTCTTAAAACGGTACTTTTGGTTATCGTCACTCTTGCGATCTTCTGCTTATTTGGTCCTTTGGTACAATAACGTGTTCATAAAATTTAATAGTAACGGCCTTGCTTGGTATAATTAACGATTTCTGGAGTTTTAAGCCTTCAAATAATGAGAAAGTATTTTAAAATATTAGTCGGGTCTTTACACAAAGACCAATGCCTATCATGATATATGTTGTAGATACAATATTTCAACTTTCATTCTCCGTAACTTACAGTACATAATGCCATTTTTTTTTTTTTAATTTGACGGCCTAAAAGTCGCTCAAATATTTATGGACAACGGACATGAGACCAAATGTTCAGTGTGTTTATTGGGCGTTGTGAACAAGTTATTTGGTTAAAAGGCAGTAATTTGTTCGCAGTAATTACCTTATTGGTCCAACCGCAAGAGCAGTTGGTCGACTTTTTTCCCATCTCTTGGCCGAATTCGCCCGAATCGACGTCGAGGGCGTCTATCTTAAGATAGTCCTCCATGTCGGGAGAAGCGCGGCAGAGGAAAGCCGCCGACAACAATAAGACGCCCACTTTGAATATGTTGGAGGCCGCCATTTTTCACGCTGAAGCAAAGTGAAAAAAAGAATTTTATACTAGATGATTTCATTAGAACCTTTTCTTAGGGCGTCTACCGGAGTATGGGGCGGTTCCTCTCGAAGGCTCCTTGCCGTCTTCGGCGATATCTGAATTTTAGTGACTGATCGCGGAAAATAGAGTCCTTTTTATTTATCTGTTTAAGACATCTATAGCTAATGAAATACCGTGTGGTGATAGCCACTTGGGTCTGTACTCTGTATGGCGTACCGCCAAAAGGCAAAAGATTGGGGGGAAATAAATGAAAAACCACTTACCGCTGCTGCACTTCTTAGGAATGCATCTGAACCGCCGTCCGCCCTACTTATATGGGAGAGACGAGAGCAATATCAGTCCGAATCCAATTACGTTTGTCCTCCCAGTTTTTCAATTTAATCCAACTGTTTGTACAGTCCGTTTAATCGGCGCCAAATAACAACACGAAGATCAAATATCACCGAACAAGAACAAACGGAGCATTGCCGTTGTGCCCGATATTGGTGTTCCATCGCTTTTCCACGTCGTGAAAGAAAACAGTACTAAGGCCTGAATGTAAAAAGTTTACGTTCACTGGCCCCTAAGCACGTCTTCATCGATAACGCTTAAAAATTATTACATCGAGGGACAGTAAAGATTACTGTAGGACGGGGTTAGTAATATACCCCGCAGGTTTTCGCAGAGGAAAAACGCGAACTCCTGGGGTAATCAATTTTTTTATCCAACCCCTGAATGGGGGCAAATGAATATATTTAGTGTAAACAATCCTCAGGGTTTTCGTAATATTATAATATTCCGGATTATTCGAACCGATATTGTACACATTGCGCACAGTACTCTAGGTCGGTATAATAAAATTTATATGTACTGAAGTTATGAAAGCTCCCCAGATTTATTCCAAGTTTATTGAAGCTTCAAAATCTCACTGGCGAATTTTACTCGGATTTCGAATTAAACTAACTGTGTCCTGTAAAGTATATAAATTCGGTTGAAAATAAATAAGTATATCTAGTAAATCTAGTAAACTTTTAGCCATCCTGATATATAATCCTGATTTCTCAATGACTCAGTGGGGTCTACTGTTAACAGCGTATTAACAGGATTATTTCCATTCCAATCCTTTCTCCGTGTCCTAGTTTTTCGCGTATACTTATTTCACGTCCATACATTTAGGACGGACGATTTCTTATTTCTTTAATTGAAACCGAACCGGTCAGTCAAAAGGAGATTGGTTCTCAGTGCGCAGGGAACCATCGGATGTTACCTGGGAACGGTAATCCTGGGATCTCTACGTGTTTAATGTTACATACAGGTGTCTATAATTGTTCTGTCTGCAGGGTGGGATTATTCGTGGATTGAGTTTTTCTCGAGTTTTCTGGTAAGAACGGAAGACAGGGTCGTAGAGAGCGAATGTCCTGACGATGTCGACAAAGTCAAAATTGTTTGCCCGCGGTAAATAAATAATTTTAAAGAGAATATAAAACAAACGAGCAGAATACGTTTCAGAGGATATTCCAGTTTCCTATCCGGCTTTTATCCTGACAGCAACAATTTATAGTGGTATTAATAATTATTATAAGACACATATATATATATTTTTATAGAGATAAAGGAGCCTGACAATTGTCGATTCATGAAAATAAATTATCAACGAGGATTAAAAAGGATTAGAAATATTGAAAAGGCTTATATATTTTTTAATTATTCCTCATATCGCATTTATTGATGCCTCACGATGTACCCACCGAGTATACAGGATCTATCCGATTTTCGAACATGTCTTTTGTTCAGGGTGCGTTGCTGGAAAAAAAAAATTGATACGCTCATTTATGCGAAATAAATTTCTATCCTTTACACTTTCCTTAAATATAGGAATGTCTGCGCGTTAGATATACTGTAAAGATAGCTGGATAATATAATTTTCTACCTGCTATT
This sequence comes from Lethocerus indicus, assembly GCA_019843655.1. Classification (NCBI taxonomy): domain Eukaryota; kingdom Metazoa; phylum Arthropoda; class Insecta; order Hemiptera; family Belostomatidae; genus Lethocerus; species Lethocerus indicus. The sequence goes on along the minus strand of JACDQD010000002.1, from coordinate 229,657 downwards.
TTATGCTGTATCCAGCGGAGGTAGGCCGATATGTCGGTGTTGACTGCTGGGCCGGTGGCGCACAAAGTTTTACCGTAAGAGACCAGAGCCACCAAAGTGTACCGATTGATCTCCGGGTCAAGCCACACCAGTGGACCTCCGGAATCGCCCTGTTTCAGTCGAAGAAACGTACAATTATAACGAGCGTAACGCCATAACGGTTGTGGATTGGGAACGGGCTCCGGTCGTCCCAACAATAATATCAAAAATACAAAAAATAACTATAAAATATTGACCACAGTCTGAGGGAATTCAACGTTAGCCTAAAGTCATCAAGTCTAAAAACAGCTTTTTCGTCGGATAGTAGGGTCTACAAAACCAGTTCGTCGTCGTAAAATAACTGTTGAAAATCGGTTTTCCATCGCAAAATCGGGCCGGGAAAACCGTTTTTACCACAAAATAATGTAGATGAGATTTAAAATACAGTTCCCCGTCGGAAAATAGGGGTTAAAAATCGATTCGATTAATCGGTCGCTCGTTAAACTTGTTTCCCAAAACAATTTCCTTTACCCGCATATACATTTGAAAATGCATAAAAAATCTATCAACTATAATACTGGATGTTTTAGTATTGGCCACGATATATTGTTTGGGCTCGTAGCCTTGATTTAAATTGACTTTGAACTTTGTTCGAATATAAATTGAATTAGCTGACCGAGCATGAATCCTTGTTCCTCCTGATGGTGCACATCTGTGTCGGCTTATCCATCGGAATCTCCCGCTTGAAGTTCTCCGCGCATTGCATCAACGGGATAACTTTCAAGTTCAACTTCCTCAATACTTTGGACATCCTCTTCCCTGCTCCGTACCTTCCCCACCCTTAGAAATGAGAAATTCCGTTTAACGAAATTGAAGTAGAGCGCCGACTCTCAATCTATCTATATGGTATATCTGGTACATGGTATACCTACCCATGACTTTGACCTGCTCGTTGACCAAGTCAAGTGGTTCGGTGGGCAGGCAGGCGGGCCCAACGTACTGATTGAACACGATTGACTCTTTCAGGACGACAATGGCGATATCGTTGAAGTATTTCCTCGGATGATAGTTCTCGTGCTCGATTGTCCTCATCGCCGCCACTTCCTGTCTGTTCGGCTCGTCTTTTAAAACAGATTTGAAGAAATACAGTGTAAATGAAACGGCGATGGGAGGTCTGGGGAGGCGATCGTTTGACCAGAAAAAAGGTTTTTACCTTCGGACTGTACGTGGACGCCGACAGCGACGGCCAACTTGAATCCTTTCATCATCTTGACCGGATACGTGCAGTGGGCGGCGGTCAGAACGTGCAGATGTGTCAGTACCGTCGCGCCGCAGAATATTCCTCCTTTCCTATATTCCTTGAGGCCGGCCATCAGCGGAAATTCGTTTCTGGAAGCCATCCGGCCGGCCACGATCCTGGCCTTCGAGAATAAACCAATTATAAATATAGACGTAGGCGGATTTACAACCAGTGGTAAACGGTAGAGTCAATCACCTTATTGGTCCAGCCGCAGGAACAGTTGGTCGATTTGGTTCCGGGCAGTTGGCCGTGTTCTTTTGAATCGTCGTCGATCTTCATATCGAGATATTCCTCGAGGGTGCCGGCCCGGCCGTAGACCGCAGGAGACGCCACCGCCAGGACACCAACAGCCACCAACCAAAAGACGGCCATCTCGATCACCTCCACACTTCTTTCTGCCCAACCATAAACGTCAATTCAATAACGAACGATCTAAACTATAGTTTTCTTACAACTGCTCGCCGGGAATCGAACTGTGGGGAATCCACCGACTCTTACAGAATCCGTAAACCTTCGAAACATCACTGAGACGCCCACTGTACGCCTCCGACCGCCTACTCAGTTACGGTCTAAAAGTCCCACGGGAATTAGCGGCTCCCCGGTTGGGAATCGCCATTTACAAAGGCACGTTTGAACATGTTGATTATTGAACGAAATTGTTCAGTTCTAAAAGTGTTAAATGTATGAAGTCGGTCCGATCTCGCGTTAGATTATTTAGAGTCTTTACAACAGTTGAATAGGGGTCGTTTTAGCGGGGTTAGTGAAATTAGCGGGCAATAAGTTGAATTTAAAAAGGAAAAGATTTTGCGAAGCTCAATATAAGTGAGCTATAAAAATTATTATCACATTTAATACTTTTTAACAGAAACGTATCTCCCAACAAAATGACGAATTTTCGTAAAATAAAATGAATTTCGTATCGATAAATTGTATTTATATTTTTTTTTGTCCTATAATCAATTTCTTTCTAATTTAACGCGACACATACATGTGACACGTGGGCTACAGCTACATATTTGTGTCAGTTTAAAACTTATTTTACGTTTCTAGACTGTTCTAAATACACAGACACGTAAAATCTATTCCAATTGATTTCGTATAATCGCGAAAAAAATCTCGGGCTACGCTGGATGTTTTATCCAGAACTGGTTAAAATAAATAGCAAAGTGTCAATTTTAGGAGGACCGCTCCGTTTTATTCAGCCGACGAGGCCGGTATGAGGTGTAAAACAATTTTCTTATAATTCTAAACAATAATCTACGCTCGCTATTCAAAAATCATAAATTTAATTGATTGGGATAGAAGAATAGCTCTTCTAAAATGGTCCCAGCAATAACCAACGAACGGCACTATTAGACTTGTTCTATGGAATATTTTTATATCGAAAATTGGAAAAAAAATTATTCGATTTTAAATGTATTCTGGAATTACTTCACTACTTAACTCTGACTTACTTTGACCGCTTAAAGCAACAAGCCGGGTTGATAAAGTCCCACTGCTAGCCACTGCCCCAACGTCCGACCTCTGCCTATATATAAAATTATAACTAAACGCCGATGTATTTAATATTCGTATTTAATCATTTGTCACGAATAATAATCAATCCTTAATGGGGCGTTCCGCATTATTTTAACTGTTCAAACAGAAAGCTCGGTTTCGCATCAAAGGGATACGGACACTTGGGTAACCATTGGCCGCTCTTGTTGACGACCACTTAAATTAAATACGGCCAAGAACAATAGTGTCGGTGAGAGTGTCAGGAATAAATTAATACGGAAAAAATTGCCATCAAACAAATTACAGCCGTGTGGATTGTGCAGCGGCCGCCGCCGCACTGCCGAAAGACAGTGGAGCAAAATGCCGAATAAAACACTATACTCGGAAATTTAATTTATTTTCCATAATATTTATTAATAAACTGGCGCCCTCTTTGTGCACCAGTGCTGTAAGCCCACACGAAACTGCCTTTGTAATCTCGTATATATTTGGCTTTGTTCAGTTTTGTTCGATTAGTTCAAACAATCTGCTCTAAAATTATTTATGCGTTGCAATCTTTAATTATACATTTTATACTCTATTTACATTCTGTATAAGCGTATTTATACATTATTCAATAGGGTTGTCTCGAGGCGATACGTGTTATTGAGTGAATAGTCCGTACTGAATATTGTTCAAACTAAATCTTTATGTTTAATATATATCACTGTGCATTTATATAAGTTAGACGAGGTTGAGAGAGGAATTTTTATTATTGCAGTCCTAAACCCACCGAATTCGCGCTCAGGTCAGTCTCTTTTCCCGTTTTCTCTCGTTAATATATGACCTTTTGTGTTACTGAATTGTATTTGTATTTTTTTTTCATTGAAAAGTGTAATCTCCTACTCGCCGAAAACAATTTATATATCGGGTTGGCGACTAAATAATTGCGGATTTTTCTCACTTTTGGGTTGTGCGCATTCACCCTTAACATCGCTATTGTGCAATGCACTTGCACAATTAACGAAATGCGTAGGTTTCTTTAAAATTCACACGAATTATGCAATCCACAGTTCATGGAGTGCGAAAATCGGGTTCTGTACTGTCCATGAATCGAACTACAATCATGTAGTACTTTATTGTTTTATTGCAATCAAGTGACCAGATGACTTGTTTATAACGAGCAATATGTCAAAACGTATAATATTTAAACTATAACAGGCATATTTTGACCTGAAAAAGGGAAAAAAATGGATACGCCTAAGAATATGAAGAGCGTAAATAATAATAAAAATAAAAATCACGGCTGTTTTATTTAATTTTTATTATTCACTTTCCACTGTTTATTCTTCTATGTGTCAGTCCAGCAACAGTATTTCTCGCTGTAGTAGATATTACACGAAGATTCAAAATACTAATCAACTTTGGAACAGGTCTTCAATTTCGGATATGTAGCTGAAAAATAGTAAGGATGGAGTCAATATATCATCATAAAAGAAACATGTCAATAATAAAGTCTATGATGAATAGATTACATTTAAGAGCCCCCAATTTGTATATTGTAGTTTTTATAGGTCATACAGCATTAGATTGATTTGTCGTACAGTCCATAATAATAGATAAACCAGTTTGATTTCGATAGATTTCCTTCATAAGGAGACAATATTTCAATGTTCCGCATACACTGTGTACGCCCGGTCGGTATTTTTAATACTTTCAAGTATATTTATAACCGAAATTACCGGCAATGTTCCGCTGTATCCAGGCTAAGTGGACGGACACGTCCGTGTTGACGGCCGGCGCTGTTCCGCACAAAGTTTTGCCGTAGGAGACGATGCCGACCGCCGTAAAACGGTTTATCTCGGGATCTATCCATATCAGAGGGCCACCGGAATCGCCCTGACCGAGGAGAAACAATAATATATATATATAGTGAGCACAAGAATTTCGACTGGAAAAACGGTATTTCATTTTCCCGGATCGGTCCCAACAGATACCTATAGAGAGGGGTCCAAAAAAAAAATGTATCCACTGTGTTTAAAAGTCCACAACTTGAAAACTAATTGACGGAGTTGTCTCATTTTTGTAGTGTTACAGTTTTGTAGTTGCGGCAATTGCGCCATACAAGCGTTGTATTGAGTTGTCAGATGGCAGTGGCCGTATAGTCAGTGTTCTGTTGTGTCAGTTGTACCTTTTGTTACTCGACTAAACGTGGCCGGCTCAAGGCTCAGAATCGGACGAAAGGAAGTCAGTTTCGAAGCGGTATTTTAAGTACGAAATGAGTATCAAAACAGAGCCAATATCCGACTCTGAACACGTTGCACTCCAGTAGTTGGTGCTGCAGTTGGGCCGGCATCGTTTCTGTCTGTTGATGTTAACGGTGGACCATTTCGAACACCTACAGTGTGTGATATCTTCAAGTTGGACTTTAAGCTACACCTTTCACCAAAAATGAGACACAACTCAGTCGATCAGTTTGCAAGTTATGGACCGTTAAACAGTGGATACATTTTTTTGGACCCCTCTGTATAGTAATCTTATAAAAATCTGGACGTCCAGTTGAGGTCGATGATGACCGAATAAAGGCCGTTATCGATTCAGATCGCCATAGTTCAACACTGGGACATTGCAGAGAAGTTGAATGTATCTTATACGTGTATTCAAAACCATCTACGGCTTATCTGTGCAAAGTGGTTGACGTACTTAAAAATATGTACAACGCCACTTGTTGGTGAATTCAACCCAATATTATATTTAATAATTTAGCAATCGGGTAACGACCCGGTAGGCAATTTCAACATTAAGTTTCGAAAACAACTCAGCGCAGCCATTCCAAGAAAAATTACTGGAATCAGGTAGACTGATTTAAAATCTAAATTTCCCTCGCAGCCAATTGCTTCAGTTCGTTACGTAAATGTCAAAGCGTTGTGTTCGGCACAGATCAAGTTAAAATAAAATATTGTTTGTCCGTTTTTTTTTTCTTCCGAGACGTTACCACGTTAGGCCACCGACTGTACAGAACACAATAGCGGTATCGCAGCCGGGAAATCTAGAAGTCGCAATCTGAATCGACTCGAATATTTATACGTTCGACATTTTGAAAACTCACTTCGCAGGAGTCCTTGTTCTTCCTGATGGTGCAAAATTGGGTCTCAACATCGAGCCTTATTTCCCTCTTGAAATTGTTCTTGCACATCTCCAACGGTATCACGCGCAGGTTCAGTTTCATCAGCACGTTGGACGCCGCTCTCTCCGGACTAAGCCGTCCCCAACCTTGAAAATTGGGACGATTTTATCGGACTTATTTGTCGTACGAAACAGACGCTTTCCCAGCCTCGGAGTACAGTAATCCGAATTTATCCCGTCTTCTTTACGTACGGAACGTTAAAATAATATATAACAATTGATAATATAGTTGAAAATGTTTATATTTCGGTGATTTTAAAGACCTCTGGAAGATGAAATAACAGTGGATGATTTTCTTTCGTGAAGAAGACTCGCAAGACATCGGAGGGCAGTTCCGAGGCAATGAAATTACTCGAATAGCCCACGTGTCTATAAAATATGAAAACGTAAAGCCCTTACCCAAGACTTTGACTTGCTCGTTGAGAAGATCCGTAGGTCCTGAAGGGAGGCAGGCCGGCCCAACGAGCTGATTGAACGTCATCAATTTTTTCAGGACAATAATGGATATGTCGTTGAAGTATTTGACAGGATTAAACCTATCGTGTTCGATGGTCCTCCAGACGGCCAATTCCTGCCTGTTGCCCTTCTCTGAAACGTACATGCCGATTATTTTCTATCGATATTATCTATTGGTTTCTAAATTGGTTCGATTCAATTATTAACTGAAATATTTCGCCCGGATAAATTCTTAACATTTAGTGCAATATTATTGTCTAAATTCCGGTAAAATCTGGTAACGGATCCGAGGTTTTTTCCGTTTTTCAAAGGACGTTCATTACAGAAAGTATAACTTATAGAATATGTATATATATATAATTACTGTTCGATTGGTCGTGCTCTCCGACCACAACGACCAGTTTGACTCTCCTCAACGACCTGAGCGGGTAGGTGCAGTGGGCCGCTGTCAGGACGTGTCCGGCCGTTATTATGAAACCGCCGCAGAAAACGCGCTTCTGACCTTTGGCCTTGAGGCCGGCCATCAGCGGAAATTCGTTGGGCAAAGTCCGCCGCCCGCCGACGATCCTCGCCTTCGATAAACAGCGAAAAACAGTTTAAATAATTGATTTCGGTCAGTGGATGGAACCGATGTAAAACTTGGACTTGACCGATCGAAAGGGGATTCTAGGCTTTATCCCCGTCGACGGATCGAAATTTTCCGAAGTTTATTAAGTTCATATATATTATACCAATTAGCGACTCAGTAAACGGAAGATTCAAATCGAGAGCAAATAATTTCGGTTCTGAGTCTTCAAATAACTTCCCTTTTGAACACATAGGTTGGGATCAATTTTCGGGAACAATTTTTGTTTTGAAAAGATAGTTGAAGACGTTTACCTTGTTGGCCCAGCCGCAGGAACAGTTGGTCTGTTTGGATCCCGGCTCGAGGCCGTGCTCCTCCGAGTGGTCGTCGACCTTCATGTTCAGATAGTCGTCCAGAGTTGGCTCCTGTCCGGCGACCGCCCCCACCGCCAACAGTACCGCCACCGCCGCCGCCGCCGCCAACCACCAGCCGCCAATCTTAACCTCCGGTCACAGAATTTAAACCAATTAAACGTTATATCCGACAGATAATTGGCAATATTATCGACACTAAGTTTACGGGAGGCGGCTATTCGTTTCACCACTTGTTCGGCGGCCACATCGATGAAAGGAGCGTCGTTTTAGAAGGACACAAAGGAATACCAAAGGGTATTCCTCGTAAAGGCTCCAGAAATTGGGCAACGCGGCAAGAGCGATTCAACAATTCGCACGAGACATTGACGTTGGCGCGATTATGTCCTTGTACGGGGGGAATTTCGAAGGGTTATACGTCATGTTATCACATGTCACCGCCTCCGCCAGAAGAGTATAAGCTTCTACGAGTCATGTGAGCTTTCGCGGTCGTTTCTGGTTTCCCAGTTAAACGCGGAAAACGGGGATCACTCGAAAAAAAAAATGGTGGGAATTCAACTCGGTCGTCCAGGATTTTTCGTGTGAAGTCCGATGGAAGGATTCTCGCCCTTTTCCCACGGCGGACCCTCCTGGGGGCGGAACCACCCGGAAGTCAGTGATGATTAAAATATTATTGTCGCTATTTCTGAGAATCAGGCACAGTAAGTACTTCTCTCCGAAGTTACTTTTGGCAAACGGCCGGAGCGGTTTACAGTAAAATCAATGAGAACGTATTTCAAATACCGAGGTAACCGGATATTTGATAAGACGTGTACTAGGACAATCATAAATTTATGAGACTTACTCTTGACTGGCACATATCGACCAATTGACGAACCGACACACCGAGACTTCTGCAATTGTGACTGCGTCGCCGTTTTTTATTTTATATAAGTAGTGAAAGAGCGGCGAACGAAAACGAAAGTCTTGTGGACACAATTTCGCGCTATGAATTAGCCAGTTAATGGATTGAATTGTATTCCACCATTATTCGCCTATTCAGAATGTTTAGCCGAGTATTGATAATGAGCTATCGACCGAACACTTGGGTAACCAGCGGCCACAAAGGTTTCACCTTCCAACAAAGAGGTTCAGAAATTGGCGTCGACGGGATGAATAAACACGATTACGTCCGTTTGTAATTTCTGCAACTATCGTTTGAACTACGAACGTAAAGAGCACATGAAATATAATCGTGAAATAAGTAAGCGGCCAATAAATCGGGGCCCGAAATCCGGTGTAAATGCTTCCCAACTTAGAATTGACACCCTCGGAAACGGATACAACTTCGAAAAGTGTACTCAAAAAAAGAATAAAGACAAAGTCCGAATGGGAAGATCTTCGAACGAAGTGTCCTCGTAATTTTGTAAGTTCCCAGAGGAAATATGACCCGAATAGAATCGAGAAAGGTAAAGGAACTGAGAGCTATATATATATATCGTTATAATTGGCTCGAAAGTTAACTCCTGCAGGCGACTGTTCAGAGCATACTTCAATCGTAATTGGAAACGCGCTGTCTGTACGCAATATAGATACGGTAAAATTCGAGAACATCGCTTCGAAGAAATAAACGAAATCAGACATTATTATAAGGAGATTATGGAGGCAACATGGAATTTAACTTTATATTTATTTATTTTTTTCGATAGGTCTAGCTTTTCGTTGGTTTTATACGCAGAAGTTTCAGCGAGCCTTCATAGACGGCAGTAAATAATTTCATCTTTGGATAAATGGAAAAATGCGAGGACGAAAACGGTAGAGATTTAACACCATTTTTCGGTTTCGGTAAAATACCAGACCGATTTCAGTTTTTCAAACGACGAATTCAAGTTGAATAAAGGTTGAGCCAAGTTGTATTTATGCAATATTCAATTTGCCGTTATTTTTTTTTTCATTGGTTTATTTTATTTCATATATGCAACTTCATCTCAACTTAAAGCCATTCTGAGGTCGTAAGTCGAATTGGCCTAAAGTCGGATTTTTTTTTTCAAATTCAATGTACGCACAACTATTTCGCATAATTTGAGAAATACATGATATGAACTATTGAAATATAAATGGAATTGAAATTGAAATTTTCAATTTCAATTTTCACATTCATGTTAAGGTATATGGTTTTTTGGCGGAACACGGTCTCATCTTTATTTCAGCATTTCTTTTCTTCTTCGTCATTTTATCTGACGATTACAACGTACAGAATAATCTTGAACGCACAATTTAACGATCAGTTCAACAATTCCGAAACTTCGAAAACTGGCTAGAACTTCATTCAGTCGAATCTGATAGACCCTTTGTCGTGAGTTTTCTTTTCCTACTCATCTTCATTTATTGTTTCAATTTATTTACTTGTAGTTACTTTTAATTATTTATTTTTTTGCGACCCTAAGGCATGTACCTTGGAGCCATTCGAATTGTCTACTGACGGTGGTAGTAACCAGAAACCATTTTTTTTCTCTCCCTCTCTCTCTATATCAATTATTGAATATCAAATTCAATATCGCAAGGAAGTTTTTTCTGTCAGTAGCGTTATCATTAAGAATTATATCTCGATTTATCGATGTTCATGTTCCACCCTTTCGTCATAATATATTGAGGTAGTTGAGACTGCTAATTGAGCACAACCAATAGGCTATAAGTACTAATACAATTGTAAATACTGTAATGGGGGTAAATAAATAACAAATTACGACAATATATCATTTACTTTTTAATTCAATCGACGAGAATTTCCAAATACAATAGCTGGGAGAAGCCGGCCGGTCCTAGTCAATTCTTGAGCACGTCAGCTCTTCTGGGTGAGTGGCTGGAATAGAGACAGAGTTGAATCAATATCGCCTGCATGCAACCTTACGACAGGTATTATCGAGCTAATTGATTAATCGTTTTTACCTGCAATATGACGTTGTATCCAATCGAGGTAGGCCGATATGTCGGTGTTGACTGCTGGGCCGGTGGCGCACAAAGTTTTACCGTACGAGATGAGACCGACCAAAGTGTACCGATTGGTATCCGGGTCCAGCCACAGCAGTGGACCTCCGGAATCGCCCTGTTTAAGTCAGTGTTTTTTTTCAATTTTTTCAACTTTTTCATTCTGCACAATCAACTTGTACAGTTATACAGTTGTCTCGATAAAGGAAACCACCCGATGATGGCGCTTTTGACACGATTTAACTACAGCCCGAGGAGGTGATCTCTCTCTCTCTGGGCGTTTAAGCCGTCGTTGTGGTGACAGTGGATGGGTAAGAGAGAAAAGGGACTGAACAGGAGTGGATCGGGATGAGGAGAAAGGCGGGAGTGGAACTTCGGGAACCGGGATTTTGCGACTTCGTCGACTGTCGGGGTATGTTGAGGTCATGGTGGATTGTCTGGCTAGAAACATACCCCTGGGGGGAGCATTAAGGGATGGTGCGAAGGACTTTTGATTGGAATCTCTGGATGCGAGCGATGTCGGATGTCTCCTGGTGGAACCCCACATAGCTCTATACCGTATGCCCATGTCGGTTTGAGTATTGCTTTGTACATAGTTACTTAAGGACAAATTTCGATTTCCGTTTTAGTAACGGCCTTAAGAGTCCAAATTTTCTGTTTAAGTCGATTCTTTTGAATCGGGTGTTGGATGGGATCAGTCATAACCCGCACTTAGATATAGGTTACGAAGCTTTAGGAACTTCAGCGAACGGGGTTCCTAAAATTTAATTCCACTCTGGTCTGAAACCTCTTCAGTCCACCAGTTTCTGTCAACACCCACTGAATCGTACATTTTTTCTCAGGACGTTACCCAACGTCTACGTCCTGGAACGTACTTTATTGACTGAGCGATATTGTTCTTGTTAACAACCGATGCATTTTGTATTGAAGATGGTAAAAAGAAGCCGAAACAGAAAATAGGATGGCTCAAAATATAATAGACATTTGTAGTATTATAGTACAACGCTAAGGGTGGCTAGGGGAGGGGGCTATCATTTGTGAAAAATTTACTTTCATACTGCCTGGTTCTTAAAAGTTCCCCACGGTTCAAAAGAGAGGAAATGGGGTCCTTTAAGCCCGCCCTAGTAATTGTCTACTGCCGGTTGGGAGAAACGTCGGAGAAGGCGAAAATCGATCCGAGTGTCCGGATTAATACACGGCGAATAAAAATATATACCCCATTTCAGCGATAAAGAAAATTTTTTAAATGACCGACCTCGCATGAGTCCTTATTCTGCCTGAGTGTGCACAACTGTGTCGGATTTTCCGTACTTATCGTCCTGTCGAAGTTTTCCCGGCAGATTTCCAACCGTACCACCCTCATGTTCAGTTTCAGCAGTACATTGGACGCTGCCCCGTTGCTGCTTTTCCGACCCCATCCTGAGGGTAATTATTATTGAAATGAATTCGTGTTCCCGTTCCGTCGTGTCAAAGGTGCAGTAACATGAAATAAACGGGTGGCGGAAACATGAAAAATCATAACGAAACCGCAATTTCAACCCTTTTCTACTGATATCGGGTCGGCAACTAAGTCATTGCGGGTTTCGTCGCTAGACGCTATTTGTATTTTTACGCACGTTTACATCGTCAAAACCTATAGAGAGTATTCTGAAATGTCTATTACACGCCAATACACGCACGTTTATTCGTCGTGCGTACCAAAAAATGCACCCAAAGATGAGAAGAATCCGCAATTATTTAGTTGCCAACCCAATATTTTCATCTAATTGCGTTGAAAATTTTTGTTTTTCAAAATTATAAAATATCTCTAAAAGCCTCTAATAGTTTTTCATTGACTCGAATTTTCAGGGCTTTATCAAGCTAGAATACCAATTAAATTCCTGTTGAATTCGTGTCGAAATTGCTCTAATAATGCAAGTTAAATTAGTTTGTTGAAAACATAGTCTTATTTTGGTTGAGTCGGGCAGGTTATTTTTCTTACCACTCCATAGTTAATTCTTATTGTATTTCAGTAGGAGTCATTTTAAGTTAAGTTTGTAATAACTTGCAAGTTTCCGAATGGGGATTGAGTAGGGGAAAATCTGTAAACAGATACAGATACCGCATCTGAGCTTCAAGTAAATTCTTCGGAATAAAAATTTTTCGATAGTACGTTTTCATACCGATAACTTTGACTTGCTCGTTCAAGTAGTTGGCTGACGAAGTTGGTAGACACACCGGTCCGACTGTCTGGCCGAACTTGATAGCATAGCCGAGAACGACGAGAGAAATGTCGTTTAGAAATGATATCGGATGATATTTTTCATGGCCGATAATTCTCGTCACGGGAATTTCCTCGCTGTTCGCTTCGTCAGCTGAAATAGACAGATAGGCGGTTGATGTAAATTTTCAAAATAAAATACTCAATCCGTGTGCAGGGTCCCGTCAACACCGCAGTCTTATCATTATTGGAATTGGCTATAACGACAAACACATAATTACACATAATTCCAGGTTCAGGGTATGTACTGAAGTTATGGAGATGCATAATTTTTGAAATTTTTGAAACCAACCCTGATTCATTGCGATTGATTTGTGACCCGTTTCAGCTGTACCGAGGCCGAGTTTAAATTTCCTTAAAAGTAAATTTGGCAGAAATCCTTCGGCGAGATCGTGCATTGTAAGGGCCCGAATTAAATGTTCGTTCGTATATCGATTATGAAAGAGTATCATAAAAGCTTCAATATCGTAAATTATAAGTGATGTAAACAACATTGCAGATAGCCCAGTCAGCGGGTATTGATAAAGTAAGGAAAATCATGCAAAAGAATGGTGTCTGAGAGTGCCTATTTACTTATACTTTGATCGTGTTCGCCGACAATTATGACCAGGTTGATTTTTTTGACCAGCCCCAGGAAATACGTGCAGTGGGCGGCAGTGAGGACGTGCCTGCCGGTCAGGATGCTGCCGCCGCAGAAGATGTGGCTCCTGCGGGCCGCTTTCAGGGCCGCCATCAACGGAAATTCGTTCACAGAAGCCTGTCGGCCGCCGACGATTCTCGCCTCGAGAAAACAGATCAGTTTCAGAAGACACTACAGACTTACGGAAATTCCGATTGGAGCATAACGTTAAGTTATAAAGTCCCCCACCAGGGCGGCTTAAACGCCACCGGCCTAGAGATCTCCTCGCCATTCTACCTAAATAAAGTGTGCGCAGATGATTGTTTCTGAAATTAATCCCGTCGTTATTGTACAGTGTTTACCTTGTTCGTCCATCCGCAAGAACAGTTGGTCGATTTCGATCCGGGCAGTTGACCGTGCTGTTCGGTATTATCGTCGACCTCCGTATTCAGATAGCTGTCCAAAGTGGGATCAAAGCCGGACACGGTCGCGGCCAAAACCAGTACGAGGAGGGCGACTTTCATCCTCCGAAGGGCTGTTTTCGCCTGCGGTAAAGTACAGGAATCAGTCAACCTAGAGTCAAGGAATCCGTGCGGGCCGCTGGGATGGACCGGTTTATTCAATCCGCTTTGAACATTACAAACCATTAACATTTCCTCTTACTCTAGGGCTCCGGGCAGGATTTACGTAAGCGCGCAGAGTCTTTCCCGTCCAGTCTGAGCTGTAACCGGTATCTTACCCCGCACCAATCTGCTGGGCCAAAGACTGGCCACTGTAGTCGTCCTCCCCGTGTGTCGGGGCGGGAAATTCGAGATCAGACGTTTTAAAGATTGAATAGACATCCCTGCAGTCCCGACAAAAGGGGGGGGGGGCTGCGGGAAATGGGGGGGGGGGTTTTGAAGGGGCCAGAAAAAATCGTCTGTAGGGGAGGTTTACAGAATTAGAAGAGCGCCGGGGGGGGGGCAGTTACAGCTGAGTGCGAACTGGACACCGGTTTCAATACGGTTCCCAAACCTAAACCTAAGGATGAGGAGAAACCGTGAGGTCGGATATGAAAAATAGACCGGTTTCGAATACTTCGGTCTGCTCTCGCCGGTTCGGTCTTTCGCTAGACCGGTTTCGGACGATGCAACCGGAGAGACCGTGCAAACCCGGGGCGACTCACCGAAACACCGATCGACAGAGTTATTGAAGACGTTCCTTTTATAGAATTCTGGAAGTGAACGTTTGAAAAAAATGACTTACTCTCCCAAAAAAAAAAAAAAAAAACTCCCGAAATTCCTCTGGCTGCCCGAGACTGGCCGAAGATTGAATTTGGCCGACAGGACGCTTTTATGGACGGTTTTATACCATATAATACCAGCGCCAACCGGTCCCATACGACACGCTTTTATAATCGCCTCTAACGAGTATAAATATTTATGAAACCCCGGCACAAGAATGTTGAACTATAAACTCGACCCGGTCAATTAGCACCGATTGATTCGGTTCCGTCGGCGTTAACCAGTTGCATGCAACTAAGTTGGGCAGTCGGTGAATTGTCCGTTAATTCATTCGTGGCATCTGCTAAAGTTTCATTTCAAATGCCAAGACTGACTCTTGAACTAATTTATTAATCCTCCGGAGGGATAATTTTCTTCGTTTTCGAACAAAGCATCCCATTCTCGACACCCGACGGAGCTTACACTTGAATTGTATCCAAACATCCAAGTGCTTGAGTTTTCACCGATAATTAAATGTACTTTCCCCGTATTCCATTCTACAATTTGCGAACCTACCGATTTTATTTATGCCTCCGTGCAAGGGTTTTTGCCCTTTCCTTTATCATCAGTCTGCTACTGAATGGACACAGGCCCTTTGCCTGTTTATTACAGGGACTGAGCCTCAGCTCATGCTATAAACCACATCATTATTAAAGTCATTATTGTTTCTGTACTGCTATTGCCTTCCTGATGATCCTGCGGTGATAGTTATTTCTCCTCTACGGGATCAGAATTGGAAACGCGAATTGAATAACAATAATGATAAAATTGGTCAGAATCCGACACGAGATTCGAGTATTTTACCAAGTGTCAAAATCAAGCTCGTCATAATTTCTGACTTGTTGCCGGCTTAACGCGGGCGTTTTATATACATATATAAAAATATATATATATAGGATATATTTATAATTAAAATGGGAGATATTGTCACCGAAATTGACCTTGAATTGTCCATAGATTTGGGAGCAAGCAAACACCCAATTAATCAATTATCCTCGATTATGTCGAGCCGTCGTGGGCACTTGTTCAAACAGGCGATAAAAAGAGAGTTTGTATTTGCCCCTTGACAATAAACAGACGCGCACATTTGTCCCTAATTGTCGTAAAGTGTATAATTGTCGGATTGTGATGACGGAGTTATGATCGCGGGGGAAAAAAAAACTAAGGTATAAAAACGACGTTTCCTTCCGTCCGACCTATTCACAACCGGTGTGCGGTTCGAGTAAGTTTATATTAATTTTAATTATCCATTTTATAATTTAAATAATTAAAATTAATTGGGCAACCTTTTTAACTAATTACTTTTTTCTAGATTACAAAATTGCATTCAACCTTGCATTTTATAGCTGCAAGTGATTTAAGCATTATCCTGACAGGTTTCTCACCAACTGACACTCTCCTGACTTGTAATTATGGACATTAAGACCAGTGAACAAGACATCTATTGGGAAGGATAATGAATGTTACTTATCCCTTGGTAATGAATGGGACTTAGGAATCTTAGAATTTTTCCCAACACTCTGGCAGAATTGATCGTTTTATCGTACCAGTTTTTTAATTATGAAATGTTTCTGTCGGGGGTCCTCAACCCCCCTTGCCCCCTTTTGAAAAAGTATCCTCCCTCCTCCTGAGAACACAGTTTCAGTTCTCCACTCCAGGATTGGAATGGACTTTGGACACAGGTTGAAGGAACTTTTCGTGAAGGCTTCATCTTAGTTTTCTCCCATACACTTACCTTGTACTTGATTAGAATCGTTTGCTTTGTTAGGCCAGTTTTATTTCTCCTAAAAAATTCTCCTTTTGCCGGTTGGACAGGTGAAAAATGGACCGACTGGTGGAAATATTCCTGGTGCTGTTGGGACTGGCGTGCCTGGGGCTGTGTGTGCCACAATGGGGCATGGACGAGTACCTGGCAATGCCCGACGACAACATCGACTCCAGGGAACACGGTCGGGCGAAAGGGCGCAGGACTACAAGCTGCCCTTGCGGATGGACCAACAAGGCAATGAAGGACTCTTTTTTTTATAATCACGCGCGTATATTAAGTAATAAAGCGATAAGTGAGAAAATCTCGAGGAGGATCCAGGAATTTTTGTTTGGTCAGTTCCTCGGGTTGCAAATTTCAATTAATTAAAGGAGACGTAAGCTCCTGGTCGTCGTCGTTAGACAGTTTTATTTTGCAACAGTTAAAACTACTTTCCATTGGGACCGACTAAACGAGAAGACGAGCTGGAAGAAGTCCTCAGTGTGTTCGGCCGCCGGACCGCCCTCTCGCCATCTCCAGTAGCGTCCGCAGTTGCCGTCGGAGAGACGGACCGGCGCTACCGAAGGTGGCGGGAAGCCGAAACCGGTGACGGAGTAGAAGGGAAATCTGAAATGGACTGACCGACAGGCTAGAATCGTCGGCGGTAAGAAGACACTGCCCAACGAGTACCCGCTGATGGCCGCGTTGATGGTTAAGAGGGATATCGTGTGCGGAGCCGCGACACTGACGCAGAGGCACGTGATCACCGCGGCCCACTGTACCCACCCCTTCACAGAGGAGGACATCACCGTCATTGTAGGAGAACACGGCAGACACGGAAGTACTGTACCATACAGATTTAACCAATTCCTCTCGTCGTACATCTTTTGAATCGATCAAACTAAAACTAAATTGAAATTCCGGGGGACGCAGGTTCGATATGGGGAGTTCTCGATTCGATTCCACTCGGAGTCAAATAAAACTACTTGTCGATAATTAACTTGTTCGTCCTCCGTGCAATTCTCGAGTAGATCGGCTACCTCTTTATTCCGTCCTCACCGACCATATTTTACAACTTAAAACTTCACAACTCACTTTTCAGAACACAGGAACATGACGGGAAACGCCCAGGTAATAGCCGTACAGAAGATTTACACCCACGAAAATTGGAACCCTATGTCCTACGTCTACGATATCTCGATATTGTTCCTGAAGACGCCAATTCGCTACAATCAGTTTGTCGGACCGGCCTGCTTGCCGAACAGTAAAATGAATTTGGAAAATGAATACCTGAAGGTTCTAGGTGAGTTGGCTTGAAAAATGATGGTGTTGTTAGTTTCAGCTATACTTTAATAGGGTGGCGAATTATAATCGGGATTTCGACAATACAGTAGGAGAAAGGTCGAAATGCGGTATAGCGATAATATATTACTTTAATTCTTTTTTCGCTTCTACCTCGAGGTTGGGGATACCTAGCGACCAAGACTGAAAGGGCCGAAGAGCTGATGAAAGTCAACCTGAGGGTGTTGCCGATACTGGTGTGCGCCAACAACTACCCCAGGGACATACCGGTCGAAGACAGCCATCAAATTTGCACTTACAACAACAAGAAGGACTCCTGCGAGGTCTGTCGACACGGCTCCTATTGTAAATTTACTTCTTAGTCAATGACTATGCCGCAGGTCGAGTATAGACTTATCTCCCACTGTGTTAACCGTTTCTCAATTTTATTAGCGACCGACAGTTTGGGTTATTGCTAGAGAGTGGAACGACCGATGAGCACATTGATTTACACATTTTTCGCGTATTTTACAACCGGAAAACTGACAAAAATCACGAAAGTCACTAACTTCAGGGCGGGACCCGTAAAACCCGCCCGACTGAAGCCTTCGCTCCCGATGATGGACATCCTGTACAGGGCAAAACCTAGACCGGAGCTCGCTTCCGAACACAGGGAAAATCCCTGTAGTGTTAGGCGATCCCCACCGGTTTATCAACATACTCCGATATATCACCGGACAGTGTGAGAGCTCGAAATCCTGACCCCCCGGTTGTATAATATCTGGTAGAAAAACTGTAATACGATGTTTAGAAATGAACCTACTTAACGCAGGGAGATTCCGGCGGGCCTCTATTGTGGTTGGACCCGGAGATCAATCGGTACATGCTGGCGGCGATGGTCTCCTACGGGAAGAGGAAGTGCGCCACCCACAGCCCGGCCGTCAACACGGACGTCACCTACTTTGCCGCTTGGATCAGAAAAATAATCAAAGGTGAGAAGGGAACAACAGCCCAGCAAATCTAAAGTTGCAATAGTCGGTTGTAAAGAGACAGTGACGCGAAATTTTCATTGTTCTCGTTTTCAGAGAGCGATCCTTCGATGCGCACCTGCTCCAAGATTTGAGGACGAAGCCGGACCCAGATAGTTGTAGAACCGAAGACTTAGACAAGAAAATTAACTCAAAAAGACATATCCGGCCGTTGAAATTTCATGATAATAAACTAGACCTGTGCGACAATAGATGTATTTATTACTCGACCTTTTTCATAATTAAACGGCAAGTCTCTCCAAGTGTATGCTCCAGGTATGTGCTATTGACTGGACGGATTCCTCCTCCTCGTACGCCGAATAATCCTCAACAATTGATGGGTAATATCATCTAATTGTCAGGGGTGGTCAACCCTCCTTACCTTCCCCAGTTACCGACTTCTTATTGCGTCGCGTATACCTTTTTAACGAAATCGATTATACCGGGCCCATTTAAGGAGGAACGAGGGTATGCGGCAGAAACGAGATACCGTTGACAATTTTCCCCGAATTCACAATATTGACAAAGTCGCGAAATCCCTGTTCCTCAAATTCCATTTAAGCCGTTCGTCTCAACGGGAGTTTCAGCGTTTGCACAAAAGTAATATTGGGACTTACAGCGTACTTAAAATATAATTGGTATTTATTTGAAAAATACGACGGATTACAATTGAACATATAGGATATAATACAGTTGTACCACAAATGCATAATTATGTATAGATTAATAGAAATATGAGTGTCAACCGAAATTTTTTCGCTAGGTTTTCTATAAATTTCGTTCTAAAACATGTAGCTCTCCGTTGAGTACATTTTTCAAATTTTGGGCAAAATATATAAGAAAACATGATTATTGATCAACACAACGCGAGGAAATTAAACATTGGCGTCATTTGTGAAAGTCCCGCCGCTTGCAGGCGTCGACAACCTTAATCCGGAGATGGAATTAGGTATAATGAACAATCGCATTTTCACTGTCAAACAGTGTAATTTATTAATGTCCGTCGTAAGAGATTACAATGTTAGGGAAATATATTTGAGACGCGCACTTCGCTCAGTAATAGTTCTGCTCAAATCTTTGAGCAGGTACGCACCGTAGGATCGGTATCTGAAAAAAAAAAAAATCAGTGTCATAATTTTCAATATGAAATATTATCCGATACCAGAGATCAGGTAGGACATCTCTGGCATCTCTGCATCGCTGTTATTTCGATTACCTTCGATTTTTTCCCGGATCCAGTCCAAGAAGTAGGACACGTCGGTGTTGACCGACGGGGCGCGCGTGGCACACTTTCGCCTGCCGTAGGACACCAGCCCGTACACCGTATAGCGGTTAATGTCCGGGTCCAACCACAGTAGAGGTCCGCCGGAATCTCCCTGTGCAGAAAAAAAAACCGAAACGTACAAATGAGCTACACGTTTAAGAACCACAATCTATGTTAAAAAAACCAGCGAATAAACATCGGTCCGTAGGGAGACACTTATTCGGCATAATTGCCACGGCGCACACGTTGATTGCGCTGCTGAGGACAGCACGGTTTCGTGTTCTAGTTTCTGGCTGGGAACAGTTCATTTTCTCTGAACCCAATACACTGCAATTCTCGTTATATACAATTAGAGCGTATGGTGTCGACCTCGCAAGTGTCCTTCCTGTTGTTGAACGTGCAAATTTGATGGCTGCCTTCGACCGGTATGTCCCTGGGGTAGTTGTTGGCGCAGATCAGTATCGGCAACACTCGCTGATTCACCTTCAGCAGTATATCGGTCCTATCGGTTTTCGTCTTGGTGAAACCCCAACCTGGACAGTTTTTGTACATAAATAGGGGGCAATAGAATTTAGCGCAGTTAAAACGCGTCATGTGTCGCGTTTTAATATCATAAACTCGAGTTGAATACATCGTAACTGTCTCGCAATTATTAACTACAATCCAATATAAATCGTCTCACCCAGCGCTTTCACGTATTCGTTTTCCAAATTGAGTCTTTCGGCCGGCAGACAGACCGGCCCAACAAATTGATTGTAGCGAACTTTCGTTTTCAGAAATATTATCGAGATATCTCTCAGGTATGACATCCAGTCAAAGTCTTCGTGTACGATGATCTTCTCGACTTCGTGCACCCGCGAGGTCCCGGTCACGTTTCTGAGTTCTGAAACAGGAAATAAAGGATATGGACGCGGGGCGCTTCACTGCAGACAATTACAGGAAGACTTAGTGAAACCGAAGTTTTAGATCGTGTTGAAGATTTTAAAATATCCTATAAAACAAAGAACAAACCGGAAAAATACCACAACACCCAACAGCAAAACAAACAAGAAAGGCACTGTGGATGTAATAGAGAACGTGGAGGATTTTCGAGAAAAAAAAGACAAAGACTTAAGCGAATTAACAAAATCCCTCCCAATCCAAAGAGGACAAACAACATCCAGAAAACACAATAAAAAGTGCCAAAGTTACTAACACCTCGCAGACCACAAAACAGGTATTTAACTTCCCCCTTTAAATTTTTTTTATTTTGCGTCCACTCGTTATGGCCGTTATAAGAAATTATATTAGGTGTACCCAAAAGTAATCGACATTTTGACTTTATAATTTATTTAATTTTTTATAACTATATATTCACTCCGGCCACTTTTCCGGCAAATTTTCCCTCTTGAAGAAGTCCTCAAGACCAAAGTACATCTTATCAAATTGTTGATTACTTTTGGGTATATACTGATTATTTCGGGTTCTGATATCAGTGAAATGTACTCGAGTAACAACCTCGTAAATAATTTTCCACGACTGAGGGCGTAACGAATTTTTACGGCTGGATACCTAACTGGTCGCGAAAAACCTGTACGAGTGTTATACCCACTTCCGGATCTGGCAAATTCGCCGACTACGATCGACAACTGGTTCGGTTCGAATCGGTACGTGCAGTGGGCGGCGGTGAGGACGTGCCTCTCGGTGATCAGCGAACCTCCGCACAGGATGTCGCCCTTCTCCTTCACGTACATTCCGGCCATCAGAGGGTACTCGTTGGGCACCGTCTTCTTGCCACCGACAATTCTCGCCTGTCGACAACCTGCGGTTAGCGAAATTGACGTTGGGAACCCTCGATCAGCCACTTCGAGGACAGTGGAAATGATTTCATTTCTAGAACGAATAATTTGGCAACCGAAATCAGCCACGTTAAAAGGCCGCATCCTGTCTGCGGAAACTAATCGTAAATCGGGTAAGACGGCTAGGAAAGGTAAGTTTCGGTAATTGAATACCTTGTTGGTCCATCCGCAAGGGCAGCTGGTAGTCCTGCGCCCTTTCGCCCGACCGTGTTCCCTGGAATCGATGTTGTCGTCGGGCATTGCCAGGTACTCGTCCATGCCCCATTGGGGCACACACAGCCCCAGGCACGCCAGTCCCAACACAACCAGGAATATTTCCACCAGTCGGTCCATTTTTCACCTGTCCAACCGGCAAAAGGAGAATTTTTTAAGAGAAATAAAACTGGCCTAACAAAGCAATCAAGTTCAAGGTAAGTTTGGGGGAGAAAACTAAGATGAAGCCTTCACGAAACGTTCCTTCAACCTGTGCCCAAAGTCCATTCCAATCCTGGAGTGGAGAACTGAAACTGTGTTCTCAGGAGGAGGGAGGATACTTTTTCAAAAAGGGGTCGGGGCAAGGGGGGTTGAGGACCCCCGACAGAAACATTTCATAATTAAAAACTGGTACGATAAAACGATCAATTCTGCCAGAGTGTTGGGAAAAATTCTAAGTTTCCAAAGTCCCGAAACAGACGAGTCTGAGTAAAGTGGCAGAACAGGCGAACTTAAATACTTGGATACAGTACCAAGTTCGGCTATTGGTCGTAATATTATAAACAGTAAAGTTTAAACTAAATTTGTAACACTTAGCTTAGGGAAATGGCGGAGCCATAGTTTTCCTAAATTCTACTTACTTAACCAAAGTCATACAGGCTGTGATAAAGTACAACTGAAGGTTTATATGGATTCAGACGTAGTTCGAAGCGCTGTTTATTGGGGCTTAGCCGAATGGAAGAAGGGTTTGATTGAACAAGTGCGCTCGCAGCGAGAGTCGATAAATACATTTTAATTGATTAATCCGTACTTAGAGCCGAGGCGATATTGATATTAGTTTGTAAATGTTTAACTGCATCTATTAACACCTTCGCATACATGCATACATGTCAGACACTTGTATTCATATTACAACGTTTTTAGATGAATTGAAAACAAGTTCATATCTTTCTTTAATTTATCTGAGACTATCTGTATAGAAGAAAAAATATAATGTACCGATCTAGAAATATCAAATAGGATGTCAGCGGGGGAAAAGGATAGTTCCAGTTTCCGAAGGTACAGAAGGTTGGTTCCAGAAGTTGGTTTCCAGGTCCAACAGAAGAGCACACTTAGCCACATACAAAGACACACACGACACAAAATAGAAAGAAAACAATTGGAAAGTATATTTCAATTTGAATAAGGTCACAAATGAAGTCAAATAACAGATCTTTTTCTGAACAATCGGTTTCTGAAGCGCTATACTTTGGCGCAGGTGTTGACCGAAGGGTCCGTTTCTGAAAACCAGAAAAGAGAACGTTACTGCAAATCCCGCGTGAAAGTGCGGGTCAGTGTTTTTTTGGACAAAATACGAGAAAAGACGATATTATAAATCACCTTCGATTCTGGCCTGAATCCAGTCGAGAAAGTAGCTCACGTCGACGTTAAGTGAGGGGCTGCTGCGTCCGCACTTTTTACCGTAAGAGACTACGGCCACTAAAGTGTACCTGTTCGTATCCGGATCCAACCAGAGTACGGGACCACCGGAGTCGCCCTGAAAATAATTAATCGGCGGTAATAACAGTATCCTGTAATATCTCTATAAGAGGAAAGAGGTCTTCAGTTCGAGTTCAGTCGTTAGAGACAAGAAGGAAAAGAGACTCGAGGATGGATACCTGACAGGAATCGTGTTTCCTGAGGTAGGTGCAGAATTGATGGGGATCGTCAACCTCGATGCGTCTTATATAATTGTTGGCGCACAGACGGATAGGTATAATCTTCAGATTGGTTTTCAACAGGACGGTGGACGGCGGACCGCCGGTTTGAATTCTTCCCCAACCTGTAAGTACGCAGTTTCAGTTCATTAAATATAAATAATTCGCTCGAACTTGGGTAACCGTCGGTAGCCACGGACATTCTTGAGTAACTCACTGAAGGGTCTGCTGGTGACGATGGGGAAAAGCCGAAAGCGGTTTGTGCTAGGTATACGATCCGGACGGTTAGACTTTTAAAATGTAAACGCGTACCTAATACTTTGACCTGTTCGTTGATCATGTTCACCATCCTCCGGGAGGGCAGACAGGCGGGTCCGATGAGCTGGGTGAATTCCACGGCACGGTTCAGGACGAGCAGCGCTATGTCGAACAAGTAGGTTTCCTCGTCGAACCTCTCGTGGATGATCGATCGGGCCACGTCGACGAGCAGGGCACCGCTTTTCTCGACGTCTGGAAAATGTTTGAAAAACGATCGGGTAAAAATTGCCTTCGTAAAAGATCGAGAAAACACTATAATATCAAACTGGGCGGTGGCGCCGTTATTTATTACCTTCGAGCTGGTCGTGTTGTCCCAAAGCGACGGTCAAGGCGTCGTCGGGGTATTCGAATGGGCAGTGGGCCGCCGTAAGTACGTGCCTCCGGGTGACCAACGTCGCGCCGCAGAAGATCTTCCTTCGGCCTTCTTCATAACGCCCGCCACCAGAGGATATTCGTTCTTCAGCGTCTCCTTGCCGCCCACTATACGCGCCTGATCGCGCCGACGTGAAAACAAAAAGAGATATTACCCGGTGTACGGTCGGAGGGATAGGAATTGCGACAAGAGCGTGACAAACTTTCGACAAATTCATACATCAAGACGTTTCTGGGTATACCGAGAATTCGGCTAAGACAGTGATAATTGGTCGCGGAATATCTACGTCTATTTTTCGGAAAATGAGAAGGGGAGAGTATCGGTGGAGAACTATTATTGAATCCTACCAACTGTTTATTAGGACCAAGCAAACTCCCTTGGAGTTGTTGCTGAATATTTCTTGTAGGGTCTGTTGTTCTAATTGTTGGCTAGCCTACGTCTTGTTTCAGTATGGAGGGCTGGATTTTATTATTTTACGGCAATTTATCCCGACTATACTCCAGCTAAAATCGAACCGGCCAAACAACAAAGTGTCGTAATTTTAAATAACAAAGGCAATTATGAGCGCACTAATTGTACACATCAGAGGCATATTCGTGTTGTACCTTGTTGGTCCATCCGCAGGAGCAGTTGGTGGTCTTCGGGCCGGGAGTTTGGCCGTGTTCTTTGGAATCGACCTCGTCTTCCGCCATCCTCATGTACTCAGCCATGGCCGGATCGTAGAGTGAATAGCGGCCGTTCGCCACAACAACGAACGCGCACAAAACCGCCGCATAACACCGCCAGGCCCGCATCTGACGAATTAGCCATTAATTAGGCGAAGTTCAGTTGCAATTATAGGCGAAATATCCGGTTCCGAAAGCTTAATTTATATTCGCCCGTTATTGGGTTTGGCAACTAAGTAATTGCGGAATTCACAAACAAGTGGCGTTGTACGTATTTTTAAGTACGTCAACATCTTCGCACAGATAAGCCGTAGACGGTTTCGAATGCGCGTATAAGATACATTCGGCTTCTCTGCAATGTCCCTTGTTGTTGAACTATGGCGATCTGAATCAATAATGGCCTTTATTCGGTCAACATCGACCTCCACCGGACGTCCAGAGCGCTCCTCATCTTTTAATGAAAAATCCCCTGCCTGGCAGGCGTTTCCGAATGTTTCAGAAAGGACCAAATAATAACGTACCGAAGAATCTTATCTGTGCAAAGATGTTGACGTACTTAAAAATAGGTACAACGCCACTTTTTGGTGAATTCCGCAATTACTTAGTTGCCGACCCAATATATTACTTGAATTTCCGTTATTCGTGTTTTATGTATTAATATCGTAGTTGATATTGAATTGAAATTTTTGGAGCAGTCAAAAAAACGATTCAACAAATACATACCTTGGAGGAGCACGGACAATAATGACAAACCGAATTAGTCCCAATCGTTTTATATCCTTTGAACAAAGTCAACAATGATGTTTTGTCCGCTGCAATCGGTTTGGTTTACATCGGTTCGACAATGGTTATCTATTCCTAATTAGCTTGTATTATACCCACACAGTTTGGCATAAACGCACTTTTTTCTTCGGTAAATATTTACCGGCATAATGAGTTTAAATCAGTTGCGTGTAGCGTGCGATTACGCACAGTTTTCTTGGCTTTATTCGATGAAAAAAATTCTAGAAATTTATCGCTCATCATTGAACTTCCCCTGAAAATTTGGTAGGGTAAAATAGTTAATGCGGTCTAACCGTGCATTTTACAGTGTGTTTTACTGTGAAATGAAGACAGTATTCCTAGACAAAACGTACCAATATGGAAATCTACCAATATGATCTAAAGGACGCCAACGGGACAAATATTAATGAAAGTTTCATTACGGTAATAAAAAGGGTTAAATTTACTGTAGGGGCTACAGTAAATTTTTACATAGGGAGGTTATCGATATATCGATTTATACGAGGTGAATCGATATCGTCAACTTGTTCGGCCATTGTTTTCACATCGCCTACTTTTATTAAGGCGTCCGACAGATTATTTTATTTTTTTTAGTAAAGGGAAAGAAAGTAATTATGACAAGAAAAGAGTTATATATAAGTCGGACGCCTTAATAAAGGTAGGCGACGTGAAAAAAAAAGAAAATAACCCGCCTAATTTGGTCAAAATGGAAAGCACGACCCGTCGGACGCCTTAATAAAGGTAGGCGCTGTGAAAAAAAGAAAATTACCCGCCTAATTTGGTCAAAATGGAAAGCACGACCCGTCGGACGCCTTAATAAAGGTAGGCGATGTGAAAAAAAGAAAATTACCCGCCTAATTTGGTCAAAATAGAAAGCACGACCCGTCGGACGCCTTAATAAAGGTAGGCGCTGTGAAAAAAAAGAAAATTACCCGCCTAATTTGGTCAAAATGGAAAGCACGACCCGTCGGACGCCTTAATAAAGGTAGGCGATGTGAAAAAAAAAGAAAATTACCCGCCTAATTTGGTCAAAATAGAAAGCACGACCCGTCGGACGCCTTAATAAAGGTAGGCGATGTGAAAAAAGAAAATTACCCGCCTAATTTGGTCAAAATAGAAAGCACGACCCGTCGGACGCCTTAATAAAGGTAGGCGATGTGAAAAAAAAGAAAATTACCCGCCTAATTTGGTCAAAATGGGAAGCACGACCCGTCGGACGCCTTAATAAAGACCAACAATGGCTGAACATGTTGACGGTATATATCGATATATCGATAGCATTCTGTAGCCGCTGGAGTAAATTTTAACCAAAAAAAAAAAAAGATGTGTAAATTAGTCTGTAACTAATTACCGGGGTGTATTGATGAAATTTTAAAGGGGAAATTAATAAAACAGAGCGTCTCTGTTGTACTAAAAGAGAGAGTCGATAACCTGACGCTGGAAGGTTCTGAAATGGCCGAGGTCGAGACGGGCGCCAACCTGCTTGCGGACGAAGAGGACGGTTCTCGTCAGGACGGAATTGATAATTTGTCCGATTTTGAAATCTCGAGGATTTTGTCGGACAACGGTCAGAGGAAGACGATCTGCGCCCTGGGAAAATTCCGCGGCCGCGAGGGCCAGGCGATACTCCATTTGGAAAAATTGCCTTTCAGCGAACAGGTCTGCAGATCTCTCTGTTCTGAGAGGACGGTGCTGAAAAGAGAGTTTTAAACGATATCTACGGCAGTTATTCGAGCTATCCGGACGTCGATTTGAACTGTAAGTCGAGTCTCATCGTTTGACCGGTGGTGGTCAACTCTCACTTCTTGTAGCAATTTTTATACTGTAGTTATTTTTTTTTCATTCCGCAGACATCAAAACCACCCTGGTCTATCCGGCCACCGAAAAGCACATTGCCAAGTACGAATCGTCGCCGCCGCACCTCATCGAAGAGACACCCGAACTGTATTCGGGAGTGACGCTGCCTCATATAACGAAGGCGCAGTTCGATTTACAGGTATTGCGGCGGAAAACCGTTTTCCACTCAGTCAGTCGTCGGTCTGAAACGGAACTGAATCGCGTTTTCAAATTTGCTGAAAGATAAAGAATCACCCCTGCCCTCTACAGGTCTTCACGCTGTGTCCAACACACGATTTATAGCCTGGTTATTCCAATTCGCAATGTAATTCTTCTAAATCATCACTCTCTATTCCTGCACTTTATTCTAATTCTTGTCTGAAGAATTCTTCTCTGAGTGATGTTTAATCGATTTTTAAATAGATAAAAAAATTAATAGCGCGATCGAACTGTTAGTTCAACAGGCCAATACGCCTCCGTATATCTGAATTTTTTATCAATATAAAAAAAATGTTATTTCTCAATGTAATTTTTGAGGCGGTGATGCGCCGAAAATGTCATTAATATTGTATACATAGCAGTAGTAGTATTTTATCTGCATGAATTATAACGTTTTGAACAAAAAATCTAGAGCAACTAGAGGAAGGTTAATAATTGCTGCAGTAATGTACATTCTGTTATTCTATAGTTCCATCTTTTATATCATATAATTCCAAGAATTATCATAAATTTTTATGGCAGGCTGCTTGAGCCAAGGCTTGTTAAAGTTAGTATTCTCTGCGATGTTATTCCGACTTCGATTAATTAGGAAAAAATGAAAGACAGAATTCATAATTATCGCCTATTCTATTGAAAGCATAGTTTCTGTACTGTTGTTGATTGGAAGCATTCGAAATGTCGGGTGGATTCAATAATGCTTCAATAATGATTGTATTTTCGCGTATTGAATGTTTCAAATTGTATTTACCTTTCAGTGGCTCTACAATATATTGGATCATAAAAAGGAAGTGGAGCGGATCGTGTTCGAAGACGATGATCCCGTGAAAGGTTTCATTCTGCTGCCCGATCTTAAGTGGGACGGAAAACAGACGGAAAATTTGTACCTGATTGCCACTGTCCGTTGTCGAGGAATCAAATCCCTGAGAGATTTGAACGAGACGCATCTTCCCCTGTTGAAAAACATCAAGGAGAAAGGATCAGTAATTGAAATTATTCATTCGAAACTAATAACAGCCCTAGTTACTTTTATCATTTTGCCATTGAGTAAATAACCCACTTATATATACACTGTGTAAATCCGCGAGTAACCGGGCGGCGTATATAAAAAAAAAATAGCAAGCCTAATCAAGACAATAAGACAATGCACCAAACTTTCTTTCATAAAGTAAAAGGCATTCATGACATTCACTACACAGTCAATAAATAAAATAATTTATATCTTTATTTAGTCTTAGTAATAATGAGTCACAAACTGTACAGTAAATTACAAATTTCAAGGGAATCTCTTACTGTAACAAAGATTCCAAAATAATATATTTTATTGAATTTTATAAGACATTAGAAACGGTCTTTAACTGTAACAACTTGAAACAAAATATGAGTATCAACGTTCTTCATACTGAACTCTATTTTCAAAATATTAGAAACGCATTAGAAATATATTGCTGCGTAAGGTTATCGATTTTTGAAAATATTTTATAAATTTAAAATCTATATATTTTCGACGTTAACGTTTCAGAAAGCAATTTTCGACAAGTATGGCCTGCAGGAAAGTCAGCTAAGGATGTTCTTTCACTACCAGCCCTCTTTCTATCACCTACACGTTCATTTCACCTATCTGAACTTCGAAGCGCCGGGTAAGTAATAGGAAATGTTAAATGTTTTAAGTTTAAATTTTAAACGGTTCGCATCTTTCAGTTCTTCCGGTAGTTGTTTGTAATTTTCTTCGACGTGGTCATAAATGGCCAAACCTCTGCTTCTTCGATTTAGCCTTTTCTGTCTTTTTATTGTTATTTTGATTCCATTTATCGTTTGTGTGTTCCACGTAGCTTTTTTTTTGTCTGTCCGTTGGATATTTTTATTGACTGTATTTATATAGCGCAATAGGTGTCTTGAGACCTGTTATGCGCTTTTATTTATTTCTTATACTCGGTAAAGTGCTAATCGCTTCGTAGAAATAACTATAGAAAATTAATAATATAACCAAAATTATTGTTTACTTTTTAACAGGAATCTACACTGAGAAATCGCATCTGTTGAACTCTGTGATAAATAACATTGAGCTGAACAGTAAATATTATGAACTAGCGACTATTCCATTTGTTGTCCGGGAATCACAAAGCCTATTCTCGGCTTATGAAGAAAAAGGTAACTTTTCTTATTAGTTATATGATTTATAACCCCTCCTATTTCTGTAATATAGAAATTGTATAATTATGTATTTACAATTCATGTTTAATGAAGGATTCTATTCAGCGCGGGAACTGGATAATACTTTCCTTTTTCAGTTTTATTCCTATGATGAAAGCTCCTGTCGACTGTATTTACGATTATTACGCTATTATCCAAAATTTCTCCAGTATATCCCTTATAAATTCAGGAATATATTTAGTAATGCATGTGATTTTTTTTTCCATAGAGCAATGTAATTTCTATGTACCTGTACAAAAGAAATTCCCTTTTTATTACCTACGTATGAAGGTAATGAAAAATAATTTCAGTTTTAAACGGATGTTTGGCCATTCCTTTTGTGTGAAGAAGTAATTTTTCTGTTGATTCAATGCCGGTATAATAATTTTTAAGTTTCAGTTCGATATTTTTAATTTATTTTAATATTGAAGGAGGAATGCAAATTGTCCATTTTTGTTATGTTTACTAGTAAATATTTAACATACACTAATTAAGTTAAATTGATGATGCGATTTTTTTCATTTTCAGGTCTTGTATCCAGAAAACCAGTTTCATAACAGTACCGGACATTCGATTAAAAAATGAACTGTAAGATAATCATTGAACAAAGACCAAGGTTGCAATCTTGCCACTTTTATATCGTTACCGAACTTCCTGCTAAAAACATTCGGCTGAAAGTAAATGCGAATTCGGTCAATTTAATTTCAGAAAATAGACATATTGAAATCCCATTGCGGGACGTGTGCCTCATTCCCGAAAGTCTTTCCGGTTTGGCGGTTCGAGAAAATAATTTGATTTTTCGCTTGCAGACAAATTCAAAAAGTCTATGCGGTTCATTCAAGGTCGAATTTCTCAATCAAGAAAAACATGAAGATTCTTCAACCAAATATCAACCACCGTTCCAAATTGGCTCGAGTCTGAATATCTTCTGCAGTTGCTGCCTGAATAAACTGAACGAAACCCCTTTAATTTTCGACAGAATTTTGCCACTTCCTTCTTCCAACTTTGAAGGGACCGATCTGTTTTGTCATCAAGAAAAGTCAAGTTATACAAGTCCAGTGCCGAAGCCCAACGATTGTCTCTACGGTTCTTATTTTATAATGATCGACGATAATTTTCTGAGGCAAAAAGATGAAATATTGTATTGCGATAGATGTTTCTCATGGTTGGGTACGCACAGTTCAAATTCCGTCCAGTTATGGAATTCGACAGTTTTATTTGATAATGATAAGCCGGTTAAAAAGGAAAATACAGCAATGCTCGATTTCATTTCAATTATTAGAGAACTGAGCGAAGGAAAATACGGCATTACGAAAATAATTATGCAGTGTAAACTGTCAACAGTTGAAACTCAATATTTGTTATTGTGGATAATAGAAAAGAAGCTTAAACTATTGACTCACTTCAGTGACGATATGTCGAATGTGACTTTGGAAGAACACGATGTAATAAAACTGCTCTATCAATTTGAAACAAAGAGGACAGACAAAATAGACGCTTGGAAGAAGGATTTATATGTTCATAGTGTCGAAGTGTCGAAACAGATGTTGGTCGAAGGATTGAAACATCTGCAGGATACGGCTTTGAACATTCCGGAGGACTACAGATTCGTCAACGGCATGTGTGTTTCTTATGTTGGGTCGATAAAATAAACGTTTTATAAACTAAAATTAGTATATTGTACTTTCCACATTTTACATGCATAAAACTGAAGAAAAATATTGCAATAACTTAACTTTTTAATAAACTTCTTCAATCTAATAAGTTGATGCACACGTAACTTACACAAGAATATATATATAATATAAAACACGGTCAATAAAATAAAATTAATACATATTTAAAATTCCATAGAAATTTTTTTCAATTTTCTAATTCATTCGAATTTTATTGTACATGACAAGTCCAACCTATCGTTCGTATAGGCTCCTTTTTAAATGTACCTACATCATGACCAAAATGTCAAATCATAAAAATGTATTTATATGTGTGAGGAATGTAGTTCACTTGGGAGGCGGCTGAGAGGTATTGGCTGAGTGGGCCGCGATCGCAGGCTGTTGCTGTTGCGCTTGTTGGCCGGCACCGTACCAATTTGGCCAAGCCTAGAAACACAACAATTAAACGTTAAATATATTATAATTAATTTCAGATAGTCATTTAGGCATTCGTGAAGTTTTAGAATGTACAATACACCATCACAACCCATATATTTTGCTCTATACATTAGACCTTTCCTTACAGACGCCTGAAAAGGAAGTGGCCACGCGACCTAAATGATTAAATAAAATGTTAATAATAATAAATAAATAAAATTAAATTAAAAATAAAATAAATAAATTTAAAAAATAATAATAAAAAAAGGGGGGGAAACTAGTGGGTTTCTCATCTAATTGTTGACTATTGTAGCTAGTGACTTCATCAATGTTGCTTATTGTATAATTTTACAGTTGTAACAATAAAAGAGACAAAAAAAAACATTAGACCTATCTATTTTGACTTCTGGCCACGCCAGTAGCACTTTACTTTAGTAATATAGTCGTTTAATCCATTACCGGTGTTAACAAGATGCTTTGGTGGCAAGCATAGCAGCTTACTATATCATTGATGGTTAGAAGAAATTAAAAATCATCTAGCGTAAGTTAGAGGCAGAAAATTTGGCGTACTCAATCGAGTTAAATCCCATACTGACATTTTACAAGAAGAAATATCTTTATGAATCCTTCATAATTATAACAGCCACACACTTTAATTACACTTTGATTTAATTTTAATAAAAAATGACCGACTCACCTGAGTCCAATTCTGACCGTAACCTGTATATCCGTAGCTTTGCCAATTTCCATAATTTTGCTGTTGGTTATATCCCTGTTGATTGAAACCCTGTTGTGCTTGATTATAACCACCGCCTTGACCGCTATAACCTGCAACGGACCACAATCAATCAATCAATCAAACCATAGAAACTACCCGGCTGCAATGTCAGAGATAAGTGAAGAAATGATATCCCAACTATATGTGGTTAGATTTTATTCACCCGAAGGTATAATAAAAATTAGGAATATTACTATAATTCGAAGGAATTATTGGCAACTGAAAGGTGAACTGTCAAATAGCGTCTACTACAAATGTCTTAACACTTTTCAAAATTCATATATAATGAAAAGTGGTCGACAAAACATACTGAAATGTCATCAAATGTTTTTCATTTTCTACTCAGCACATGTAAAATACATAATTGTGTTTATGAGACACTACATTGTTTGCGTGCACATTGCTCTGATGTGAGTCACCTTATAAGGAATAAAATATTTTAGATTGATTGGATTTATTAGCTATTAATACTGCCTTTTATTTGGTTTGTGCGTACAATAATAATAAGGCCACCTAGCATAAACCCATAAGTTCTCGATATAAAATTTGCTCGATAAAAAACTCTCAAACAGCAATAAAATATTACATCACGTAATGGTATATGTCCTCTTTTCTGTGGTGCTTTCCACAGGAATCCACGATGAGGATTAGTGAGAAGAAACTGATGATGGGAATGGACCCTAGATGAGGAGGCACAAATCAATACAGAATGAAAGATCAATTAACCAGTATAAAGAGGGAAACTTTGACAGGTGCATGCTGAACACCCTGAGCCACCTCGGACCCTGTGTCTACTCTGAAGCCCTTCGTGCGTCTTAATATAAAATAAACTTACTCTTCCACTGGTAGGCGTTGTTCCACTGCTGTTGCGGTTGGTGTTGTTGTGGGCCGCCCCAGTGGTGGTGTGCCCAGGGCTGCTGCGGTGGCGGGAGCTGCTGCTGACCCTGCTGCTGGCCCTGCTGCTGGTACTGGCCCCACTGGTGGCCCCCCCCTGTACCTCCGCCGCCGCCTCCTCCTCCTCCGCTGTTCCCTCCGCTACCGCCTCCCACCGACGATATTGTCCCTCCACTGCTTCCCATGTTGTTGGCCCCGTGTGAACTGTTGCTCGCCGAATTCTACACGAAACAACACCGTCAGGGTGTATATAATTATCAATGCGACAAAAAAAACAACGGGAAGAAGATGGGACAGGGGCAGAGCCCATGCTCAAGAAAATACATTAACTTTAACCCCTTGAGAGGGGTCTTGGAGACGTTTTGTGGTCTGCAATGGGTTGGAATACCGTAGATTTTGTGTTTCTGTCTCCTCTCGCTGGTTTGGTCTTTTACTAGAGCAGTCATCTTCAGTAGCAGTGTTGTCATTTAGGCATCTGGTCTAGTAGAAGACCAAACCAGCGAGAGGAGACAAAAATACATAAAATTTACATTATTCAATAAATAGATCTCTTAATAAGCTTGCACATAACTGTTCGGTTGGGTCAAATTAAATATTATTTTGTCGGACACCTCAGATTCCGTTTTATTTGTATGCCACTTGGTTAATAATTCAGCCGGGCTAGTTATTAAGAAATAACTGTTACACTTTTTTACTGCGATATTATCAACTATAATAGATATGATAGGTGAAGCTGCTCGCTCAGAAAATTCAATAACTCAAACCTTCTGTCTGTTATGAGAGTCCCTGTTGTTGTCCCTCCTGTCGTAGGTTGTGTGACCGGAGCCCCTCCCTTGGTTGTTGGACGGCCCCCTGTTGTTCCTGTCGGTGTGATGCCTGTTCCTGTCCGAACCTCCACCACCACCTCCACTTCCGCTGCCGCCTCTCCCCCTCCCTCCACCACTTCCGCTCGAACCGCCCCCACCCCGCCCCGGCACCTCCTCTCCATCCTCCACTTCCAATTCTGTTCATCCCTCTGTCACCGCTCGGTCTCATCTCTGACCTATATCCACCACCGCCTCCTGAACCACTCTGGTTCCTAACAGACATTAAAATTTTGTAAGGTTTCTTTCTGTACATTATAATAATTATCATATTGTTTACATCCAAAATCCTTCATTAAAATGTCCCGCTGTAGCTATTTATCGGCAATCGGGAGCCCGCTGTGCACGATTCATCAAACAGCTTTCACAAGATTCAAGAATTCAAACCTGCCAGTTATGAAAGCTCCTATCTTAACCTTAGAAATAAACATCCATAGTACAGGTTTATTAAATCTATACAAGAAATCAAATTTTCACTGAAACACTGGGAACTCCAACTCACTTCATTACTTAGAATATTAGCTGTGTAGAGCATTTTCTCTGGATTAAATATTCTGAGAACCTTTTGAATGTTATGTAATCAGTTGATTACAGCTACTCTATCCGATAAATAAATAAATATATTGAGATGTAAGTATGAAATACATCCCTTTGGAAACCTTGAGTGAAATTTTTAACAATGAATAGTGTAATAATCAAAATAATGGGACATCTAGACCAATAATCTGTAAATGAAAAGTGTGAAATTACTACAGAATCAATTATCATTATATTTGCTGAGTCAGACTCGCTTCAATAAATATAATTTTTGTATCAAGAATTATATATATTTATGCATTAAAGAATTACACTGTAATACTGAAATGAAATGAAAAATTGAATTTATATTGTAAGTACATTAAATAGCAGGTTAAATATCTCAGGATCTGCCATTTAAACATAATTTCTTCAAATAAATATTAGTTCAGTTTCTTATCACATAAAATGTTTGTCTAGCCATATCTCTCTAATTGTAAGTATTTATCTCAGAATCTCACAAGGAAAATAATTTGACGATAAAAGTGTTCTTTAAAATCAACATATATGCCCCAAAATTAATTAAATAAAAGATAAATATGTGTATAAAATAAAAGGAGGATGGCAAGAAAATAAGAGCCCGTCAATTTTAATCAATTACCTGTCTCTCCATCCTCTGTCAGGTGCCCTCTGTTGCCACCCACTTCTTGCACCCCCATGATGTGCATTGTTACCACCTCCTAAAAATTAATTAGGAACATTAATGTTGTATAATTTTATTTAGAAGAAATATACAAATATATATAGTTGTTTTGAGCCATATAGTTGGTGGATATTTTCTAATTACGCTATTCATATCAGTACCGTATTGTAGTTCCCGTTTACTAGGTGATTAATTAATATAAGGGAAAATCTTACGCCTGAATCCACCACCACCGCTGCCACCGCCGCCACCTCCACCGTGGTGCATAGGTGGACCACGCCTGAAGTTATCGTATCTAGGCCTCTGTTGTGAATAATCACTCCTGAATCTTTTGACGCTACTAATGCTGGATCCTTGAGCCGATCCTTGACCGGAGCCGCCATTATTCCTTTGAGGGCCTCTTCTCACATAACCAGCGTTAATCCCTTCTTTGTTGTATTTTTCCACCAGAGGCCTGGCTTCAGGTTCAGGCAACTCGGGATATTCAATCTCATTAAACACTTCCTTATCGGGCAAAGTAAAGTTGGCTGAAAAAACACAAAAAGTTCTTAGAAATGTATATAATTTGGGTAGAACTCAAAACCAGGTATTATTTGCCAGAAATAAGGGAATCTTTTCTAAATGTAAAAAGTCCAAATCCACAATTAGGCGAAGGTTACTCAAGTGCTTATTCCGAGTATAAATCTGAAACAAGCACCTGTAATTAAAGTATAATTATTTGACAATTATGTGAAACATGCTAGAAACTCCAAGTGAGGAATGAATTAATGGGTGATGAGATATTAGTAAATGAAATAAGGAAAATATAAAAGAAGGTTCGTGCAAATTATTTAATAATAATGAATGGAGGGCTAAAAATAAAATGATTATAAGTACTTGAACTCTACTTTTTCTCAGATTTCATAAACATTTTGGCAAAGAAATAAATATGTGGTAGTAGATGAATGCCCCTGCCTGTTGTTACCTTTCATTTCCAAAACAGTTGAATCTGGGACATCTTTTCCCTCCTCGAGCTCTCGCTTTTGAACTCTCCGGGTGAATTCTTCATCAGTTGGCACTATTACCACCGCCTTCCTGATGAAACCCTCAAAATTGCGCATTTTGCGCCTTTGGGCAGCCGGAAATACATTGGTCTGTGTACGTAAGACAGTACGTCAAATAGCTTTAATTAGTTCGATATATTTTCCTTTTTTTTCGCAGTAGGCGAGTTCGCCTTCAAATCCTTATCATTAATACTTACCTTGAGGAGATGGCCTTCTTTCAAGAAAAAACATTACAAACTATACTTATTATAGTAATATAACTATACATATCAAAAATGTATCCATGTAAGCACCATTAGCCATGAGGAGAAATGAAATGCCCATAATGCCAAGATACATTGTCTTTAATAACTACAATAGAAAAAATTAATTACTTTCTTCCTTTCATAACATAAAAAATATAAATTACTAATCTTAATTATTGCTACCATTTGGCAACACACTTGCACGTCACATACAATATAATATACATTCAAAAATCATTATGTTGTAATAATCATCCTTACCAATGGCTGATTTATGTAACTTCACTAGTCACAAATATCGTATTTAGGACAAAATGTTCTTTCTATTCAACATAATATAATATTTCCAGTGCATTTTCCTTCATTATTATTATTTTCTATAACTATTTATTGCTTTGTACAGGAAGCTTTAATTCCCTCCAATGTAAGACTAAAGCAAATCCTTGATGGATTAGATTATTCAAAAATCTAGAGCTTAATTATTCTTGTAGAGCTGAATGAACCAGGCAGCAAATGATTCCATACAAAATACATCTTATACATGAAGTACGCTTATAAAAAGCAGATTTCTAGCAACTTTGAAACATAATATTCAAGATGTTCATAAGTGCATTACAAATGTCAGAGTATAAGTATTCCGTATTACTTGTTCACCAATTTTTGGCATTTCATTTGATGTCTAACAGCCTCTTTCCAAGAACTGTTATTAACCTAACATCTGTTGTGTAATTATTGAAAGTGACTATTCACAAATACAATCTTGTCCAAAATTCCACTGAGCATATTCTACTGAATAGACTGCATCCATTTCACTTCATGTGGAATATAGTGAATACAATTTGCTTCATTTATCCTCCTTGTTGATCTCATAATAAAATTTCAATATGAAGATGTTTAATAATTAAATTTAAGCTGACTTAAAAGTAGTACTGTACCTTGTGATGAGAAAATGCCAAACAGAATTCATTACAGTATAAGACCAAAGGGCTTACCTGATAAAGAAGCGCCAGTGAACATTTCAATCTGACCCTTTTATGTTTAATACTCACAAATAAACGAAGATACACATCAGGCATCCTGAAAACTACATCACCTACCTGTCTTCTCACAGGTTGTAAATGTGACCAAAAATGAACAATGGGCTAATATTTCAAAATCAAGAACAATTTGAAATTTTCTTATGCTTGCAAATATTAATAACTTTACTTTAAAATTTCAAACAAATTAATCTAATACTTAAACAAAATTCATATTATTATTGCACATATTAGCCCATTTACTGCTGAAAGAAACATTGATAAACTGTAAACACCTTAAACAATACACAATTGGTTTTTTGCACTTAAAACTATCTTAAATACTACATATTTTATAAGAATATATTTTCCACCTAATAATTAGAAAAAACTCTTCCTTCATTAATTAGCTGACTTAATAGCGGGTACATTAAAATATGACAAATTCAGTTGGTCCAGCAAAGATCTCCGGAGTACATTTTATCAAAACAAGTATCTGTGTATACTTCTTCAAAGTTGTAAAGATGATATTCTATCAGAAAGCTCCTTTATTATTTGAGATATATTCACTCAATACTCACAGCTCTTCATTTGGTATTCTCTCAGAAACAGTCCAGCTGACATTATTATACAATGCGAATCATATATATATCATTTCCCACACAACTCCAACAAAAATGAATTAAACATAAAAGTCAATAAAGAGTATTTACAATCTCCAGTTAAATAATTTTATGATTCAATTTCCATTGCCATCCTTCCAAAAATAGTAGGATAATACTTGACTGAAGCAAATGTGTTTACACTAACTGCAGTTCAAAAGAACGTTGATTGCAGCTATAGATAACCTGTATGATGATATCCATTTCATCCTAAATCGGGTGTAGAAAGTCAAAAACAACTGTTCCATGCATGAAGAACTTCCCATTTCCATTTGATATATAAATAATACACAAGAAATATAAAGTGTAAATACATACTAAACTATGTTCTGTGAAGAACTCATTAGTCTAACTTAAATCTATAACAAAAAACCAATTAGTGTATTTCATTAAGGTGACTAAATAGATATTGAAATTTGTTCCTACCTGATCAAGAATGAAATTTCGACGACGTTGACAACCAATGTCCAAGAGGCGTTGCAAACACTTTGTGCATTTCTCGATGAGTACATCCCATCGCCCACTGTAATTTCCCTTTCTAGGCAGTCCCATCACCTAATAAATCCCATCATAAAATTAAAAATATTATATAGAAATTAATATCAGAAGTTTTGAGTATTGCAAATTTAACTTTAGATATAAAATATTAAATAACTGAATAAAATTAAACAACCAGAAACCATTTTATAAATATCTATAATTTTAAATAACAAGTGATTTGACTATCAAAATTTAATTGTACTCAAAGAAATCTGTAATTTGAAATTAAACCTTCATTTTGTCGATAAGGGCATTAGTTCCTATGATGTTGTAGTGTTTATCAAAATTGTCTGCACTGTGCTTGTTGGCCCAATACGTCTTACCACATCCAGGTAGTCCACACATCATAATTATCTAAACAAAAACATTTAATGAACAATATAGATAAAATATTCATAATTATATTACTCCTTAATTTGAAAATTCATTTTAAAAATATATAAGAAAAACTATAAACTGATCTTAGCATATTGTTTCATAAAATATACCCTTCAGTATATATTTATAATAATGACATATCAGGAAAACATTTAAGTTGTCGCTAAAAATAAACATACCTCACAATCTGCTTTCTTTAACGGACGTTGCGGACCTATAACACGATTCTCCAATGGAACTTCATTTGCCCACGTGAAATCTTCATTTATACAAACCCAAGGGTCACACTGTCCAAAGTTAACTTCAAATTTGACATTCTTAGTCAAGACATGGGGTACTAAAGGTATTCCCTTAAGATCTTCCAGTGATACCGTAAATGCAGCATCAAAATGTGTGTCATTGACAGAAAAGCTCATAATGGCTTCACTCTCGGAGAATTCCTATGACAAGAAACTGAATCAGACACAAATCGCTACCTATAACTTATATTAAAAGAAACAGTACGGAAATATATTAAGCAAGTGGAAACGATTTTGCAAGAAAAAATTAAATATATCTCTTACTAAATATGCTGTAACAATATCGTCGACACCAAACGATGACCCATAATCACTAAATTTACTATTAACACTGATTTTTCCTGTACCTCCATACCCATATGAAAATGGCTCTTCACCTGAAAACATAATTTATCTTTTAGCTTCCATCCAATTGCAAATTCTGTAAGATCTGAATCTGTTATAATTAAAAAATAAATGAACAAAAAAAAATGTCACCAAACTTTAACGGTGAAAATTTATGGATGTGCCTGTTTGTAATATCTGAAAACAAGTGCTTTAAATTTAAAGGGAAATGGAAAAAATATATTTTACCATTAATAAAATACAAAATCATTTAACACTTGATTTTAATTTACAACAAGAAATTAACAGATTCAAATAGGCAACCATTGATAGGCAATGTTACAAGGATTAGGATTTTAGATAAGAAAAAGTAAGCTTACCAAGTTGCATAGATGTTTTGAATGATGACCATCCTACTCGCAACACATTGGGTGTGGGCTCATCTTCGAGATGGGAGATGTCACAGTTTTCAAGTAACTGAAAATTAAAACTTTTATTTAACTTTTATCTCAACTAAAGATGTGAGTTGGATCTTAATGTCTTAATGCTTTCTTGGTTATATGGGTTATTTGCTTTGTAGGTTTGTCTCTTGTATAATGTTTTTCTGGTCGTGGTTAATTTAAATAATATACCTTCACTTGAAAGCATATTTTCCCCGAAGTGTAACCATACGTTCCACGAACACCGGCCCAAATGTATCCAAATCCAGCATCACTAATTGGCGTCGCAGTACAAAATGAATTTTTATCAATCATCAAATGAAGATCCGAATCATCTGAAATCACAATAACCGCATAAGACATTGCCCTTCAAAACAAAATTAACAAAAAAGAAAAAATATGGTAAACAATTCCAGTAAAACCTTTTCTTTTCCATTATAAGGTATTCTTTATACTTCCTTGAAACAAAACTTATGATACGAGAACAATATGCCCAAAAAAAATGAATTGACGGAGAAGAGTTGATCATAAGCATATTAAGGGCACTACATACACCAGCTGAGTGTCACAGCACTTTCGTCGATCTCAGGTTCATCTTCTTTCATAGTCTTAGTAGGACTCCAACTTCTGAACCATGGTAAAACAAATAATGCATTATCCGTAAGTTAACTTTTAATTAAAACATCAACCTTCAAATTAGTTCTAGAGCAATTAATACAATTAAATTGTATTAATTATACAAAACCGAGTTGTTAAATAAATAGTAACAGACCCGCGCTGAGGGCTGGGACTTGGCGACCGCTTCCTCTTTCGATCTTCACGTTTTTCACTCGATGATTCTGTTTTGATTGAAGCTTCTTTTTTGTCGTCTGTTTCCATCTATATCAATAAAAAATTTTTTTTTATAAAAATATATATTACGAACAAAGAGAATAAATAAATAAGATTTATTAATACAAAAAATAAAAAATCATTTTCAACTCAAGTTCAAGTATTTATATTAATGTTAATAGAATACTGTAGAATAATGATGATTCTACTGTAGTAGAATGATTGTATTGTGAAATATTGTATCATAATCTCCAGCAGAAATACAAACTATGAATGTATAATGTTTTAAATCTAATACAGAACACATATACATGACATTTTAATGGCAGACCAATATATACCTATATAATGCAACAAATTATTACTTAAAGTTTAAATTAAAGTAGTATAAATTAAAGTTTATTACTTCTGAAACATTTTACGAATGATAGTTAATTGTTGCTGCAGTTTCTTATCTTATATAGCGCAAATAGATTGCTGTGATCTGTGGGCTTAAGTTATGGGTACCTATATCTAA
Organism: Lethocerus indicus; assembly: GCA_019843655.1. NCBI lineage: Eukaryota > Metazoa > Arthropoda > Insecta > Hemiptera > Belostomatidae > Lethocerus > Lethocerus indicus. Next base: position 187,607 of record JACDQD010000002.1, on the reverse strand, counting down.
AAACTAGCTTCCTCATGAACATGATATTAGCATACATGATGCTAAATGCAGTGGGCACAAAATTGTAAATATAATTTCCAGCAATGTACTAATGGACTGCAATAACTTTTCAATTGCATATGTATATTTTCAGTAATAAATTCTACACCCTAAAAAGTTCATACTCCCACCGTAAGGAAGGGACCGCAGCTCCTAATGACTGTGAACACATACCCCAACTCTAGGCCATTAGCAACAAAGTGGCATCAACACAAAACTGCTGATTAAGTGCAGTGGGTACAAAATTGTAAATAAAATTGTGTGCAATGCACAAATCACAAAACCCACTTTTGTTTCTTCCGGTTCAGATTTTATGAGCACGGCGTCTGTGGTAACAACATCTTTCATTTCGATATTTGATTCATCGCTAGTGTCTTTGACATTAGCATCTTCCTCATTTTCCTGTAACAGATAAATACAAAATAAAATGCTTAAAACAAGTGTTTAAAAAATCGATAATATTAAATAGAAGGTCACAAAATAAATAGATCATTTTAAATTATTATAACTAATTTCAAAAATTGACAATTATTACAAATTTGCCATTAGTGAGAAAACCTACAATCACATGCCTTGCCACAAGGTACTTAATGCTAAGGACATTTTATTGTTACTGAAGAATTGTATTAACTGCAAAGAATTAAGAGAATATCAACTATAATAACTAAAACACCAATAATTTCCTGTAGGGTAATTAAAAAAACATAGAGTTTTACAAATTACAAATATTACGTCAGTCATTTCTTCATTCCTAGGCTCTGCTTCATTATCTTCATTATCTGCATCTTTCTCAGCTTTAATTTCTGCTTCTTGAACTTCCATACTTTCTGGGACAGTTACCTCAACCTTATCATCTGCAACCTCGTCCTTATCATTAGTAGGTTCGACAGTATTTTCTATGTTACTTTCCTCACATTCAGCATTATCTACAATGCTTTCATTTGCTTCATCTTCCTTTTCTTTGGGCTCTTCTTCCACCTGCATAACAAACAATACATTTCAAATAAGTAGGCTTTCCGCCACTAATGGTTATCTATAAATCAACATTCATTTTAATAAAAAAATTAAAATTTGATGCATATTATTGTCTTATAATTTTAGATTTTGTCTGTTTTTTTTTGGAGATAATAGCAAATTTTGAAGCTTGACAAAAACCTGGGTTTATGCACTATTTATCAAAAATTCAATCTGTCAGTTTCAACCCATACCCAACCAAGGATTGAAATGAATAACTGATAGGGACAGGCGCTGTTTTGTTTAACAATGGCAATCAGTGCTACGTGAACGTGCGAGTACACGCAAAAAACATGTATTTTGCACATATACTCACTATATCTGTGATTCAAACAGAGTACATTATAAACTAAATCAGCTCATAAAGTATTGGGCAAGAAAATAATAACAAGAACATTAATTATGTGTATGTGTAGTTTTAAATATTACATGAATTTTGAAAACAAAAATAGCTAACAGAAAGAATTGACCCAAGTTTTTCAGGTTTGGGAATTACAACAGAAGAAATAGTTTCAAAAATAAATTTATGAAATATGAATTAAATTACTACAATTAATATTTTATACCAGTTTTTATCTCAATTGTTAATAACATAAAATAGAATCATGATTTTAAAACAACAAAATCCAAGATTATCCACTTGCGTTGAATTCTGAGTTTTTATCATAACTCTTAAACGAATACAGTCAATTCAGTATCCACTTATGTTTATCAAACTTGAAAGTCACTCAAAAGTCACCCCTCTAATATTGTAAATATATTTAAAATTACAATTTATTAAAATTGTAAACATAAAATATAACATTAATCTAGCTTAAAGGAACAGGTATAGGGTTTGTCTTTTCTATAACATAAAGTTACAATTTTTAAGTTTTTTCAATGCATACTAAGTGCAAATTACAAACAAAAATATAATAAATTTATAGTTCATAAACGTATTCTTTTTAATAAGTGCGTAATAACTTGAATTAATAATACCTTTGTTTCTACTTCTTCAGTGGCACTTTCAGGTGGATCCTGACCCTTATTTTCAACGGGTACTGGTTCAGATTCAGATTCAGGTTCAGGTTCAGGTTCAGTTTCTTCCTGTTTTGATACTTCGGTGACCTCGGATGTTGTCTCCTGGGTATTTTCGCCCGACTCTTCTTCCAGTTTCTCCGGAGTTTCGTCTGATTTTTGAATAACGCTGTTATCCCCATCAAAGCTCTCTGCAGTGCTGTTTGCAGCATCGGACGCTGCTTCACTTCCGTCGGCAGTCACAGACGGAGCACCTACGACAGACCATTCAATTAGGTGTACGCTACCGGCATAGACAATTTATGACCCTTTCGTAAAATACTTTCAGTCACGTAAACTCTGAATGTTTCTATAACAGAATCTTTACCGAAAGTTATCGCAAGAGAAACCGATACAATTATAGCAACAGTAAGCGCAGTAAATCTAAAATTCGAATAACAATCCAACTACCTTTATAGGTCATTTTTCCTCAATTAATTGCTGCAGAGGTTTCCCGCAATTCCGCTCAAACCGTCTCAATATACTAATTAAAGATATAAAACAGACCGCGTCAAAATTTCACAGGTAGAACGAAATTAAACGAGTATTAATAAATAGAATTGAAACGGGTAATGCGGCCACATGTAAACAAACAAGAAACGCCCGCACTATATTGGACTACAAAATAATCACCACTAGTTAAATAGGGAGGGTTAGGTTCGAAGTTAAGAAGGAGAGTATAAGTGGACGGGACACGAAATACGGCAACGAGGTAACGGTTTCGGCAACGATGCGGCTGACTCGAAAGACTAATCGAAAATGGCGGAATACGCCTCGTTCGGCCATAGCGGCAAGATGTCCGCGCTCGCACGCAGAATAGCGCCCAAACCGGACAACGGGCGGGACGGGATGAGATAAAACTGAAAAAGCGATATTAACAGATGGCTCACCTCCGACAGTTTCGCCGTTCAGCGCTTCCTGGAGCCTTTCGACGAGGGCCGCTTTATTTCCCTTGGTGTCGAGGCCGCGGGCCGCCAGTTCGGCCCTCAGCTCGACCACCTTCAGTTTCGCCGGATTCATGTCGGCGTCGTGTCAGAAACGGTCGTGTACGGGCCGAGGGGCTGTCGTTCGGGATTGGGGAGTTATCGGCTCTCGATTATGAAACACCGGCGAACGCGTCCCGACCGGCACAACAAACAACGGTCGCAGCCACAAACAATATCGTCTACGCTGGCTGACCCCACAATACTAACCAACGCGGAAGTGGCCCGGCCACGGCCTTCTTAACCGCGTCGTTTCGCGGCGCCAATTTCGAATCGGTCCCGACGACCGCCTAACGACCGCCGGTTAAATCGATAAATAAATTAACGCCCCCCGAGCCACGCTCTTTTCGGTCGCCGTCTTCTAAATTTCCAGTCAACTATGACGGACGCCGGTAACGAAGGTGGGTGGACTCGTTTCGATTCAATTCTTAACTGTTTTTCGCGCATTTTTTTAAATTTTCCTTCCGACCGCAGTTCCCGTTCCCGCCAACGACCTGGAAAAAAGGATAGTGGAAGCCTTCGAATTTTTCGACCACGCCGACAACAAAACTGTGGACGTTAGAGAAGTTGGGACGATAATACGATCTCTCGGTGAGGAAAAGGATAGATATTATTTGAAACGGCTTTCAGTTTCTTCGAGACCGTCGCTTAGACGCTTGATGACGATGATTCGTTTTAAGGGTGTTGTCCAAGCGAGGCCGAAATTCAAGAGATAATTATGAATGTCGAGGATCAAGAAACATCAGGAAGCGTACATTTATCCAAGTTTTTACCGTACGTCACCTGCGTTATATCGGAATACAGGTATTAGTATAAGCTCCGCTCTGTTTTTATTTATTTTTTTCCCCAAACATACAATATTTGTATTTGTTCTAATTGTGTGACAACTATGTTCCAGACTACAACCGGCGACGGCTGAAGAATTGCTGAAGGCGTTCCAGATCCTGGACAGGGAGAATAAGGGTTTTCTCACGAGAGAATTTCTCGGAAAAGCCATGATGGAAGAAGGCGAACCTTTCAGTCAGGACGAACTCGACGAAATGATGGCCGTCGCGATTGATCCGGAAACTGGCAATATCAATTACGAATATTACATCAATCAAATCATGGTATCGGATATTATTTTATTAATGTATAAGCAGCGATTTTAACAATTCTTCACAAATGTTCTCAAAAGCATGATTCTCATATAACACATGTATATACTTGTGACGTAATTATTAACGAATATCTTTCTCGACCACATTGTATTGAACAATAAATTAAAATCACTTATCGAGACTAATTTTACTAATTATTAAAAAGGTTGCACTGATATTAAAACTGAAATATAAAAATTTAATATTTTAGATTCCGGAACATATCACTCTTTTCGATACAGTTCCACCATCGAATTTAATGACGTACCTTTATTTAAGAATAGATTGATAACTCTTTGTATTATTGCAAAATTATACTAAAATAGTAGTTACTGTTATTGGAATGTACTTGCTGTAACAATAACTTTTAAAAAAAAGAAACCAGTCTATGTTTTAAACTAATCAACCAATTGTACTGAACTGATTTGTTTCTCCGTTCTCAGTTTTGTTGGAAAATATTTTTCGTTGCGTATAATTATTTTCAAAATGTTTAGATCAATGTGCAACCCAATATTTATTCCCTGGTCCCGCCTAAAGAAGAGAAGAAACCCGAACGTAAACTTGGTGAAGGTTTTATATAAATCACGGTCAAACTTGTACGCCATATCCTTTTGTACAGCACAAACAGTATGTATTAATTATAATTGTAAATAAGCTAATAAGTTAATTTTCTGCCAATACAGCGCTAGAGAGTAGTAAAATACTACTGCTTCATAACCTCGATGTTTTCTTCTAATTCTTTATTGCCATAAATGTATAGAAACAGTAGGTGATATTGATGTACACAGATACGTTAAACAATAATCCCTATTTTTGATATTACGGTTATTTGATTGCCGCTAACGGTCAATAACGTTTGTGTTAACCAACTATAGCCATGACGATATTCAACAGCCGCCATAGTAATATCGTCAAAGGAAGTATTGAAGTGTTATTAAATATATTTTCCGTGTACTCTCTTGAAATAATTCGACCCTGTTATTAAATAAAAGCCCATTTTTTTATTTCAGCAGTCGATTTGAGTTATTTTTATTAGCGGGACGTAAGAACGGGGTTGACGCCCTTTGCGAGTTGGCGCCAGGGCCAGCTGTCGTGTTCGACGTGATCATTTTCCGTTTAGCCGTTTAACTAAACTGTAATATAAAAAGATACGCGGATAATTACGAGGATAACACTGTATTTTCTATTTCAGGTGGATTAATGGGGAAGGAGGTACACGTTGGCGAAGTACAGTCGGATCATCTATATTAAACAGAAAAATAAAGTTTAATAGTATTCAAGAGATTTTTAATAATTTAATCAATACGAGAGTTTTTAAATAAATCCGAGGGTAAGTTGCTTGAAATAAAATCTGAAGTAGCGGATCACTGGAGTATGGCCAGAAAACACAGTGCGACACCTGTTTTTCATCAGTTCTTTCAAAATACGTGAAATATGGAAATTTAAAAAATCATCCCGACAGTGTAAAGTAAATTATTGTACACAACAATTAAAGGGGTGAAGGATTCTTGTGAGAAAATATGAAAATTAAACCTTCGGTAACCCCACATGTTTATAACCTCTTTGCCGTTTCTTTTAACCTGGGTTCGTACGAATTTTTTTAAAATATATTTTCCGAATTAAATTTTTGACGCACTAACAAAAAAGTCCAAACCGGCGACAGGAGACTGTATCCAGAATTTATATTTTTTCGACGCCCAACTATATACGTGAATAGATAAACGGTAATAATAATTTAAACGGTTACTTACATCGGAAGATAATCGATTATGCGTCAGTACAATACGATATCGATACGATGGTTCGATCGACGCTGAAATTATACATTTTTGGTAAAAGTTATTCAAATTTAAATCGAAGTTAAATAAACCGCCGTCAGGCAGAGTGGTTGTGGGCCGTGCCGCTCGGGGCACTGCCATCGATGGCCAAATAATCTAAAATTATTTATTGGACGCATATTTCGAGGAACTCTGGAAATAATTTATAATTTCAAATTAATAAAACAGCTACAATCATCCCGAAAATTCTGTTTCACATTTTTTCATTTTTTTGATTTTTTTCTTTTTTTAATTTTTTTTTATTTTTATCCTTTTTTTCTCTTTTTTCTTCTTCTACGTCTACCACCCTGTCTTTTTTCTTTTTTTTCTATCCTATCATTATTCTCTTTTTTCTCTTTTTTTTCTATTTTTTCTATTTTTTCTATTTTTTCCATTTTTTCCCCAAATTTTACTGCGATTATTTTCCAAATTTCTCGAGATAACTCTTTCAGTTTTAATTTTTTGCCCATTCTGACAATACATAATAATTCCTTTGATACCGATTGTTCGTAAGTATCGAGGTTATTAAGGGTTTTGTAATTTCTCGGTTCTCTTTTTGGGGGGGGGGCCCATTTTATAAATTCCTAATTTCTAGTCGAGTAAAATCTACGAGAGGAGAATATATTTGCCGAGATAACTCAGTTAGTTTTACTCGTCGCCCATAAAAAGAATAAGACGGATTGGAAAGCGTCGAGGTTAACGATATACACGGTTAGGGAATATACATTTCTGACTTTTTTCCTCTTCGAGAATCCCAACTAATTTCCTCGCCCTATCACAATTCCTAATTTTTATTGTGATAAAACCTGGACGGGGAAATAGGTTATTAGAGATTTTTCTGTTTTACCCATTATGTGTTTATTTCGACGAAATTGACTGGGGTCTTGTGGAGGGAGCAGCGCGGTTTCCAAGTTGAAAGGTTATCTTAACATTTAAAATTACCGCACGATAGGACGGAATTGAAAATAAAAGGGCCTTTAGTTGAGTTTGCAATTTCTAGCAGTTGTAGAGAGTTTAGCATTTATTTCAATTCCAAAGAATCATTTCGCATTTAATACCCCTAGTTCAATCGGTCGACTGATAATGTACAATTTCTTTCTAAATCATTTACAATAAACGCGAATAATAATATTATGATGAGACTGAGATAAAAAAAAAGTGTTGTTAGGGGTAAACATTAGAAATAAAGTTGCGGCTGTTTGGTAATTATTTATAATTTGAGAGTGACGCGTCAAATATTTGGAAAATGTATTTGGAAAAATAGTAGTAAATACTGGACATTACCGATACATTTTTTGTATAATAACCAAAAAAAATCTAATACCTACAATATACAACTGATTGTATCGCTTGTAAAACAGTTACAGAAAACTGATTTAATAATGTACCCAATGCATACATATTTGTATATTCCCATTTTCTATATTTATTCTAGTTCGGAAATAAAAATAATTGCCGTTAATACTTGATAAAATTATGTAAAATCCGTTAGTTTTTCCTTCTTATTTATTGTACAATCGACCTTTATTGTAGTCTTTATTATAGATAAGTTTAACAGAGCAAGTTTGTGTAAGAAAGAAAGTGAATGAGTGTTATTAACAATTTCTTTCAATTCTTTGACAAACGCAATAAAATATAAACTAGTACTTATAGATTCATTGCTCTGTACGTAATGTATGTGAATCGATAGATAATTTTAAACATTATTCTATTAAATAAACCTTTAGCCGTATATATTTTTTGTCATTAATATAAAAGGTAAAATATAACTCAGTTCGTGTGTGAAATATTTGTAAAATGGATTTGAAAGTAGTTCCATCGAATTAGATTTTGTACTACAAAATACTAGAGAATGATGACATTTTTGTTGGATAATTATTTATGATGAATAATATTTAAAAGCAATGTCAATCAGTTTGGATAGTTTATAACGTCAGGTTGTAACACAATCTTAATTTTTATAAATAGGCAATAAATTCATTAAATATTTCAATTTTTTTTTTGCTTTTAGTGCAACCTGTTACTCAGACTGTATTGCGCTTATTTCAATTTATAAAACACTTAAGTATAAAACACTCATTGATAATCAAGATATTTTATACTACTCAGTGAAAAAACTAATCTGTTAGTAAATATGACCCATTAATAATTTTATTAATTATTCTGGATCCAAATGACTAACAAGGTCACTTATAAGGTGGGGCTTATAAATAAACAATAAATGTTACAAATATTTCCATTTAAAATACATAGGAGCTCTGCTAATTTAATTTTTGACCCTTTCTAATTTTTTCCCTAAGATAAATGGTTCTTTTCTCCTGTAAATTGAAACCCAGTAATTAGTTATAACACATTAATACTGTATATAGGATACTAATTAATAATCGGGAATATTTTATGTTATTGTCAGGTAATTTCTACCTGTGGCCAAATGGTGCCAGTTACACTTAGTGAAATAAAACGTTAAACATTAAATAAATATAAGTATATATAGCGCTACTAAAATCGTTCCAAAGAATTTCGAGTAAAAGATTATATTTGTGATAAATTCCAAACGAGTATAAATTATCACAAATTCGTATTATTTACAATGAAATTTATTATGCGGTTTTTAATTGTTTTCAAAAACAACAATAAATAAGGTAAATTCAGTTTAAAAAACTGCACGGAAATAAATCGTATAATGTTACAACTTTTCCCTCTATGCCAAAATATTCTTTACGCATTAAATGAAAGTAGTTTCAGTGCGTAAATTAATGATGACTGGCGGGCTTTTAGTTTTAGAAGTTTTTAATTATTTATAAACTAAATACTTCAATTTGTTCATGTTCAAGTTTGTTATATACAACTTCAAATGGTAAAGGATGGCGTTAATAAAAAGTTTTTATTTCTTCCTTCCGAATTATTTTGTCTTTCGTTTAAGGAAACAAATTAAAAATTACTCTAATTTTATAATAGACATTTTACCGCTTTTATTTCCTTCTCCACAGCTTAATTCACCTTCCATTCCGCCACAAACACTATACAAATTGTTTTGTTGTTATTTAATCATGGCATTTCAATTATGGGAGCATGTGAAAAAAAAAAACAGAATGGAATGAAACTAAATAGGTCCATTAGGGGAATTTAGAAATTCAGCATGTTTTTGCACCCGTTAACTAATAACTAGCCAGCTCATTCACTGTAATTAGGAAATATTCCCAGATCTAAATGTTTTTATTTCAATTATATACAACGGTTCATTGAATTTACCCAACATTATATAATGTATGTATCTATTACATAGGAAATATCTTGCTCAATTTCAGATTTTATTTCCGGTATATATTCTTACTATATTATGCGTTCCCGCAATATACCTGGTTTTTTCTCCTAAACTATTCTATACCGGTATGTATTACTAAAAGTAATACTATAGCATTGTAGTCAATAAAGAAATCTATTTAGCGATAAATCTTTTTTTATTTATCTTATATTTTCTCTTATGTTTTCTATTGATAACCGGAAATAAAATGCTAAAATAAATATCTGTTAAATAACATTTCAATTATTCCGTTTCTTTTCCGACAGAACTGAGAGAACCGTTGTAGAAATATCAAACTGAACCGATGATGATGGTGATGATGCTGTCTTTTAAAATAATTTAAAAAATTCACCGAAGACATAAACTTGTCTAATAGTTAGTTTGAGCTCAAAAATATGTACATAAGAGATGGAAACATTTATAATATTTAAGCTGAAATCAAATTTCTTATCTATATATAAATTTTACCGATTATTCTTTTTCGTAATATTGAGAAAATTTGCTCGACCTTTAACGATTTCATAGAAAATAATATCCCGGGCACGGATTGACATACCGTTTTGAAATTTTCTCCATAGTTATTGTAATGTATCTTTCTTCTTTGTGTTGAATTTATATTTATTTTTCCTTTTTTTAAACATTTTTTTCTTAATACAAATTTTTATTATTGCCTAATAAGCGCAGTTTCAATTCGAACCTTATTTATTATGTCGGTTTTTTGGATCGATCGGTGGTTTCAGCTTTATTGTGGCTGCGGGTGAAGAAGGGGGATTGTGAAAAATGTTGAAAACCACACTCGGTTATGTAAAATTTGTATTATTTTAGAAAAAGAGAAACAGACAGAGAGTAACTGGAAAATGTGACAGAAAATTACTCCTGAATAAATTCTAAACGGCTACAAAAAAATATCTAAAACTGTTCGGATGAGTCCAACCTAATTAATAATAATATCTGCTAATAATTCAACCAAAAATTCGATAAAACACCAATTCTCAATAATATCACAAATGGCTTAATATTAAATAACACCAATAATTATACACTTATCCTTTTAAATAATGCATATATATATATATATATATATATATATATATACATGTGTATATCACATAGACAGAGAGAACAAGTAGAATGATAATGGAATACAGAGTTTTGATTCCAAAAGTCAATTTAAATAAATAAGTCGGCTATACATATACAACATTAATAATAATAGTATTACTACTTGGAGAGGGGTTGGGGGAAGGTACAGTTAGTTAATTTGAATATAATACTTTTCTCTGCAACTGGAATGCGCCTAATCCTGTCTGTAGTGCAAGCTTTCGTTGACAAAATTCCTGTAAATAGACAGAAATAATTGTTTTATTATATAAGCGGGAGAAAATGTATTCGTAGCGTATTTTCATAACAATAGGGAGGAATTTTGTATACACTTCAGGATTTTTATTATTGAATAACCAACGATTTGACCGAATGTGCAATAAACCAGTAAGAATTTACACATATTATAAATAGATTGTAAAAAATATAAAATCAAAAAAGGAAACGACAGAATGATACAAAAATATAAAAACTACCTAAAAAAAAACTAAAATTTGAAAAATAAACACTTTAGAACACAGAACATAGAGAACAACGGGCACATATCAGCAAAAGGAAAACTTTAAATAATAGATTAAGAAAAAAATTATCAATACACAAAAATTAATAGTACTGAGCACAGTAGGAAATTATTTTTAAAAACCTATAACTATACTTATCTGACAATTTTAAAAAAGGCGAGTTTTTAAATAAATCCGAGGGTAAGTTGCTTGAAATAAAATCTGAAGTAGCGGATCACTGGAGTATGGCCAGAAAACACAGTGCGACACCTGTTTTTCATCAGTTCTTTCAAAATACGTGAAATATGGAAATTTAAAAAATCATCCCGACAGTGTAAAGTAAATTATTGTACACAACAATTAAAGGGGTGAAGGATTCTTGTGAGAAAATATGAAAATTAAACCTTCGGTAACCCCACATGTTTATAACCTCTTTGCCGTTTCTTTTAACCTGGGTTCGTACGAATTTTTTTAAAATATATTTTCCGAATTAAATTTTTGACGCACTAACAAAAAAGTCCAAACCGGCGACAGGAGACTGTATCCAGAATTTATATTTTTTCGACGCCCAACTATATACGTGAATAGATAAACGGTAATAATAATTTAAACGGTTACTTACATCGGAAGATAATCGATTATGCGTCAGTACAATACGATATCGATACGATGGTTCGATCGACGCTGAAATTATACATTTTTGGTAAAAGTTATTCAAATTTAAATCGAAGTTAAATAAACCGCCGTCAGGCAGAGTGGTTGTGGGCCGTGCCGCTCGGGGCACTGCCATCGATGGCCAAATAATCTAAAATTATTTATTGGACGCATATTTCGAGGAACTCTGGAAATAATTTATAATTTCAAATTAATAAAACAGCTACAATCATCCCGAAAATTCTGTTTCACATTTTTTCATTTTTTTGATTTTTTTCTTTTTTTAATTTTTTTTTATTTTTATCCTTTTTTTTTTTTTTCTTCTTCTACTTCTACCACCCTGTATTTTTCTTGTATTTTTCTATCCTATCATTATTCTCTTTTTCTCTTTTTTTCTATTTTTCTATTTTTCCATTTTTCCCCAAATTTTACTGCGATTATTTTCCAAATTTCTCGAGATAACTCTTTCAGTTTTAATTTTTTGCCCATTCTGACAATACATAATAATTCCTTTGATACCGATTGTTCGTAAGTATCGAGGTTATTAAGGGTTTTGTAATTTCTCGGTTCTCTTTTTGGGGGGGGGGCCCATTTTATAAATTCTTAATTTCTAGTCGAGTAAAATCTACGAGAGGAGAATATATTTGCCGAGATAACTCAGTTAGTTTTACTCGTCGCCCATAAAAAGAATAAGACGGATTGGAAAGCGTCGAGGTTAACGATATACACGGTTAGGGAATATACATTTCTGACTTTTTTCCTCTTCGAGAATCCCAACTAATTTCCTCGCCCTATCACAATTCCTAATTTTTATTGTGATAAAACCTGGACGGGGGAAATAGGTTATTAGAGATTTTTCTGTTTTTACCCATTATGTGTTTATTTCGACGAAATTGACTGGGGTCTTGTGGAGGGAGCAGCGCGGTTTCCAAGTTGAAAGGTTATCTTAACATTTAAAATTACCGCACGATAGGACGGAATTGAAAATAAAAGGGCCTTTAGTTGAGTTTGCAATTTCTAGCAGTTGTAGAGAGTTTAGCATTTATTTCAATTCCAAAGAATCATTTCGCATTTAATACCCCTAGTTCAATCGGTCGACTGATAATGTACAATTTCTTTCTAAATCATTTACAATAAACGCGAATAATAATATTATGATGAGACTGAGATAAAAAAAAAGTGTTGTTAGGGGTAAACATTAGAAATAAAGTTGCGGCTGTTTGGTAATTATTTATAATTTGAGAGTGACGCGTCAAATATTTGGAAAATGTATTTGGAAAAATAGTAGTAAATACTGGACATTACCGATACATTTTTTGTATAATAACCAAAAAAAATCTAATACCTACAATATACAACTGATTGTATCGCTTGTAAAACAGTTACAGAAAACTGATTTAATAATGTACCCAATGCGCATACATATTTGTATATTCCCATTTTCTATATTTATTCTAGTTCGGAAATAAAAATAATTGCCGTTAATACTTGATAAAATTATGTAAAATCCGTTAGTTTTTTCCTTCTTATTTATTGTACAATCGACCTTTATTGTAGTCTTTATTATAGATAAGTTTAACAGAGCAAGTTTGTGTAAGAATGAAAGTGAATGAGTGTTATTAACAATTTCTTTCAATTCTTTTGACAAACGCAATAAAATATAAACTAGTACTTATAGATTCATTGCTCTGTACGTAATGTATGTGAATCGATAGATAATTTTAAACATTATTCTATTAAATAAACCTTTAGCCGTATATATTTTTGTCATTAATATAAAAGGTAAAATATAACTCAGTTCGTGTGTGAAATATTTGTAAAATGGATTTGAAAGTAGTTCCATCGAATTAGATTTTGTACTACAAAATACTAGAGAATGATGACATTTTGTTAGATAATTATTTATGATGAATAATATTTAAAAGCAATGTCAATCAGTTTGGATAGTTTATAACGTCAGGTTGTAACACAATCTTAATTTTTATAAATAGGCAATAAATTCATTAAATATTTCAATTTTTTTTTTTTAGTGCAACCTGTTACTCAGACTATATTAAGCTTATTTCAATTTATAAAACACTTAAGTATAAAACACTCATTGATAATCAAGATATTTTATACTACTCAGTGAAAAAACTAATCTGTTAGTAAATATGACCCATTAATAATTTTATTAATTATTCTGGATCCAAATGACTAACAAGGTCACTTATAAGGTGGGGCTTATAAATAAACAATAAATGTTACAAATATTTCCATTTAAAATACATAGGAGCTCTGCTAATTTAATTTTTGACCCTTTCTAATTTTTTCCCTAAGATAAATGGTTCTTTTCTCCTGTAAATTGAAACCCAGTAATTAGTTATAACACATTAATACTGTATATAGGATACTAATTAATAATCGGGAATATTTTATGTTATTGTCAGGTAATTTCTACCTGTGGCCAAATGGTGCCAGTTACACTTAGTGAAATAAAACGTTAAACATTAAATAAATATAAGTATATATAGCGCTACTAAAATCGTTCCAAAGAATTTCGAGTAAAAGATTATATTTGTGATAAATTCCAAACGAGTATAAATTATCAAAATTCGTATTATTTACAATGAAATTTATTATGCGGTTTTTAATTGTTTTCAAAAACAACAATAAATAAGGTAAATTCAGTTTAAAAAACTGCACGGAAATAAATCGTATAATGTTACAACTTTTCCCTCTATGCCAAAATATTCTTTTACGCATTAAATGAAAGTAGTTTCAGTGCGTAAATTAATGATGACTGGCGGGCTTTTAGTTTTAGAAGTTTTTAATTATTTATAAACTAAATACTTCAATTTGTTCATGTTCAAGTTTGTTATATACAACTTCAAATGGTAAAGGATGGCGTTAATAAAAAAGTTTTTTATTTCTTCCTTCCGAATTATTTTGTCTTTCGTTTAAGGAAACAAATTAAAAAATTACTCTAATTTTATAATAGACATTTTACCGCTTTTATTTTCCGCGCTAATTCACCTTCCATTCCGGCCACAAACACTATACAAATTGTTTTTGTTGTTATTTAATCGCGGCATTTCAATTATGGGAGCATGTGAAAAAAAAAAACAGAATGGAATGAAACTAAATAGGTCCATTAGGGGAATTTAGAAATTCAGCATGTTTTTGCACCCGTTAACTAATAACTAGCCAGCTCATTCACTGTAATTAGGAAATATTCCCCAGATCTAAATGTTTTTTATTTCAATTATATACAACGGTTCATTGAATTTACCCAACATTATATAATGTATGTATCTATTACATAGGGAAATATCTTGCTCAATTTCAGATTTTATTTCCGGTATATATTCTTACTATATTATGCGTTCCCGCAATATACCTGGTTTTTTCTCCTAAACTATTCTATACCGGTATGTATTACTAAAAGTAATACTATAGCATTGTAGTCAATAAAGAAATCTATTTAGCGATAAATCTTTTTTTATTTATCTTATATTTTCTCTTATGTTTTCTATTGATAACCGGAAATAAAATGCTAAAATAAATATCTGTTAAATAACATTTCAATTATTCCGTTTCTTTTCCGACAGAACTGAGAGAACCGTTGTAGAAATATCAAACTGAACCGATGATGATGGTGATGATGCTGTCTTTTAAAATAATTTAAAAAATTCACCGAAGACATAAACTTGTCTAATAGTTAGTTTGAGCTCAAAAATATGTACATAAGAGATGGAAACATTTATAATATTTAAGCTGAAATCAAATTTCTTATCTATATATAAATTTTACCGATTATTCTTTTTCGTAATATTGAGAAAATTTGCTCGACCTTTAACGATTTCATAGAAAATAATATCCCGGGCACGGATTGACATACCGTTTTGAAATTTTCTCCATAGTTATTGTAATGTATCTTT
Organism: Lethocerus indicus; assembly: GCA_019843655.1. Lineage (NCBI taxonomy): Eukaryota > Metazoa > Arthropoda > Insecta > Hemiptera > Belostomatidae > Lethocerus > Lethocerus indicus. The sequence goes on along the minus strand of JACDQD010000002.1, from coordinate 172,080 downwards.
CTTCTTTGTGTTGAATTTATATTTATTTTTCCTTTTTTTAAACATTTTTTTCTTAATACAAATTTTTATTATTGCCTAATAAGCGCAGTTTCAATTCGAACCTTATTTATTATGTCGGTTTTTTGGATCGATCGGTGGTTTCAGCTTTATTGTGGCTGCGGGTGAAGAAGGGGGGGATTGTGAAAAAATGTTGAAAAACCACACTCGGTTATGTAAAATTTGTATTATTTTAGAAAAAGAAAAACAGACAGAGAGTAACTGGAAAACGTGACAGAAAATTACTCCCGAAAAAAATTCTAAACAGCTACAAAAAAATATCTAAAACTGTTTGGATGAGTCTGACCCAATAATAATATTTGCTAATAATTCAACAAAAAAATTCGATAAAACACCAATTCTCAATAATATCACAAATGGCTTAATATTAAATAACACCAATAATTATACACTTATCCTTTTAAATAATGCATATATATATATATATATATATATATATATATATATATATGTATATCACATAGACAGAGAGAACAAGTAGAATGATAATGGAATACAGAGTTTTGATTCCAAAAGTCAATTTAAATAAATAAGTCGGCTATACATATACAACATTAATAATAATAGTATTACTACTTGGAGAGGGGTTGGGGGAAGGTACAGTTAGTTAATTTGAATATAATACTTTTCTCTGCAACTGGAATGCGCCTAATCCTGTCTGTAGTGCAAGCTTTCGTTGACAAAATTCCTGTAAATAGACAGAAATAATTGTTTTATTATATAAGCGGGAGAAAATGTATTCGTAGCGTATTTTCATAACAATAGGGAGGAATTTTGTATACACTTCAGGATTTTTATTATTGAATTACCATGGTTATTATTGAATAACCAACGATTTGACCGAATGTGCAATAAACCAGTAAGAATTTACATATATTATAAATAGATTGTAAAAAATATAAAATCAAAAAAGGAAACGACAGAATGATACAAAAATATAAAAACTACCTAAAAAAAAACTAAAATTTGAAAAATAAACACTTTAGAACACAGAACATAGAGAACAACGGGCACATATCAGCAAAAGGAAAACTTTAAATAATAGATTAAGAAAAAAATTATCAATACACAAAAATTAATAGTACTGAGCACAGTAGGAAATTATTTTTAAAAACCTATAACTATACTTATCTGACAATTTTAAAAAGGCGAGTTTTAAATAAATCCGAGGGTAAGTTGCTTGAAATAAAATCTGAAGTAGCGGATCACTGAGTATGGCCAGAAAACACAGTGCGACACCTGTTTTCATCAGTTCTTTCAAAATACGTGAAATATGGAAATTTAAAAAATCATCCCGACAGTGTAAAGTAAATTATTGTACACAACAATTAAAGGGGTGAAGGATTCTTGTGAGAAAATATGAAAATTAAACCTTCGGTAACCCCACATGTTTATAACCTCTTTGCCGTTTCTTTTAACCTGGGTTCGTACGAATTTTTTTTAAATATATTTTCCGAATTAAATTTTTGACGCACTAACAAAAAAGTCCAAACCGGCGACAGGAGACTGTATCCAGAATTTATATTTTTTCGACGCCCAACTATATACGTGAATAGATAAACGGTAATAATAATTTAAACGGTTACTTACATCGGAAGATAATCGATTATGCGTCAGTACAATACGATATCGATACGATGGTTCGATCGACGCTGAAATTATACATTTTTGGTAAAAGTTATTCAAATTTAAATCGAAGTTAAATAAACCGCCGTCAGGCAGAGTGGTTGTGGGCCGTGCCGCTCGGGGCACTGCCATCGATGGCCAAATAATCTAAAATTATTTATTGGACGCATATTTCGAGGAACTCTGGAAATAATTTATAATTTCAAATTAATAAAACAGCTACAATCATCCCGAAAATTCTGTTTCACATTTTTTCATTTTTTTGATTTTTTTCTTTTTTTAATTTTTTTTTATTTTTATCCTTTTTTTCTCTTTTTTTCTTCTTCTACGTCTACCACCCTGTCTTTTTTCTTTTTTTTCTATCCTATCATTATTCTCTTTTTTCTCTTTTTTTTCTATTTTTTCTATTTTTTCCATTTTTTCCCCAAATTTTACTGCGATTATTTTCCAAATTTCTCGAGATAACTCTTTCAGTTTTAATTTTTTGCCCATTCTGACAATACATAATAATTCCTTTGATACCGATTGTTCGTAAGTATCGAGGTTATTAAGGGTTTTGTAATTTCTCGGTTCTCTGGGGGGCCCATTTTATAAATTCTTATTTTCTAGTCGAGTAAAATCTACGAGAGGAGAATATATTTGCCGAGATAACTCAGTTAGTTTTACTCGTCGCCCATAAAAAGAATAAGACGGATTGGAAAGCGTGGAGGTTAACGATATACACGGTTAGGGAATATACATTTCTGACTTTTTTCCTCTTCGAGAATCCCAACTAATTTCCTCGCTCTATCACAATTCCTAATTTTTATTCTGATAAAACCTGGACGGGGGAAATAGGTTATTAGAGATTTTTCTGTTTTTACCCATTATGTGTTTATTTCGACGAAATTGACTGGGGTCTTATGGAGGGAGCAGCGCGGTTTCCAAGTTGAAAGGTTATCTTAAAATTTTAAATTACCGCACGATAGGACGGAATTGAAAATAAAAGGGCCTTTAGTTGAGTTTGCAATTTCTAGCAGTTGATGAGAGTTTAGCATTTATTTCAATTCCAAAGAATCATTTCGCATTTAATACCCCTAGTTCAATCGGTCGACTGATAATGTACAATTTCTTTCTAAATCATTTACAATTAACAACGAATAATAATGATATTATGATGAGACTGAGATAAAAAAAAAGTGTTGTTAGGGGTAAACATTAGAAATAAAGTTGCGGCTGTTTGGTAATTATTTATAATTTGAGAGTGACGCGTCAAATATTTGGAAAATGTATTTGGAAAAATAGTAGTAAATACTGGACATTACCGATACATTTTTTCTATAATAACCAAAAAATCTAATACCTACAATATACAACTGATTGTATCGCTTGTAAAACAGTTACAGAAAACTGATTTAATAATGTACCCAATGCGCATACATATTTGGTTCTCCCATTTTCTATATTTATTCTAGTTCGGAAATAAAAATAATTGCCGTTAATACTTGATAAAATTATGTAAAATCCGTTAGTTTTTTCCTTCTTATTTATTGTACAATCGACCTTTATTGTAGTCTTTATTATAGATAAGCGAACAGAGCAAGTTTGTGTAAGAATGAAAGTGAATGAGTGTTTTCAACAATTTCTTTCAATTCTTTTGACAAACGCAATAAAATATAAACTAGTACCTATAGATTCATTTGCTCTGTGCGTAATGTGTGAGAATCACGATAGATAATTTTTAAACATTATTCTATTAAATAAACCTTTAGCCGTATATATTTTTGTCATTAATATAAAAGGTAAAATATAACTCAGTTCGTGTGTGAAATATTTGTAAAATGGATTTGAAAGTAGTTCCATCGAATTAGATTTTGTACTACAAAATACTAGAGATTGATGACATATTTTTTTAGATAATTATTTATGAGGAATAATATTTAAAAGCGATGTCGATCAGTTTGGATAATGTATAACTTCAGGTTATAACACAATCTTTATTTTTAAATAAATAGGCAATAAATTAGTTAAATATTTCAATTTTTTTTTTTTTAGTGCAACCAGTTACTCGGACTATATTGCGCTTATTTCAATTTATAAAACATTTAAGTTTCAAGCTTAAAACACTCATTGATAATCAAGATATTTTATACTACTCAGTGAAAAAACTAATCTGTTAGTAAATATGACCCATTAATAATTTTATTAATTATTCTGGATCCAAATGACTAACAAGGTCACTTATAAGGTGGGGCTTATAAATAAACAATAAATGTTACAAATATTTCCATTTAAAATACATAGGAGCTCTGCTAATTTAATTTTTGACCCTTTCTAATTTTTTCCCTAAGATAAATGGTTCTTTTCTCCTGTAAATTGAAACCCAGTAATTAGTTATAACACATTAATACTGTATATAGGATACTAATTAATAATCGGGAATATTTTATGTTATTGTCAGGTAATTTCTACCTGTGGCCAAATGGTGCCAGTTACACTTAGTGAAATAAAACGTTAAACATTAAATAAATATAAGTATATATAGCTACTAAAATCGTTCCAAAGAATTTCGAGTAAAAGATTATATTTGTGATAAATTCCAAACGAGTATAAATTATCACAAATTCGTATTATTTACAATGAAATTTATTATGCGGTTTTTAATTGTTTTCAAAAACAACAATAAATAAGGTAAATTCAGTTTAAAAAACCGCACGGAAATAAATCGTATAATGTTACAACTTTTCCCTCTATGCCAAAATATTCTTTTACGCATTAAATGAAAGTAGTTTCAGTGCGTAAATTAATGATGACTGGCGGGCTTTTAGTTTTAGAAGTTTTTAATTATTTATAAACTAAATACTTCAATTTGTTCATGTTCAAGTTTGTTATATACAACTTCAAATGGTAAAGGATGGCGTTAATAAAAAAGTTTTTTATTTCTTCCTTCCGAATTATTTTGTCTTTCGTTTAAGGAAACAAATTAAAAAATTACTCTAATTTTATAATAGACATTTTACCGCTTTTATTTTCACATTTTTTAATTCACCTTCCATTCCGGCCACAAACACTATACAAATTGTTTTTGTTGTTATTTAATCGCGGCATTTCAATTATGGGAGCATGTGAAAAAAAAAAACAGAATGGAATGAAACTAAATAGGTCCATTAGGGGAATTTAGAAATTCAGCATGTTTTTGCACCCGTTAACTAATAACTAGCCAGCTCATTCACTGTAATTAGGAAATATTCCCCAGATCTAAATGTTTTTTATTTCAATTATATACAACGGTTCATTGAATTTACCCAACATTATATAATGTATGTATCTATTACATAGGGAAATATCTTGCTCAATTTCAGATTTTATTTCCGGTATATATTCTTACTATATTATGCGTTCCCGCAACTATACCTAGTTTTTCTCTAAACTATTCTATACCGGTATGTATTACTAAAAGTAATACTATAGCATTGTAGTCAATAAAGAAATCTATTTAGCGATAAATCTTTTTTTATTTATCTTATATTTTCTCTTATGTTTTCTATTGATAACCGGAAATAAAATGCTAAAATAAATATCTGTTAAATAACATTTCAATTATTCCGTTTCTTTTCCGACAGAACTGAGAGAACCGTTGTAGAAATATCAAACTGAACCGATGATGATGGTGATGATGCTGTCTTTTAAAATAATTTAAAAAATTCACCGAAGACATAAACTTGTCTAATAGTTAGTTTGAGCTCAAAAATATGTACATAAGAGATGGAAACATTTATAATATTTAAGCTGAAATCAAATTTCTTATCTATATATAAATTTTACCGATTATTCTTTTAAAGTAATATTGGGAAAATTTACTGCGACCTTTAACGATTTCATAGAAAATAATATCCGGAGCGCGGATTGACATACCGTTTTGAAATTTTCTCCATAGTTATTGTAATGTATCTTTCTTCTTTGTGTTGAATTTATATTTATTTTTCCTTTTTAAACATTTTTTCTTAATACAAATTTTTATTATTGCCTAATAAGCGCAGTTTCAATTCGAACCTTATTTATTATGTCGTTTTTTAATCGGTCGGTGGTTTCAGCTTTATTGTGGCTGCGGGTGAAGAAGGGGGATTGTGAAAAATGTTGAAAACCACACTCGGTTTTGTAAAATTTGTATTATTTTAGAAAAGAAAAACAGACAGAGAGTAACTGGAAAACGTGACAGAAAATTACTCCTAGAATAAATTCTAAAAGGCTACAAAAAATATCTAAAACTGTTTGGATGAGTCTGACCCAATAATAATATCTGTAATAATTCAACAAAAATTCGATAAAACACCAATTCTCAATAATATCACAAATGGCTTAATATTAAATAACACCAATAATTATACACTTATCCTTTTAAATAATTGCATATATATATATATATATATATATATATATATATATATATGTGTATATCACATAGACAGAGAACAAGTAGAATGATAATTGAATACAGAGTTTTGATTCCAAAAGTCAATTTAAATAAATAAGTCGGCTATACATATACAACATTAATAATAATAGTATTACTACTTGGAGAGGGGTTGGGGGAAGGTACAGTTAGTTAATTTGAATATAATACTTTTCTCTGCAACTGGAATGCGCCTAATCCTGTCTGTAGTGCAAGCTTTCGTTGACGAAATTCCTGTAAATTGACAGAAATAATTGTTTTATTATATAAGCGGGAGAAAATTTATTTAAAAGGAGAAGTGTATTTTTATAACAATAGGAAGGAATTTTGTATACACTTCAGGATTTATCCAGGTTTTCCAGGAGAGCAACAACAAATGGGCCGGTGAATTATTATAATTAGAGAATTCCGTACTCCCGTCAAGTATGGACCCCATTATTTTGGCCTAAAAACCGCATTTTTGGGCCGATTTTGTGCCTAAAAACCGAATTTTTAGGCTGATTTTGCCCCTAAAAACCTCATTTTTGTACAGATTTTGGGCCTCAAACCTCATTATTGGACCTAAAAACCGCATTTTTGGGCCGATTTTGAGCCTAAAAACGTAATTTTTGGTCAAAAAACCGCATTTTTAGGCTGATTTTGCAACTAAAAATCTCATTTTTGCTCCTATAATCTAATTTTTCGGCAAAAAATCGCATTCCTGACCCCATTTTGCCCCTAAAAACCTTATTTCTCGGCCGAAAAACCTCTATTTTTGACCCATTTTGGTCCTAAAAACTTAATTTTTGGGCTTTAAAACCGCATTTTTGGCCCGATTTTGCGTCTAAACACGTAATTTTTGGTCTAAACAACCGCATTTTTGGATCGATTTTAGTCCTAAAAACCTCATTTTTGGGCCTAAAAACAGCATTTTTGTGCCGAAAAACCGCAATTTTCAGCCGATTTTGGGCCTAAAAATCTTATTTTTGGGCCTAAAAACCGCATTTTTGGACCAAGAAATCGCATGCCTGAGCCCACTTTGCGCCTAAAACCCTTACTTTTGGGCTTAAAAACATGATTTTATGCCTAAAATCATTTTGGGCCTAAAACCGCATTTTTGAATCAAGAATCATTGAGCCCACTTTGCGCCTAAAACCCTTACTTTTGGGCTTAAAAACCTTATTTTTTGGCCGACTTTGCTCCTAAGATCGTCGTTTTTGGGCCTAAAAACCGCATTTTTGGATTGATTTTAGCCCTACAAACCGAATTTTGGGGCCTAACACCGCATTTTTGGGCCTATTTTGCGTCTAAAAACCTCATTTTTGGGCCTATTTTGCATCAAAACAAGTAATGTTTGGTCTAAAAAACCGCATTTTTGGATTGATTTTAGCCCTAAAAACTGCATTTTCGGGCCTAAAACCGAATTTTTGAGCCGATTTTGGCCCAAAACTTATTTTGGGCTTAAAACCGCATTTTTTAAATGGATTTTGCATCAAATTGAAATTTAGGTCTAAAAACTGCATTTTGCCTATTTTGCATAAAAAAGGAATTTTTTTGGTCTAAAAACCGCATTTTTTGGATTGATTTTTTAATTAAAACAGCATTTCTGCCTAAAACTGACTTTTGGGCCATTTTTTGTCTAAAAACCTCATTTTTGGGCTTAAAACCGCATTTTTGGGCCGATTTTGCATCAAAACAGGAAATTTTAGGGTTAAAAACTGCATTTTGGACCGATTTTTGCATCAAAAATAATTTTTGGTCTGAAAATCTCATTTGGTTTAAAACTGCCTTTAAACCATTTTGCTCCTAAAAACGACATTTTGGGCAAATTATGCGCCTAAAAACCCTCCTATGGGACTAAAAACCGCTTTTAAGTGTATTTGGCCTAAAACCCCATTTTTTGTCCCCACAAACAATTTTGGCCGATTTCTCAAGAAGAGTTGAAAATCGAAAATTTCGGTGCAAAATCTCCCCGATTTTGCCATATTCGGCCCACAAGTGTCTAAAGTGATTTAAACTTGCCCTTAAAAGGAGAGTTGAAAATCGAAAATTTGAACAAAAATCTCCTGATTTTGCCCATATTCGGCCACAAGTGTCCTAAAGTGAATTAAACTTGCCCCTAAAAGGAGAGTTGAAAAATCGAAAATTTTAGAAATTCAAAAATCTCATGATTTTTCCCATATTCGGCCCACAAGTGTCTAAAAGTGATTTAAACTTGCCCCCCCCTAAAGGAGAGTTGAAAAATCGAAAATTTTAGAAATTTCAAAATCTCCCTGATTTTGCCCATATTCGGCCCACAAGTGTCCTAAAGTGAATTAAACTTGCCCCTAAAAGGAGAGTTGAAAATCGAAAATTTTAGAAATTTCAAAATCTCCCTGATTTTGCCCATATTCGGCCCACAAGTGTCCTAAAGTGAATTAAACTTGCCCCTAAAAGGAGAGTTGAAAAATCGAAAATTTTAGAAATTTCAAAAATCTCCCTGATTTTGCCCATATTCGGCCCACAAGTGTCCTAAAGTGATATTAAACTTGCCCCTAAAAGGAGAGTTGAAAATCGAAAATTTTAGAAATTCCAAAATCTCCCCTGATTTTGCCATATTCGGCCCACAAGTGTCCAAAGTGATATTAAACTTGCCCCTAAAAGGAGAGTTGAAAATCGAAAATTTTAGAAATTCCAAAATCTCCCCTGATTTTGCCATATTCGGCCCACAAGTGTCCAAAGTGAATTAAACTTGCCCCTAAAAGGAGAGTTGAAAAATCGAAAATTTTAGAAATTTCAAGAATTCCGCTCGATTTTGCCTATATTCGGCCCACAAGTGTCCTAAAGTGAATTAAACTTGCCCTAAAAGGAGAGTTGAAAATCGAAAATTTTAGAATTTTCAAAAAATCTCACTGATTTTGCCCCATATTCGGCCCACAAGTGTCCTAAAGTGATTCAAACTTGCTCCCTAAAGGAGAGTTGAAAATCGAAAATTTAGAAGTACGAAAATCTCCCCGATTTTGCCCATATTCCCCACAAGTGTCCTAAAGTGAATTAAACTTGCCCCTAAAGGAGACTTGAAAAATCGAAAATTTAAAATTTTCAAAAATCTCCCCCGATTTTGCCCATATTCGGCCCACAAGTGTCCTAAAGTGATTTAAACTTGCCCCTAAAAGGAGAGTTGAAAAATCGAAAATTTTAGAATTTTCAAAAATCTCCCCCGATTTTGCCCATATTCGGCCCACAAGTGTCCTAAAGTGAATTAAACTTGCCCCTAAAAGGAGAGTTGAAAAATCGAAAATTTTAGAATTTTCAGAAATCTCCCCCGATTTTGCCCATATTCGGCCCACAAGTGTCCTAAAGTGAATTAAACTTGCCCCTAAAAGGAGAGTTGAAAAATCGAAAATTTTAGAAATTTCAAAAATCTCCACCGATTTTGCTCATATTCGGCCCACAAGTGTCCTAAAGTGAATTAAACTTGCCCCTAAAAGGAGAGTTGAAAAATCGAAAATTTTAGAATTTCAAAAATCTCCCCCGATTTTGCCCATATTCGGCCCACAAGTGTCCTAAAGTGAATTAAACTTGCCCCTAAAAGGAGAGTTGAAAAATCGAAAATTTTAGAAATTTCAAAAATCTCCCCCGATTTTGCCCATATTCGGCCCACAAGTGTCCTAAAGTGAATTAAACTTGCCCCTAAAAGGAGAGTTGAAAAATCGAAAATTTTAGAATTTTCAAAAATCTCCCCCGATTTTGCCCATATTCGGCCCACAAGTGTCCTAAAGTGAATTAAACTTGCCCCTAAAAGGAGAGTTGAAAAATCGAAAATTTTAGAAATTTCAAAATCTCCCAATTTTGCCATATTCGGCCCACAAGTGTCCTAAAGTGAATTAAACTTGCCCCTAAAGGAGAGTTGAAAATCGAAAATTTTAGAAATTTCAAAATCTCCCGATTTTGCCCATATTCGGCCCACAAGTGTCCTAAAGTGAAAACTTGCCCCAAAGGAGAGTGAAAAATCGAAAATTTTAGAATTTTCAAAATCTCCCTGATTTTGCCCATATTCGGCCCACAAGTGTCCTAAAGTGAATTAAACTTGCCTAAAAGGAGAGTTGAAAATCGAAAATTTTAGAATTTTCAAAAATCTCCTGATTTTTGCCCATATTCGGCCCACAAGTGTCCTAAATTGAATTAAACTTGCCCCTAAAAGGGAGAGTTGAAAATCGAAAATTTTAAAATTTCAAAAATCTCTGATTTTGCCCATATTCGGCCACAAGTGTCCTAAAGTGAATTAAACTTGCCCAAAGGAGAGTTGAAAAATCGAAAATTTTAGAAATTTCAAAAATCTCCCTGATTTTGCCCATATTCGGCCCACAAGTGTCCTAAAGTGAATTAAACTTGCCCTTAAAAGGAGAGTTGAAAATCGAAAATTTTAGAATTTTCAAAATCTCCCCTGATTTTGCCCATATTCGGCCCACAAGTGTCCTAAAGTGAATTAAATTGCCTAAAAGGAGAGTTGAAAAATCGAAAATTTTAGAAATTTCAAAAATCTCCCTGATTTTGCCATATTCGGCCCACAAGTGTCCTAAAGTGAATTAAACTTGCCCTAAAAGGAGAGTTGAAAATCGAAAATTTTAGAAATTTCAAAAATCTCCCCCGATTTTGCCCATATTCGGCCCACAAGTGTCCTAAAGTGAATTAAACTTGCCCCTAAAAGGAGAGTTGAAAAATCGAAAATTTTAGAAATTTCAAAAATCTCCCCGATTTTGCTCCATATTCGGCCCACAAGTGTCCTAAAGTGAATTAAACTTGCCCCTAAAAGGAGAGTTGAAAAATCGAAAATTTTAGAATTTTCAAAATCTCCTGATTTTGCCTATATTCGGCCCACAAGTGTCCTAAAGTGAATTAAACTTGCCCTAAAGGAGAGTTGAAAAATCGAAAATTTTAGAATTTCAAAATCTCCCCCGATTTTGCCCATATTCGGCCCACAAGTGTCCTAAAGTGAATTAAACTTGCCCCTAAAAGGAGAGTTGAAAAATCGAAAATTTTAGAATTTCAAAAATCTCCCCCGATTTTGCCCATATTCGGCCCACAAGTGTCCTAAAGTGAATTAAACTTGCCCCTAAAAGGAGAGTTGAAAAATCGAAAATTTTAGAATTTTCAAAAATCTCCCCCGATTTTGCCCATATTCGGCCCACAAGTGTCCTAAAGTGAATTAAACTTGCCCCTAAAAGGAGAGTTGAAAAATCGAAAATTTTAGAAATTTCAAAAATCTCCCCCGATTTTGCCCATATTCGGCCCACAAGTGTCCTAAAGTGAATTAAACTTGTTCTAAAAGGAGAGTTGAAAAATCGAAAATTTTAGAATTTCAAAAATCTCCCCGATTTTGCCCATATTCGCCCACAAGTGTCCTAAAGTGAATTTAAACTTTAAAGGAGAGTTGAAAATCGAAAATTTTAGAAATTTCAAAATCTCTGATTTTGCCCATATTCGGCCCACAAGTGTCCTAAAGTGAATTAAACTTGCCCCTAAAAGGAGAGTTGAAAAATCGAAAATTTTAGAAATTTCAAAAATCTCCCCGATTTTGCCCATATTCGGCCCACAAGTGTCCTAAAGTGAATTAAACTTGCCCCTAAAAGGAGAGTTGAAAATCGAAAATTTTAGAAATTTAAAATCTCCTGATTTTATATTCGGCCCACAAGTGTCCTAAAGTGAATTTAAACTTGCCCTAAAAGGAGAGTTAAAATCGAAAATTTTAGAAATTTCAAAAATCTCCCTGATTTTGCTATATTCGGCCCACAAGTGTCCTAAAGTGAATTTAAACTTGCCCTAAAAGGAGAGTTAAAATCGAAAATTTTAGAAATTTCAAAAATCTCCCTGATTTTGCCTATATCGGCCCACAAGTGTCCTAAAGTGAATTAAACTTGCCCTAAAAGGAGAGTTGAAAATCGAAAATTTTAGAAATTTCAAAATCTCCCCGATTTTGCCATATTCGGCCCACAAGTGTCCTAAAGTGAATTAAACTTGCCCCTAAAAGGAGAGTTGAAAATCGAAAATTTTAGAATTTCAAAATCTCCCCTGATTTTGCCCATATTCGGCCCACAAGTGTCTAAAGTGAATTAAAACCCCTAAAAGGAGAGTTGAAAAATCGAAAATTTTAGAAATTCAAAAATCTCCCCGATTTTGCCCATATTCGGCCCACAAGTGTCCTAAAGTGATTAAACTTGCCCCTAAAAGAGAGTTGAAAATCGAAAATTTTAGAAATTTCAAAATCCCCCTGATTTTGCCCATATTCGGCCCACAAGTGTCCTAAAGTGAATTAAACTTGCCCTAAAAGGAGAGTTGAAAATCGAAAATTTTAGAAATTTCAAAATCTCCCCGATTTTGCTCTATTCGGCCCACAAGTGTCCTAAAGTGAATTAAATCCCTAAAAGGAGAGTTGAAAATCGAAAATTTTAATTTCAAAATCTCCCCTGATTTTGCCCATATTCGGCCCACAAGTGTCCTAAAGTGAATTAAACTTGCCCTAAAGGAGAGTTGAAAAACGAAAATTTTAGAATTTAAAAATCTCCCCTGATTTTGCCCATTCGCCCACAAGTGTCCTAAAGTGAATTAAACTTGCCCTAAAAGGAGAGTTGAAAATCGAAAATTTTAGAATTTCAAAATCTCCCGATTTTGCCCATATTCGGCCCACAAGTGTCCTAAAGTGAATTAAACCCCCAAAGGAGAGTTGAAAATCGAAAATTTTAGAATTTCAAAATCTCCTGATTTTGCCCATATTCGGCCCACAAGTGTCCTAAAGTGAATTAAACTTGCCCCTAAAAGGAGAGTTGAAAATCGAAAATTTTAGAAATTTAAAAATCTTCCTGATTTTGCCCATATTCGGCCCAAAGTGTCCTAAAGTGAATTAAACTTGCCTAAAAGGAGAGTTGAAAATCGAAAATTTTAGAATTTCAAAAATCTCCCCGATTTTGCCCATATTCGGCCCACAAGTGTCCTAAAGTGAATTAAACTTGCCCCTAAAAGGAGAGTTGAAAAATCGAAAATTTTAGAAATTTCAAAAATCTCCCCCGATTTTGCCCATATTCGGCCCACAAGTGTCCTAAAGTGAATTAAACTTGCCTTTCTAAAGGAGAGTTGAAAATCGAAAATTTTAGAAATTTCAAAATCTCCCGATTTTGCCCATATTCGGCCCACAAGTGTCCTAAAGTGAATTAAACTTGCCCCTAAAAGGAGAGTTGAAAAATCGAAAATTTTAGAATTTTCAAAAATCTCCCCCGATTTTGCCCATATTCGGCCCACAAGTGTCCTAAAGTGAATTAAACTTGCCCCTAAAAGGAGAGTTGAAAAATCGAAAATTTTAGAATTTTCAAAATCTCCCCTGACTCATATTCGGCCCACAAGTGTCCTAAAGTGAATTAAACTTGCCCCTAAAAGAGAGTTGAAAATCGAAATTTTAGAAATTTCAAAAATCTCCCCTGATTTTACCCACAAGTGTCCTAAAGTGAATTAAACTTGCCCCTAAAAGGAGAGTTGAAAAATCGAAAATTTTAGAAATTTCAAAAATCTCCCCCGATTTTGCCCATATTCGGCCCACAAGTGTCCTAAAGTGAATTAAACTTGCCCCTAAAAGGAGAGTTGAAAATCGAAAATTTTAGAATTTTAAAAATCTCCCTGATTTTGCCCATATTCGGCCCACAAGTGTCCTAAAGTGAATTAAACTTGCCCCTAAAAGGAGAGTTGAAAATCGAAAATTTTAGAAATTTCAAAATCTCCCTGATTTTGCCCATATTCGGCCCACAAGTGTCCTAAAGTGAATTAAACTTGCCCCTAAAGGAGAGTTGAAAATCGAAAATTTTAGAAATTTCAAAAATCTCCTGATTTTGCCCATATTCGGCCCACAAGTGTCCTAAAGTGAATTAAACTTGCCCTAAAAGGAGAGTTGAAAATCGAAAATTTTAGTTTCAAAAATCTCCCCGATTTTGCCCATATTCGGCCCACAAGTGTCCTAAAGTGAATTAAACTTGCCCCTAAAAGGAGAGTTGAAAAATCGAAAATTTTAGAATTTTCAAAAATCTCCCCGATTTTGCCCATATTCGGCCCACAAGTGTCCTAAAGTGAATTAAACTTGCCCCTAAAAGGAGAGTTGAAAATCGAAAATTTTAATTTCAAAAATTTCCCGATTATATTCAAATGCAAGTGTCCTAAAGTGAATTAAACTTGCCCCTAAAAGGAGAGTTGAAAATCGAAAATTTTAGAATTTCAAAATCTCCCCTGATTTTGCCCATATTCGGCCCACAAGTGTCCTAAAGTGAATTAAACTTGCCCCTAAAAGGAGAGTTGAAAATCAAATTTTAGAATTTAAAATCTCCCTGATTTTGCATATTCGGCCCACAAGTGTCCTAAAGTGAATTAAACTTGTAAAAGGAGAGTTGAAAAATCGTTTTAGAAATTTCAAAATTCCCTGATTTTGCCCATATTCGGCCCACAAGTGTCCTAAAGTGAATTAAACTTGCCCTTTAAAAGGAGAGTTGAAAATCGAAAATTTTAGAAATTTCAAAAATCTCCCTGATTTTTGCTCATATTCGGCCCACAAGGTCCTAAAGTGAATTAACTTGCCTAAAAGGAGAGTTGAAAATCGAAAATTTTAGAATTTTCAAAAATCTCCTGATTTTGCCTATATTCGGCCCACAAGTGTCCAAAGTGAATTAAACTTGCCCTAAAAAGGAGAGTTGGAAAATCGAAAATTTTAGAATTTTCAAAAATCTCCCCTGATTTTGCCTATATTCGGCCCACAAGTGTCCTAAAGTGAATTAAACTTGCCCCTAAAAGGAGAGTTGAAAATCGAAAATTTTAGAAATTTCAAAAATCTCTGATTTTGCCTATATCATTCCACAAGTGTCCTAAAGTGAATTAAACTTGCCCCTAAAAGGAGAGTTGAAAATCGAAAATTTTAGAAATTTCAAAAATCTCTGATTTTGCCTATATCATTCCACAAGTGTCCTAAAGAATTTAACTTGCCCTAAAAAGGAGAGTTGAAAATCGAAAATTTTAGAAATTTTCAAAAAATTCCGATTTTGCATATATTCGGCACAAGTGTCCTAAAGTGAATTAAACTTGCCCCTAAAAAGAGTTGAAAAATCGAAAATTTTAGAATTTTCAAAAATCTCCCTGATTTTGCCCATATTCGGCCCACAAGTCCTAAAGTGAATTAAACTTGCCCCAAGGAGAGTTGAAAAATCGAAAATTTTAGAATTTTTCAAAATCTCCCCGATTTTGCCTATATTCGGCCCACAAGTCCTAAAGTGAATTAAACTTCTAAAAGGAGAGTTGAAAAACGAAAATTTTAGAAATTTCCAAAATCCCTGATTTTGCCATATTCGGCCCACAAGTGTCCTAAAGTGAATTAAACTTGCCCCTAAAAGGAGAGTTGAAAAATCGAAAATTTTAGAATTTTCAAAAATCTCCCCCGATTTTGCCCATATTCGGCCCACAAGTGTCCTAAAGTGAATTAAACTTGCCCCTAAAAGGAGAGTTGAAAAATCGAAAATTTTAGAAATTTCAAAAATCTCCCCCGATTTTGCCCATATTCGGCCCACAAGTGTCCTAAAGTGAATTAAACTTGCCCCTAAAAGGAGAGTTGAAAATCGAAAATTTTAAATTTCAAAAATCTCCCCCGATTTTGCCCATATTCGGCCCACAAGTGTCCTAAAGTGAATTAAACTTGCCCCTAAAAGGAGAGTTGAAAAATCGAAAATTTTAGAAATTTCAAAAATCTCCCCCGATTTTGCCCATATTCGGCCCACAAGTGTCCTAAAGTGAATTAAACTTGCCCCTAAAAGGAGAGTTGAAAAATCGAAAATTTTAGAATTTTCAAAAATCTCCCCCGATTTTGCCCATATTCGGCCCACAAGTGTCCTAAAGTGAATTAAACTTGCCCCTAAAAGGAGAGTTGAAAAATCGAAAATTTTAGAAATTTCAAAAATCTCCCCCGATTTTGCCCATATTCGGCCCACAAGTGTCCTAAAGTGAATTAAACTTGCCCCTAAAAGGAGAGTTGAAAAATCGAAAATTTTAGAAATTTCAAAAATCTCCCCCGATTTTGCCCATATTCGGCCCACAAGTGTCCTAAAGAATTAAACTTGCCCTTAAAAGGAGAGTTGAAAATCGAAAATTTTAGAAATTTCAAAATCTCCCGATTTTGCCCATATTCGGCCCACAAGTGTCCTAAAGTGAATTAAACTTGCCTAAAAGAGAGTTGAAAAATCGAAAATTTTAGAAATTTCAAAAATCTCGCCTGATTTTGCCCATATTCGGCCCACAAGTGTCCTAAAGTGAATTAAACTTGCCCCTAAAAGGAGAGTTGAAAAATCGAAAATTTTAGAATTTTCAAAAATCTCCCCCGATTTTGCCCATATTCGGCCCACAAGTGTCCTAAAGTGAATTAAACTTGCCCCTAAAAGAGAGTTGAAAATCGAAAATTTTAGAATTTTCAAAATCTCCCCGATTTTGCCCATATTCGGCCCACAAGTGTCCTAAAGTGAATTAAACTTGCCCCTAAAAGGAGAGTTGAAAAATCGAAAATTTTAGAAATTTCAAAAATCTCCCCCGATTTTGCCCATATTCGGCCCACAAGTGTCCTAAAGTGAATTAAACTTGCCCCTAAAAGGAGAGTTGAAAAATCGAAAATTTTAGAAATTTCAAAAATCTCCCCCGATTTTGCCCATATTCGGCCCACAAGTGTCCTAAAGTGAATTAAACTTGCCCCTAAAAGGAGAGTTGAAAAATCGAAAATTTTAGAATTTTCAAAAAATCTCCGATTTTGCCCATATTCGGCCCACAAGTGTCCTAAAGTGAATTAAACTTGCCCCTAAAAGGAGAGTTGAAAAATCGAAAATTTTAGAAATTTCAAAAATCTCCCCCGATTTTGCCCATATTCGGCCCACAAGTGTCCTAAAGTGAATTAAACTTGCCCCTAAAAGGAGAGTTGAAAAATCGAAAATTTTAGAATTTTCAAAATCTCCCAATTTGCCATATTCGGCCCACAAGTGTCCTAAAGTGAATTAAACTTGCCCCTAAAAGGAGAGTTGAAAAATCGAAAATTTTAGAATTTTCAAAAATCTCCCCCGATTTTGCCCATATTCGGCCCACAAGTGTCCTAAAGTGAATTAAACTTGCCCCTAAAAGGAGAGTTGAAAAATCGAAAATTTTAGAATTTTCAAAAATCTCCCCCGATTTTGCCCATATTCGGCCCACAAGTGTCCTAAAGTGAATTAAACTTGCCCCTAAAAGGAGAGTTGAAAAATCGAAAATTTTAGAAATTTCAAAAATCTCCCCCGATTTTGCCCATATTCGGCCCACAAGTGTCCTAAAGTGAATTAAACTTGCCCCTAAAAGGAGAGTTGAAAAATCGAAAATTTTAGAATTTTCAAAAATCTCCCCCGATTTTGCCCATATTCGGCCCACAAGTGTCCTAAAGTGATTTAAACTTGCCCCTAAAAGGAGAGTTGAAAAATCGAAAATTTTAGAAATTTCAAAAATCTCCCCCGATTTTGCCCATATTCGGCCCACAAGTGTCCTAAAGTGAATTAAACTTGCCCCTAAAAGGAGAGTTGAAAAATCGAAAATTTTAGAAATTTCAAAAATCTCCCCCGATTTTGCCCATATTCGGCCCACAAGTGTCCTAAATTGAATTAAAATTGCCCCTAAAAGGAGAGTTGAAAAATCGAAAATTTGCGCCTAAATCTGCATTTTTTGGCCCACTTTGGGCCTAAATATCTCATATTTGGGCCCAAAAACCGCATTTTTCGTCCGAATTTGGCCTTAAAAATCTTATTTTTGGGCCCCAAAACAGCATTTTTGGTTCGAATTTGGGCCTAAAAACCGCGTTTTTTGTTCGGTTTAGGGCATCAAAACCTTATTTTTGGCCATAAAAACTGCATTTTTGGGCCGATTTTGGGCCTAAAAACCGCATTTTTGGGCCGATTTAGGCTTTAAAACGTTATTTTGGACAAAAAAAAAAACCGCATTTTTTAAATTATTTTGGGCCTAAAACCTTATTTTTGGCCTAAAATGTTTAGGCTTTAAAACGTTATTTTGGACAAAAAAAAAAACCGCATTTTTTAAATTATTTTGGGCCTAAAACCTTATTTTTGGCCTAAAATGCGCTTTTGGGCCGATTTTACCTAAAACTTATTTTGGCCTAAAAACCGCATTTTGCTTCAGATTTTGGCCAAAACTTATTTTCGGGCCTAAAAATAATTTGGGCCTATTTTAGGCCTTAAACCACATTTCCGATTTTTGGATTTTTGAAATGAAATTTTGGGCCTAAAAACCATTTTTTTTGGGCCATGCGCTTTTAAATTTGGGCCTAAAATTCATTTTGGGCCTAAAACCGCATTTTTGGGCCGAATTTGCCTAAAACCTTATTTTTGGCCTCCCAAAACCGCATTTTTGGTTCGAATTGTTTTAAAACCGCGTTTTTGTCTGATTTAGGGCCTAAAACCTTATTTTTGGCCAAAACCGCATTTTTGGCCGATTTTGGGCCTAAAACCTTATTTTGCAAAACGCATTTCTGACCTAAAATGTGCTTTTTTGGGCCGATCAATTTAGGCCTAAAACTTATTTTTACTATAAAAACTGCATTTTAAATGATTTTGGCCTAAAACCGCATTTTGGCTTAAAACTAAAAAAGCCTTTTGGGTTCGATTTTGGCCCAAAAACCTATTTCGGCCAAAACCGCATTTTTGATCGATTTTGGGCCTAAAACCTTATTTTGGCCAAAAACCGCATTTTGGGCCGATTTTGGGCCTAAAACTGCATTTTGGACCTAAAAGCCATTTGGGCCTAAAACCTTATGGGCTTTTGGCCTAAAAACTTATTTTTGGGCCAAAAACGCATTTTGGTTCTAAAACCGCATTTTTGGGCCTTTTGGCCTAAAACCGCATTTTTGATCGATTTAGGGCCTAAAACCTTATTTTGGCCATAAAACTGCATTTTTATTTTGGCCGATTTTGGAATTTGGGCCTAAAAACCGCATTTTTGGGCCGATTTTTGGCCTAAAACCGCATTTTTGATCGATTTTTGGCCTAAAACCTTATTTTTGGCCTAAAACCGCATTTTGGCCAAAAAACCGAATTTTGGGCCGATTTTGGACCTAAAACTGCATTTTTGATCGAATTTAGGCCTAAAACTTATTTTTGGCCTAAAACCGCATTTTTGCCATTTTTGGCCTAAAAACCTTATTTTGGATAAAAGCGCTTTTTGGGCCGATTTTGGCCTAAAACTTATTTTCGATTTTTGGCTAAAACCTTATTTTTTGGCCTAAAACCGGCCGATATTTTGACCTAAAAACTTCATTTTTGGGCCGATTAGCCTAAAACCGAATTTTTTGATTCGATTTTAGGGCCTAAAACCTTATTTTTGGCCAAAAACTGCATTTTCCGATTTTAATTAAAACCTTATTTTTGGCCTAAAACTGCATTTTGGACCTAAAAGGTTTTTGCCGATTTTTGGCCTAAAAACTTTTTTTGGGCCTAAAACTGCATTTTGGGCCGATTTTGATAAAAACGATTTTTGATCGAATTTAGCCTAAAAACCTTATTTTGGGCCCTAAAACATTTTTGGTTCGAATTATGGGCCTAAAACCGCATTTTTTGATCGATTTAGGCCAAAACCTTATTTTTGCATAAAACTGCATTTTTGGGCCGATTTTGGGCCTAAAACCGCATTATTTTGTTCAATTTAGGGTTTAAAACCTTATTTTTGGTTATAAAACCTGCATTTACCCGATTTCGGGGCTGATTTTGGGCCTAAAACCATTTTTGGAACTAAAATTTTTTTTGGATTTGCCCCAAAAAACTTTTGGGCCTAAAACCGGATTTTTGCATCGATTTTGGACCTAAAACCGCTTATTTTGGGCCAAAAACTGCATTAGGCCGATTTGGGCCTAAAACTTTAGGCCTAAAAACTGCATTTTGGACCTAAAAGCGCTTTTTGGGCTTGCCTAAAAAACTTATTTTGCCTAAAACCGCATTTTGGGCCTAAAAACCGAATTTTGGGCCTAAAACCGCATTTCTGGAATTTAGGCCTAAAACCTTATTTTTGCCATAAAACTGCATTTTGTTCGAATTTGGGCTAAAACTGCATTTTAAGATTTTGCCTAAAACCGCATTTTGATCGATTTTGGCCTAAAACTTATTTTGGCCAAAACTGCATTTTGGCCTAAAACCGAATTTTTGGGCATTTTAAAACGCATTTTTGATCGATTTTGGGAATAAAACCATATTTTTGGCCATAAAACCGCATTTTAAATGATTTTGGCCTAAAACTTATTTTTGGGCCTAAAACCGCATTTTTGGCCGATTTTGGCCTAAAAAACTGCATTTTTTTTGATCGCCTAAAACTTATTTTGGCCATAAAACTGCATTTTTGGCAATTTGGCCTAAAACCGCATTTTTGGATTTTGGGCCTAAAACCAAATTTATAAAACCCAAACTTTCTGATCGATTTTTGGCCTAAAACCTTATTTTTGGCCAAAACCGCATTTTGGCTGATTTTTGCCTAAAACATTTTGGGCCTAAAGGTTTTTGGGCCTAAAAAAGATTTTGGGCCCTAAAAATTTATTTTCCTAAAACTGCCTAAAACGCCGATTTTGGCCGATTTTTGGGCTAAAACCGCATTTTTAAAAACCGATTTTGGGCCTAAAACATTTTTGATAAAACTGCATTTTTGATTTTTAAAACCAGCTTTTTGATTTTGGGCCTAAAACTTATTTTTTGGCCATAAAAACCGCATTTTATTTTTGGCCTAAAACCGCCATAAAAATTTTGGCCTAAAACTGCATTTCGATTTTGGCCTAAACCTTAATTTTGGCCTAAAACCGCATTTTTGGCCATTTTGGCCTAAAACTGCATTATTTTTGGGCCTAAAACCGGCATAAAACTGATTTTGGCCTTCGATTTTGGGCCTAAAAACTGCATTTTGGGCCTAAAACCGCACCTTAAAATCGATTTTGCATTTTTGGCCTAAAACCTTTATTTTCGGCCCAAAAACTGCATTTTGGGCCGATTTTGGGCCTAAAACCGCATTTTTGATCGATTTAGGCTAAAACTTATTTTTGAAAAACTGCATTTTTGGGCCTTTGGCCTAAAACCGCATTTTTGATCGATTTAGGCTAAAACTTATTTTTGAAAAACTGCATTTTTGGGCCTTTGGCCTAAAACCGCATTTTTTATTTTTTGGCCTAAAAATATTTTGGCCTAAAAAGCTTTTTTTGCCAAAACCGCATTTTTGGATTTTTACTTATTTTGGCCTAAAAACCTATTTTGGGCCTAAAACCGCATTTGATTTTTGGCCTAAAAACCGCATTTTTGATCGATTTTGGCCTAAAACCGCATTTTTGGCCATAAACTGCATTTTTGGGCCTAAAACCGCATTTTGGGCCGATTTTGGGCCTAAAACCGCATTTTTTCGATTTTGGGCCTAAAAACTTATTTTTGGCCATAAAACTTATTTTGGGCCTAAAAACTTTTGGCCTAAAACCGATTTTTGGCCTAAAAACCGCATTTTGATCGATTTTGGGCCTAAAACCTTATTTTTGGCCATAAAACTGCATTTTTGACCTAAAAACCGCTTTTTGGGCCGATTTTTTGGCCTAAAACTTATTTTTGGCCAAAACCGCATTTTTGGGCCTAAAACCGATTTTTGATCGATTTTTGGCCTAATTTTGGCCTAAAAACCGCATTTTTGATCGATTTTGGCCTAAAAACCGCATTTTTGGCCATAAAAAACTGCATTTTTGGCCGATTTTGGGCCTAAAACTTTTTGGGCCGATTTTGGGCCTAAAACCGCATTTTTTGATCGATTTTGGCCTAAAAACTTTTTGGGCCATAAAACCGAAAAATTTTGCCGATTTTGGCCTAAAACTTATTTTTGGGCAAAAACCGATTTTGGGCCATTTTGGCCTAAAACCGCACCTAAAAATGGGCAATTTTGGCCTAATTTGGGCCTAAAACCGCATTTTGACCTAAAGCCTTTTGGATTTTTGGCCTAAAAATTTGCCTAAAAACTTTTCCGATTTTAAGCTAAAAGGAGAGTTGAAAAATCGCATTTTGGCCAAATTTTAGAAATTTCCTAAAAACTTTTTTGCCCATATTCGGCCACAAGTGTTTTGGACCTAAAGTGAATTAAACTTGCCCCTAAAAGGAGAGTTGAAAAATCGAAAATTTTAGAAATTTCAAAAATCTCCCCCGATTTTGCCCATATTCGGCCCACAAGTGTCCTAAAGTGAATTAAACTTGCCCCTAAAAGGAGAGTTGAAAAATCGAAAATTTTAGAAATTTCAAAAATCTCCCCCGATTTTGCCCATATTCGGCCCACAAGTGTCCTAAAGTGAATTAAACTTGCCCCTAAAAGGAGAGTTGAAAAATCGAAAATTTTAGAAATTTCAAAAATCTCCGATTTTGCCCATATTCGGCCCACAAGTGTCCTAAAGTGAATTAAACTTGCCCCTAAAAGGAGAGTTGAAAAATCGAAAATTTTAGAATTTTCAAAAATCTCCCCCGATTTTGCCCATATTCGGCCCACAAGTGTCCTAAAGTGAATTAAACTTGCCCCTAAAAGGAGAGTTGAAAAATCGAAAATTTTAGAAATTTCAAAAAATCTCCCCGATTTTGCCCATATTCGGCCCACAAGTGTCCTAAAGTGAATTAAACTTGCCCCTAAAAGGAGAGTTGAAAAATCGAAAATTTTAGAAATTTCAAAAATCTCCCCGATTTTGCCCATATTCGGCCCACAAGTGTCCTAAAGTGAATTAAACTTGCCCTAAAAGGAGAGTTGAAAATCGAAAATTTTAGAATTTCAAAATCTCCCCGATTTTGCCCATATTCGGCCCACAAGTGTCCTAAATTGAATTAAACTTGCCCTAAAAGGAGAGTTGAAAATCGCCTAAATCTGCATGGGGCCTAAAACCGCATTTTTGGGCCTAAAAATGCATTTTTTTTTGGCCTTAAAAATTTTGGACCTAAAACTTATGGCCTTTTGGGCCAAAACCAAAACAGCATTTTTTTTTGGGCCTAAAACCATTTTTTTCAGTTTAAAAACTTATTTTTGGCCATAAAACTTTTTGGATTTTGGCCTAAAACCGCATTTTGGGCCGATTTTGGGCCTGACCTAAAAACCGCATTTTTGATCGATTTTTGGCCTAAAAACTTATTTTTGGGCCTAAAACCGCATTTTTGGGCGGCCATTTTTGGGCCTAAAACCGCATTTTTGATCGATTTTGGCCTAAAACCGATTTTTGGTAAAACCTCGATTTTTGGCCTAAAACCTTATTTTTGGCCATAAAACTGCATTTTGGACCTAAAACCGCATTTTTTGGGCCGATTTTGGGCCTAAAACCGCATTTTTGGGCGATTTTGGCCTAAAAACTTATTTTTGGCCTAAAATTTTTGACCGCATTTTGGGCCGATTTTGGGCCTAAAACCTTATTTTTGGCCTAAACCGCATTTTTGCGATTTTGGGCCTAAAACCGCATTTTTGATCCGATTTTGGGCCTAAAACCATTTTTGATTTTTGGGCCTAAAACCTTATTTTTAAAAACTGCATTTTTGGATCCTAAAACCGCATTTTGGGCCGATTTTGGACCTAAAACCGCATTTTTGGACCTAAAAACTTTTTGCCGATTTTGGGCCGAAAACTTATTTTTGGGCCTAAAAACCTTATTTTGGCCTAAAACCGCATTTTGATTTTGGGCCTAAAACCGCATTTTGATCGATTTTGGGCCTAAAACTTTATTTTGGCCAAAAAACCGCATTTTTGGACCTAAAAGCGATTTTTTTGGGCCGATTTTGATCGATTTTGGGCCTAAAACCTTATTTTGGCCATAAAACCGCATTTTTGGACCTAAAAAGCGCTTTTGGCCGATTTTTGGGCCTAAAAAACTTATTTTTGGGCCTAAAAACTGCGCATTTTTGGGCCAAAACCATTTTGGGCTTTAAAAACCTTATTTTTGGCCATAAAACCGCATTTCTGGACCTATAAAGCGCTTTTTGGGCCGATTTTTGGCCTAAAAACCCCATTTTTGGCCAAAAAAAACCTCATTTTTGGGCCTAAAAACCGCATTTTTGGGCCGATTTTGCGCCTAAAAATCGCATTTTCGGATCGATTTAGCGCCAAAAACCGCATTTTTTGGTAGACTGTGGGCCTAAGAACCTCATTTCTGGTCCGATTTTGTGCCTAAAAATCGCATTTTCGGATCGATTTAGCGCCAAAAACCGCATTTTTTGGTAGACTGTGGGCCTAAGAACCTCATTTCTGGTCCTAAAAACTATAGTTTGAGACGATTTTCGACCTAAAAACAGCATTTTTTGGTCGACTTTGGGCCAAAAACCTCATTTCTGGACCTAAAAACTATAGTTTGAGACGATTTTCAACCTAAAAACAGCATTTTTGGGCCGATTCAGCACCTAAAAACGGCATTTTTGATCCGAATATGGCCTTAAAACCGCATTTTTGGGAGTATAAACTGTATTTTTGTTTATCACTTTTGGGCCTAAAAACATCATTTTTGGACCTAAAAATATCTTTTTGGGTCGATTTTGCGCCTAAAAATCAAATTTTTGGGCCATAAAACAGCATCTTTGGGCCGATTTCGGGACTAAAAACCTTAATTTTGGGGGTAAAAACCGTATTTTTGGGCCTACAAACAGCATTTTTGGACCGATTTTGGGCCTAAAAACAGCATTATTTGCTCGATTTTGAGCCTAAAAACCACATTTTTGGCGTT
Organism: Lethocerus indicus; assembly: GCA_019843655.1. Lineage (NCBI taxonomy): Eukaryota > Metazoa > Arthropoda > Insecta > Hemiptera > Belostomatidae > Lethocerus > Lethocerus indicus. Next base: position 147,226 of record JACDQD010000002.1, on the reverse strand, counting down.
AAAAACCGCATTTTTGGGCCTAAAAACAGCATTATTTGCTCGATTTTGAGCCTAAAAACCTCATTTTTGGCGTTAAAAATAGAATGTTTTGGCCGATTTTGGGTTTTTAGGCCTAAAATCCGCATTTTTGGGTTTAAAAACACAAAGGTTTTTTAGGGCCGATCTTTGGACCTTAAAATCGTATATTTGAGGCGATTTTGCGCCTAAAAACCTCATTTCTGGGCCGGCATGCGGTATGAAAACCCCATTTTTGGGACTAAAAACTGCATTTTTGGATTGGTTTTTAGGCCTAAAAACAGCATTTTTGGGCCGATTTTTATGTGTATTTAATGTCAAGAAGCTGTATGTAAATGTGATCGATTAAATTTGGAATTCACTTCTTAGATTTTCACAAGTCTTGGGGTGTAGATGTCACTTGCGACACAGCCCTACTAGTTGCTAATGTGCTCTCTGGAAATAAACCCAATATTACAAGCTTCTTTTCTAATTGCAGAATAGTTTCAGAATTGCACTTACCTAACGATAGTCGGTAACCGTTCATCTCTATATATTAACTTGTGGCCGTGCCGTAATTCCTTTCTAAATTTTTCAAATTTAATCAGCTGTCGTTCACCACGCGCTTTCAACACCGTTTGGTACAGCTGAATGGAAAAATTGACATCAATCAATAAATATGAAAAGGTCGGTATGGATGGACTTTCAAAAATCACAATATACAGCATGTATATAATTCAATGCAATATAACAGACGGATCCAGTTTAAGACCCAGAGGGTTTATAAAAATAAAAGGTCTGCTCAATGTTGGCAAATTTTTCGGGAGAAAAGTAAATCGGTTTACCTTATAGCCGAGACTGTAAGGAACGACGACATCGTCTTCGGCGTGAAGAATAAGAATCGGCACTTTCACTTTCGCCAAATGTTTGTCCGTTTCAAATCTGAGCCCGTTTTCGTACATCGGATCGGTGAAGAAATAATCGAACCAAGGTAAAATACGGAACAGCTAGAACAGAGAGTGGATTCGGTGGAGAATATAATTGAAAAACCAGCCTTACTAGGAGTTTAAGAAGAGAGAACGGTCTACCGAATTACCCTCGACAGTGGATAAGCGCGCACTTCATCTCTCATATTATTGAAGGGGCACTCAAGCACAAGTCCGGATATATCTTCCTTATTCGATTCCAGGTCGTCCAATGCGTGCGAAGATATACTGAAAATAATAAATAAATATACATAGCGGGGAGAATTCTAATAGAAAATAATGTAATCCCAGACACCACTCGGATCGAGCTTATTCATATATATAAGCTGTATAATATAATTACCGTTTACTGTCGCGATTGCAACAAACACTTACCCAGTGCCCAGGGAATGACCCCAAAAGAATATTTTTGAATTTTTGGCCTTTTCTCTCAGCCATCTGTAAACGGCTTTGGTGTCGGACACAACGCCTTCTTCCGACGCCCCAATAGGGCTTGAATCACCGTAACCTGAAAATTTCAAGTACATCCGATCAAGTATCATTCGATTATTTTATAAGACGGCGAAAAGGGTTCTATCGAAATTTATGAAATAATTTCATAAATAAACTGGTTATTGCTGTCTATCGGGCGATAGATCAACTTCAACACCGATCGGATGTGGACTAGGATCAAATACTTCTTTCCTTTTCATTTCAAGTCGCAAAAACAATTATTAAAATTATATTTAGTGATAGACTGACGAGGAGACACTGGTAAGTATACTTTTGATGGAGAATCTATCCGTCGATAGTACTCCTGTTTGTTATTGATAGTTTTGATCTATTTTTGATGAGTCTTACTTAGTAGCAATTTCTAATGTTATTTTTGTTTCCGTATGTTTTTGAGTGTTGAATTCAATTTTTGATTGAATTCAATCCTCAATTTTTCAGGACCGGCTTTCTTCTAAATATAACAGAATATTTTGTATTTTGCATTCGTTCGAAGGACAAAAGAGAAAATATTCTGTTATATTTAGAAGAAAGCCGGTCCTGAAAAATTGATGATTGAATTCAACACTCAAAAACATGCAGAAACAAAAATAACATTAGAAATTGCTACTAAGTAAGACTCATCAAAAATAGATGCATTCGTTCAAAGGACAAAAAGATAATTGACACATTATCTCAGACATTCGTATTGAAAATGTGACCAGAAAACCAAGAAATAAAAAGTACGGATACTTGTGTTTCTTAGTATTTTTCACCAATTTATAGACTAACGTGGTGAAAATACGTACTCTTAGTGTTGCCTTTTATTTTTAAATTTTACGGTGACATTTTCGAGACAAAACGTTCTTTTATTGTTTTTTTGTCCTTTGTACCTTTGTGTTCGATTTAAATAATTAAAATTACCAACTGTAATTCTGTTGGATGTCAGAAGCTATTCCAACAAGTTAAAATATTCGGGACTTTTAAAATAAAAACCATAGCATAATTTTAAAACGAGTGTACAGGGGGCAGTACCGAGACATTAATTAACAAAAGTGTACCGAAATCGATAATAAAGCCAGTATATTTAAAATTGTAAATCCGCGTAATACTCTTCAATACTGCGCTCACTTCTGTAATCGAACGTGACGATGTGATAATTGTTCTGCTGCAGCACTTTGTACAGTTCGACTCTGTGTCCCGCTCCGCGGTTGCCCGAATTGCCGTGCATGTACAGAAATACCGTTTCGGCATTGCTCAACCACTCGTCGTAATTCAAATCAGTCTCCTGGGCGCTCCGCGAATTCGTCAACAACAGTCCGGGTAGCAGACTTGAAGGTAAAATATGCCTGGGACAGACAAAGCAAAAAAAATTATGTAAAGCGTATATAAATACACTTTGCTTCCGCCGTCTTACAATAAATGGTAAGTTTTAGCGGTAAGTTATGGTTCAAATAAATAGATAGAGACGTTACTACAATAAGCTTGGGTGTTTGTATATTTTACCGTTTTATGTTATATTACGATACTGTTTTCTCGGTATTCATAATATGTTATTCGATTTATTAGTTTTATTTCTCTAAACATTCTCTTCGCAATTATTCGAATTCTCCATGGCGGTATGTCCGGAATTATATTTTTCATTTGCGGTACTGTTATTTTATCTTCTCGGTAATTGATTCTGTCCTGTGCGATAACGCTTAAGCCGAAATATCGGTCGACACGAAATAATACAACGGACAAACTAATAGTGTATTTTCATGCATTTTATTCTCTTAATACGAAACGAAAATTGCTTAACAAAAGAAGATATCTAATATTGAGTTTGATACCATTGCTTAGATTAAATTTTAAAAAAACACTGACCCGAATTACGCCTTAAACGACGGTTTATTGATCGGTAATTTTCAGATTCGCACCTCTCGTCCTTAAATTATGCCATAAATTCTCATTCAATCTTACATTCGCGTCAAATTTTAACATTCGCTTGAGCCATTCTGAACGACGAATAGCATAATATTAATTGTTAATAGTAAATGATTACGACTGGATATAAACACGCACACTTATAGATTATATCGGGTCGACAGCTAAGTAATTGCGGAATTCACCGACAAGCGGTGTCGTACGTATTTTTAAGTAAGTCAACAACATCTTTGCACAGATATAAGATTTTTTTGATGTCGTTATTAATTGTGGTCCTTTCTGAAAAATTCGGTATCAAAATTACATCGACCAGTTGAATTGTGCGTGAACCAAAAATGAGCATTTCCGTCACATTTCCTTTTTTTATTTTCTCAAAGGTGTTAATGCCTCGCGGGTTCATAAAAAGTTGTACGCCGATGAAGCCTTAAAAGAGAACGGCAGTTTCGGTACCGGTTCGTGAAAATCCGGTCTTTTTCATTAAAAGACGAGGATCGCTCTTGGACGTTGATGGAAGTTGATGATGACCGAATAAAGGCCATTATCGATTCGAATCGCCATAGTTCAACACTGGAACATTGCAGAGAAGCTGAATATATTGTCGGTGAATTCCGCAATTACTTAGTTGTCGACGCAATATTTCTATTTTATACATACTCAAAGAGAAACTGAGCGCTATTTCAATACAATATTTTTATTAACGTATATTCATTTAGTTTTATTAAACTGAAATACGTACCATACTCCAATTGTCGTATTTTCATTTTTAATATAGATGTTTCTGGCTCCGAGTAGGCTGGATTTGACTGGATTTTTGTAATCTACAGGAACTTGAACTGTAAGACAGAAAATCAAATTAATGTCGACAGTCTGTGTACATTAAATTAAATTAAAGTTGTATTAAGGAATTTCAAACGCTATATTCGAATTGGGTCAGTGCAAAAGTTTTATTGTTCAACTTCGAGCTATTAACCATTCAACTGGTGTGAAACATCATCGGATGCACAAACTATATCATTCAATTAATTTGGTTATACCGTCTTAATATAGGCTGGATTCCGTTTCTCGCCAGTGTCAGTAGTATTCCAACACAGTAAGGTACTGTCCCACAAATCCTCAAAATATTGTTGCTATGACGGATTCTTAAGATTTTTTCTACTGAAAGTCTAATTTATTGATATATATATATATATATATATATATATATATATATATGTTTGTACACCCGCAGAATGTAGTCCTAAATGCAAATATTGCATTTAATTACAATAATATAAATCTCCTCGTAACAGAAAAAAGCTGAGCTTTTTTCCGTTCGGAGGCGTACTTCTTATCGTTACAGATTTCATCAACACTCCAACTAATAACTGGTATAAAAAATAATTACAATTAACTACAATTATTTTTTAATAATCAAAACTCGTCTAAAATCAATAAATGCTAGACAGAATTCAGAGTAGTATAAAATCTTAAATTGTATTGCTCTTTCGACAGAAAAATATACGAGGACAATTAACGTTATACAGAGTTGTATTCAACATAAATACAGTCCTGCGTTTTTATAGTGTAGTAACGATTAATATTCACCATTTTTTGTCCATTTCCTTTTCTGGTGCTTAATAATCGTACAAGAATAAATAAATAAAATATATATATATATATATATATATATATATAAATTTAAGCGTTGCAATAATATTTAGGTGTTAAAAGCCGTGTTAAGAAAGCTTCTTGCCCCGAAAGCTGTAAGCGAAAAATAATTGAGCGTACAGTGATTTATTTATGAAAATATGTCTTTTTTTTTTTTTTTTTTTATTGAAATCGAATTCGATAATTAAATAATTGAAAAAGCGGAATCAAAAGGTACAACCACCATTTATTGGAGAGTTATATGAATTTCCACGTAACCCGATGCTGCTGGTCAGCTATAAAATTAAATGCAGTCTGCGTATCGCATAAATTCAAACCACAGTTAACAGATTTGAAATTGAAAATGCAAGATAAATGCTACGCACGAACCGGGAAAGATAAAACCGAATTCGGATAGCGAAAGTAATATCTGAAGTGAAAACAATGAACAAGAAAACTTTTGCACTGACTTATTGTTTTCAATGCGATTTTAATAAATGAAATTTAATTCAGGGATGGCGAAAATTTCGACGGGAACTTCCAGGAATTGAATATTTTTAATAATTCATTACTTCTGTCGCTTAGAAAAAAATGTCGCTCATAATGAAAAAATGAATTTTTTGCACCCCTACGGTCTGTTAATAATCATTCAATTAGTCACAATTCAGTTAAAATCCCAGTATAAGAGATGTGGACATATTCCTATACTAAAATATAGAAATTAATGGCAACGTAATAAATAGACCGTAGGGTAAATATATAACAGAGAAAAACGCGATTTTTATCATTTAAATTTTGAGTTATAAATAATTTTAAACGGTACAATTTCATTCGGTACTGAACGGACGTTGGGTACAATATTGCAATCGAAGTTATTTACAGGAAAAAAATTGTATATTGTATGAAAAAAAAAAAAAATTGTTACCGAAGTTCAGGAAAAGTAGATTACGCTGTATAGAGTACGAGTAACGGTAGATTATTGGAATAACGAAGAAGATGAATAGGAATCCAACAAGAATCATTAAGAGTGCTCCCACTGCTATCCTATAAAATTATCGAGTTATACGTTGAAAAATATTTTGCAAATTTAAAAGAAAAAAAAAACATCTCGTGTATGGGGGGGGGGACGGTATTTGGGGGATGGGGAGGGCTCGAAAAGTCCAACTATGGAATTTTTAAAAAGTCGCAGATAATTCGCACGCCCATACACGAGTCCATAGAAATAACTACAACAATACATGTTTAAAATAATAATTGTTAATAAAAATAATAATTGTTCATGCTTTAGCGCATTCAGCAATTACAACACCCTCTCTCTCTCGTGGAAAATAAGAATTTTCCACGAGGAGGAGAGGAGAGAGAGAGAGAGAGAGAGAGGGAGAGGGAGAATTGTTCACCAGTCAACATTCCAGGCACAATATTCCTTTAAGGCGAGTGCAAAATAACATTTTTAAATGAAAAATATTCTTTACGGGTGCGAAACTATTGGGGACATATATGCTGTTGGGATTTCCAAAAATTGCGATCCGAAACTCCATCAATTGACTTGAACTATTGGGCTGGCAACTAAGTAATTGCGGAACCGGGGGGAGGGGGTTGTACATATTTTTAAGTGCGCCACAACATATTTTTCGCACGGATAAACCATTCAGCATCCTGGCAATGTCCCAGTGTTGAACTGTGACCTTTTTATTCCGGGGTCATCCTCCACCACCGGATGTCCTCCGGAGCGCTCCTGTTACTTAAGGCGTAAATCCACCGGATACTTAGCCGTCACTTACTTGCCGGCCCAATTCTAAGAGTGGCGCTAATAATATATTTACACATTATAATAAAATTTTGCGCACTACTTATCAGGGGGGTATTTATTTAAAAAAAAAAAAAATTCTAAACTATCAACACTACATTTTAAAAAATGTCATGCAGGAAAAGAAAGTGACATCGACGATGGGTTAAGTAAGTAAGTAAGTAACAAGAGTGGAAAATACTCACAATCCGTTCAACCACAGTGTAACAGTAGTGATGGGTATTAAAGAGGTAATTAGTACGGCTATGTAATTTGACAATTCCATACTCGGAGAACTTAGCGTATCATGCTCAAAAGCGCAATTTTTTTTGCAAGGGCGTTAGTACGGAAAATTCGATCTGAAACACAATTTTTTGTTTTTTTTTGTTTTTTTAACCCACTTTTAAACCTCTAAAATGCGCACAAAATTGTCCATTTCTCATATAGAGAACAACATATATATATATATATATATGGAGACACAATTCACATTGGAGGATTTTGGAAATTACCGATTCTAATATATGTTTGTCTAATATAAAACTTGAAAATAAGCCTCCTCAAAGGCCAAAGAATGACTGAGGAATTTAAGAACAAAGTAAATGGGGGACGGGGGTCTTCTCATTATGTGTGTTATGAATGTTCAAGAATATGGGTGGAAAATGTCACTTTGAAACCGGTATTTTCACACTAATTTAGCTCAAGTGTCGGGGCGAATAAGCCCTTTCGGTTGTACTCATGTCGTTACCAAAAACAGAGATAACAGCTCTCATATTACACGTTTAATTGTAATAAATATACAATTATTTATAATTGAATTGTCGGTGACTGGGTTCGGGGGTGGAGAGGGGGCGCAATTGGGGAAAGAATACCGGTTGGGGCAACGGTTGCCCTCCCTGATAATATATGAAAACTGAAAATATATTTTGTAAATAAAAACATTTCAGAGGTTTAATCGAGCGAATTGAAAGTTCCCGCCACCACAAAATACCACTGACGGTGGCCTGGAGTATAATAATAAAGTGGTCAGCGGGTTCAATTTTTTCTTTTTCTTTTTTTCAGTCAGACCGTGACGACGGAAAACCGGGTAACGGTCGCAACCGGGGAAGTCAATATACTGTACCGGTTTTCACATTCTAAATCCTCAAAGTATGGACGAACAGCGTAGATAATAATTAAACATTTTTCTATCACACAAATATTTATTAAGCAGAAGATTTATTACGGCTATAGAAGCCATCGAGGAGTGAACCGTTTTATTTTATAGATAGAAACTTTAAAAAAAAATAAAATAAAATAAAATAAAAATTACCTTGATATAACTTTTCTTCTATAGCCGATTACATTTACAAGTCTCGGAAATGCCCACCTATGCGATCAACATTACAACAAAAAATTTTGTAACGATTAAACTTTTTTCGAACATCACTTCGGGAAGTATAAAAACCGTTACAGCTGTAAGTTAGGGTGTTAATTTTTTTTTTTTTTTTTTTTAAATTATATTTACACTATGATACACAAGGCCTCAATCTATATAGTGAAGGATAATCGAACCGAAAACCTCCTAAACAGCATGCGTTTAAAATAGTTACCGCTTCATAAATCTTCTTTTGTAGACGAACTTCATCACGGACGAATACCTTCAATTAATACCTTGAAAAAACAACAATTTTTTTTTTTTTTTTAATTAAAATCTCAAAAAACTGTTACGTCAATAGTTTACAGGACAAAACCTTCCAACAAGTTTCTTTAAAAATTTCTCTAGGTAATTTTTCCGTTCTGTAAACTGTCATGAATCCGAGATTAAGGTATTCAAAATTTTATACACAAGAATGTGGTTGTATTTGTTGTAATTTTTATATCGAGCATAACCGAGAATTAATTTAAGAAGGTGATGTATGAGTGGCCGTAAATCGGCTGCTATACGCCGACTAATAATAAATCTAAAACACCGAACATAATTAGGAGAGGGTGGGGGCAAATTTTCAATTGAAAAATTTACGGCTAATATTCAATTTGTAGAAATCAAATTTGCGAATTATTCCACAGAGCGTTCCATAGAGTTGTTTTGCGACCGATTCATATTGGCGACGGATTGGAAACAAAATACCGGCCTGTAAACTAGGAATGAAAATACAGAATAACTAGGAAACTAATCGACGTAGTTGTGTCTCTCATTTTTGGTGAAAGTGTAGCTTAAAGTCCGACTTGAAGAAGATATCATCATCAGACTGTAGGTGTTTAGAAATCAAGGTCGAATCGAATAATGAAAATTAAACAGCCGATCGCCATCTTCAGTAGCGGCGTATCTATCGGCCTCTATCCATCCTCCTGGTAGATTTTCGTTGAGATAAGCCCATAATAAAATACAACTAGGAACTACAACACTATAATAACAGTACCAAAAATGAGACACAACTCCATGTCAATTAGTTGTCAATTAGAAACCAGAAATTATGAAATATCTATTGGGGTGGACAACTTGTCAAAAACGGATAGAGAAATGAATTTTTCTTTTTTCCTACCTACTTTAAGAGCCGGAGAAACGGTGAATTGGCAAATCTATATCGGACAGATCGCGGGCGGAGAAATGCGAAAATATTTCATCGTCGACAAATACAAAAGAAGTTTTATTCAACGACTGTCACTGACCAGTATTATTTTTTTTTCTGGCAACAGCCAGTGTAACCTTCCTTTGGGTGGCTGGGGCCACCCCAAAAACATTGATCGGGAATAAGAGTAAAATTTTGTATATATTATAATAAAATGTTATTAAAATTTATAGGAATTGTACAGATAATTTTTTAACTCATCTATACAGTATATATATATATATATATATATATATATATATATATATATATATATATATATATATATATATATATATATATATATATATATATATATATTATACAAAATACACAGCGTTAAATAACGAGGTGGGGGGGGAAGTATGAAATATTATTGTTTTGAAAAATTTTCGATACGTTAAAATATTAGTAATTTGGAGAATTTCAATAGTGCCCATTTCGAACAATTCGAGATTCGTTCATATTGAACGGTTCAAGCGAACGACACTTGGGTGAACAGCTGATTCTGGGGTAGGTTATACTGTGTTTCCAGTTTCGAGTGTTCTCTCGCTTAGATCGAATAAATTGGTTTTTTTTTAGTCTAAAAAATTGTCGTTTCGTCGATGGCCGCGGCTGAAGATGACGCGGCGTACGGGCCCGATTCCGACTCGTCGCAATATTACCTCGAGTTGTCCGACTGCAAATTGAAATTCGACGCGACCAGCAAGTCCAAGTTGACCAACGTCTTCTACGACGAGTCGAACGGTCAGGTGTTCAGCATACATTCGGGCGACGTGACCGAAGTGGTTGTCAAGAGTCCGAACAGGGAGCTGTGCAAGAAATTCAGGATGGAGGAGAGGGGACACGTGATTTCGATCAAATTTTCACCCGACACGAGCATCCTATCGGTCCAGAGGACGCCGGCCTCCATCGACTTCTTGACGCTCGAAGAGGGAACGGTGTCGAAAGAGTTCACGCACACATTCAAAACGCCCAACGCCGTACTGCTCGGCTACATGTGGACGGGCCGGAGCGAGCTGATATTCGTCACCGACCAGGGCGTCAAACTGTGCAAAATCGACGTACCCAATTGTACCGTCAGCCTCCTGAAGAGCCTCAACACCAGCGTCAACTGGTTCAACTATTTCGGTCCGATATGCCTGCTGCTGCTCAATTCTGGCCATTCGTGCAGTTCGATGCAGTTGGTCCAGATCAGACAGAACCAGATTTTGAAATTGGCCAAATTCGAACTAGATCTCGAGACGGTCGGCAAGACGCCGAAATCGCTCTCCGACAGAGACGTCGTACTGGGCGTCGTCTACAACCTACCGCGAATACTGGTCATCAACTATCAGAATTTGACCGAGGGCGTACAGACCGAACTGGTCGTCTACACGATTATAAAACTGTCGTCGGTCAAAAAGACTCACGTCCTCAGAATCGACCAGTCGGGCAGGTTCGCCGTCAACCTCGTCGACAATCTGATAATCGTCCACAACCAGGTGTCGAAAAGCTCGATGGTCTTCGACATAACTGAAAGCGAATTTCAGGGCGTCGTCACCTACCATTCTCCGGTGGCGCCGCCGAAGACGATCAGACCGTCTTTCGATACGACCTCGGCCGGTCCCAAATACGAACTCTACTCACCCAACTGGGTCATGTTCCAGCCGAACATAGTGATGGACGCCAAACTCGGCTATCTCTGGTACGTCCAGTTGAACCTCTACGGCTTTCTGAAAGCGCTGTCGGACAAGAGCGACGCCGTCAGTTTCCTCCTGCTGCGCACCGACTCGGAGCGAGTTATAGCCGTCATGCTGGAAACGGTGTTGCGCAAAAGGGACAAAAACATGGAAGAGCTCGGCTATATATTCGACCGTATAAACGCCGTCTACAGAAGCTATCTGGAATTGAACCTGCACAGCCAGATGAGCATGCCGGTGGTATCGACGGCGAGTATTGAGGACGACAAGGTGATGGTATTTAAGACGGTCGTCGACCAGTCGTTTATGTTCAATTACGTTTTCTCCAAATTGGCCGACGACTCGCTATCCACCGACCGGAAACAGTCGAGATTCCTGACTTGGGCCGTCATCGAATATATAAGATCGCTCGTCGACTACGAAATACCCGTCTATCACAATCTCTACGAACTGCTCATCAATTCGTTGGTGAGGAACGGCAACTATTACCAACTGCACCAGCTGTTGCAGTATCACGCCGTCGACGATTCCAAACCGCTCGCCTGCCTCCTACTGTCGCTGGAGAACGTCTATCCGGCCGCTCCTCAGTTGGCCATCGACATGCTGGAACGTATCGGCCAGAAGACGGCCGCCGGCACCAAAGAGGAAATCACCGATATACTCCTCTACAGGAGACAGCTATTGTCGAGCCTACGCTACGCGATGACGCGTAGGGGCGAACACCACCCCCAGCACCACCCGCACCACCCCACCACCACCAGACCACGGGCGGCCCTCACCACGACCGAATATCTGAAACGAAATATCTGGACGCGGCCAGGAAAATCGGCGACGACAAATTGTTTTACACTATATTGACCCATTTCAATTTGAAGGGCCAACTTAGAAACGGCAACCTCGTCACCGCGGACGGTTCAAAAATGTTCCCCTAACCCCCCCCTACAACCTGTACAAATATTTAAAAAGATAAACGCATATATTAAATGTATTAAATGGGCTCCGAAATATTACTTTGTCGATTCCCAATTTAAAAATTTTTCATTTCTTTTCGTTCGAGTAATATAATAATAACGGAGGAGAAACCTTAGGACTTTTTTTTCCTTAAAAATTTTATTCATTTGGATTGAGGCGCAACTGTCAAATTAATTACAATTATCGCTGTATTTATTTGTAAATAAAATTGCCTACAAAAAAATATATATATATATATATATATATATATATATATAAACTGTAGTCAGATTATTGGCCGAATTAAAAAAAAAAAAAAAAAAAATTAAATATTACTAATAATAAATATAAAAGACTGGAGACAGTTTTTTCGATGTTTCCGGGTCGTTTATGTATAACTATAAAATGGTGCGCGCGCGCGCGCTCAATAAATGTTATCTCGTCAAAAACACGAAAATTTTTTAAGTCTGCGGAAACATTGATAGGAATTCGTAATTAATCCGACGCTTACACGATTATTGTTGGAAATAAATAATATAGATATTCTAATAAATTAAAATTTATTATTATTATTATTATTGTTAGAATTTGGTTCAGCGGGTTTATTTCTTGAGAATTTTATGTCCAGTAACGAATTAAGGGGTAATCGAATATTTGTGGCGATCTGAAATTGAATATTAAAAAACCAATTCCGGTTGTAGCGTTGATCGGAAATTTTAATAATATCTTTTAATGCGCCGGTTAATAAAAAAAAAAAAAAATTTTTTGAAAATTATTTTCACGCAAATATCTTTACCGGCTGTTGGGCACAATTTTAAAACCGAACAATCGTTATAATTTTCTTACAACAACGGAAAACTGAAACCGTTACAATGATTGTAACTTGTAATTATCGCGATGATGCGACCAAAGTAAAATTGAATAAAATAAGAAAGAGAAACGGAATTAGTTGTTGTCGTTCTTCATCCTAGTACAGGCTGAAAAAATTACAAATCAATTTTTTTTTAGTCTACAACAATTCTGTCGATAAACTACAATAGTCCAATCCGTCGGATTCTCCTTTATCCGTCTTCATTTGATTTTTTTTTTACACGCCTTACCATTTTCTTTCTTTACGTACAATCGACACTCAAATTATATCCGTTAGTGTTACAATCGGTAGGGCACGACTATGAACACTTTTTTTTTCAGGAAATTTTGTCGTTTCCCCACTCGATTTGCCTCAAAACTCTGTTGCAGACTGTCGAAAAGCCGGAATACACAAGCAATACACAAGGATTTTTATAATATACCTGTTTTTGTGTCTGTGTGGTCTGCGAGGGGTTGGAGAATACAGCTTGGTGGAGGTTTTCCGTCTCCTCTCGATGTCCTCTCCCGGGTGGGGGGTGGTTTTTCTCTCCTGCTCTGTTCGGCCGTCCGCCATCTTCAGTAGCGCCCTTGACGTAACGGCAGTACCTGGGCGAGACGGTGGACAGTGAAAAATGCCCCCCACCAACCGAAAAACACCCAAAGTGACTGCTGAAGACGGCGAGCGGCCGTTTACAATTTAATTTTCATTATTCGATTTGAAACACCTACAGCCATGATGATGATATCTTCAAGTCGGACTTTAAGCTACAATTTCACCGAAAATCAGACACAGCTCGGTCAATCAATATCCAAGTTATGGACTTTTAAACGGTGGATACATTTTTTTGGACCACTCTGTATAGGGTGGTCCAAAAAAATGTATCCACCGTTTGACAGTCAATAACTTGGAAACTAATGGACGGAGTTGTCTCATTTTCGGTACTGTTATAGTTTGTAGTTCGGGCAATCGCCCCATAAAACCGTTTTATGGGGCTTATCTCGACGAAAATCTACCAGGAAGACGGAATAGATAGGCCGTAGAGGAGGAGTATCCACCACCAGGCGTTCTCCGGACTTAACTCCCTTCTGGTTATTTTGGGGGGGAAACACTAAAGGAAGTCTGATGATATTTTTAAGTTGGACTTTAAGCTACAATTTCACCAAAAAATGAGACACAACTAGGTCAATCAGTTTCCGAGTTATGGACCGTCAAACGGTGGATACATTTTTGGACGTATATATAGATACAGAGTGGTCCAAAAATGTATCCACCGTTGACAGTCGATAACGGAAACCGATTAACGAGTTGTCCCATTTTCAGGTACTGTTATAGTTTGTAGTTCGAGCAATCGCCCCATAAAACGTTTTATGGGGCTTATCTCGACGAAAATCTACCAGGAAGACGGAATAGAGGCCGTAGAGGATCCACCAGGTTCCCCGGACTTAACTCCTTCTGGACTTTTATCTCTTTGGGGAAACACTAAAGGACGTCGTTTATTGTGACAAAAGTCTGATGATATCTTTAAGTTGGACTTTAAGCTACAATTTCACCAAAAATGAGACACAACTAGGTCAATTAGTTTCCAAGTTATCGACTGTCAAAGGGTGGATACATTTTTTTGGACCACTCTGCATGTATATATATATATATATATATATATATATATATATATATATATATATATATAAGTACTAAGTGCAGACTGAAATGAAAACGTGCCATTAATTTTACACTATGGTTGGGGCAAACTTAAAGTTGGTGAATTGGAATCAATCGTTAATTAACTACGTAATTGGGGTTGGCCGATATTTAAACACTTTACAATTGGTAAAAAAAAAAAAATGTCAGTTTGTACAACAGTTTGTACGTTTGAACAGTCGGACGACAGTAAAAACAGACACTGGTTTCGGGCCAATTTGCGACAGATAAATAAACATAATTAGCCTAATTAATCGGATACGTAAATTTAAAACGGCCCGTATATAAACCGGCCCCAAATTCATGGGGCAGACAGTAGTGGGGCGTCCTCAGGATCTGGTGAGTAGTATTATATATTTATTCTCTAGTATATTCATTTAATGTAGTTAAAATACATAAAACGACGATAATATTCTCCTCTGTGATAAGATCCCATTAAAAATTTAGACAACGATACGAAACACTGTAAAATTTTTTTTGGTTCTATATTTCGTATTTTACGCCGTCAGGTCACCGGTGACGGACGCGGTCCGACTGGAGGACAGTTCGGGTGACGGTCACCGGTGACGGACGCGGTCCGAACGGAGGACAGTTCGGGTGACGGTCACCGGTGACGGACGCGGTCCGAACGGAGGACAGTTCGGGTGACGGTCACCGGTGACGGACGCGGTCCGAACGGAGGACAGTTCGGGTGACAGTGACCGGTGACTGACGGCCTCTGCTGTTGTTGTTTCAGTTCTTCTCACTTAAGATGCGCGTCGCTGTTGGACTGGTGGTGTGCCTGGCGGCGTTGTACGGCCAGGTGTACGCCAGCGAGGAAATCGATTCGGAGGAACACGGCACGTACGCCGGCAGAAGGGGAACGTCGTGCAAGTGCGGTTGGGCCAACAAGGTCAGTGTTCGGACAACGACCCCCCCCCCCCCTTCGGGGGGGGACGCGATCGCGATACTTACAAATTTCGAACCTACAACAACGCGTCCTCGACACTGTCCTGACTGGCATAGTTCGGGTGGTCAGGACAGTGTCGAGGACACGTTTTGAAGGTGACGTGCGGTCATCCCCGTCCACCCTCACTCTCCAGGATCGCCTGCGCTGGTACAGGTGTTCCTGGAGTTTGACGCGTCGCCGGTCCCGTAGTCCTGGAAAAGCGGTGAAAACTGTAAGTGACAAAAATTGTCCCCGTCTGTCCAGGAGGCCGGCAGGATTGTCGGCGGTAAACAGGCCCGCGTCAACGAGCTGCCGTTCATCGGCCTGCTGACGACCAAGGTGAAAGGTGGCGGACTGGCGCCATTCTGCGGCGGCACTTTCATCACTAGTAAACACTTTTTGACCGCCGCCCACTGCACCTTCGACTTCCAGGACGCTTTTGCGCTCGTCGTCATAGCCGGAGAACACGACTACACCCAGAGTACGCCTCTCTCTCTCTCTCTCTCTCTCTCTCTCTCTCTCTCTCTCTATATATATATATATATATATATATATATATATATATATATATATATATATATAGATATTTGACCGAACGTCTTCACCAACCATAACCGTTGAAAATGTTCTCTCACTCCAGCGTACGACTCGAGGCACACTACAGCCTACCAGGTGACAGGGATATACCAGCATCCGCAGTCAACAATTACACACTGAAGAACGACATATCAATGCTGCACATCGCAAGCGGAGTCAAGTTCAGCGACTTCGTCGGTCAGGTCTGCATGCCGACCGAACATTTCGCCCGGCACATGGGCGAGCGCGTCATGATCGCCGGCTGGGGGCACACGCGCTGGAAGGGCAAGCCGTCGCCCGTACTGCTCAAGACCTACCTGGGGACGATCAGCAGCAGCCTCTGCAGCCGCTACTATCCCCACCACGGCCTCGCCACCACCCAATTCTGCACCTACAGCCCGGGCAAGGATTCCTGCCAGGTAGACACCAATTACAATCCGGCCAGCACGCATCGGTACATTTTTACAATCATCAGTTAAATACACTACTTTGTCGGCAGGGCGATTCCGGCGGCCCCGTCCTATACCTGGACCCGGAGACCAACAGGTACACCCTGGTCGGGCTGGTCTCCTTCGGCAGGAGTGCGCAGGACCCGATCCGGGCGTCAACACAGAGATAAGCAGCTATTTTCCCTGGATGGTCGGCATTATGCGCAGTAAGCATCTCCCCCCCCTATATATATATATATATATATACACGCAGAGTGGTCCAAAAAAAATGTATCCACCGTTTGACAGTCAATAACTTGGAAACCGATTGACCGAGTTGTCTCGCATTTTTGATGAGACCGTAGCTTAAAGTCCAACTTGAAGTTATATCAGACTGTAGGTGTTCGAAATCGAGGTCACCTTGAATTAACATCCGGTTAAACGGTGGATACATTTTTTTTTTGGACCACTCTGTATATATGTACAGAGGCGCGTGGATAGTTTTTTTTCCGGACCCCTCCGTATATAATGATATTTTTTACGATTCGAAATTTGATTTAATTTAATTTTTTTCCCGTTTCCAGGCCACGGCGTCAACTGGTGTTACAAGATTTGAGTTCGGCGGTCCCCGCCACCACCACCACATCGGAACCTCACGTCCGCCTCATAAATGTATCGATAATTAAATAAAATAAAAAAAAAAAAAGGACTTATAAATTGCTATCTTCCTCGTCCGTAACCGGTTTTTTTTTTCTCAACTTTATCGCACAATCCAAGGGACTCCCCCGGAAGGACTTTACCGGGAGGACTTTACCGGGAGGACTTTACCGGGAGGACTTTACCGGGAGGACTTTACCGGGAGGACTTTACCGGGAGGACTTTACTGGGAGGACTTTACTGGGAGGACTTTACTGGGAGGACTTTACCGGAAGGACTTTACTGGGAGGACCTTCCCGGGAGAGCTTTACCGGGAGGACTTTACTGGGAGGACCTTCCCGGGAGGACTTTCCCGGGAGGACTTTCCCGGGAGGACCTTCCCGGGAGGACTTTACCGGGAGGACTTTCCCAGGAGAGCTTCAAAAAAATAATACAACAAGTGGAACGACTCGGCAGTGTTAAAAATTTCTACACATTCTAGAATGTTTCGAAATGTATCACCACATTTTTTACGGAACAAATAATTTATTATTTCTTAATATCTCACTCGACTTGAAACTTACTTGTCAATTACACATTATATATTGACCCTATTTGTATGTTCGGGGGTTAAACTTTCTTTTTAAAGTTTGATGACGCGACGAAAAGAGGAATATTTTTGTGAAAACGAAAATGGGAGAACGAGAACGGTTCTGGCGTCAGACGGAAGAAAACAACATTTAGACAACAGTAATTTAACTAATTTTATATTATATATAATAATAATAATAATAATAATAATAATTGGAGATAGTTATCTATCTATCTCTCGCTCACTCTCTCTCTCTCTCTTTCGCATAGTAAAGTAATTTTTAAACAGAGAAACGACAATTTCTCTATTATTTGTACGTAACACATAACATACATAATTTGCGCATCAATTTCACATACAGTGTAAAAATGGAATAACTTACTTACTGCCCGGTAGGTATTTCGGGGCGAAATAATTTCTTTTTAAAAACACGTCGCAGTACATAAATGTTTCGGACAAAATTAACTTTTTACAGAAATAAAAATTGAAGAAATTTGAAAAATATCGTAAATTGTTAATGCGTTCGTGAAACCGTACATACATAGATCGGCTTATCGCTTAAAAAAAATTGTAAATAAAAAATTAAAATTAAAATTAATTCGCTCTACCCAATTACCCAATTTATTATAATAAATTAGTAATAAATATAAATACGTATAATTAGGGCACATTCCATTTGAGAAATGCGTGTTATTTTTCTAGATTTCTCCTTACCGAATACAACCTAATTTAAATATACCATACACGAACATCTGTAAAATCGATGAAAATACATGCGACGACGGCGGATCATCACCGTCACCATCGTCGTCATCCGGCATGCTTTCTACTTGTAAAAATTTTTTGTTTTTTTTTTTACAAACACAACTTTGTAGTACAACGCACACAATACAATTCAATTGTGTTATATACATCTACCTATGTACACGTTAATTCGAAACTCGCACTTTATATTTATATAAAATCAACTTTCAACAATTATCCATTTATCTCTGGGGGCGACATTTTTCGATAACGAGTTTTTTTCTCACTCCTCAAAAATAAGAATTTTCCAAAATTCAAATTTTCTTCGCTCAAACGACAGATCGATTTTGGGACTGATGAAAATAATGCGCGCGATCGTTCTTTCTGTTTCGGGGGGGGCTTTTTTTTTCTTTTTTTTTTCTTCTTCAATACGACAAAACTGTCGCGATGTGACATATCGGAAAAACTGGTCGCGCGAATTGTGCGCGCAATATTGGAACCCACCCCCACCCCGGCGCTCGGTTTAAACCGTATAACGCCGATACGAAACCCGGTATTCGAACGCCGGGTCTGACCGCCACCGCGGTAATAAGTGTTTCTCTTGTCGCGATCTCCTGCTGCCGGCGACAACGTTCGGAAATGAATCGGTAAAAAAATTTTGTCGGGAAGTTTACGGGGATATAAATCTGTCGGACAGAAAGTGCGATTGTTACTCCCGGTCGCCCGCGGGGGCAATTTCATATTAAATTCGGATTAAAAGATTAATTTTGAAGCGAAACGGGGGGGGGGGGATATCCTGCGGGACGGCAGGATAGTTAGCGGCACAATTCGAGTTGTCGTCGCGTAAACCATGTCTAATTATGTGTATATATATATAATGTGTTTATATAACATAATATAATTGTATACCGGTTATCTCTGGAACAACTCGACGTATAGTTTGAGCATGTGGAGTACTCAGGCTCAGGTGTGCGGGTTGTTGGGTGGTCGGCAATGGTCGGGTGCGTCGGCGTAGAGGCCGGCGTCCCTCAGCAGCTCCGACTGTCTGAAGACTGGCGAGTTGTCAGGCGGGTGGTGGGCGGCGAACTGTAGCTGCTGGGCGGGAGGCGGCGGCGGCGGCGGCCCCAGTGAGCCCAGCCCTCCGCCTCCGCCGCCGTGTCCCACAAACGCCTGCTGCTGCTGCTGCTGCTGTTGCTGCTGCTGTTGGTATACGCCGGTGTTCTGTGGCGGCGGCGGCGGAGGTGGAGCACTCAGCATGTGCTGTCCGACGACGCCGACCTGCTGCTGCTGCTGCTGCTGTTGCTGCTGTTGTTGTCCGGGCCCTCTGCCCATATTCGCCATCACGCTCCCGCTCTGTCCCGGCTGAGTGTTTGTCCCTCTCTCATTACTGTGCATCATCTAAAATTCAAAACTCCTAGTTTAACGTATGTGTTTCTGTCTCCTCTCGCGCCGGTTTGGTCTTTCACTAGACCAGGTTTCGGCCGCTCGCCATCATCAGTACCGGTGTTAGTCACTGTACTATAAAATTACTACTTAAAAATGTGACACAGTACAAGCTACTGAAAATCACACTCTCGGGTTTTTTATACGGACACATTCCCGAATGATAAAATAATTAACAAGAAGAATCTACTAAAATTACGCCCGAAAGCGGCCTCTGTAATGTTTAAAAAATAATTGGGAAAAAAACAACAATAATCTATACGTCTGCTCTTCGCTATGCATTTCCAAACGGCTGAACCGATTTCCACCGAACTTTCAGCGCGCACTCATCTCCTGACCTTTCCGTGTCACGGGGTCAAAGTATAATATAACGTATTTTTCAAAAATGTTCCCCCCCCCCATTTGTCTCACACAGTCGGTCGGAACAGTGTGTCGGTCCGTTTCCGATGATGGAAATTTGAAAAATCGAAAATTAATTTTTTTTCTCCAAACTATATAATTTTAGTGTTACCTCCGACTGACTGTTCTCCGTAATTGACGAAGACTGGACGGGATCGACGGACGCCATATCCGACTTCTTATTTTTCCTCTTACGAACCGGCTCCATACCCGTTTCCGTCTTCATGTGTATCAGCTCCATGTGTCTCCTCAGGTTCCTCGATTGGCGAAGAGTCGCGCCGCAAATGCCGCAAGAGACCGGCAGGTCGGATATCAGTGGTGGTTTCTTGATTGCTGCAAGAGACGTATCCAAAAAAAACATGATTAATCGGCGGCAACGTCTCTTAACGTATCTCGCTTCGGATACACCGCAAACGATTTTTAAATCGAATAAAACAAAAATTTTGGATATAAATATATGTTGTATGTCAAGTTTGCGATACAAATTTGGCAAAAACTTACGTTTTCTTTTCACCGTTTTATCGTCACAACTGTAAATTATAGTAACATATTTGTACCGGTACGACTAATAACAAATTGTTTTTTCTATTTTTAAGTAGTCAGGTTCGTACTGTTAGGATTAGGGTGATTCGTGCGTGAAGTTTGCTATATTTTTTTTGTACAGAAAATTCTCTTTTCGTATACACATTGTATATAGCAAGATCTCAGACGAATGTAACTTCAAGATCTGTAACTTAAAATCTGGGAGTTGACGAATTTAAATATCTCTGAGTAATCGTATCAAATCGGGATAAACTCGGCGAATAAATGTTGATACAAACGCGTATATGTAGAATACTCTCATCGAAATCACTGTCACGCAAAACAAAAATTAGACTTTTCCGGTTTAGATAAACCGGAGTTTTGTAGACGGCAGAAAATGTATTCGAAACGTACTGTTGTCATTTTCTTTGGCCGCTTCATCGATGGCCGTCTTGGCGTCTTCGACGTGTACACTGGAATCGTTCTGATTTTCGTGCGCCGTATTCGGCGGCACTGTCGCGTACGTCAGCCGCGCCTTGCGCTTGCGCTTCCTCACCGTCACGCACGGCATCATCGTGCCCCGACTGACGCTGACACCGTGCTGCTCGCCGTGCTGGCCGCCTCCGCTCGCCAGCCCCTTCTACAACACAACATGCGCCACCGTCACCTCATACCACTTCGGCTACACTACAATACAGATTGTATTCCCAAATACAATCAACAGCGGCTTATGTATACAGTCAACACTCCTACAAAGCGGTTTCCGTTCAACAACGTCCCGTCAGTTCCGTGCACCCGATGAACAATTTTAACTGGATACTATTATATAAACAATCGAGCTTATCCCTTAGCCGTTTACGGCATCGGTTTCAGTCATCTCGGAGCTCTTTCACGGTACGTCTAGTAGTCGGTGACCAATTTGCAACTTCGTGTCAAATGCAAAAGAACGGAGGAAAGGATTAAAAAGACAGTTTATATCGCTCGAAGATAAAATACAAATTTTAAATCGTTTAGAAGGCGGAGAAAAAATATCTGTCTGTCGCGAAATCAACGAATTTGAACGAATCTACAATTCGAACTTTGAAGAAAAATGCAGATAATATAAGGAAAATTGTGGCGGATGGCTGTCCGTTGGGTGCGAAATTGTAATATCGTTAAAATGGAACGGGCGTTAATGATCTGGTCGGAGGACTGGTACGGCCAAAAAGATTCCCCTATCAGTGGAAATTTTATCGAGCGGAAAGCACTTAAAATCTACGAAAATTTAACGAATATCGGGCATTCTTACGCGGGGCTAGAAAATTCATTCGTTTGTCGCGATTAAAGGATGGTTCGAAAAAATGAAAAAAAAAGGTACACATGGAGAACAGGCCTCAGCGGATGCTTTTAAGGAAAAAAAATTTGTAATTTATCTTTTTTTTTTTGTATTTATTGGTCTCCATAGAACGCGCTACGCACTCACCGCTTTATACGAGGGTTGACCGTACAATACTTTTCGCCGTACTTATATAGAACAATTATGCACTTATCAATTATCGGAGTCGTTGGGTGATCAGCAGCGTTATATATACACGTATATTCTAACTTATGCTAAAATCAGTGGCGTACCCACACGCGGCGAACCTCCCGGTCAATGCAATAACGGAGTTATCGCTTATATATACTACAGTCTCGGCGTTCACTCTGTTCATCGCCGCTTACGATTAAGTCGGACTTGACCCGCACGCTCGACATCGCGTACGCATTCAGCGCAAACTTACGAAATGTACGAAAAATGTATGAAATGTACTTAGAAAAATGTACGAATAACGGTACATTTTTCCAATCCGACCACCGATTCTCAACCAACCTCTTCTCCGCCGCATCCCAACTCTAGGTCTTTTTCTAGACCGGTCACGTCGGTGAATCAGATCAGAGTTGGTATATATATATATATATATATATATATATATATATATATAGGACGGAAAAAATGGTAGAAAATAAACAATTAACGAATTAAGGAATGTTAGCGACTGATAGAATTGTCGATTTTAATATGTGAAGCACACTGTGGGTCAGACAATACTGTCCACTTATACGTCTGCGTGATATAAATTAAACAAGTGATATAAGACTATAATAACTAGATAAGGGAGTGAGGAGAGGTGATATCCTGCAGGCCGTATTTCCAACTTTTATACCGGTATACATTGAGTGTTGGACTTGAGGGTAGATAAATTGTCGGTTCGTCATGTTTCTGTCTCCTCTCTCTCGCTGCTGAGGTTTGGTCTTTTGCTGGACCGGCGGTTTTGCGGCCGCTCGCCATCTTCAGTAGCGCTCTGTGTCAGTAGTCACTGTTAGCACTGTGTAGTGTTTGTACAAACACTACAGTAGATGTGAAAGTGACAGTGCTGCGGTGAGGATGCCCGAAAAACGTCCAAAGTGCTAACGCAGCGCTACTGAAGATGGGGCGAGCGGCCGCCGGTCTAGCAAAAGACCAAAACCGGCAGCGAGAGAGGAGACAGAAACATCGCGAACCTACAGTATAATATTCCAACCCTCGCAGATCACACACACAGGTATATTAAATAAAGGTAGATAAATTCTATACTCTGGTGGTTTATGAACATTGTGCTGAACAGCGAGTAGTCAACCGAGGTCACTGCCGATGTATCATGCAATCCTGGCTCAAGTTAGTCCGCGATAATTCAATTTAGTTTGCCAGTTTCGAATTAGACCAGAGTTTCGGTTTCTTCAACGGTCGCTAAGCGCTTATGATATAATATATATGTAGCGAGTGCTTAACCCGCCGCCCTACTTACTAAGCGATCGCTAGCCTAACCTAACAACGCCGCAACTACCGGGATGCCCCCCCCCGCTGAAAAATGGCCCGTCTATTAGTCTATTAGAGATAATAATAAATTGAAAGTATAAATATGAAACAGTACATACATTTGATAACATCTGATAAGTAGTACATACATCTGAAGACAGACTGGCCGGCGACAGGGCCTGTATATCGAGACACTGGGCGGCCTGCAGGAGCGAAGGCAGCTGGTTGGGATCGACGCTGACCTCGCCCTGGTAGACGAACTGGAGGAGCGCTTCGAGATCCGTCGCTGTGATACCCGCCAGCATCACCACCGGGTGTTGGCACTGCGTACTCTGAAACGTACATCGACAGTATACGTTATTATTGCGACAACGGAGAGTGGACGACTTTCTTTCAACAGTCGCCGCGACATTGTCGCGATTGTAAGACGCTTATGCTTACGTTCTTTTATACCGGTTTGGAATAACAATTTTCCGACCGTAGGTTCGCGATGTTTCCGTCTCCTCTCTCGCTGCCGGTTTTGGTCTTTTGCTGGACCGGCGGTTTTGCGGCCGCTCGCCCCATCTTCAGTAGCGCCCTGTGTCAGTAGTCAGTGCACTCTGTTAGCACTCAGTGCTCACTGTCACTTTCACATGTACCGACTGACAGCACACACAGCGCTACTGAAGATGGGGCGAGCGGCCAGAGAGGAGACAGAAACATCGCGAACCTACAGTATATATTCCAACCCCTCGCAGACCACAAAACAGTGATATTAAATTATACACCTTACCTTATTCTGTTACGGTAATATAAAAAAAAAATTAAGGGCCAGGTACTACGGGTGTCAAAATGCGGAACGACACCAACCAACGGTTATACATCGATTTTCGGTACATTCGATAGTATAGGCATTATTATTGTACCGTTATTATTATCATCGGTTAAAATGCAGAATAGCGGGCCGATATATATCGATATCGTTACATACACTGTGGGCCGACTGTTTATTATTATTATTATTATTTTGCCCTAAAGAAGGATGACGTCTTTTGCGGGTACTTTTGACAGTACGTGTGAAAGTGACAGTGCAGCGGTGAGGATGCCCCCCCCAAAAAACGTCCAAAGTGCTGACAGTGACTACTGACACAGCGCTACTGAAGATGGCAAAAGACCGAAACTCGGCGAGAGGAGACAGAAACATCACGAACCTACGGTGTATTACAACCCTTCGCAGACCACACACACACAGGTATATCAGATTAACTATTTTGCTGTCTGCGAGGATGCTGAATACATTTTGTTTATTTTTCCTTACAGTGGTCGCCGACCGTACATATAGAAATAAATGAGGTAACGAAAAAATAAATGCGGCGGTTGCCGGGCCGGTTTACTTTCAACAGCTCCATCAGCAGCGGGCTGGCCGCGCTCAGCACGAGCTTGTGCGCCGGAAATATCTTGCCGCCGGCGGCCAACGTGACGTCGACCAGGTCGCCGTGCCCGCGCAATATCTGCACAGTCGACGACAGAGAAGTGCCGAAGTCGCCCCACGACAGGCTGTACAGCTGGTTGCATCCCATCATTCAACGCTTTCCTGCAATCGATATCATACAATTATAATTCGACGCAAATTATCGTTCCCGATGGTGTACGTAATTTTTTTTTTAACCTTTTATTTTTGTACAATCAACGACGTCGGTAGAAAAGTTGAACTTTGATCGGCTTACGGTTTGTTGTCTATTTTTAAGTTTTGATGTCCTTTTCGAAAAAAGAGGTCTCTCAACAGTCAAAATTTACGGTTTACGTCTTTTCTTTTCAGTCGGGTACGGTAATTCCTTAACGCTATTGACGACACCTCATCTCCAGCTATATATATATATATATATATATATATATATATATTTTACTATTACAAACTGTATAGAGACTTGTTATTTAGAGGAAAATACAATACCTAAAATGATACAAAGTATATATCGTATTTTGTTATACTGAAAAAAAAAAAACACTAAACGATCGTGAAACGACTGGCGGTCGCTAACTTCAGGCAATACCGAAAGAGTTCCGTAGAGAAAACGGCAAAAACCCTTCGGAGGCACGCCAAGACAGGAAAATCCTTCTTCCCGTAAATTACGCAATCCCACCGAAGCCAGTTAGCGATAGACCACGATCTCCGGGATCCACTAAAGACCGCTTTAATTATCCGCTACAATTCTCGTATTGTGTCCGACTGGCGTTTGCGAAAAAGAAGCGATAATAGGCATAAAGTGTGCCCAACATTTTATCACTATTTCAACGTATAATTTTCATTGCGAATATTCCTGAAAGCAGCAGCATTTTGTCTCTTCGTTCTTATAGAAAGATTTAGCTCTTACTCCCCCGATTTACGACTAATTTACAGTCTAACGTCAACGAAATTCCGCGTGGATTCAGACCGACGTGACCTCTGGGTCCAACAGCACAGGCGCCTAAAACGTAATAGTAAATTTAAAAAAGAAAAACAAACTTCAACGTTCAATCGGAGCTGAACACGGAGCTGTAAAAACTCGGTTAAAAACGGTCGATGTTTTCCTCCGTATCGTAAATAAATAATAACAATTACTCGGGGTAAATAATGCGATGATATTAACCCGTTGCCGTAAATGACGGCTATAGCCGTCGACAGTTTTCATTGCAAAAACTGTCGTCAAATGTGATCATTTTCATTTCCGGATATAGAAGTTACGATCGATTTCATCTGGCAGCCGTAAACAGTTGAAAAAAAAAGAAAGTGTGTTTCTGAGCGACATCGTCGAATAAAAAGTGCGGCAACGGGTTAAATTATCATTTTATAATTAGTAACGAAATTTTGAACAGCTTTCTCGAGGAATGCGCAACGCTTATCTATCACTATAACTGTTACACTCAGCGCGAGATGAAAACGCGAAATTGTTCTATAAAATTGAACATTTTTACTGTATACTGACCTCGCGCGATTCTACGGTGCACAGTTATAACGGTCACAAAAAATTGCTAATCGCGCTGTTCTTTATTTATCGATTAAAATGCCTATGTCGTTATATTGCCTAGATATTGGCGAATATCGGTCGGCTATAGCCGTCATTTACGGCAACGGGTTAATTATCCGCTACAATTACTCTTTATATATTGTGTCCGATACGATATTGAATAAATATCGATTCATAATAACGCGATAATACTCGGCGAAGTGATTATACGCGACGGTCGTACGAAAGATTTTACGATATTATTACGATCGTTTTCGATCGCGAAAGAAACGGTGAAATAAAAATTCTGTCGGCGACAGAAGTTATAAACCGTATTGAAAGTAACTAATAACAGATTTCAGTCATTTTATTCGACGAAAAAAAAAAAAAAAACACTTTTTTTTCAATTGTTTACGGCTGCCAGATGAAATCGATTGTAACTTCTATATCCGTAAATGAAAATGATCATATTTGACGACAGTTTTTACAAAAAAAAAACCTGTCGACGGCTATAGCCGTCATTTACGACAACGGGTTTAATATCATCGCATTATTTACACCGAGTTATTGTTATCATTTATTTACGATACGATCGACCGTTGTTAACCGAATTTTTACAGCTCCGCGTTCAGCTCCGATTGAACGTTGAAGTTTGTTTTTCTTTTTCAAATTTACTATTACGTTTTAGGCGCCTGTTTGACGGTCGACCCGGAGGTCAACGTCGGTCTGAATCGACGCGGAATTTCGTTGACGTTAGACTGTAAATTAGTCGTAAATCGGGGGGGAGTAGTGGGCGAAATCTTTCTATAATAACGAAGAGAGACAAAATGCTGCCGTATTTTACACTTCGGTCAGGAATATTCGCGATGAAAATTATACGTCGAAATAGTGATAAAATGTCGGGCACACTTTGGCCCGCTATATTATCCTTTTCGTTGTAGCGACGAATCTGCGTTTTTTTCGCAAACGCCAGTCGGACACACAATACAAAAAGAGGGAATTGTAGCGGGATAATTAAAGCGGCTCTTTAGTGGATCCCGGAGATCGGTGGTCTATCGCTAACTGGCTTCCGGTGGGATTGCGTAATTTTACGGGAAGAAGGATTTTTCCTGTGTCGGCCGTTCCTCCGGAAGGGTTTTTCGCCGTTTTCTCTCCGGGACCGTATCCGGTATGTTCGGACGAATCTGCATTTTTTTCGCAAACGCCGGTCGAAAGAGACGACCGGTTGATAATTTATCGACCGTAACGTCGATTTATTGGGCGATAAACGTTAAAAGTGTCGTAGGTTTATATATATATATATATATATATATATATATATATATATATATGTATTTATAACCCGAGCGTAACCTACCGCGACAACTCGGCCCAAATAAGGTTAGGGGGGGGGAGGTGATGTGAGGGCGGGGAGGGGGGGGGCTGCCTCAATTTGGCGCTTCGGGAAAATGATTTTTCGGTCGGAAAAACCCCCCCGCGTCGATTACTCGGAGGATTAAAAAATACCTCACTTACCAGTCACTGTGAGAGATGCTGAAATTATCGTCTCGTTTTCGATCAACGAACGACGTCCTGGTCCCGGTCCCGGTCCTGATCCTGTTCCTGTTGACGGTGGCCGGACGCAAGATTGGGCATCAAACTTGAGAGAGGGGGGTGGGTGGTTGCGGAAAAAAACACGAAAATTCCCGATAAAACTGTCCCTTTTTCGGTGAAAAAGGGGGAAAATTGAAATTCTGCGAATTTCTGGATCTCCCCCTCGACGACGATGGCAAGTCGGTGAGAACGACGACAAAACAACCCTACGGGAATCGATAGTGTAGGTATCGAATCGACGTCGATGTATCGAATCGACCGCGATGTATTTAATCGAATGGCCCCGCTCTTTCAATTTTAAACGTTCGATTTCAGAACGTTCGGAATTAAAAAAAAATATAAAAAAAAATTGTAAAATTCTCAAACTACCATTTTTTTCCAAAAAAATAAACTATAAAACTATATCGTCGTGACGACAATTGGAGGCGAAAAGCGAGAAACAGCTGTGCCTTCATAATCAACGAAACCGGTCAAATATATATAAATCGCAACAGATATATTTTTATATATTACGCGACATTTTCAATTCGGAATTTTATTAATATTAGGAATATGTAATTTTGTGCGAATTTCGCACGAAAATTAATGTATTCAAAGTTTTTATTGACTTTCATAATTAACGGGCGCACATATGACGCATTTTTCAGGCGCAAAAATGCGTTTTTCAGGAGGTCCAAATATGTGCCTTCATAATTATGTCAAAACTGGTCTAATTATGATATATTTCTTCTTTTAATATATTTCTGCGTTTCCAGATATTTAATGGATATAAATTAACAAATATATTTTTATATTACGCGACATTTACAAATTTGGAATTTTATCAGTCTCGATTAATGAAAGTTCACTATATGAATATGAAATTTTGTGCGAATTTCGTACGAAAATGTATTCAAATTTTTGAATTGACTTAATAGAGACCGCTTTCATAATTAACGGGCACAATATGGCGTTTTCAGGCCGAAAATCGGCCCAAAAATGCGGTTTTTAGGAGGTCCAAATATGTGCCTTCATAATTATGTCAAAACTGGTCTGTCATATATTTCTGGTTTCCAGATATTTAATGAATATAAATTAACAAATATATTTATATTACGCGAAATTTTCAATTTGGAATTTTATTACTACTAGGAATAGTGAAAGTTCACTATATGAATATGAAATTTTGTGTGAATTTCGTACGAAAATGTATTTAAAGTTTGAACTGACTTAGACCCTTTTTCATAATTAACGGGCACAATATTATGAGGTTTTTACGCCAGAAAATTAGGTTTTCAGGCCGAAAATCGGCCCAAAAATGCGGTTTTTAGGAGGTCCAAATATGTGCCTTCATAATTATGTCAAAACTGGTCTAAATCATATATTTCTGTGTTAATGAATATAAATTAACAAATATATTTTTATATTACGCGACATATTCAATTTCGATTTTTATTACTACTAGGAATATGAAATTTTGTGCGAATTTCGTACGAAAATGTTGTATTTAAAGTTTTGAATTGACTTTCAACTTATTTCATAATTAACGGGCACAAATATTGGCCAATATTTTTTCCGAATATGGAAAAAAAAAATTACTACTTTTCCGAATTCCTCGTCCCAATTTAACACTTTTAAACGAAATTTTAAAAAGTCGTTACAATATTTTTTTTTAATCAATTTTTTTAAAAATTATTTGAAAGGCGCGACACCCGAGGCCGACGTGACTGAGTGAAAAAAAATTGAAATATTTAAAATAAAATATATTCAAATTTCCAATATTCTGTCTTGTATCCCGTATTGGGTAAGTGACAAATGGGTAAACCGGGAAAAAATGTGATCAGCGGGGTAAAACTTTTGGTAAAACGGCTGACCTTTGACCTGACCCCGTGACCTGGAAATATGTCGCGAAATCTGTGTGTGTGGGTTAGCTGTATATATACATTCTGTATACATTTGGTGAGAATCGGAGCAGCCCAACACCATGTACAGCGTAGGGGTCACAGCTGGCCGACCTTTGACCCGACCCCGTGACCTGGAAATATGTCACGAAACGAGTGTCTGTGTGTGTGTTGGGACTAGCTGTATATATATACATGCTGTATACATTTGGTGAGAATCGGAGCAGGTCACAACAGCTGGCCGACCTTTGACCTGAAAGGTGTCGGCCTCTTGACACCTGACCTCATTTTGTGACCCTATAAAAAAATCATCCCTAGAACAGACATTTCGGTATGAGGAAAAAATTTCTAAAACTGATGAAAAAAATTTTTTTTTTTGGGGGGGGGGGTTTGAAATGTAAAACGGGTCGGGTTTTAAAAATAATTTATTTTCATATAATACACATTAGACATCGATAAATACAATATGCGGGAACAATTTCACAGCTCTACTGGAATTGTGTACAACGACAGACGGTAATTATGACACGAAATTTTTAAAATATAGTCGTCGTAAAAAATGAAAAAAAGAAAAAAATTCTACTCGGCAACGACAGAGTAGTAAAAAACAAAAAAACAACCATCTACTAGCGAATAAAATTCGTTACTAATCTACTAATAAGTTACTAGAATGTAATTAAAAACAGCCATAAAGTTAGCGTTGTCTGGACGACGACGGGGGGGGAAAAAAAAAAACATTTTATTCGCAATTAAATTTGCGTTAATCAATTCTCATCCGTTATATAACGTATAGGTAGTCGTAAAATATATAAAAATATAAATATTACTACTGCAAATATTGAACTTTGGTTTCGGGGTTTTTTTTTTAAAAATAATACGAATACGAAAGTTGCGACTTTCAAATTGAGAAGCGTTCGACAATTTTTGAAAAAAAACCACCGAACCGGACAACTGGTTGGAATCAATAATTAACGAAATTATTTATATTTGAATTTCACCACGATATACAATATATTATTTCGTATACGTTATCGCAGATTTTCCGATTTACATAGACGTTAACGAACGATTATCGCTTGGAGGAATTTTAATTTTTTTTTTTACGAATTTACGGTACGAATCAAGTTGGGGGTGGGGGGTGGGAAATTCGCATACCATTTAGGGCTCGCTGTTTCGAAATTTTTTAGAAAATCCTCTTTCGTATATTTATCCGATATTTTAGACGAAAAATCTAGTATCTATTCATCGCGCATATAATACCGGTGAAAGGTGAAAATGAAGTGCATGCAATGCACTTGTGCAATGTGCGTATGCACTTTTTTTTTTGCGTTTTCAGTAATTCCCAATTAGCGCCTTAACAATTACGTCAAAATCGGTCCCACCCAAATCGTATATTTCTTCGTTTCGAGATCGTTAACGAATAGATTAACAAATATATTTTCAATTTGGAATTTTAATCAATACTACGAATATGGTAAATTTTCCGCTAATTACGTGCGAAAAATTTTGTAATTTTCGCTTTCCGAAATTTGACGAAAAAGTGAAAATTTCAACTTTTCCGAAATTCTCGTCCCCCCCCCCCAATTTAAACACTTTCTCAATTGATTTCTAATTCACTTTTAAATAGTCGGAACGCTACGGGCCGACGTGACATTGAAAACATTTGAAAAAAAAACTTTTTTTCATTTTCCAATATTCTGTCTTTTTTTCAGTATTGGGTATAATGCCGTTAAAGCTAATTAGAAAACTAATTCGACGGTCGGTTTAAATATTAATTTCTAAGGTTTCGGAAAAACCTTCGTTTGACCGAGCGAAAGGAGGAAAAAAAATGAACGATTCCCGACACTTTGTCGGGAAGCGACGAGAAAAGAGAAAGTGCATCGTGCACTTATGCAATCTGCGTATGCACACTTTTGTGTACGCAATAGTCGGAAAATAACGACTGAAATTTTAAAACAAAGTATCGACACTACTGAATGGGCGAAGGGGAAAACCCCACTTATATTTGATGTTGGTCTGATAATCGATCGTTCGATAAATAATAAAAATAAAAAAATTATTTTTACTGTCAGCCGCTAACGGTTCCGGTTTCGCGAACAGACCAAGCATCGTCTCAGCATCGGCCACAGTTCGCCGCCGACCGTTTCCGGTTCCGTCTGCTCGTTGGCGAATCTGATGAAAACCTGAAATAAAAAAAAAAAAAAAATTTACAGGTACGTTAAAAGAAAAGAAAAAATTTACGTACGTTAAAAGAAAAAGAAGTGAAAAAGGTACGTTAAATTAAATATAAAATAAAATACATTGCTCGTTGGCGATCTGATTAAAAAGAAAAAGATGTAATGTTAAAAAGAAAAAGAAAAAAAAAATTTTAAAAGAAAAAAATTATAACGTTAAAAAGAAAAGAAAAAAAATTACAGGTACGTTAAAAAATTACAGAAAAGAAAAAGTATAGGTAAAAAAAAAAATTGAAATATTTAAAATAAAGAAGTTAAAGAAAAATATGAAAATCTGAATATATCGAAAATTTAACATTCCAAAAAAAAAAAGAAAAAAAAATCAGCATCGAAAAAAAAAAGAAAAAAAAAGCTGAAAAAAAAAAAATACTTTGATCCGAATGTCTAAAAGAAAAAATACATACTGGCACTGTAAAAAAAAAGAAAAGAAAAAACATGACCAAAAAAGGTCTCTTTAATATAAATAAATGCTGTATAGTGACAAAAGAACAGAGCAATGAAAAAAAACATACGTTAGCGTAAGGGTCAAAAAATACAGCTGGCCGACGTTGACCTGACCCCAAAGAAAAAAAAAAAAAATTTACAGGTACGTTAAAAGAAAAAAAAAAATTACAGGTACGTTAAAAGAAAAAGAAAAAAAAAAAAATTACAGGTACGTTAAAAGAAAAAAAAAATTTATATTAGGTACGTTAAAAGAAAAAGAAAAAAAAAATCTCTATGTGAACGCCGCACCCACTTATGAAGGGATTATGAAGGGTAAATGATAAGAAAAAAAAAATCGAGAATTTTTCTGTCGCGACCGAAATCTCGTTGACATAGAGCGAGCCGGCTGTAGAAGAAATTGAGTACGCAAACTGAAAAAATGGCGCGGTTTTTCGGCAGTTTTGTCGGTCGTCTCTCACCTCTTCGAGGGTCGTCTGCGACAGGAATAGTCGTCGATCAGTGAGAGGCGGCGGGCCTCGAGCCGGGCGAACAGCGACGACAGTTTGACGACGACGACGACGACGACGACGACGACGACGACGCCACGCCGTACCTGACCTGGTTGTAGTGGCTTTCGGTCAATTGGGAATCGGGCAATTTTTCACCGATATACGCTTTCAACGCCGCTAGTCTCTGTTCGTCGCAACGGATCACAATGCTGTAGCCTCCACCGAACCTGGGGGAAAACCACAAAAAAACAATTACTAACAAACCGAAACTGGAATGAAACGTCCAGTTGGGACGAACAGGTTTGTCTCGGAGTGTGCCGACAAAAAGATATCGGTAAAGAACTGACGTTGTTGTGAATTACGGCCCAGTCTCATTGCAGTAGCGAGCCTCTATATATATTTTATATCGTAACATCCTAAACGCAATCTGTCC
The DNA here is from genome assembly GCA_019843655.1 of Lethocerus indicus. NCBI lineage: Eukaryota > Metazoa > Arthropoda > Insecta > Hemiptera > Belostomatidae > Lethocerus > Lethocerus indicus. The sequence goes on along the minus strand of JACDQD010000002.1, from coordinate 113,547 downwards.
AAAACATGTAGTGACAGTAGTGATTACGAGTTGCCGTTCGGACCAAAAAAAAAGGATCCGCGTACCTTCAGAAGCTGACCCCCCCGCCCCCCAACTATTAAACCCTTCTACGACACCTCATCTCGTGTCTACAAATACATATTTTATATTGTAGGTTTGGTCGGCCCCGTCTTCAGGTGGTGCTTTTCGTCGTGCCATTGGACGATGGGCCCGTGCATTTGCTGGTAATACAGTGGGATGCCCCCCTTTCTAACGCATAATTCTATCTCATAACAAATACATATTTTATATTGTAGGTTTGTCGGTCTCTGCCTTCAGTAGCGCCTCTGCCCCTGTGCTACCGTCACCGTCGTGCCACTTTGACGATTTTGGGCACCGCTGCACTTTCACACATCTACTGTAATACAGTGAGGGATGCCCTCCCAACTATTAACCCCGCCGACACCTCATCTCGTGTCTACAAATACATATTTTATATTGTAGGTTTGGTCGGCCCTGTCTCTGCAGCGCCCCCGTGCTACCGTCACTGTCGTGCCACTTTGACGATTTTTTAGCACCGCTGCTTTCACATCTACTGTTAGTGAGGGGATCCCCCAACTATTAAACCTTCTTCTTCACACCTCATCTCGTGCCCATATTTTATATTGTAGGTTTGGTCGGCTCCCGTCTAGTAGCGCCCTCTCTGTGCTACTGTCACCGTCGTGCCACTTTGGACGATTTTTGGGCACCGCTGCACTGTCACATCTACTGTAATACAGTGAGGGGATGCCCCTCCCCAACTATTAAACCTTCACATACCTCATCTCGTGTCTACAAATACATATTTTATATTGTAGGCCTAAATGGCCCTGTCTTCAGTAGCGCCCCTGCCCCCTGTGCTACTGTCACCGTCGTGCCACTTGACGATTTTGGGCACCGCTGCACTGTCACATCTACTGTATGAGGGATGCCCCCAACCATTAAACCTTCTACGACACCTCATCTCGTGTCTACAAATACATATTTTATATTGTAGTCACGGCCCCTGTCTTCTGTATGCCTCTGAAGTATTGCTACTCCCCTGAACGGTGCCACTTTTGATTACTTTTGCAGTGATGGTGCCGCTGTATTTACCCATTGTACAGGGGCGCTGCTGTCTCTGCCCTCAACCACAAACAACCCTTCTGACGACACTCCGTCCCTCGTGCTCACAATTTTACCCTATTGTAGGCTTCCACGGGCCTGCCTCTGCAGCGTCTCTGCCCTCTGTGCTACTGCACAAAAAAAGGTCGTGCCATTTGGACGATTTTGGCAAATTGTCAGCAGAGAAGGGATGCCCTGCAACTAAATCGACCTCATCTCGTGCTAAAATACATATTTTACATTGTGGCTCCATCGGCCCTGTCTCATAGCGCCCCCTGTGCTACCGTCAGTCGTGCACTTGATTTTGGGCACTGACTTTCAATCTACGTTGAGGGATGCCTCTCACCCATAAATTTCGTCCTCATTCTTGTTTTGCAGATTTTTTATAGGGGTTTTGGCTCCTGTCTTCAGTAGCGTGGGCTAGCAGCAATTTGATTTTTTCGGGTACCGCGTACCACCCATTTATTACAGTGACCGTGCGCCATTGAATTCCCCTCTTTTTTCCACGCGATACATCTCGCGCGCAAGGCTGTAGGTTTGTTTCTACGTCTCGTGTGCCTCTGTCGCAGGCGTGCTACTTTTTGATGGACTGCAATTTCACATCTACTGTAATACAGTGAGGGATGCCATCCGCCCAATCCTAAACCCTTCACACCTCATCTCGTGTCTGTAAATACATATTTTATATTAGGTTGACGGCCGTCTTCATAGCCCCCGGTACCCACCGTCGTGCCACTTTGGACGATTTTTAAACCGCTGCACTGTCACATCTACTGTAATACATGCCGCGACAGTGCGATTGAGTGCCGATGAAATGCCGGGGTCTGGCAAAGACCGCGCACAAACAAAAAGGATATCAAATTAGAGAGAATAAATCACGTGAAAAGTCGGCAGAAAAGAGCGTGGCGCAGTTGACCGTGCGCCATGGAATTCCGCCTCTTTTACCCGCGCGCACTCTGAACAGTGGACAAATCCGCCGTTATATATACCCACTTGTTTTGAGATGCGCGAAGTGCCGATGCACGATGAAACGGCCGTTGACCATTATAGTGATTGTCGTGCAGGGCGCTCTTCCATGCTGTGAGTCGTCAACACGACGCAGCTTCCACGACGGACGCTCTCCTGTATACGCGACCAGAGGAATCTCCTCGATTTCGGGTCCATGCCGCTGGTCGGTTCGTCCTGCCAACGACGGATACAATACAATACAATACAACAACAAACAACAACAACAACGGCCGTATTAAATGGGGCGCGAATCGTCAATCAATTAACGGCCTGAATGTCCGTGGGAGATTTTAAATATCCGATATCTTATTCGCGCTTGTACACTTAGCTTGTACGTATCTGGCGTACGTCGGATGACGGCCGGTCACAAATACACCTAGAGATTAACGTAAGGGCGTAAGGGACGGGAATTGTGAAGGGACGGAGTTGAGGACGCTCTAAAAACCACGCTCGGCACGGTAACGAGAAGCGGATACGCGGATTACTAATTTGCATTTTTAAAATACTGTTTATTATATAAGATTTAATTATTTTTTTTTTTTTTTTAGCCTTACGGGCCACGAGTCGAAGGCATCGACTTCTCCGTGAAGTATAACCGGAAATTCGAAACGAAAAAGAAATATTGAAAATATCTTATTTCAATATTGATCGAACATTTTATAACGCATCGAGGACGGGGCCCTTCTGCGCGCCCTGCACATTTTCGAACGCTCTAAAAACACGCTCGGCATGCAACAGGAAGCGGATACGCGGATTACTAATTTGCATTTAGTATTTTTAAAATACTGTTTATTATATAAGATTTAATTTTTTTTTTTTAGCCTTATATTCACGCGCATTTTGTAAGCAATAGAGATTCGTTTGTTCGGAAATAATTCGGAAAATTTATCGCCAAATTATACAATCGACGGCTCTTCTTTCGCGCCGCAATTTCTTCGTAACGACGTTGTATCTTCCGCCTCCGAATCTTCACATTTTGGCTCGAAATTTTATATTTTTTCTACGTCTAATCGCGCATCGCCGAATTCATTTCTGTCGCCCAAAGTGTCGTTCGGTCCGTCGGATAAATCATCATACACTTTTCGTATATGCGTTTCGTTACATCTACACGTCGTTTCGCCGTTTTTATAGCGGCTAATTCGTAAAATCGATTTTCGTTATCGATTATATCGGTAGGCGGATAGATTGAAAATATGGACGATACTCGAAAAAACTGTTACCTTGACGAATTTAAAACGCGAAATTTGAAATTCTCAAATGTAGAGTAATAAAACAGTTTATAAGATACGATACGCAGATGAAAACGAGATATCTCGTGTCCCGTCCGCAACGGTCAGTTTGCTAAAACGAGATATATCTCGTGACCCGTCCGCAACGGTCAGTTTGCTAAAAACGAGATATATCTCGTGACCCGTCCGCAACGGTCAGTTTGCTAAAAACGAATATATCTCATGACCCGTCCGCAACGGTCAGTTTGCTAAAAACGAGATATATCTCGTGACCCGTCCGCAACGGTCAGTTTGCTAAAAACGAGATATCTCGTGACCCGTCCGCAACGGTCAGTTTGCTAAAAACGAGATATATCTCGTGACCCGTCCGCAACGGTCAGTTTGCTAAAAACGAGATATATCTCGTGACCCGTCCGCAACGGTCAGTTTGCTAAAAACCAGATATCTCGTGACCCGTCCACAACGGTCAGTTTGCTAAAAACGAGATATATCTCGTGACCCGTCCGCAACGGTCAGTTTGCTAAAAACGAGATATATCTCGTGACCCGTCCGCAACGGTCAGTTTGCTAAAAACGAGATATATCTCGTGACCCGTCCGCAACTGTCAGTTTGCTAAAAACGAGATATATCTCGTGACCCGTCCGCAACGGTCAGTTTGCTAAAAATGAGATATATCTCGTGACCCGTCCGCAACGGTCAGTTTGCTAAAAAACGAGATATATCTCGTGACCCGTCCGCAACGGTCAGTTTGCTAAAAACCAGATATCTCGTGACCCGTCCGCAACGGTCAGTTTGCTAAAAACGAGATATATCTCGTGACCGTCCCGCAACTGGTCAGTTTGTAAAAACGAGATATATCTCGTGACCCGTCCGCAACGGTCAGTTTGCTAAAAACGAGATATATCTCGTGACCCGTCCGCAACTGTCAGTTTGCTAAAAAATGAGATATATCTCGTGACCCGTCCGCAACGGTCAGTTTGCTAAAAACCAGATATCTCGTGACCCGTCCGCAACGGTCAGTTTGCTAAAAAAACGAGATATATCTCGTGACCCGTCCGCAACGGTCAGTTTGCTAAAAAACAGATATCTCGTGACCCGTCCGCAACGGTCAGTTTGCTAAAAACGAGATATATCTCGTGACCCGTCCGCAACGGTCAGTTTGCTAAAAACGAGATATCTCGTGACCCGTCCGCAACTGTCAGTTTGCTAAAAACGAGATATATCTCGTGACCCGTCCGCAACGGTCAGTTTGCTAAAAATGAGATATATCTCGTGACCCGTCCGCAACGGTCAGTTTGCTAAAAACGAGATATATCTCGTGACCCGTCCGCAACGGTCAGTTTGCTAAAAAACGAGATATATCTCGTGACCCGTCCGCAACGGTCAGTTTGCTAAAAACGAGATATATCTCGTGACCCGTCCAGCAACGGTTGTTGCAAAAACGATATATCTCGTGACCCGTCCGCAACTGTAAAAAGATATATCTCGTGACCCGTCCGCAACAGTCAGTTTGCTAAAAACGAGATATATCTCGTGAGCCGTCCGCAACGGTCAGTTTGCTAAAAAAAAATGAAATATCTCGTGACCCGTCCGCAACAGTCAGTTTGCTAAAAACGAGATATATCTCGTGAGCCGTCCGCAACGGTCAGTTTGCTAAAAAAAAATGAAATATCTCGTGACCCGTCCGCAACAGTCAGTTTGCTAAAAACGAGATATATCTCGTGACCCGTCCGCAACGGTCAGTTTGCTAAAAACGATATATATCTCGTGACCCGTCCGCAACGGTCAGTTTGCAAAACGATATATATCTCGTGACCCGTCCGCAACGGTCAGTTTGCTAAAAACGAGATATATTCGTGACCCGTCCGCAACGGTCAGTTTACAAAACGAGATATCGACTGACCCGTCCGCAAACCGTTGCAAAAATGAGATATCTCCAGACCAGTTATTGATTATCTAGTTTGTTAAAAAAATATATCTCGTGACCCGTCCGCAACGGTCAGTTTAAAAACGATATATCTCGTGACCCGTCCGCAACGGTCAGTTTGCAAAAAAACGAGATATATCTCGTGACCCGTCCGCAACGGTCAGTTTGCTAAAAACGATATATATCTCGTGACCCGTCCGTCACGGTCAGTTTAAAAAACGATATCGTGACCCGTCCGCAACGGTCAGTTTGCTAAAAACGATATATCTCGTGACCCGTCCGTCACGGTCAGTTTAAAAAACGATATCGTGACCCGTCCGCAACGGTCAGTTTGCTAAAAACGATATATCTCGTGACCCGTCCGCAACGGTCAGTTTGTAAAAACGAGATATATCTCGTGACCCGTCCGCAACGGTCAGTTTGCTAAAACGATATATCTCGTGACCCGTCCGCAACGGTCAGTTTGCTAAAACCAGATATCTCGTGACCCGTCCGCAACGGTCAGTTTGCTAAAAACGAGATATATCTCGTGACCCGTCCGCAACGGTCAGTTTGCTAAAAAACGAGATATATCTCGTGACCCGTCCGCAACGGTCAGTTTGCTAAAAACGATATATCTCGTGACCCGTCCGCAACGGTCAGTTTGCCAAAAACGAGCTATATCTCGTGACCCGTCCGCAACGGTCAGTTTGCCAAAAACGAGCTATATCTCGTGACCCGTCCGCAACGGTCAGTTTGCAAAAAACGAGATATCTCTCGTGACCCAACCGCAACGATATATCTCGTCAGTTTGCAAAACTAGATATATCGTGACCCGTTCAGAAACGGTCAGTTTGCTAAAACAAGTATATATCAGACCGCAACGGTTGCAAAACGAGAAAACGAGATAAAAACTAGATATCTCGTGACCCGTTCAGAAACGGTCAGTTTGCTAAAACGTATCTCGTGGCCGACCACAACGGTCAGTTTGCTAAAAACGAGATATATCGTGACCCGTCAACGGTCAGTTTGCTAAAAACTAAAAACGTTCAGCAAACGGTCAGTTTGCTAAAAACAAGATATATCTCGTGACCCGACCGCAACGGTCAGTTTGCTATATCTCGACCCGTCCGCAACTGTCAGTTTGCTAAAAACGAGATATATCTCGTGACCCGTCAGCAACGGTCAGTTTGCTAAAAACAAGATATATCTCGTGACCCGTCCGCAACGGTCAGTTTGCTAAAAACGAGATATATCTCGTGACCCGTCCGCAACGGTCAGTTTGCTAAAAATAGATATAGACCCGTAAACGGTCAGTTTGCTAAAAACGATATATCGTGACCCGTCCACCGCAGTCAGTTTGCTAAAAACGATATATCTCGTGACCCGTTCAGAAACTGTCAGTTTGCTAAAACCAGATATATCGTGACCCGTCCGCAACGGTCAGTTTGCTAAAAAACCAGATATCTCGTGACCCGTCCGCAACGGTCAGTTTGCTAAAAACGAGATATATCTCGTGACCCGTCCGCAACGGTCAGTTTGCTAAAAACGAGATATATCTCGTGACCCGTCCGCAACGGTCAGTTTGCTAAAAACGAGATATATCTCGTGACCCGTCCGCAACGGTCAGTTTGCTAAAAACGAGATATATCTCGTGACCCGTCCGCAACGGTCAGTTTGCTAAAAACCAGATATCTCGTGACCCGTCCGCAACGGTCAGTTTGCTAAAAACCAGATATCTCGTGACCCGTCCGCAACGGTCAGTTTGCTAAAAAAGAGATATCTCGTGACCCGTCCGCAACGGTCAGTTTGCTAAAAAACGAGATATCTCGTGACCCGTCCGCAACGGTCAGTTTGCTAAAAAAAACGAGATATATCTCGTGACCCGTCCGCAACGGTCAGTTAGCCAAAACAGATATCTCGTGACCCGTCCGCAACGGTCAGTTTGCTAAAACTAAAATCTCGTGACCAGAAGAAACGGTATTTGCTAAAAAACAAGATATATCTCGTGACCCGTCCGCAACGGTCAGTTTGCTAAAAACGAGATATCTCGTGACCCGTCCGCAACGTCAAAACTAGTTTGTGACCCGTAAAACGGTCAGTTTGCTAAAAACGAGATATATCTGGTGGCGTGACCCGTCCGCAACGGTCAGTTTGCTAAAAACGAGATATATCTCGTGACCCGTCCGCAACGGTCAGTTTGCTAAAAACGAGATATATCTCGTGACCCGTCCGCAGTTGCTAAAAAACGGTCAGTTTGCCAAAAACGAGCTATATCTCGTGACCCGTCCGCAACGGTCAGTTTGCCAAAAACGAGCTATATCTCGTGACCCGTCCGCAACGGTCAGTTTGCCAAAAACGAGCTATATCTCGTGACCCGTCCGCAACGGTCAGTTTGCTAAAACGATATATCGATATATTTAAAACTCGTGACCCGTCCGCAACGGTCAGTTTGCCAAAAACGAGCTATATCTCGTGACCCGTCCGCAACGGTCAGTTTGCCAAAAACGAGCTATATCTCGTGACCCGTCCGCAACGGTCAGTTTGCCAAAAACGAGCTATATCTCGTGATGACCCATCATGCTATATGGTCAGTTTGCTAAAACGAGATATATCTCGTGACCCATCCGACAACAGTCCGAGTTTTGCTAAAAACGAGATATATCTCGTGGCCCGTCCGCAACAGTTTGCTAAAAATAGATATATCTCAACGTGACCCGTCCAACATTTGCTAAAAACAAGATATATAATGACCCGACCGCAACGGTCGCTAAAAACGAGATATCTCGTCTCGTGACCGCCATAGTCAGTTTGCAAAACGTCCTGCGTTAATAATTTCCGGACCCGACCGCGTTTTAAATGAACTAATAATAATAATAATTCTGACCAGGAATACGAGAGGAGGGTTGCGATGAGAGTCGATGGCCGTCGACAGTTTCCTCTTGTTGCCGCCCGACAGTGTGCCGGCCAGCCGGTCCGAGTAGTGGCCCAGGCCCAGCTCTTCGAGTATGCCGTCCACTCTCTAGAACGAAACCGAGAATCGCTCTATTAATCGTTCGATTTAGTCGTCCGTCGTCAAATCGCTCCAAACGGCCGGAAGTGTTCGCCCACCTTCTGTAGTAGAGCCGGCCGTATGTTGCGCACCCTGGCGTAGAACTGGAGGTGTTCCCTCGGCGTTAATAGGGGGTCGAGGGCATCGAACTGGGGACAGTATCCGATCAGCGATCGAACCCTGTTTATGTCCGTCGTTACGCTGTAACCTTTAACGTAGGCGTCGCCCGACGTCGCTTTTATCGCCCCGGTCAGCATCTGAACATTGGCGCCGCGACAGGGATTTCAATCGACCAACAAAGAAAACACATTGTAACGCAAGTAACCGATACTCGGGGAATATATATATATTGTCTTTAAGACCAGATTAACTGAAAGACCGCTGTCGTTAATCACCTTGAAGGTTGATGTCTTTCCGGCTCCGTTGAGTCCCAACAGTCCGAAACACTCGCCCTGTTTGACACCGACTGAAATACGATTCACGGAAGGTTTCTTCAGACCCCGTTTGCGGTACACCTTCGGCAAAAAAAAATATATATAAATTTAAGTCCGACTTTTACAATCCTATAAAGTGTCGTTAGGGGGGGGATACCTTGGTCAGCTTGTCGATGATTAGAATGTCCGACGTATTCGATCCTTCTTCAATCCTCAGCCTCTCAGCTTACGTCCGTCGTCTTTCCACCACTTCGCCGTTCGTCCCCTTTCAGCTGTGGGCTTTATTGGAAAAAAAAAAAATTTTGTCATCAAATATCGGTTATGTACAGACCGTTTTGCGCAAATATTGTACGATAATTCAGCCCGAATCCGAACGAAAAATCCATCATAATCGCGAGAAATCAAATCGTCGCCGGCATAGATTCAAAAAGACAACTTATATAGGACAAGATTCGTTTCAATTATCAGTCCGAATATTTATTCTATTCGCTCAACTGCAAACGATCGTTAAACGTGAAGCGGAGGAATTCGCGAATTTCGAATAGTCAACTTAATAATAAAAATATATAAATTCCTATATATATATATATATATATATATATATATAATATATATTTATATATATATATATATACTGAATAAGATCATTAGGCTGAAGATTATTATATAGTCGGGTGCAATGTTGGTGAAAAAATTTGCGCGCACACACACACACACACACACAAAACTACATATATCGAAACGAAAAGTGGCAAAATAATTTGAAAAAAGTGCGTGTTTTTATGTCACGGAGACATAATTTGTGCTCCGTGAAGACAGCCGATTACCGTTTCCTCTGTAATTGGAATATTCAAGTTGGATCCGTTAAATATGTATATCCCGTGTTTATGACCTTATGACCGTGTACGGTATAGCGGTATATTGGGGGGGAACACAAAAGTAATCTGAAATTTTGACTCTGGAATTCATTTTATTTCGCCGGAAAGACAAAATTGACTTTCTCCGGCGAATTCCCCTCTCGAGCAACTCTCCTCACGACCGAAATAAATCTTATCAAATTGTCATCTACAAAACGTTTTATAGCCCCCGACAACAAGTCAGTAAGTGCTAACGGCGGTTTGTGTGACTATAGGATATAAATGGACAGGGCGTGCAAGTTCCAAACACACGCTACTTTATGTGCCGTAGGTTTGTGCCGATTTGTTCTGTGAAAAACACTTTTTCAAATAGAAACGAAAACAGAAACTGTTTCTCAAAAATACCGCCACAACATCGGGCGAGACGTCGGCTCCGATTCTGGCGACGGCGCGACGACAGAGTGATACTAAAGTGACAGACGGCGTGTCTAACTCCGGTTGGGGATAAACGAATTTCGCCAATATCCGATCGAGACGCTGAAACAGACGGAGAAATGTGACTGGCACTGGCCGGTGCCGGAAACGGACACTTTCTCGACAATCGGACCGTCGAACCGGATATAAGATCGACGTTTTAAATCAACGACGGTATCTAGGAGAAGGAAGATATTTTCGAACGGACGAAACTGTAACGATAGCGTAAAATATCATAAACTGACCGAGACGCGTAATTCTCCCCGATTGGAATAATTCGAACAGTCGTTAGGAAGTGTTTTCAAGTTTTTATAGCGGAGATCAACACGAGGAATGAAAGGTTTACTGAAGGTCACGCTTACACGAAATAAATGCCAAATTCAAATTGAAGCGTTTTGTTAAACGTTAATTTTGTTAAAAAATCAAAATACACCCGTTTAGTATATATTTTCTAAAGGTCGACCGTAAACCTATAGTTTAATTTTTGCGGCGTTTTGACTGTTCGACGTATACCAATTGGTAGAATTATGTCTTAATCGGTTCGACGATATTTCACTAATACGATCATTAATCGACAACTATAAATACTCTGTCCGGTGGGGGGGGGGGGGGTCGCCAAAGAAGAGTTTCACTTCGACAATAAAGTCGGCGAAATATTACATTAATGAAAAGGACGGACGACGAATAGGCGGTGTCGGAAAGTGTTAACAAAGGACTTCGAGAGGCCTACTTACAGTTACTTATCTAAAAGAATATTTCCGGTAAAAAAGGTGGCTTGGGGCCCAAATAGAATCGAAAAAACGTGTTATTGCGAGATTTTTGTAAAAATGTAACCGGAGAAATCGGGCGATATGTACCTGCACGTCGTTCGTAGAAGCGAAGTGAAACACCCGTATTCAGTCATGAGGGTGACGGCGAAAATACGATACCGAGTACTTAACATGCAGAACAGGTTCTTGCCGACGAAATTCCATTCCAGCATGTTGGCGCTCCATTCGATGTCTGCGAACAAAAAGAAAAAAGAAAAATGAAAAAAATGATTACAGAAATAACGCTTTGAGGTACAAGCGCAACAACAGTAAATAGTGTATCGTGCCGAAAAATCATTGTAGTCTTCCTATACGAAAAATTACAAACTGTATAATTTTCAAACGGTTTTTCTGTTCCTCCCGTACATAAATATCGTCCGCCGTTTCTGTTCTAGGTCTCGACACCGAAAACGAGATAAAATGTTAATAGTTTGCCCGTCGTAATCACAAGAAATAACGACTCTTCCTCAACGAAAAGCTGATATATATATATATATATATATATATATCACGAACCCATCCGGTATTACTACGGCCGACTACTGAAGACGGGCGAGCGAAAGGCTCGAAAAGATTGAGAACGGGACTTGTAGAGCGGCCGACTACTGAAGACGGGCGAGCGAAAGGCCAAAAGATTGAGAAGGGGACGTGTAGAGCGGCCGACTACTGAAGACGGGCGAGCGAAAGGCTCGAAAAGATTGAGAATGGGACTTGTAGAGCGGCCGACTACTGAAGACGGGTGAGCGAAAGGCTCGAAAAGATTGAGAATGGGACTTGTAGAGCGGCCGACTACTGAAGACGGGTGAGCGAAAGGCTCAAAAAGATTGAGAATGGGACGTGTAGAGCGGCCGACTACTGAAGACGGGCGAGCGAAAGGCTCGGAAAGATTGAAAGGCCGACGTAGAGCGGCCATTACTGAAGACGGCGAGCGAAAGGCTCATAAAGATTGAGAATGGACGCAGAGCGCCGACTATGAAGACTAAGGAGCGAATGATTGAGAATGGGACGTAGAGCGCCGACTACTGAAGACGGCGAGCAAAGGCTCATAAAGATTGAGAATGGACTGGTAGAGCGGCCGACTTGAAGACGGCGAGCTTCTAAAGATTGAGAATGGACGTAGAGCGTGACTACCGAAGACGGCGAGCGTAAAGGCTCAAAAGATTTGGAGAGAACGGATTTGCAGAGCCGCCGGTATTACCCCTGAACCGCCCCTGATGAGCCTGATTCTTTCTTATACGATACTTTAGATTTCCCCACCCCCAAGCATTTTTTACGAATACTCCGACGATATTTTTATACTAACGACGATAGCGACGCCGACCATGTGATTTGCAGCGAGTTTCATCAGTCCGTCGCCGAGGCAGAAATGGGGGAAGATGAGGAATACCTCTTTTATAACGTCATCCACGGCTCGAAGTTCCTGACAACAAGTCAATTCGTTGGTAATTAATATATATATATATATATATATATATATATATATATATATATATACATGTGTTACCGTTTAAAGGTAAAAATTTGCAGTTACACGTACACGGAACAGTGGCGGAATGAAATACGGAATAGCGCTCTCCGAGTAATGGTGGGGTGGGGCTGATGTTTTAATTTAAATTTAAGATTACAGATCATTTTTTTTTTTATTTTGCCAAAAAAAACTTTAATTCTGTAGGTTCGTGATCGCCTCTTCTCGGTGTCGGGTTTGTCGCCGCCATTGCCATCTTCAGTAGTCACTGTTAGCACTTTGAATGTTTTGGGCATCCTCACTGCCCACTGCACTGCACTGTCACTTTCACATGTACTGCATCAATCATCCAAAGTGCCGCAACAGTGATTACTGAAGATGGCGAACGTCAAACCGGCTGCTACCAGCAGAGAGGAGACAGAAACATGACGAACCCACACAGTATATATTCCACAACCCCTCGCAGACCACACACACACACACACACACACAGGTATATCAAATTAGAAACTTTTCTAATTTGTAGATAATCCTACGATCTAATTTCTGAATAAAGTAGGACGTAAACTGGCAACAAATAAATACGTTTCGAACAATAACCGATTGATGGTATATCGGAAGATTCCGATTGCTAGTTTCGCACCGGTTTTCCATTATTTTTCCATAACGGATTTCCGCCTCAAACCGTCCGTAAACGATAACGGCGAATACGATACTGTACCTCGTCGTCGAAAGTGCCCAAGACGAAAGTGGTGACCGTCGTTATGATGCCGACGAACATGTTGGCGCACGCCAAGCCGACGAACGCCGAACTGGGTATCGAAAACAGGTAGCTGACCGGATACATCAACGGTATACACGACCAACTGCCGGCGGTACAGAAATTGGAAATCGACAATTAGTTAATTAGTTTTATCGCGACGTGTAAATATATATATAAATTTTCAAAATTTACTTACCCGTACAGAAGGAAGAGTAGTAGGAGACCGGGAAGGTTGGTCGAAGAGACGTAGGCCTCTTCGTTGAAAATTAAAAATATGAAAACGCACAACAGAGCCGAAACTATATAGCACGCCTGTCAACAACAACAATAATTGAATATGTAGCGACGTGAATAGTATTTAATTAAAAATATATATATATAGATATGGAATGAGGCAGACCATGTCCCAAGTGTAGGCCTGGAGCCAGTAGATCCAGGGTGCGACTCCGGAAACTAGCTGGAGGTGTTTCGACGTCGACGTTCTCTCTTCGATGATGTAGAGCGTGAACGACGCCGGAACGAAGCTGAGTGCGAAAATTACGGAGATGGCGTGCAGAGAGACGCCGGCCTGTTTTCTGTCGGTCGGAATACAAAAAAAAAATGGATAAGTAAACGGCGGTTATAGCGCCGACGACGACGCATATAACTGAGGACGATTGCGAATACACAAAAAAGGCTCGCCGCCTTCAGCACCGAAAACGCCGAATTACTAGAATTGTCGAATTTTCGACTGAAACTTACATGAGTTCAATTTCGAGTTGTTTTTCGGTAAAATTCATCGGATGGTTAATTGTCCTGATTCCGTATTGGGCGGAAACGTTCGCCGGCAATGAGGCCCTCAATACGACGTTGTTTATAGCGCTCATATACGCCACGGACGACACCCAACCCTTGTTGTTGAACCAAACCTAAATTTAAAACGTTAATTATACCACAAACCTTCATTCGGTATAACATTTACATTTTAATTTTTTTTTTCCCAACAAGGTATACTGGTTTTATCGACTCGAACAACAGAGTTGCTGAGTTTCAATTGACGGTAATTAGCCGTAAATTGAAAAAAAAACCATTCAAATTTTACCTTGATGTTATTACGATTTTCGGTCGCTGGTGAGGGTGTCGAAAATTTCAAAATCGACGACGGATTCGCTCGACAATTTCTCAAGGAGGCGCCGAGTGATATCGCCGACGCCGACGTCGCACGATTCCTTCGACCAACGAATAGCCGCCGTTGCATTTTGAAAACGGAAAAGTATTTTTTTTTTCAATTTATTAAGGTCTCGTATATACAAGGAAGGGGCAAAGTATAATTTGTTGAAGTCCGAGTCGAACGGTTAACTTTACCTGCCCGGCTGCTAAAGTGAAATTTCAGTTGCAGCAGGTGATTTATTTTGATATCTATACGATTCTACAAGTTTCTGACCGAGAAACTCCTTCGTTATTGATATCTATGAACTTAATCGACCGCCCGGATCATCGATAATAATCGAGCGGTTGTGAGCTTTTCCCTGCTCATTTCGGCAGGAGAAAGTTTTTTTTTTTTTGATTCTCGGGCCAAAAAAAAAGAATCCGACAAGAAAATATCTCTACTGAAATACTGGAGAATGTCGATTTTTTTTTATATCCTAGTTATGGGCGGATTCCGACGAGTTGAATATAAACAATATTCCGGATAATTCAATATCCGGGAGTGAAGTTAACGGCGGATACGCTTCGAATCGCAGTCAGACACATTAATTATAACATAAAAATTATATACTTTAGGTTCGTGATGTGTTTCGTCTGCTGCTGCCGGTTTGGTTTGCGACTGGCGGAAGAGTCGAATGTTACCGCCATCTTCAGTAGCGCTGTGTGTCAGTAGTCACTGTGTCAGGCACTTTGGATGTTTTTGGGGGAGGCATCCTCACTGCTAACAGTGAAACATCCAAAGTGACTTGACACAGTGACAGTTAACACAGAGCTACTTGAAGATGGCGGCGTCGACAAACCGCCGGTCCAGCAAAAGAAACCTCAGCAGCGAGAGAAACATCACGAACCTAAAGTATATTCCACAACCTCGCAGACCACAAAACAGTGGTATTAAATAAAATTATATCCATAATATATATATATACCTGTGCTGGGCGTATCTGGGCCAGGTGTTGACTATCCAGTTAGATATGTTTCGACCGGTCATATCGTAGAGCGTATCACCGGAAGCGATCTGAAACAATAATGTTCGATTATTTACAATAAAAAAGGCCATTCGAATAATTTGGGGGGGGGGGGGTACAGATTAACGTGGATCGATCGATAATTTGGCGTTTAAAAAAATGATTTTCAACCGACCCATCAACGGTAAATGAATACGGAAAAGTATTTATTTGCCCTCCTCGAAGACAACTATATGTATCTTTAAATATAAATACGTATGGCTATTATTATCGATTTGAATAGAATAATACACACGTTCTCTCGGAATTAATTTACAATATGTCAACGGCGTATTTGAACCGCCGGGTTCAAAGACGTTTATCGTACCTTAGTGTACGGCGGTTGCTGTTCACCGATCGATGCCGGACACACCTGAGCTCCAGTATCGCACGAACACTCGATTGCGGTCATGTTGATGTCGGCGTCGCCTCCGTCGACGGTCGACGGTTCGACGCACTGCGAATTCCTGTCCAAAAAGAAATTCGCTTTGAAACTATCCGCTGACAACGAATAGAGGAGAGGAAATAGATAGGAGCGAATTGAAACTTTCGAACGATTACGCGAAGGGGATGAAAGGTCGAAAAAAATTAAATAACTCGTTTCGAACGATTTGATTCACATCATTCAAATATCAGTATCCAAGAGTTTATCTCCCGATAAATGCGTTCCAAAATACTCCCTACTGTACGCATAATCGGAGAGTGAGCACACAGGATACTGGCTTAGACTACCTGTCGTTACGGTCCGCCCGGGGGGTTCATCGGGAGGACGACACGTTTCCGTCTCCTCACGCCGTCTCCCAGCGGCGGTATAAGTCGCGTTGTGCGCCGTCACGCTACCACCGAAAGACATTAGACGCCGTTTCTAATACGGTAGAGATTTTCTACCGCTTCTTCGCGACATTTAAACGTTGACACAAATGAATCGAACCTTTTGCCGTCGATCAGGACGCACAGCGAGCCGAGACCCTGCGGCCCTTTGACGCCGTCGACGTAGCTCTCCATCTCGTCAGGAGCGCCATCTTCGTAGAAGACGAACCTCGGCCGAGGATAGAGCCACGGCTCGACGTCGAGCGGCGGCCTCTCCTCCAACGCCGGAAATATCGAAGTCACAGCCAACGACATGCAGACGAATATGGCCGGAAGTATCAACTGAAAAAGCGCAATTTCAAATCGATATATACCACTACACACTACCAGCAACTCTCTAGTCTAGATACTATTAGTAATAAATCTACTGCTATTACATAGTTACGTATGATTTAACCCTTTGCCCTCGGGGCGCTTTTCTGCCGTTACATCGTACCACGATCGCCGTATATAGAACCGGACGATAACGCCTTCCCTTCTACTTTTCCCCCCCCTTGCGGCGTTATTGTCAGTTTCCCTTCACTATCTCAATAGCTAATTCCTCGGTGAAAAATAATTTGGTGAAAAATCTATCGGTTCTTCTATACGTGAGGTCCCCACTTGTGTCTTTCACCGGATATAAACGGTATTATTCCGGGGGGGATTCCGAATGCACACCGTCCATTCCGAAGGGTGCAGTCTCTTCGGCTTCCGGGATTCGCTATCGATTATTCGCATTTTTCCCTCTTCTCGCTCCTCCGACGGTCATCGTCATCTTCATCACTTCCGTCTTCATTCTTACATCTTCATTTTGTTCGTTACCGCCGAAAAATCGAACTCGTCTTCGCTAAAAGTGATTTCTCCGTCGCGTATTCCGTACTTATCGGGGGCTCTCGTTAACTTTGAAAGAGATGATGCGATCGACAAGAAGGTCGAGTTCGAAGCGGACGTCGGAAAAGCCGGAGTTCCGACCAAGACGTCCTTTATTTCGCGGATAACGCACCCCTATAGCTGTTTGGCGGCCGCGTAATACGATCTACGAAAGGCCGAATGGACCTTTCGAGCGATATTCCTTAAATACGGTTAAAATTGTCGGCCGAACCTCAGAGAACAGAGCTTTCCTGTTGCGCCTCGTATGGTTGAACCTCTTCGTGTGCAGCGCCATGAACTGTCTCCATTTGGCGTTCGGCTCGTCCTTCTTCGCCGGCTGTCTGTCCGAACCGTCCCAAACGGAGACCGGCGTATCTGAAACACGTTTACGCGACAGAGATTTCGACATTTTTAAAACGCGACGTTTCCGTTCCTCTCTCTCTCTCTCTCGGTCTTTCGCTAGACGGGCGGTTTCGGCCGCTCGCCATCTTCAGTAGCGCTGTTTGTCACTGTAGTGCACTCTGGATGTTTTTGGGCATCCTCACTGCCACTATCACTTTCACATATAATTGTCTCTATTGAGGGCTTCTCAACAACTTGAAATTGAAACTCGTGGCAAGTCTCTTTCGAAAACTCAATAATTCTAGTATTAGACGTTTTATCACAAACACCGCTACTGAAGACGGGGCGAGTGAGCGGCCGACAACCGCCGGTCTAGCGAAAGACCAAACCGGCAGCGAGAGAGGAGACAGAAACATCCCCCTACAGTATATTCCAACCCCTCGAAGGCCAAAAAACTTTGTTTATTTTTAGATTTTTACAAAGTTACAAATCACCGAAGTGAATTTTTCGCTTACAAAAAATATAATTGTACAGAGATATATATAATATATTCAGCTTGGAATTATACGATAAAGTATAAAATGTCTGTTACCGGGTAGTAGACAGGGACATTGGGTAGGGGGAGTATTGTTATTGAATACAACAGAATTTCGTTCTCTAAATGAAATTACGTTACTTACGGATACCCCGTAATACCTGTTAAATACGTTCTATATATTCGTGCATATATATAGAACAACTACTACTACTCGACAGTGAGGCATTCCAAAAAAAAAAAAAAACGATGTTAGCAACATGCAACAATAGAGTGGTCTGTGCAACTCACACTTAACATTTGCACCATTCAAGTGGACAACAATTTCCTTCTCGACTACTGAAATAGAGACAATTCTATGATTTAAAAACATAGACGACAACAAATATACAACAATATATACCGGTTTCGACAGTCGACATACGAATAGAATTTTGGAATTTGACGCGTACGAAAAAGACTCGTTTAATTTTCGCTCAAAGTTACGATTGAGAGCTTGGAAAAGTAATCGTTTTCATCGCGCAAAGTCTACGGTATAAAATATCGAAAAATTGAGCTATTAAACGAATATAATTAAATGACAATGTATCCGATTGTATGTCGACCGGGGTTAAATGGACTAATCGGCGTACCGAAACATCGACGTAAGACGTTTAAATAATAATAATAAAAAACACACACAATGGACGATAACATTTGCGGTGCGACACTGAGACGACAATTTCTCAATATTGCTTTTCGTCTAAATACATACACACACACACACATATATATATATATATTAATTTAAGCCCGTTGTAATTTTACGGGCAATTAAATCCGTCGAATGAGCAAAAACAGCGAAACGAAATTAACACAATTCGGTTAGTATAAGAGAGTTCGGTATTTTATTTTTGAGAAAAAATCAATTTTAAACGTTAAATCTATAAAGCCACTTACTTTTCGAGTTGTGAGGCTCCGATTTTACCGACGCGTCGGCCAACGGATTATTCTTACGTTTGTTCAACCACCTGAACAATTTGGTCAAATACGAAACTCGTACTGAAAAAAAAATGTATAACAACAGAAAATTATAAAAATTTATACAGATTTTATATAAATATAATATATATATAGTACATATTTACCTCTACTGACGTTTCCTCTGATCGCGGGATCGTTTTGTTCGGCGACTTTCAAAAATATCTGTCGAAATAAAATATTCACAATTCGATCAAATGATGCGACAACTAAACCCCGACAGTAGAGCGATTTGAGACATAATCGTACAGCTATAATGATAACGTACTGTCGAGAAAATGGAAAATTGGATTTTGGATTACGAACCTCTTCGAGCGACGTGTCCGATATTCCGTAATTGAGTATGTTCAATTTGGCGAGATTTGAATCGAGCGAATCGCAGAGGGCGGTGAAAGCGGTAAAATCGTGCCGCGGCGGAAGTACAAACGTCACTTCGGAGCCGATCTGACCGGCGAGTGTCGCCTGGCCGACAAACTCCTTGATGTGCTTGTTCAGTGCTGTCGGCCGAAACCGATAAACAAATATAAATACTCGGCGTATAATCAATTTCCACCCCCACCCCCGATTCCGTCTATATTCAGTGCGGAGCGGATCGGGAAAATTTGAACGAACAAAATTTTCAATTTTCAACTTTCCTTCGTAGGGCAAGTGTAAGGGCAAACGTCACTCTCCTCTATTATAATAGACGGCATAATCTCTCCGTATAAATTTATGGATTGCGTAGGGGGAAAAAAAAAAAATAAATAAATTTACCTACTACGTGGGGATGGTACACGTCGGAGATGTCGCCGTCGCCATCGAACTGCACAGAAAACGGAAAAAATCAACGCATCGAACTCGTACACAATATATTAGGAAATATATATATATAACTATGTTTATAAAAAAAAAAAATGTTATAGAAAAAAACCTTATTACTGTGGGTATAGCGACCCCCGCAATGACGTCGCGTCATTCATTCATTTCATTTCGTTTGACTTCGTCAACTATCTCAATCGTTTATCTTACCAGATTACTTTGTTACAACCCGAACGGTTGTTACGTAATAAATCAAAATTTCAAAATAAAAACGTACTCTTTCTCGTTAGTTTACAACACGTCTGCGAGTGGCTGGAATACCGGAGTTTCGTCGTGTTTTTCTGTCTCCTCTCGCCCGGTTCTCGGTCTTTCGCCAGAACCGGCGAGATGAGACCGGAAGCGGGCGAAATCTACGGTACTCTCCCTCTCTCAGTTTTAACAGTGTCAATAATATAATGATATATCGAAGGGGTTGCTCGACCTCGGTAGTCGGCGGCAGTTTGTCGGCGTTAATTCTCATCTCGACTGTCAGATGATATCCGCTTCCGTAAATCGATTTCAGGAACACGCTCGATCCGCAACACTGCAATTTACCGTTCGCCATTATCGCTATTCTATCGCTCAGCAGATCCGCTTCGTCCATGTAATGGGTCGTCAATATGACAGTCCGTCCTGGAAAAAAATTTTTTTTTTTATAATTTGTCCCCACAAATTGTAGTCGCGAACTATAAACGCCGATTGTATACAAAATAAGTGAAAATTGAAAAAACCGACAGTTCGGAAAATTTTCAAGTTCCGGACAGCACCGTGCGTCGATCGGGTTTTTTGCATTGAAAATGATTTAGGGACGAGAGAATTAACTGAAAAACGGGACTCACCTCGTTTGTATTTGAGAAGTAGTTCCCAGATGGATCGTCTGGAATAGGGATCAACTCCGGACGTAGGTTCGTCCAGTATAACAGTCCTGAACACACACACACATTTTCGGCGTTACATTTCGCGCGACGCGCTTAGCGAGATCGTAAAATTGTGCGATAAAAAAAAAAAAAACTGTTACCGACTTGGATCCTCCGATAAACGCGACGGCGATCGACAGTTTCCTCTGCATTCCTCCCGACAGGTCCGACGCCAGGGCCTTCCGCTTGTGCGGCAATCCCAAATCGTCGAGCATCCTCTCGCCCTCTTCGGCGATCAGCGAAGAATCGGTCTTCGATCCGCCGCCCCTCAAACGGCCGTAGAAATACAGGTGTTCTTCGACGGTCAGCCTGATCCGATTACGAGAAATAAAATGCGCACTCACACGAGACAACGAAAATAAATTTTCGTGCGGAACGCCGTAAATTAAAAATATAATCTCAACGCTATCGTACCTATCGAAGAGTACATTGTGCTGTGGGCACATTCCCAGACTGTTGCGTATCTTATCCATGTCGGTTCTTATGTCCAATCCGTATATTTTCGCCGATCCCCGACTCGGCGGAAACAATCCTGTTAGAATGGATCTAATAAAAAAAAAAAAATTTTAATTAATTCGGGCACTTTCGTCGAAAAAAAAATAAATCGGACAGCGCTATACTGGACTGTTTCGTCTAATGTCCCGAAATATTTGAAACTATAGTACCCGGAAATAGTATAGAGTTTTATAAAAAACACATAAAATCTTCATCTTGTCTTTCTCTCAAACTTCCTCAAGCGCGTCCTTTTTAAAGAAACGTACAATTTTAATATACCTGTGTGTGTGTGTGTGGTCTGCGAGGGGTTGTGGAATATACCGTAGGTTCGTCATGTTTCTGTCTCCTCTATCGCTGGACCGGCGTTTCGGCCGCTCGCCATCTTCAGTAGCGCCCTGTATTACTGTCACTGTTGTCGCACTTTGGATGTTTTTTGGGCATCCTCACTGCACTGCACTGTCACTTTCACACTGTACTGTAGTGTCTGTCAGTATGTCAGTCGTTTATATATATATATATATATATATATATATATATATATATATATATATATATATGTGTTCTGTTATTGTTATTGGGGGGTTACGTTTGTCTTCGGATTTTGTTAATCCGTTTTTCAAAGTGTGAGTCAGGAGGGTGTGATCCTTCAATAGGATTATAGGGGCAAATATGGTTTCTAGGTTTTCTACAATATCAATTCTTTTCCTTTTTTCGCCTGGGTGCAATAACTTTAATGATCTTTCGATGTTCGTTCGAATTAAAATACCATATTTCGTGTGTGTTCTTTCTCCTCTCACTGGTTTCGTCTTTCGCTAGACTGCGGTTTGTCGGCCGCTCGCCATCTTCAGTAGCGCTCTCGATGTTTCTTGGCCAGCGGACTGATCCGAGGACCGGATCCGAGAAGAAGACTAAAACCAGCGAGAGGAGACCGAGAAACACGGAATCTACGGTATAAGAATTCCGGTCTATTCCGGTTGCGTCTTATAGCGAATAATAAAATTCGACAGTCGTTATTAATCGTCGCATATGAAAGTTATAAAAAAATAAAAATAAACGTGTACGGAATTTTGTTAATTACATAGTTGTCGTTTTGCCGGCGCCGTTGTGGCCGAGGAATGACGTTATCTGCCCTTCGTAAAAGTTGAGCGATATATCGTCGACGGCCACTTTCCCGTCGCCGTACACTTTCGACAGGTTCGATATCACAACGCCTTTGTTCAGACCGATCGGTTCGTCTTCGAACGTGTTTACCGATCCTCCGCCGTAATCCCCTGTTAATTAAAACCGATTTAAATGCGTTACAATTACAATTCGAGTGAAACTTTCGTTCGGGAGGGCACCAACGAACGATTCGCGTACTTTTTTACGGGGAACAAAAGTCCGTTCTCTACGATTTAATAGCGATAAAAACTTCGGAAAAAATGTACTTCACAGACCTCGTTTCATATTTCGGCTAACAAAAAATTGTTCAAGATTATATTATTTCATAATTCTGAATTGTGTGAAACCGTTGAACACTGCCTTTATTAACAAAATCGCCGAAGTTTTTAAAAAACTTCAGTCGAGTTTAATAATCCTGTTGAGCGAAATTGACTATTAATTACAACAGGTTCCCCTCCGTAAGTTATACAGATAGTATAATTATTATTAATTAACATTAAACATTATTATTATTATTATTAGCATATACATATGTACATCTCTGTACTCGTCCACAGCGTGATATCAGATTCGTCCATAATGACAAATTTTGAATTCGTTAGAAAATGACCAAAAACAATAGTGGCCACCAATGTAAATAAACTTTTCATATAAAATGAACAAAAATGAAGTTATTACTTTCTGCGCTGTACTCTCCGAACTGGTCAACGTAGATTTTTCTCACAGGTTTACCGCTCCAATAGGAAATCGTCAGCGGAAAATACCAAGGTTTCGGAATTCCATATTGGCCTAAAAATAAAATAAGATTAATTATTATAATAAACGCAAATTGTTCGATTCAGAGTCGGGGGGTGGTAGATTATAAGTATAACACAGTCCTACAGCGAGTTAGTCGGCGGTAAAGTCTAAGTTTGTGAACGATACTCGAAACTTCGTCGGTCGGTTCGAGAAAGAAATCGTCAATATTCTAGAGTTAAAATTCTTTGGTCGCGGGCCTAAAAATTGTCCAAAAAATCGAATGAATCGCACGCTCGATA
Organism: Lethocerus indicus; assembly: GCA_019843655.1. Classification (NCBI taxonomy): domain Eukaryota; kingdom Metazoa; phylum Arthropoda; class Insecta; order Hemiptera; family Belostomatidae; genus Lethocerus; species Lethocerus indicus. The sequence goes on along the minus strand of JACDQD010000002.1, from coordinate 90,173 downwards.
ACTAAGAAAATCGATTATTTCTGACGTTTCACGAACGGACAAGATCTGAGCTTCCGGAACGCTGCTCCGGGATCGTTAGCGTCCGACTGGAACTGCGTAGCGGGTTTTTGTAAATCGCTAATGTCGCGTCTCATACTTTACTAGTTTGTACTCTATGAAAATTTCGTATTTTTCGAAGTGTCTCTCTCTCACCTGGGAATACGGCCTCGATGTACCACGTCAGTATCAGGTAGAGGACAAAGTCGAGAATCAGCATGTAGACGACGTAGAGCAAATTGAACGTGTCGTCGTACAGCGGGCTCGCGCCAACGTCGCCCAATGGAGACCGGTCCCTCGCTCTTCGTACAGCGAAAGGTACGACGCGCCAAGGCCGAAAGCGACGTTCGAAAACAGCGACTGGGGAAGAGAAACGACAGAAAATTGTCAGTCTCGCCCGTCATTAAGTGTCGTGTCGCTGTTACGGACGTTAATCAAAATGACAAATTACGCTGCCTCGATTTCAATGTAAATATCTGTTTTGTGAATGCTTTTTTAAGCACCGGTACTATATACCGGTAGAACTTTTGTCCGTCGATGAAAGGCACTGAATCCAATGTACCATGAATGGAATTGGCGTAAAAGCCTATATTATAAATTATCTCGACCGTTTGGCCGATAAACGTTATCTGACATTCCGTCGAAGAATTCGGGGACGTAAAATCGCAGTCGTAAATGTTAAATATCCGTTTGAGACTATTTACCAGTAGGACTTTGTCCGTCGACGAAAGGTAGAGCATCCAACGCACCATGAACGGGTAGGGCAGGTAGAGGACGAAGAATATGATTCCGGCGCAGGCAGCGGCGAGATTCGCCCTCGAGAAGAATACCGATATGAGGAACGACTGGCCGATGGTCGCCAGACAATAGGCGAACAGGAATACAAATACCACGCTGGCGTCGGCCCTCATCAGAACGTTGCCGTACTGAAACATCGCCCCCCCCGGGCGCCCCACACACACACACGTATCGAACTAAACCAACCGGTATATCCCAGAGTTGACCTATTGGGCCGTGCAACTAAATAATTGGGGATTTTTTTCCCCGTCCCCGTTTCGAGCTTCTACTACGCGATTTCGGTTTCGTCCGCACGGCTCGAACGAACATTCGGTGAAAAATCCGGTTTTTTTGTCCTAATCCGCGCGCCTCGAAAGAGAGAGAGAGAGCCATTTCCGAATTGTTTTCAACGGGCTTACGGGTCTTGTACTCGACTTTATTCGATTTCCGTCTCGTCTTTTAGTGAAAACTGAAATTTAAATCGCTCCGTTGTTTTTCACTAGTTATATACCGGCCGGTTCAACTTTCGCCATTAGATTCGGGCGAAACATTTCACCGAACAACAATTCACTATAAACCGCGGGCACGTCCATCCGTCAAATCCCCAATGATTTAGTCGTTGGCCCAATATATTACAGAGGCCGTTTATAATTTTCGGCTACTGCGAGATAGAGAGAGAGAGAGAGATAATAAAAAATTTGTTCGAATTTATCACTAACATACCACCAGTACGAGTGTTAGGAGGAAAATTGTGAAGATCATCGGTATCAGACTATCAATGAACCAACCTAACCAATGGATCCCGTTGCCGAGACCCATCACCCTCATCGTCTCTTTCAATCGCTCCTCCTTCTCATAGACGATCGATTTAACGATCATCGAACACGTGTAGACCCAGGAGAGGACCATGAACAGCGGGAACGTTCTCGATATCGCCATGACAAACCTGCGGCACGGAAAACAACAATTATTCAAACCCGGCGACGGTTTTTTTTTTAATGCGAAAACCTTAAACCGGACGAAGGGAGAAACAGGATTTGATAAATTTCGTTTAATTTGACAACAATGAAAGTGTTGAAAACTATTCTAACATTATTTTAACACATTTTCTTTTTTTTTTTTTGGCCCTTCTGCTTTTTTGCACAATCGACTTATACCTAATTAAATTCGATCGTTTTGGGTGAGTGAAGGTTTCGACCAACTCCAACCTTAATAAGACTAAATATTTATTATATATATATATATATATATATATATATATATATATATATATATCATTTCAGAAGGGTGCAAAGTTCAAGTTTTTGTCCTTCCATATATGAAACTTATAATATATATATATATATATATATATATATATATATATATATATATATATATATATATATATATATATATATATATATATATATATATATATATATATATATATATATATATATATACTGCACCCTGTCAATCGACAGAGCGAGATCGTAACGGAAAAACGATATTTTTAAAACGAAATCCTCTCTAAAAATTCGTCGGCGCCCGATCGAACATTCGAAAAGTCGGTAAAATAAATGTTAACGGCGCTTACTGATCGTCTATGTAGCAGGGATACGGAAACTGGTTGAGTACGATGCCGGGCAGGTGTTCTCGTTTCGACTGTTCTCTGATTATGGCGTGATCGATCATGTCCTGGAGATAGGCGAAACCGTACGTTATGTACTTCAGGTCTATGGCCGGCCGGATTCGCGCTCCCGGCCTCGACAATGAATCCATTATTGATTCCGTATTGTCCACCCTTTCGGTGTTCATCCTGTCAGACAGACACAAAATAATCATATATATATATATATATATATAAATAAAAAATACAACGTAGGTTCGTGATGTTTCTGTCTCCTCTCTCGCTGAATGGCAGACCGGTTTTGGCCGCTCGCCATCTTCAGTATTATATATATATATATATATATATATATATATATATATATATATATATATAATACTCTTAAAGGAACAATCTCACATAGAAAGCGGATTAACAAAATCCAAAGACAAACATATTCCCAATAATAATAACAGAACACAGTATATATATATATATATATATATATATATATATATATATATATATAAACGACTGACATACTGTGAAAGTGACAGTGGGGGGCAGTGAGGATGCCCCCCCCCCAAAAAAAAACATCCAAAATGCCACAACAGTGACAGTAACACAGGGCGCTACTGAAGATGGCGAGCGGCCGAAATCCAGCGAGAGAGGAGACAGAAACATCACGAACCGACGGTATATTCCACAACCGTCGCAGACCACACACACAGGTTTTGCGGCCTGCAAGAGGTTTGAATACCGTAGATTCCCCACCCACCGCCCCCGATGTACGCGGTAGATACGCAAACTTGATCGGAAATAGCGAACCACCGAATTTACGCTGAACTGACGTCACCTGATCTTATAAGTGGTCAGCGGCGACAGTTCGTCCCGTCCCGGATCCACGAATTCGGCGAGGGCCCACAGTTTGTTCTGAAGCAACAGTTTCATGCCCTCCTCCTCGGCCTCCGTCCGATTGTCGTATCCTTGCACTTTGTTGAATTCTATACACTGGAGAAAAAAAAAAACAAATTTAGAATTGCGAAAACAACGTCGGCGACGTGACAAACAAAAATACTGATTACTGACGCCGACGTTCATTTAAGGCTTCATCGCCGTACAATAACGTACCGTACAAATAATAACGTATCGAAGGATCTTATCGATCTAGCCAATATTCTATAGTCAAGTATACTTTGAAAACTGTCCCAGTCCGGGATTAACGACGGAATTTCGGACGGAATCTAACGTAAGGAGATCGGAGGAAAGATCATCCGTGGTATATAACGGTATAACGGGGGGATTTTGAAGGATACGAAATAGTCGGTGATATCCGGTAGTCTGGAGGAATCGTATTGGAAACGTAAGATTAGTCGTGGAATTATCGATAGGATGATAAATTGTTTTTGACGATGGGAGAGACAGATTTTTCAAAAAATAATAAACGCTCTATAGGCGGGGCCCGATATTCCGGAAATATACGTTCGATTTTTATCGAACTCGATTTATCGCTCAGTCAGTAGGGGGGGAAAGTTTTATTATTGCGTCAATGATTTTTTTTTTACGTACTTCCATAACGTTGGAAAAGTTCATCTGTAATATCCTCAAGAGGCCGAAAGACTTGTCCCTCTCGCCGGAAAACCTATATTCGACAAAAAAATAATAAAAAACATGCAAAACAAACGATGTTTAACGTTTAAACATTGGACAGTAAAATCGATTATCGTTCGACGTTACCAATCGATTATTCTCAAAAGGTTTTCCAATTCTCCCCTGTAACGTTCATTCGGCACGGTACCGTTCAACGCTTCTTCTCCGTAATTCTAGAATTATAAAGGACCAATCGTAAATTATTCTGACCGAACATTTGATAAAGCTGAATAGATATAAGACATTCTGTACATTTTAGCTTGTAGGAATTCGCGCGCACGCAAACTTACCTTGACGAATTGTACGATGTTTCGATTATTTTTCACGATCTGCCGGCTAAAATTGATAGCTGCCGCCGGCCATATCCGGCTCAATTCTCTGATATTCGAAAGCGGCGTAAACGTTCCGTTCACAGACTGCATCACCCTTTTCGTGGCCGGTGTCACGGGCGTGAACAATATTTTACCCCTGGAAAAAGTCACAAAAAAAAAACGGCGTATGAAAATGGAATAAAAAGTGGCAACGAGCGCACTTTGTCCGAAATTATCAACCACTCTCAGAAAGTCGATTTCCGCGTTTCTAAAATCTGAACTCGATAATCTGAAATACGCCGTAACGGATTCGTAACTAATTGTAACTACCAACGATAACAGGGAAACAGATCTGGTTATTTGTAATTATAATACTTATACAATTATACTTTGTATTGTCCAGTTAGATGAACTCGAGAATTTATTAGAAAATAATGAAAAATGGTGAAAATATGTAGCAAAGTTTGCCCCCCTATAAAAATATTATTTTAGGATATAAACAATATTTTTGTCGCACCCGTAAATTTGACCGGTCGACCTCATTTATTTACGATCGTAAAAAATATCTGACCTTACGAACGGTTTGACGATTCGCCAGAACGCCCTCAACGGTGGAATTTCTTCGATTTCGCTAAAAATCTCGTTGCATTCCGGCGTCGTGTCATTGTCGTAAGTGTATTTCACTCTCGTTTTCTCTTTGAATTGTTCTTGCAACGAATCGAATCTGAAACATTGATATTTTTTTTTTTTCAATTGTAGAGTACTTTTTTCGAAAAAAAAAACACAGTATTTAAACTATATTTACCTTGACGGCTGGCCGCCGTCGCCGAATATCTGTTTTATCAGATCCGACGATTGGTTTCCGCACAGGAAATACTGTATCAGCTTAGCGGCTTTTTCCAGTTTGGTCACGTTCATGCCCCTCGTCACGGGGCTGTACTGTATTTCGGTCAGCGTTATATTGCTGCGAAATAAAAGTAGAAAATGAGACATCGCAAGGGGGAAAAATAGTACCGAAACGTAAAATAATAATTCGCCATTACTCACTTCAAGAAATCCGAGTACGATTGGAGTCCACGCAAGGTCGATTCCAATATGTCGGATGTGCTATTGACGATTCGCCAATTGTCCGAAAGTAGCGAGCCGTTTTGCTCCGTTTCATCGGTGGCGACCTGTCGAAAAATACGCCAAAAAACCGTAACCGTAGGAAACCGAACGTTTTATTTTCGATGTATTAAAATTATTGGTTTTTCTTTTATATATCGTATTTTGTGCGCAGCGCGATGAGGCACTATTTACGCCTCTTGCGGGTCGGTTTCATCGGAAATTCGTTTTCGACTTCGTCAAAAAAAGGGAAGGGTTTTTTCGGTCTTTACTCCCGTTCCAGGTTCGAAGTAAATCAACTCGTGAGTTCTCTTATACCCGAAAGTCGGGCTATCGTCAATCCGCTCGGTATTCGTTACCCAATAACGGTCCGATGTTCTTTCCGACATCAAGTTAGTGATAATTCGCGGAAACCCCTCGCTAATTTATATCAGCGTTTCGTTGGCTCAGTTTTGATATTGCAACGTTTTTGTTCCGCGTTTACAAAAAAATGGGTTTTGTACCGTTTTTAGATTCGGTAGCATTCCGTCGTCGGTAACACTGAAGCGCTTATCGGATATTTCTTTCGGCGAAGTCAAAACTGAATTTTATCATTTTTTATGTCAAAGGTTTGATATGCCGCGGCATGGACATATTTAGGTAAAAAATATCTATTATATTGAAAGTTTTTTTTTTTAAATCAAACTGTTTGATTTACCTGTTCAGGTCTGTCGGTATTATTAAACCGATTTCTGAATTCAGAAATGAGAATAAATATATCTTCCGTCGATAACTTGCAAAGCTCGTCGAAAACATAATCATCCGCAATTAGGATTTCGTTCGTTGGAAGGATACGACAGACGAATTCTTTTGGGTTTCGAACGAATTCGAACATAAATTCCTGAAAATGACGAAACGACAAAATATAAAAAAACGTTTAGTACAATAATTTGTACGTAAAAATGTTTACAAAAATATATACGATCAGATAAATAAACTCGCAATTAACAGAACACAATAGCGAAGTAAAACGCATAATCGGACGTATTAAACGATATCTAGAGTTTTTGTGACAAATAGGATTATATCCATTGGAAAGAGACTGATAAAATAAAAGTCGTATTTGCAAAAAAAAGTTCAGGTTTTAAAGGTCAACTTCCGAATAATCTAAAATAGGAATTTTCTATACAAAATATGTCATCATATTTTAAATATTTCAAACCAAAGTAGTTAGCACTTCTACAAAGAAATATTACATACGAAGGCGATTCGGTAAGATAAAAATTTTCGAAGGCGAACAGTTATTTTTGAAAGTGTCGAAGAAATATATATATAATATATATATATATATATATATATATATGTGTGTGTTATACATATTGACTTAAAATTATTGATCTACAACTGCCGACACCAGCAGGATATCCGTACTGATGCTGTTCTATTGATGTTGTCGATTCTCAATTCGGCGCCGATTAGAGAATCGAAAACCGTTTTGCTGATATTTAAATAATTTGCGCTGAGCGAATCGTACAACTCGTTCGGGTCCGTCACCAGATCGTTCACTCTTAGCCGCCTGTCGCTAAAAAAAAAGGAAAAACAATAACGAATTAGTTTAATATCACTGTTTTGTGTGGTCTGCGATGGGTTGGAATATACTGTAGGTTTGATGTTTTTCGTGATGTGACAAACACCACAGTTTTGAAAGTGGTCTGTCAAAAAACATCCTCGGGTTCGGTCTTTAACAAATTAGCTGTTTTGTGGTCTGGAGACGGGCGGTTTGTCCGCTCGCCGCCGCTCGCCATCTTCAGTAGCGCCGCATCAGTAGTCACTGTTAGCACTTTGGATGTTTTTCAGTTGGCATCCCTCACTGACCACTGTCACTGTTTCACATGTACTGTAGTGAACTGACAAACACCACAGTACATGTGGCCCGAAAAAAACATCCTAACACGGCGCTACTGAAGACGGCGAGCGGCCGACAAACCGCGCGGTCCAGCGAAAGACCGAACCTACAATAACAAATTAATAATATTATCCCGATTTTTATTGAAATGAAACTTCTTTCAGGAGGCCACCGACCATTTTTTATTGTCACTAATGCCAGAATTTCGCATACTCAGATTTCAATTTTTAATAAAATTATTAAAAATTAGGAACTATTCCGTTCGATCAATTCGGCATTTTCTTCATTACGTCTGTAATTTTCCAATCATTCGTCGTGTTGTGCGGTAATTTTAATAAAAAATGAGCGATACAAAAACTCGACAAGTTTTTGAATTCGACTGTGTTTCGTGTCGTTTCGCGACTACGTTACGGCCGAACGTAGAGAAACATCACTGCGTGCGATAATCTAAATTACCTTCGACATGTCTTTTCGGCCTGTCGCTACGAAAATCCGTTCCGTCGGACTGTTTCGACGACGTAACGTTTTTCGTATCCGTCGAATCGTCCCTAAATATCGCCTGAAGTTCACGAATCAGTTCGAGAAACCTGAAATTATCGACAAGTTAATGTGAAGATAATCGTGGTAAGAAATTTTTAATAATTACATCTATCGGTTGTTAAATATATATCGAATATATACCGAAAAATAATATTATATAATATGTCCGGCATATCCAAGAGGGGAATTTTAAATTTTAGTAGAAGACGATCGATACCAACGGCGATTGTATAATGGATTAAAATTGTATTATTTTTTAAATACAATAAAATTATGTTTGTCATAAAAAAAACAAAACAAACGTCATTACTAATGGGTATCCTTAATATGTACGTTTAAACGCCACTTGTTTAACGATTTTGCAAGATCGTTGAGAATTGTTTTTTTTTTTTTTACGAAGCCAATTATCAATTAGATCAAACTGTAAATACGAAAAAAAAAAATTTAATCTCGTGCAAGCTCAATTTAGGCGATAAGATATAAATTGAATTGTTTCGCGGAAACAGGTTTTGTTTTTTTTTCGACATTACGACACTACAAAATGATGGTATAGAATAAGTAAACAATTATATCCTTTAATATTTAACCCGTTGCCGGTTAAATGACGGCTATATAGCCGACGACAGTCTTTTCGTCAAACGCGATAATTTTCACTTGATAAAAAATTGAAAAAAAAGTGCGTTTCTGAGCGACATCATCGAATAAAAAGTGTACGATGGGTTAAGAGAAGCAAACATTGATTTACGGTAATTTTTACCGATTATTCGATAAAATGTCCCGTTTCTAAGCTAACTGTTGGATGTTGCCGCACACTTTTTATTCGACGATGTCGCTCGGAAAAACACTTTTTTTTCAATTTTTTACGGCTGCCAGATGAAATTGATTGTACAACTCATATATTCGAAAGTGAAAATGATCACATTTGACTACAGTTTTTGCAAAAAAAAAACTGTCGACGGCTATAACCGTCATTATAAGCTGCTAGTCGTGTCAAATCTAACGGAGATCTATCGGATCTTCGACTTACGTAAAATTTTTCGGTCCCGTCCGAACCTGCGAATCGTTAACGTATCGATGGCAAGTGTTGTTGAAAGTGCAGAGGAAACTTTGCAGGAACGGAAACGGGCCGGTCGAAGGCATCGATTTCTCCGTGAAGTAACCTGAAATTCGAAACGAAAAAGAATTAATGAAAATATCTTATTTCAATATCGATCGAACATTTTAACACATTGAGGACGGGGCCCTTCTGCGCGCCCTGCACATTTTGAACTCTCTAAAAACATGCTCGGCATGCAACAGGAAGCGGATACGCAGATTACTAATTTGCATTTAGTATTTTTAAATACTGTTTATTATATAAGATTTAATTTTTTTTATAGCCTTATATTTATGCACATTTTGTAAGCAATAGCGATTCGTTTCTTCGGAAATAATTTATCGCCAAATATACAATCGACAGCTCTTCTTTCGCGCAGCGATTTCTTTGTAACGACGTTGTACCGCCAAATTCTTTCGAAAGGTTCCAGATTTCGCTCGAAATGCTATATATTTTTTAATCGGATTTTTTCTTCGTCTAATCGCGCATCGCTTAATTCAAGAATATCGCTGTGCTATCACCGAATTCATTTTTGTCGCTAAAGTGTTGTTCGGTACATCAGATAAATCATCATATACCGATTCACTTTCATTCAATGAGTTTTGTTTATATTACATCTATGCGTCATTTCGCCCCTTTTATAGGGGCTAATTCGTAAAATCAATTTCTGTTATCAATTATCAGTAGGCGGATAGATTGAAAATAGAGACGATACTCGTAAAAACTGTTACCTTGCCGAATTTAAAGCACGGAAGTTTGAAATTCTAAAATGTAGAGTAATGAAACACTTTATAAGATACGATTCGTACATGAAAACGAGATATCTCGTGACGCGTCAGCAACGGTCAGTTTGCTAAAAACGAAATATCTCGTGACCCGTCCGCAACGGTCAGTTTGCTAAAAACGAAGTATCTCGTGACCCGTCCGCAACGGTCAGTTTGCTAAAAACGAAGTATCTCGTGACCCGTCCGCAACGGTCAGTTTGCTAAAAAACCGAAGTATCTCGTGACCCGTCCGCAACGGTCAGTTTGCTAAAAACGAAGTATCTCGTGACCCGTCCGCAACGGTCAGTTTGCTAAAAAACCGAAGTATCTCGTGACCCGTCCGCAACGGTCAGTTTGCTAAAAACGAAGTATCTCGTGACTCGTCCGCAACGGTCAGTTTGCTAAAAAACCGAAATATCCCGTGACCCGTCCGCAACGGTCAGTTTGCTAAAAACGAAGTATCTCGTGACCCGTCCGCAACGGTCAGTTTGCTAAAAACGAAGTATCTCGTGACCCGTCCGCAACGGTCAGTTTGCTAAAAACGAAGTATCTCGTGACCCGTCCGCAACGGTCAGTTTGCTAAAAAACCGAAATATCCCGTGACCCGTCCGCAACGGTCAGTTTGCTAACAACGAATTGTATCTCTGTGACCCGTCCGCAACGGTCAGTTTGCTAAAACGAAATATCTCGTGACCCGTCCGCAACGGTCAGTTTGCTAAAAAAACGAGATATCTCGTGACCCGTCCACAACAGTCCGGTTTGCTAAAAACGAAGATTATATCGTGACCCGTCCGCAACGGTCAGTTTGCTAACAACGAATTATCTCGTGACCCGTCCGCAACGGTCAGTTTGCTAAAACGAAGTATCTCGTGACCCGTCCGCAACGGTCAGTTTGCTAAAAACGAAATATCTCGTGACCCGTCCGCAACGGTCAGTTTGCTAAAACGAGATATCTCGTGACCCGTCCGCAACGGTCAGTTTGCTAAAACGAAGTATCTCGTGACTCGTCCGGAACGGTCAGTTTGCTAAAAACCGAAATATCCCGTGACCCGTCCGCAACGGTCAGTTTGCTAAAACGAAGTATCTCGTGACCCGTCCGCAACGGTCAGTTTGCTAAAAAAAAAAACGAAATATCCCACGTGACCCGTCCGCAACGGTCAGTTTGCTAAAAACGAAATATCCCGTGACCCGTGCCTGCAACGAGGTCGTTTGCTAAAAAAAAAACCGAAATATCCCGTGACCCGTCCCGCAACGGTCCAGTTTGCTAAAAACGAAGTATCTCGTGACCCGTCCGCAACGGTCAGTTTGCTAAAACGAAATATCTCGTGACCCGTCCGCAACGGTCAGTTTGCTAAAACGACCCGTCCGCAACGGTATCTCGTGACCCGTCCGCAACGGTCAGTTTGCTAAAAACGAAGTATCTCGTGACCCGTCCGCAACGGTCAGTTTGCTAAAAACGAAGTATCTCGTGACCCGTCCGCAACGGTCAGTTTGCTAAAAACGAAGTATCTCGTGACCCGTCCGCAACGGTCAGTTTGCTAAAAACGAAGTATCTCGTGACCCGTCCGCAACTGTCAGTTTGCTAAAAACGAAGTATCTCGTGACCCGTCCGCAACGGTCAGTTTGCTAAAAACGAAGTATCTCGTGACCCGTCCGCAACGGTCAGTTTGCTAAAAAACCGAAGTATCTCGTGACCCGTCCGCAACGGTCAGTTTGCTAAAAACGAAGTATCTCGTGACCCGTCCGCAACGGTCAGTTTGCTAAAACGAAGTTATCTCGTGACCCGTCCGCAACGGTCAGTTTGCTAAAACGAAGTATCTCGTGACTCGTCCGCAACGGTCAGTTTGCTAAAAAACGAGATATATCTCGTGGCCCGTCCGCAACGGTCAGTTTGACGAAAACGAAGCTATCTCGTGACTCGTCCGCAACGGTCAGTTTGCCAAAAACGCCAAGTATATGTGACCCGTCCGCAACGGTCAGTTTGCTAAAAACGAAGTATCTCGTGACCCGTCCGCTACGGTCAGTTTGCTAAAACCGAAATATCCGTGACCCGTCCGCAACGGTCAGTTTGCTAAAAACGAAGTATCTCGTGACTCGTCCGCAACGGTCAGTTTGCTAAAAAACGAAATATCTCGTGACCCGTCCGCAACGGTCAGTTTGCTAAAAACGAAGTATCTCGTGACTCGTCCGCAACGGTCAGTTTGCTAAAAACGAAGTATCTCGTGACTCGTCCGCAACGGTCAGTTTGCTAAAAAACCGAAATATCTCGTGACCCGTCCGCAACGGTCAGTTTGCTAAAAACGAAGTATCTCGTGACTCGTCCGCAACGGTCAGTTTGCTAAAAAAACCGAAATATCTCGTGACCCGTCCGCAACGGTCAGTTTTCCTACAAACCCAAAGTATCTCGTGACCCGTCCGCAACGGTCAGTTTCTACAAACGGATATCTCGTGACCCGTCCGCAACGGTCAGTTTGCTAAAAACGAAGTATCTCGTGACCCGTCCGCAACGGTCAGTTTTCTACAAACGGATAGTATCTCGTGACCCGTCCGCAACGGTCAGTTTGCTAAAACGAAATATCCGTGACCCGTCCGCAACGGTCAGTTTGCTAAAAACGAAGTATCTCGTGACCCGTCCGCAACGGTCAGTTTGCTAAAAACGAAGTATCTCGTGACCCGTCCGCAACGGTCAGTTTGCTAAAAACGAAGTATCTCGTGACCCGTCCGCAACGGTCAGTTTGCTAAAAACGAAATATCTCGTGACCCGTCCGCAACGGTCAGTTTGCTAAAACGAAGTATCTCGTGACCCGTCCGCAACGGTCAGTTTGCTAAAAACGAAGTATCTCGTGACTCGTCCGCAACGGTCAGTTTGCTAAAACCGAAATATCCCGTGACCCGTCCGCAACGGTCAGTTTGCTAAAAACGAAGTATCTCGTGACTCGTCCGCAACGGTCAGTTTGCTAAAAAACCGAAATATCCCGTGACCCGTCCGCAACGGTCAGTTTGCTAAAAACGAAGTATCTCGTGACTCGTCCGCAACGGTCAGTTTGCTAAAAACGAAGTATCTCGTGAAACGGTCAGTTTGCTAAAAAAAGTATCTCGTGACTCGTCCGCAACGGTCAGTTTGCTAAAACGAAATATCTCGTGAAACGGTCAGTTTGCTAAAAAAAGTATCTCGTGACTCGTCCGCAACGGTCAGTTTGCTAAAACGAAATATCTCGTGACCCGTCCGCAACGGTCAGTTTGCTAAAACTGACCGTCCGCAACGGTCAATCCGCAACGGTCAGTTTGCTGTGACCGTCCGCAACGGTCAGTTTGCTAAAAACGAAATATCTCGTGACCGTCCGCAACGGTCAGTTTGCTAAAAACGAAATATCTCGTGAAACGGTCAGTTTGAATATCTCGTGACTCCGTCCGCAACGGTCAGTTTGCTAAAAACGAAGTATCTCGTGACTCGTCCGCAACTGTCAGTTTGCTAAAAAAAACGAGATATCTCGTGACCCGTCCGCAAAGTGTTAATTTTCGGTAAATCGCGACGCTCTACCGATAGCGGCCCGACATCGCCTTTTTTTATTAACGTTAATTAAACATTTTTTTTCAACGAGCAGTAAAAACAGTAATGGTGTATTATTGCTGTTTCGACTTACATTCGTGGACGTTTGTTCTCAGGCCCCTGGTGCGCACCCACATCAGAATTAGGAATAGGAACAGTGGCCAAATTAATTCCACCAGACATCTTAACTGGAAACAGTAAAACGAGTATAATAAACCAATTACATTTCGGCCGTCAATCTATTGCATTGATTGTCCCGACACGACCTACCTTTTGTCGTCGCCTCAATTGGAAATTTTTCCAAACGATCAATTTCAACTGTACCCAAAATGACATTTCAGCGCAGGACTGAAAACACACACACAGTTAATGCAGTGACAGAAATACCGAGTAGGCGGCGAAAAAATGTGGGAGAATAAAAATTGTCGTCCGATCGAATAACGACCGGGGGCCCAGAAATCAATTTGGGACGTAGATATTTTTACCTGTTACAGAAGAAGAAGAAGAAGAAGAAGAAGAAGAGGAAGAGGACGTTTCATGACCGCAGGCTTTGTTCCTTTTGAAAAGTGATCGGACCGAAAGTAAGCGATGATAGAGATAAGCGGACCGAAAGGAAAGTGTCAAACACAGCTGTGACTGGCCCTTCAACAAGTAAGTCATCGAGACAACGCTTTCAATCAATTTTTGTAGCCAATTTAATATCCGACCTTGCGAATAACATTAAATTAATCTCCTCGATTTTTTTTTGGACGTCCGTATTTCTTTTTCTTCCAATAAATATTATCGTAAAACAAAAAAATACATCTATACAAAAAAAAAAAAAGTTAATTTAATTTCGGTCAAGTTTTTTTAAATTTACTGGTACGTTTGACGTGCGCTGGTTTAAAAATCGCCAAAATATTTTTATTATTATTTATTCTGTTTTGCTTCGCTTGGCCATTTGGCACGCGTTCGGTTCACACAGTTGGCGACATTTGCCCCATCCCGACGGCTAACGGAAAAGTACCCCTTATCTGTTTCTCTGCTCCCAATTTAAATTCAGGTGAATTAAGGCGGCAAAAAGCGTAATATTTTCCAAAAACTATTACGGACATCGATTATATTGGTTTTAGTATAGTTTTTTTTGTGTCGCGGCGATGATTGTGATAGTGGTGGCGGTGGCCGTCGGCGCGATCGAGAAGGCAGTGCGAGAAGGCAGAGTTTACCTTGTTGACGTAGTGTTTCTGAACGAGCAGGTTATTATTATGGCGTCGGGAACGACGGTTTTATCCCAGAAAGAGTACCTGAAAAAATACCTGTCCAAGTCGAAGAAGCGGAAGAAAAAGCATAAAATTTCATCTTCGTCGGTGGTCAAAAGGTTTCTAAATTTTTTTTTCATTCATTCTACAATTGACAAACCTTTCTCTGGAGTCTGACTCGTGGTGAAGAATTTGTGCCATAAGTTCACTGCCGAATTCTGCAACAAATTCTTCACCACGAGGCGGACTCGTTTTCGCTTACGGCACAAATTTGTGCCATAAGCGAAAACAACGACCGACTCGTGGTAAAGAATTTGTGCCATAAGTTCAAATTCTGCAAATTATCAAATTCTTCACCGAGTCAAAAGAATTTGTGCCATAAGTTCAAACGCGAGTCCGACTGTGGTAAAATTTGTGCCATAAGCGGAAAACGACGAAGTCGTGGTAAAGAATTTGTGCCATAAGTTCACTGCGAAAACTCTGAATTTGTGCATAAGTTTTGTGCCATAAGTTCACTGCGAATTCTGCAACGTTTTGCCCATAAACGCCAGTCTGACTCGTGGTAAAGAATTTGTTATAAGTTCACTGCTCGAATTTGTGCCATAAGTTCACAAATTCTTCACCACGAGTCCATAAGGACTCGTTTCACTGAAAGAATTTGTGCCATAAGCGAAAACGACGAGTCTGACTCGTGGTAAAGAATTTGTGCCATAAGTTCACTGCCGAATTCTGCACAAATTCTTCACCACGAGTCGGACTCGTTTTGAAGAATTTGTGCCATAAGCGAAAACGACGAGTCCGACTCGTGGTAAAGAATTTGTGCCATAAGTTCACTGCCGAATTCTGCACAAATTCTTCACCACGAGTCGGACTCGTTTTGAAGAATTTGTGCCATAAGCGAAAACAACGAGTCCGACTCGTGGTAAAGAATTTGTGCCATAAGTTCACTGCCGAATTCTGCACAAATTCTTCACCACGAGTCGGACTCGTTTTGAAGAATTTGTGCCATAAGCGAAAACGACGAGTCTGACTCGTGGTGAAGAATTTGTGCCATAAGCGAAAACGACGAGTCCTCGAAACCGTCCTCTTGTTACCAAAATCTTAGGATTTTCGATTTCCAAAATATCGGCTACTGTTACACTTGTACTATATAAATAGAGGAAGACTTATACGAGAACAGAGGTTAATGGGCGTAAAGTAATAATTAATTGAACGTTCCAGGTCACAGATAATCGATGACGACGGGGACGACATAATAGTGAAAGGCAGCATTGACGACGAAGAGTACGATTTCGACTACTTGGGTGACGAGGCGCCACAGATAGCCGGCATCGTCGATGAGAGGCCTCTTCAAGTGCGCACCCTCGAGCATTACGATCAGAAATCATGGACCGATCTTGGCAATGCTACGGACGTTCGGGAAATGCCGAAACGGGATATTTCCGGCGGTAAAAAGCGTTATATCGTGGACGAACCGTCTCCGGCAGGGAATAAACTACACGGGAAGGAAACCGGCGGTGACGATTCGATTAACGGAACGAATAATGAGCGATCGGACAAGAAGTTCGATCTCACCGATCACCGGTCTCCTCAGAGAAGAAAAGAATTTTCATCATCGAGGAAAAAAGATAACAGCGAGAATAGGAGTGATTCGTATATGTCTCCGTCCAGAAAATCGAAAATAGGTAAATACAGTAGGGATAGAGGCGATTCCGATATGTCACCACAGAGGAGTTCTAAAAACGACAAGTGTCGTAAGGGTAAAGCTGACGATTCAGATCCGTCGCCACCGAGGAGTTCTAAAAACGACAAGTGTCGTAAGGGTAAAGCTGACGATTCAGATCCGTCACCACCGAGGAGTTCTAAACACAATAAGAATCGTAAGGGTAGAGATAGCGATTCCGATCTGTCACCACCGAGGAGTTCTAAACACGATAAGTATCGTAAGGGTAGAGATAGCGATTCCGATCTGTCACCACCGAGGAGTTCTAAAACAGAGAAGACTCGTAAGGGTAAAGGTGATGATTCCGATCTGTCGCCACCCAGGAGTTCTAAACGCGATAAGAATCGTAAGGGTAGAGATAGCGATTCCGATCTGTCACCACCGAGGAGTTCTAAAACAGGGAAGACTCGTAAGGGTAAAGGTGATGATTCCGATCTGTCACCACCGAGGAGTTCTAAACTCGATAAGAATCGTAAGGGTAGAGATAGCGATTCCGATCTGTCACCACCGAGGAGTTCTAAACGCGATAAGAATCGTAAGGGTAGAGATAGCGATTCCGATCTGTCACCACCGAGGAGTTCTAAACGCGATAAGAATCGTAAGGGTAGAGATAGCGATTCCGACCTGTCACCACCGAGGAGTTCTAAAACAGAGAAAACTCGTAAGGGTAGAGGTGACGATTCCGACCTGTCACCACCGAGGAGTTCTAAACGAGATAGGAGTGATAAGGGTAGAGGTAGCGATTCGGACGTCTCTCTACCGAGAAATCGCGACCGGACTTCGATCCAAGAACCTACCTTCTAGGTCCGTACGGGAACGGGAAGACGACGACGACGGCAGTGGTCGTGATTCGAGAGGGAGGAGGAAGCAGAGTGGGACGACTCCTCCACCCGTCGCAAACACAACACCGACCGGTCGGGTCGTAATACCAAGTGAGTCATTTTTAACAGTCACAATTTGAACGATTTTATCAGAAATTCGATTGGTATCCGAGAGTGGTAACTAAAATATGAAACGTAAATCAGCGATCTACCGAAAAACGGCGTATCAATTACGGTGCCAAATCTTGTAGACGACGCGTTATTATCACTGATATAAGTCTGTCTCGGGCTCTGTACAGGTTTGGGACATGAACAATATTTCCTTTAAAATTGCGCTATTATTATAGCATATTTTCATGTTACTGTCTGCGTCTGTTTAGATCGGACAAAATGGAAAAGACGTTGGACGGAAAGAGGGCCGGACTTCAAGACGCGACCAGTCTGCGCAGAGAGTTGGGCGAAATCAAGATGAGGGAGCAAAAAATGTTTCAACAAGTAGGCCC